>OX388152.1:14975500-16215000 GCA_947579745.1 Apocheima hispidaria | reverse complement strand
CCATCCATCCATCCATCCATCCATCCATCCATCCATCCATCCATCCATCCATCCATCCATCCATCCATCCATCCATCCATCCATCCATCCATCCATCCATCCATCCATCCATCCATCCATCCATCCATCCATCCATCCATCCATCCATCCATCCATCCATCCATCCATCCATCCATCCATCCATCCATCCATCCATCCATCCATCCATCCATCCATCCATCCATCCATCCATCCATCCATCCATCCATCCATCCATCCATCCATCCATCCATCCATCCATCCATCCATCCATCCATCCATCCATCCATCCATCCATCCATCCATCCATCCATCCATCCATCCATCCATCCATCCATCCATCCATCCATCCATCCATCCATCCATCCATCCATCCATCCATCCATCCATCCATCCATCCATCCATCCATCCATCCATCCATCCATCCATCCATCCATCCATCCATCCATCCATCCATCCATCCATCCATCCATCCATCCATCCATCCATCCATCCATCCATCCATCCATCCATCCATCCATCCATCCATCCATCCATCCATCCATCCATCCATCCATCCATCCATCCATCCATCCATCCATCCATCCATCCATCCATCCATCCATCCATCCATCCATCCATCCATCCATCCATCCATCCATCCATCCATCCATCCATCCATCCATCCATCCATCCATCCATCCATCCATCCATCCATCCATCCATCCATCCATCCATCCATCCATCCATCCATCCATCCATCCATCCATCCATCCATCCATCCATCCATCCATCCATCCATCCATCCATCCATCCATCCATCCATCCATCCATCCATCCATCCATCCATCCATCCATCCATCCATCCATCCATCCATCCATCCATCCATCCATCCATCCATCCATCCATCCATCCATCCATCCATCCATCCATCCATCCATCCATCCATCCATCCATCCATCCATCCATCCATCCATCCATCCATCCATCCATCCATCCATCCATCCATCCATCCATCCATCCATCCATCCATCCATCCATCCATCCATCCATCCATCCATCCATCCATCCATCCATCCATCCATCCATCCATCCATCCATCCATCCATCCATCCATCCATCCATCCATCCATCCATCCATCCATCCATTTATTTTTTCCATATATATTTTCCAATTATTTTTTTGGTTTATGGCTCTGAACCCCACGTGCTTACAAAGCAAGGGACATTTAAAATGTTGTACTACTGATACGTATTAATGGGCTCTATTTTGAGATGTTACCTATAGTTCATATTCTTACATTAATTAATTCTTGCCCATGTTTGTGTTGTAACAGGGCATTTTAAACTTATCTATAATCGAGAACTAGGGCCGTACCGTGAGGTACTTATTGCGACGATTGTTAGGTTCAGCCGCCGTCGCTGCGTGACCACGAACTGTATCGCCGCGCGATAAGGTGTATGGTCGCGCAGCGTCGTCGGCTGAACTTAACAATCGTCGCAATAAGCACCTTACGGTACGGGCCCTGTTCAGGCTTTTGTGAACCAATTAACTGTATTTCTACTTGTTAGTTTTCCGTGCAAAATAAAATAAAAATAAAACAAAGTAAAATCATATATTTATTTATTCCGAACCATTGAACTATTATTAAGAAGAGGACGAAGGTGAGCCGTCGAGCTGAACCAGAAGAATCAGTACACATTACTCTTCTTGTATTACTACAAGAAGGTTAATATATTTAGTTGTATGTATGTTTGTGTGTTCCTATATTCCGTATTAATAATAAATAAATATGTTGCATTATACTGTGGTGACAGCCCTAATACTCAGAACATACTGGCTCGAGGTCCTAAAGAACTACGCGTATCACACTCACTCGACCACATCATGCAGAAAATAAATTAACACTCATCAAAGTCTCTCGAGTCCCGATCGCACATCGTACCGCCGCCGTCAGCGGCGCTTGACGGGCGGGTGTGGCGCCGGCGGCGGCACGCGGTGCAGCGGAGGCGGCGCGCCACGCAGCCGAGGCAGGCGGCGGCGCGCCGCGTACAGTGCGCCCGCCAGAGCCGCGAGCAGCAGCGCCGCGACCGCGCAGCCGACCGCGGCGCCGCGCAGCCGGCCCCACGCCGGCACGTGCAGCGCGCCCGCGCCCGCGCCGCTCGCGCACGCCACGCGCGCCGTGTACCGCGCTCCCTCCGCCACCTCCTTCACTGCAACGAGACACGTAGCCTCTTGTCATGCGAGCACGAGCACGAACACGACGCGGGCTCCGAGCGATAATACTCACTCTTCAGAATAACCTGCTTCCGGAAGCGTCGCCTAACGAAGCGTACGCGAAACGGAACTAGAGAGTATCGAATGGTTTTCTCTCGTTTTGCAATTTCTTTGAATAAAGTTGGCGTCGTCCGCGAATATGTATTGAACATTTAAGTTTTTGGCCACTACTGGAACTATCGTGTTTCAAAAGAGCTGTCTATAGCAATTCATAATAATAAAACTGGGTTAAAAGAACTGGCCCGCGCACCCGGAATCGCAGCCGAGATGTTTGACAAAACATAAGTTATCTTCATCGGTGAAACACTCAAGAACGGTGTTTTTTACCCGAATGCCCAAGAAGGAGGGTAATGTAGGGAGATGTTATCGAGGGAACAAATAGCGTCTAACGCTCCCTTACCTAGCCACGATCGGGTCGAAGATATTATGTGATAAGACGTGATTCGATGATTACCTAACATAATTAAAGAAGAATAGCGAACTCCAATACATACAGTCATGTCATGTCAGTAAAATACACGGCGTCTTTAGATCAAAAATATCGCTAGTAATTCTGCAGCATTTCCTGAGATTGTTCGACTGAGATATTTTTGTCGAGGAGGCCAGGAAAAATTGTTATTAGCTTCGAAGTTTTGTTATCAACTGAAAACAGCACGAAGTCGTTAGCTATAAAGCAAAATTGGAACCCTTGGGCACGCAGTAGTCACACAAAAGAAAAGCAATATCCATGAGAAGAGTGAGGAGCCAAAACAGAAGAAAAAGAATGCCTTTGACGTTCGAACCATAGACGTCTTTGTATTTTTTTTTTTTTGCAACCTTTGTGTAATCTAAAGCCATCATGGCCATACCGCCTCGTTTAACGTAGAAAAAAATGCCGTTGACGTTCGAACCATAGACGACTTTGTAATTATTTTTTTTGCAAACTTTGTGTAATCTAAAGCCATCATAGGGTTTTTTGGCGGGAGCGTGAAGGATTCATGTTGCGTCATTTTATTATTTTCCAAAACTTGTGTTATTTCGAGTGTAAATGTGTAAAAACGGTGAATGGTGGTATAATGTCGTGAAACGTGAATTTTCGTGTTGTTTCCAAAACTCCATAGAAGGCTCTAGTAAAGTTTTCACTACTTTACTGGGGCATGACTTGGACTTGAGCATGACTCGTTTTGCTCGCCTTTGACTATGACTATGACTTGTTTAACAATATTTAACAAAACTTGACAGTATACTTGACACAGGCAAATGCATAAGACGTGCGACGCCAAAATTCTCTTAGGAGGAAAGAAAAAAATATATCAACTTTTTCATTTCGCGCGTTATTTCAATGCTATTGAAATGTAATAAATCATTAATTTTTATTTCTAGTTTATCTAAACTTGTAATTAATCGAAAAACATATGAATATTTTAGATACAAATCATAGAACAAAACATTGACAAAATAGTTAATGCGTAAGTAGGAAAGTTTTTTAGAAAAAAGAGATTTATTAAAATGTATAGAAAAAGATGGCGCATCATTTATCGTAACGTTCTGTTTTTAGTTTTAAAAAGTAATAAATTACTACTACTACTATAAGATCTGACATATTGCAGTTTTAGGACTTGCAGGAGAAGATGACTTATGTTGCCGATCCTTAGTAAAACTGCGGTTTGGGTCTATTCAATGATGTATGTCGGTAAACTGCACTACAATGATCACAATCCCTCTCCGGGTCAACTAATTTAAATATTAAAAGTTATACAGAATTATTACATGAACTCGAGGTTAAGCGTGGCGCGGTTGAGCAAGAAGTGTATATTACAATATATGCCGGCCGTGCGAGTGAATGAATTATTGAATTATTTTTACACAGACTTAAAAACTAAGGGTGTCTACACATGGCCTGACCTGACATCGTGTAAAAGGGAGAGCTAGATTTGAATATCACGGGAGCAAAAGAAACTATTAAGGTTATAGCTTCTTCCTTTCGCTCCCCAAGAAACTTATAAATAGCCATCTCTTTCAAACGATGTCAGGTCAGGCCATGTAGCGAGGCCTTAACAGATAACAAATGTGGCGCGTTCGTAGCAGACGCCACACAGTGTTGTCTGGAATCCGGTATACCGGTCCCTTTTGGAGAGTATTTACTATCTAGGTTTCTGTATGGGATATCATCACGTACCTATGTAAGTGATTTCGACTCGCCTGTGCGAGTCTCTTCGGTCTCACTGTTCTCTTCTCGCTGTAGTCATTACAAAATAATATCTCTCGAGAAACGTCGTAAGGTGGCGGATATTGTCAATTGTCATTATGCTGTATTTTGCAAGGGTTGGTTGATTGGCCCGAGCTGTTGGGCAAAGTGGCACTAAGAGTACCGCGCCCGGGCGCTTGCCTCGCGTCGAACGAGCCTTTCCCCGGTGTGGAAGCTTCAGTATGTTGCATCTACACCGAAGCACTCCCCGAATTTAATTAGTTAGTATATTTTTTATTTATTTATTTCACAAACAGCGTTTGCGAATCGCTTATACTTTAACTTAGCTTAACAAGTATATTGTATGCATAAAACCTCAACAGTGAACCTAGCCTACTAAATAATAATAACGCATTTTTCAACTTTGACCCGACAAAGCAATTATAATAATAGAATATATATTTTAGTATGGAAGCACTCGATGGTACTCGACAAGTTTGTCGTGTTGGAGCGACACAGGCTTGCGGCGGTACAGCGACACGGGCCGGTACGGAGTTGCTCGATGTAACTTGGAGTGCGGTTTAAATTGTGCATATAGTTACCATTTGCACTGCGCAAATCAAGGCTCCTGTCAGACACATGACGTCACGAGTGACGTCAGTTTAGCGAGCTCACGGTGCTCACAAGAATGAGGTAGTGCACTGTGTGCGCTAATGTCAAATTCAAATTGTCATCTGTGAATTCCGATATTCTCTGTTTTTTTATAGAAAAAAATGGATTTAATGCAGGTCACAGCCTTCTGTGAAGACAGAAATTAAACTGTGACCATCAAATTTTGAGACACTGAGGCCGATAACCTGAAAAATTAAACTATCTGACATAAGCACGCTCTTGAACGGTTTAAATTGTTGGCGCGCTATTCTAACAATTTAAACCGATCGTAAGCAGTGCTTGTGGTGTTTGCACTGTGAGCGCATTTTAAACCGCACTCTTGGTTCGTGATTTGTTACCTCCCGACATTTAGCGACTAGCAATATTAGTCTTTATTTCTATAAAAAAAATATATAGTGATTGCGCAATCCGCACCATAATTATATTATTATTGTCATTTATTTTCTAATGATGTCGTCCGGCTTTATCATCATCTTTTATAATGACCGTGGACTCAATCAATAATAGCCACTGTTTTTCCTTTATACTTTATCTTTATTTCTATTTAATCGGTATTTATTTAAATGATCAACCTAATATCAATAAAATTTATTAGCGATCTGAGAAGGTATTTCCACGCAGCAGCGCTTTATTTGTGGTGTGCGATCGCCGAGTCACTATATTTATTGTAAAATGATACAGGGGCTCAAAAATGCCGCGAGTCGCTTCGAGAAAAGGAAACCGTGTCGCTCGACTCGGCGAGGACCCTGCCCTGCCTCATTCAAGTCGTTAGCTATTTCGTGGGGTAATCGCTCATTACATAATACTGACGGACGGACACCGAAGTCTCACAGTAGTTTTCCTTTTTACCATGTCGGTAAGGAGCTCTAAAGATCGACGACGAGAGAACTATAGCTGGTTACCTAAAAAGTAGTCATGGAGCGTGTGTTGCGAGGATAGCAGCGCGTCTCCCTCGTACCAGCGCAGCTGGCAGCGCGCCGCGTCCCCCGCGCCGCGCTCCCAGCGCACCAGCGCGCCCTCGTCCAGCAGCCGCACCGACACCGGCAGCTCGTCGGCCGGCGCCGGCGGCGGCGGCGGCGCGTCGCCCTCGTCCGTCGCGACCGGCGCGGCCGTCGGGCCCGCCTCCTCGCCGTCGTCTGCAACGAGCGCACGCGGTGAGTGAGCGTCCCGAGCCGCGCCGAGCGGCCGCACTGGCCGACACTCACCGAGCGTGCGCACGAACACGGGCTTGCTGAAGAGGCCGTCGCCGAGCGGGTCCTGCGAGAGCACGCGCACCTCGTACTCGGTGGCGGGGCGCAGCCCGCCGACGGTGGCCTCGGTGACGCCGCGCGACAGGATGCGCATGGTGCGCCACTCGCCGGCCGCGCGCTCGCGGTACCACACGGCGTAGTCGAGGTCGCCGCCGGCGCCGGCGCGCCACGCCACGTGCACGGCGCGCCGCTGCGGCGCGGCGGCGAGGTCGCGCGGCGCGCGCGGCGGCGCGTTCTCCACCACCAGCTCGGTCTCGGCGGCGACCGCGGCCGCCTCGTTCGACGCCGAGCAGACGTACGCGCCGCGGTCCTCCTCCGCCACGGGCGCGATCGTGAGCCCGCCGGCGTCGGCGGCGTGCCGGCCCGGCGGCAGCGGCGCGCCGTCCTTGCGCCGCCACGCGACGGTGGCCTCCTGCCCGCCGGCCAGCGCGCACGGCAGCGTCAGCTCGGCGCCGAGCCGCGCCACGTACAGCGGCAGCGGGCGCGCCGCGAGCGCGGGCGGCCGCAGCACGCGCACGCGCACGCGCGGCGACGCGCCCGCCGTGCCCAGCGAGTTGTACGGCGTACACGAATACTGCCCCTCGTGGGATTCGTCCACCTGAAGCACCGATCGTTCATTTTTTTTATTTTCAAAATATCTTTAAAGTCGTCGTAAATATCAGTCAAACATGCACTTTACTCAGACCTACCTACTAGGATCCTATTATCTAATACAACCAGAGAACTAACTTGCGCCGTTTTGGAAACGGTAAGCTCATACAAAACTTATAGTACTTACCTAATTAGAATAAAATATTGATAAAATTTGAAGAGAAACCTTAACATTCAAAATTATTTTTGATAATTTTACATATACTTTATTTTTATTTTGTTGAGAAGGTTGTCTCAATCTCAATCTCCTGGTGGAACGTATAAATTGCGTATAAGGTCGTAGTCGGGTTTGCACAACGAAAGTCCAGAATTTTGTATTTCCCAAAACTCCATAGATGACGGTGGGGTGAGAACGACTGAGCTACAAATGATTTATTTATATAATTTTTATTTATTTATATTCAGTGTAGGCAAGATAAAAACATCCAACAGCAACAAACAAGAGAGCAACAAGAATCTAATCCGCTGTGAATTGTCACCCCCGCCAGCGCGCGGCCCCTCGACAGCGCGCGGCCCCTCGACAGCGCGCGGCCCCTCGACAGCGCGCGATAGAACGAAAGACGTACTTATGCGTATAATAAGTAACATGTCTAAACGTTGTCGAGGGGAAGCCTTGGAATTACATTAGATGCAAAGCTTCGCTGGAAGGCGCATGTGAAAAAGAAACGCGACGAATTGGAGCTTCGCTACAAGAAGATGTACCGACTTCCGGGATAGTATTCTTCTTTATCGGTTCATAATAAATTACTTTTGTATAAGCAAGTCCTAATGCCAATTTGGACTTACGGTATCCAGCTTTGGGGCTGCACCGAACCGAGCAATATACAGATAATCCAACGTTTCCAAAATAAGGTACTCAGAGGCATTGTAAATGCTCCATGGTACATTAGAAGTACTTATTGATCTCCAACTCCAACTCGTCGAGGCTCACGATCGGAGACTTCATCATCACGTGAACTTCGAGGCTATCCAGCTCCTCGATATCACGAATATAGTTCTTAGAATACCCTTCTTAAACAGAATATAGTTCTTAGATTTTAGTTTTACTCTACTTAGCGGTCAGTTAAACTAATTATTAGTCTCAAGGCCAGATTGTAGTGTTGATGAGGCATCACATTATAATAAAGTACGTAAACACAAACAAGCCCCGCGTCATGGGAGAGACGTCCCGGTTCCAGTCACCGCCCGCACCGAACGGCAATACCTCGGGAGCCTGGTGGGCCCGTACATGTTACAAGTAGTAGATTCCATAGAATCAATAAGAAGAAAGAAAGAAGCGTCTAGAGAGGAAGACGCTGACGTCGCGAGACCTGGTTGAAGAGCAGACTGCCGTTCCGGCTGTAGAAGACGCCGGGCACGTTGTAGGGGTCGAAGAGGAAGCCGTCCTTCTCCCATCGCAGATTGGTGAGCGGCGGGTTGGCGCTGAAGTGGCAATCGAGGCTCGCCGGCTTCCCGAGCGGCAGGAACCGCTCCTCGGGCGCGTACACTACCTTGGCCGCGTCTGCAACGAGCGAGTCGGGCGGTGAGCGGGACGCGGGCGTGGCGCGGGCGGGGCGCGGGCGGGCGACACTCACAGTGCACGTCCAGGAAGGCGGCGGCGGACTGCACGGCGCCGGCGGAGTCGCGCACGCGGCACGAGAACTCGCCGAGGTCGGTGGAGGCGGCGCGCCGCAGCACCAGGCTGCCGTTGGCGGGCAGGTCGGCGCGCTCGGCCAGCTCGGGCGTGCGGTCGAGCGGCGCTCCCTCGCGGTACCACTCGACGGTGGAGTCCGCGCTCTTGGGCAGGCACTCGAGCTCGGCGCGCTCGCCCTCCAGCACGGTCGCGTTGACGGGCGGCGTGGCGATGAGGTTGCCGCCCTCCACGTCCAGGTAGTAGAAGGTGCCGTCGTTGCGCGCGGGCGGTGTGCGGTTGGGGAAGGTGACGCGGCAGCGGTAGAGGCCGGCGTCGGTCTCGCGCACGGCCGACACGTTGATGGAGCCGCGGCCGAGGCCGAGCCGGCCGTCGCCGAGCCGACGCACGCGCCCGCCCCACCGGTCGCCCACCGAGGCCTCGCTCTCCGACCCCGAGCCGCTGTACCACGAGTAGATGCTCTCGCCCTGTACACCGACCATATACAATAGTCAATAGTTTATTTGTAGCAAAAAACACGGAAAAATTAATTAAAAAGTGAAAAATAAACAAAAAATACACAGAGTTTTTTGCCACAAACCAGCCCCAACTCAGCAAGATGCTGGTTGTAGCCAACCAGCGCTGGTCTTCCGTTGGGACCGGCCGGTGACGTCACGCACGAGAACCAAAAACTAAATAAACATATAATAAAAAACTTTATATAATATATACAATACGTACAATTTGTTATCGTGCCGCGTATAGCTAGGTATACCTACCTACTTGTACTTGTGTTCTTGTTCTGGGATGTCGAATGCCGAATATGAAAGTCGAAATATGAGAGCGAATATGAAAATCTGCTGTTTATTGTTCTTTTTAAAAATGTGAAGAATGAGAAAGCTGGTAAAGTAGGTAATCCCGCGTTAGGTAAATTCAGTAGGTAGGGTAAGGTGCCCTAGGAGTGCGCAGTTTTAAAACAATTGCCTATATCTCAAAAGAAAAGGACAGTATTAACTTGAAAATTCTTGTAATATTGAGCAGGGACATTATTCTTCAAATAATATCACTATTAAGAAACTACTGTATCAAAAATTAGGAGTTATTGCGAATCTCGCAGACGATGAAAAATGGGCACTCTTTGGATACTAGCATCCCAAGAGTGCTCATAAGGTACAATAATATTATGAGTGCGCGCGGTAACCTAACAGTCCGCATCGAAGATTAATTGCACATATCACACATAAGAGGTGCATTTATCATGTCACCATTCTGTGCAGGCCGTACACTGAATCCAATCTTCTGTAATTGGCTCTTTATAGTTTTCTTGGCATCCAGGACAATGTCAGTTTTTTTTTTTCTTAGTTTTGGGGGACGTGCTGGCTTTTTAGGTGTCTTATTCGCTACCTTTTTCTTAGACAATTTCTGTTTATTACCGCTTTAGACCTCCTACTGCGATTAGTTGGGATTCTTTACAATATTTTTATTATGCAATATACAGTAAATCTGTTACCTTTTACTCTGTCTTCATCACGATCAAGGTCAAGAGTATTTTGAGTTTTTTTTTTTTTTCTATATGTTTTCCATAGTTATGATGACATTTGGAAGTAAAACAACAATTCAGCGTATAGAAGATCCCCAAGAGTACGCAGCCCCTCAAGAGTGCGCATGCGCATGTTTTTCACCTTATTATTTTAAATTATGGCATCAACTAATACAGAGCCTACTTCAGAAAATGGTTGTGTTAAGTGTGCAGTAAGGTATCCACGCAATGTGCGAAGACAATAATTACTGTCCGAGACAATCAAGATTTGCGCCAACTTGTACGTGTGTAGATTTCTCGCGAGGTGAGTTTACTTATATCCCTCCATTCCATTCACACAGAAACTAATTACAGTCTACTTCCTTTCCTTCCTTACTGGAACCGAGATGCTGTTGTGTTTGAAATCGCTCATTCTACTAAGTCATCACCACCGTATCCGTGTGAAAAGGGGGTAACAATGCATAATGGTGCATCTATACGTCGCTATAATATTCGTGTATCCGCCTTACTTGACCGAATACGACGATATTTGGACTATTTGTCTATGTTTGTGATATTTGGACTTCACAAGAATATTTGGCGAGAAGAGCGAATAAGCTGTGAGAAAACGAAAAGCGATGTGTAGTGGGACTATTAAAGTGTCTCGTAACTTGGTTCCATAATTTAAACTTATTCCACTTTTTTTCAGTTTTTTATCTGTGATCTACTCCAATCCATTAAATTCAGTTTGCAGAAGCTGTCTACTGATATTGCATGAATGCATCGAAACTTCTCATAAAATAAGAAGAAGCTACCAGAACCACCGGAGGACAGGCAACAGCGTTTGATTTAGTAAATGGTGAAATCTGGGATCTCCAAGCCGCCTGCCAAGCGTGGGGATTACAGCGAACCCTCGTCCCCTCTGGATGTCTTGATGATGATGATGAAACATCTCTTACTGCTAAAACCCGCTCGCTTGCTCGTGCTGCTCTTGCTACTGCTGCTTACTCTTCTTTGTGAGTTTCCTTTTTTAGTTAGATTATTGTGACATTAACTTAGTTACTTTCGCAATATTCCGTTTAGATAATGTATAGCTAATAATACCCTGTTATATGAGGAACAAATCGACATGACTTTCATTACTACACGCAGTATACGCTACAAACTTGATGTGGTTGGCCTATTTTCCAAACAAAATAAATAGTCTTCTTTATCTCGGGTCGCCAATAGATGGCGACATGAGTCTTTTCTGAATCGCGGTGACGGAATTTTCCATGATTTAGATACGGTTCGGAGATTTATCCGTTCTGCGGGCCTAGCACGGGCAAAGAAAGTATTAAGTACCACGCACATTCATCTGTGGTACCACGTAATACTTTATGCCGGGATAAAATCTTGTCCACCATATTTATCCCGCGAGAAAGAAACGGATGTCAATCAAATCAAATATATTTATTGCACAGATGAATAGAACTGTCATTTATTGTTACAAACTTGGACGAAACATCATACGTTACAAAACTGTTTCTAAATTAACAACCAACACAATAGTACTTGATAACAACTTAACAAGTAAGACGGACTCCGACCTAGGTACTAGAAAGTCATTGGTAATTGACCGAGCAAAGCGAAAATCTTAAGAGTTTTCTGCGACAAATTGAATTGAGTTTTTGAGACACGATTACAGTTGATGTATCCATTATCCAGCTTTGTGACGTTGACGAGCAGACAAAACGGGCGGACATAACTTTATCTCGGCGCCCGCACCCCGCCCGCGCCCGCGCCCCCGCCCGCGTGTAGAAGTTCGTCATTTTTACTGTGTATACATACTTTATATTCCTACTAAGTAGGTACTTTGTACATATCCGAGTATCAGTTCTGATCTGAGCCCTAAGCGCGTACGAAGTCGCGGGCACCAGTTAAGTAGTATGAAATAATTTTCGAAAGTCATAATAGTATACCTTAGGCCGAGAACATTCTAATAGCCTAGTAGAGTTGGCGGCGGTATAGTCCCGATATCCCGATGTCAACTATGTTAAGACAGGAGGAGGCCCGGGCCGCGAGCGCGGCTCCCACGAGGGGCCGCGAGCGCAGCTCCCACGCGCGCCGCGCGCCTTGCACCCGCATGCGAGGACCTCTCGGGAGACATTCCCTGCGTCAATTACGCTGAACAAACGCTATTCACAGTCAGCGCCGCGAGCCGCGAGCCGCGAGCCCGTCCACCGCACCGTACGCGTACCTACCTCGAAGGAGTTAATTAGTAAAGGAGACCAGCGGCAGTAATGAGCACATGATAATTAACCGAGCGGATCACGCGGAGGCGAAAATTCGCCGGAACTCCGCTCCAGCGGTGACCGCTTCCAATTGTCTCGGATTATAGCGCGGCCCGAGTTAATCTCGCCACTTACGGCCCATCAGCGAACACCTGCCCACATGGAAACTACGATGCAGCTTCTACACGGCCCGGAACCCACCGAAGCTGTACCTACGATATTACCCAAGCTTCATTACTCGGCGCGACGTGGTCACACGCGTAACAAAACAAAATGTATTGTTAGTACCTAGGTATACCTATAACATGAGTAGACATACAACGATAGGATAACTATGTAATATGGTAGGTATGTACTAGGTCGCAACTGCTACCTGCATACAAGACACGAGTGAGTGACGTTGTGGGTCATGTCATATCACGTTGGGTCGGTACTCGGCTACTCGGTACCTCGCCTGCTATTGTGCAGTGCAGGTAAGTACCTGCTGTACCAGAGTTGTTGGATAATGGGCAGGGCGCGGCCGGACCGAATACCGACACCCGCACCCGCTCCCGCGCCCGTACCTATACTATGGTAATAGGTAAACGGTACTAACCGTGTACCTATTACCATAGTATAGTTTCTATGCGGGACTAACCTAACCTATATGAACCTACCTACGCTACGACGCGACTCTCCGAGTCTTTACAACCGGAAAATGGTGTACGCTAACTTAACTACGGTACCTGTAAGTTATTTTTCTTTAATGAAAGTAATAATAATAATCTTTATTCAGTATAGACAACTTATGTACATAATATTAACTTCAGATGCCTTGGGCTAAAATAGGCTATAAGTATTGAGTGGCTGCTGCCGAGCTAGGTTTACACCTGTATTTCGGCAGGCAGCTTACTTCCCTGTGTAGATGGACAGCTGTCAGCCGTACGACAAACGAGTGTACTCGTATCAAATTGTAGGTACATGAATATAGATTTAAATATATAGAAGTATAGCTTTATCTTAAAAGTGACTTGCCTGTAATATTCAATTTTATTTAAGCCCAATATTATTGCAAAAAAATTAAAAATGTTAATTTACTGCAAATATACATACCTAAGTACCTACCATACATACAAGATAAAAAATAATACACAAGAAAACAAGGTGCGATAGTAAATACATAAATTGCAGAGAAGTTTAAAAAATCAAACAAAAACCGTGAATAAAGATATAAACTATTTTATTCACTAGCTGCGCCCCGCGGTTTCATCCGCTATTCTATAGAAACTAAATATTTTTCCGGGATAAAAAATACCCTATTTGTTTCTTATTAAATGCGAAAGTTTTGTGTGTATGTAAGTGTGTTTGTTCCCGTTCAACTCTGTAACGGCTGAACGGATATAGATGAAATTTGGTATGCAGGTAGCCTATTCCCTGGAATAAACAAAGGCTATTTTTTATCCTGAAAAATGTAACCGTTCCTGTAGAATAACTAATATTTTAAATCCCAAAGTAACTTTCTCTATCTGGGTGTTTGTCGCGTTATCACGGCTAAACGGCTCAACGGATCGACCTTAATTTTCGCATAGTTTTTTTTAAGGGTCGGAGACGGACATAGACATTTTTTTTTGTAGGTTCACGCGAACGAAGTCGCGTGTAACAGCTAGTTTGAACTATCTTAAAAAGCAACGAAGTTGCAGATTGTAACTGAAAAAATGAAAATCTTTTTATTTACTGCAAAAACACATAACCATATAACCCCTGTAACATTTGATGGGCAAGGCACACAAGACCACAACCACACAAGAGAAAACATTTTTACTTGTTACCAAGTCCGTGTGCCTCGCTCACCGCTGTAAGAAACGTAATACGACAAATGACAAATTGTATAATTTTACCTACGTCAATATTGGTTGAAAAATACGACGTGTACGCGAGTAAAGTGTTACGACGTCGGTCCGGGCGACGATGGAATAGAAACACGAAGATGGTTTCAAGACGTCCTTTAATCGACTGCCGTTCTCCTCGCGACCTCGCCCCAACCACAAAACCTTTGTTCGTGCTACCCTCGCTTTTGTTATCTCCAAAAATAGTTGCCAGCAAATATATAATAATTATAACTATTTAAAAATCAAACAGAGCATCAAATGAATTAACTAAACAGAAACTTACTTAATCGTTACATTAAAATTAAGCTTATTATGAGGAACGTCCATATTTTGATACTATATTACTGGATCAATCTATACTTAGATGTCACTTAATTAGATATATGTACTGTTACGGACGTTGGGAGCCGGAGGAATATGTAACAAAAGGTACCAACATACGGACAGATGAAAGCAAATTTTGTCAGTTGATGCAGACTTGTGTTCGCTTCGCTCACTCAGTCAAGAAAAGGCAAAGTCTAATATACAGGGTGTGTCGTAATGAATGGATAACCATTCATTACGACACGTCCTGTATACATAAATATACATATTATAGTAAATACATTATGGCAAATTTATTTACTGAACAAGCTAGGTACTCCTTCTGAATTTGACAATTGAGAGTTTGTTTATAATGCGCATCGACTCGACGCGCCCGCGGCTCCACTCGGCCGCAGGACTCCACTGCTGTGTTGCCCCGTGGTGCCGCTCGTGCCGTCTTGTAGCGATTACCTACCAAACGAGTAGTGTAGGTACCTACAATAACTGAACGAACGCATGATAAATAACAATACGTCATATAGGCACGGTATACACACAACACATAACTGCAACTTATACATAAAATGAGATGGCCTAGGTCCAGTGCCAGGGTCGGGGTAGGCCAGTGCAGGGTCTACTCACGTCCTTGTCCCACTGCAGGTGGTACGGTATCTCGTTGCCGAAGGGGAAGTCGAGGTGGCAGTTGAAGACGGCGTACCCGCCCACGGAGGCGGAGAGGCGCTCGGCGTCGAGCGGCAGCAGCGAGCCGGCCGCTCCCGCCCCCGCCCAGGCGGCGCAGGCGCACGCGACGCACAGCGCCCAACCGACGCGCGCGCTCGGACCCATGGCGCTGACTGGGTCGCGATCGCGGCCGGCGAGGCGCGGGCGCGGGCGCGCGCCGCTCGCAGGAAGCGCCGCTAATGCTTCCTTGGCATTGTTCGTCGCGACTCGATGCGACCGCGTTATTTCTCCTCCTCTCTATTGTTACCGTACAGATAAATACTAGTGAGGAGCTACTTATACATATATCGCGCGAGGTATGTCGGTCAAAGGCCAAACTAATAACCGTTAACGACTCGCTCGGCCGACGTCTGGAGCCGGACCGGGGGACGAGTTAACTATTAACTAGGTACCAGCCGCTCGTCTCCGTCCTTTCGGCGCTAGTTAACCGAGCCCTACGATACGAGCAGCACACGAGCCCGGAGGGACACGTACCTGCCTGCTCGTCGACTCGCTTACAGACAATTAGAAGGGTACATACGAAAGCATAGGTATAAATTCTCACTTCGTACAATTCATGCTTTTTTAGTATTTTGTACAGAATTGTCTTTGACATATTATCAAACGTACAAACATTTGCCGTGTCTTTGCTTAACGAATTCAACAATTTATCGATAGTTGTCGTCATATAATTAGTATATATTATAATTATTTATAACTATAATTATATACTTTAGCTAGTGATTTTGCAAAAATAGTCAAATATTTAATGAAAAAATATTTCCTATTAGATAAATATAAAGAATGTTTTTGTGCATGCCCGGACAATCCGCAATGTAATAAGTAAGTAGCTTAATAACAGTTATTGTCCATATAAAAAATTTTAAAAATATCGCCTAGTACACAATCTTTAATAACATTATACTAAGCATGATTGTAGATATTTTTTTTGTAATAATCATAACTTAAAAAGTTTAAATTTTAAATATATAGTTTTACTACTCCTATAAAGTTAACTATCTGGGCCCCTATTCAGAGAAATGACATTTTATCTCGGTCACTGTCTCTCTAATTTAGAATTTAATGGGAATTAAATTAAATTCTAAATTAGAGAGACAGTGACCGAGATAAAATGTCATTTCTCCGAATAGGGGCCATGGACTGAGAAAAACTGTCAAAATATTGCTCATTTATAAGGTTTCAATATTATGGGCCATTCTCAGAACGCTCAAAAAAGCGTGTCCGTTCGGAAACCTATATGAAATGGATCTCTAACCACTTGATATTTTTTTCTGTGGTAGATGTGATCAAAATATTAGTCCTTTATGTCCTTTTTGGGATAAACTAAATGTAAGTCAGTTTGAAAAAATAAAAACCGCGGAAATGTAGACCTCGGTGCCGCGTCCGAACCCCGAGTTCCACTATTTTTATTTTTGTTGAGTTCCGAATATTTTGGCACAGTCGCATGCGCCATGTTCACGGGTAGACTGAAGATGCGGGTGTTTATTTAGTTTTTTGTTCTCGTGCGTGACGTCACCTGCCGGTCCCAACGGAAGACCAGCGCTGGTTGGCTACAACCAGCATCTTCCTGAGTTGGGGCTGGTTTGTGGCAAAAAAATCTATGTATGTTTTGTTTATTTTACACTTTTTAATTATTTTTTTCTATGTTTTGCCCTAAAATACGGCAATTTTCAGGTTAAAAGTGTCTACACACGAAACGATTTGGTCGGAGCCAACCCGGTGTGAAAGGGACAGCTAGATTTGAATTTCACGGGAGCAAAAGAAACAAACTATTAAGGTTATAGCTTCTCCCTTTCGCTTCCCCAGAAACGTATATATAGCCATCTCTTTCAAGCGATGTCGGGTCGGGCCATGTGTTAACACCCTTAAATACGGCAGCCACAAAATCGACTTGGAACAACACTGCAGCAATGTCAGCGATCTGGGTTTCGGAGCGCAGTTTTCCATGCTCCATGGCTCGCTGGCATACCTCTGATCTTATGCCAAATACCAAATTTAGGCACCGTCGGTGACGATGAAGAGAATTCACATGTCCATGAGTGTCTTCTTGAGGGCGAGAGGAAGGTTATTATCATTTATAAGATATTTCATGGACCAATAGCTCCTCCAGGCATGTTCGGTGCGTCGTGCAACTTCTTCTCGTCGTGCCTGGAAGGAGACTGATTGGCTCAAGTATTGCCCACACCGTAGATTCCAACCTACCTTTCGTGATGTTTGTCATATCTTGATCTTTGAACGAGTGAGGCGCCTTCGTAAGCAAGAAGTGTCCGGCGCTGTCCTACGGCTACCGATTGCGTCGACCGGCCCGGAGACTAAGACTGACCCCATACAGATGGACAACCACGAACCAAATGACATTCCTCAAAACTCTGATGAACCACGAGAGACGTATATTCACGCAATACAAAATGCGGTAGTGTAGCGATAGCGATATCACCCACCCCTACTTTATTTTATTTAATACATTTATGTAATATCATTCACTTAATAACCAAAGGGGGCAGCGCGGCTAGCATTTTGGGCACGTTCCTTATAAGAGAGCAATTTAAACTATGTATAGGCAACAAAGGCTTAGATTGTATAAACGGTATCTAATTACTTTTAGGTTAGAATTAGGAACTAGTTAGAGTAATTATATACACGCCCTAATTCACCGTACCTACTTACACACGATCTATTATTATAAACACTAAGGCCGTTACTGAGAATTTCATTTCGAAGCCTAAATTTGCCCTCACGAGTGTCTCAACATCATAGGCACGGTGGTAATGTGGAAGCGATCACCACACACAGCTCGTCGCCCGTCGTCCGCGGCTTTATTTATTACACCTAGCTTTCACCTGCGGCTTCTCCCGCCTATGGAAACCTATTTTTCGCAACAAAAAGTAGTCTTTGTCCGTCCTCGTTATTGAAAATATGACCATTTAAATTTTCATAGAGATCGGTGCAGCCGTTACGTCGTGAAAAGGTAACAAAAAGACAGTGACAGAGTTTCTTTCTACGTATAAACACTCAATAGATGGCTGTAACCGGACACCCGGATCGGTGAAGTGGCCACCCGCGGTCAGATCAATCTAACAAACGGAGCATTCGCGCCCTTTTTTGATTTTTTGTTGAGACTGACAGTTGTAATGTATGAACTTGTGAATCGTAGTTGTAATGTATGAGCCCCGACTGCCGGATCATTATCATTTGATTAAAGGGAGACGGAAAAATTCGACAACTGTTACTTATAATTACTATTTTATTCATAAATAAATACAAAATTCATACTCTATACAAACTCCCTTCATATATTTAAAAATAACGAATGTTTGTCTGTTCGTTCCTCTCATGCCGTTCGTCCGGTCGATTGGCAAGTTTGTATTTGCGAGGGCGAAGGGCGAGGCCGCTACTAATCCTCCCGTACAAGTCGCGCCCGTCGACCGGTTACCAATATATATATATTTAGTGATATAATTACTATGTATATCATGTCCTTCACCTGACCTTCACATATAATTAATATTAAGAATGTTATTACATTTAGGGCTGATATGTCAATCGGCAGGTACCTGTTCGCCGAGGAATGAATACGGCTGTTGAGCTTCTGTATAGAAAACATGACACAACGCCGGAAATTATCCCTCAGATAACAGTTATCAGAGGATTCAAAAATCAGCCCTTATTAAAATTATACAACATTCGTATACTAAAACTATTAAATACGTAATATAACTAATTTGGAATACAGTGGAAATACATAATAGGAATTACACGTTTGCAAATACTGTGTCCGGCGCGAGCCGGAGCCGGGGACGGGGCCGTGGCCGGGGCCGGGGACGGGGCCGGGGCCGGGGCCGGGGACGGGGCCGGGGCCAGAGCCGGGGCAAGCGATAGCGTCGTGTTCATTATTCAGGGTAAGACACAGCTACTACGTCGAGCCGGAATGTCATTGATTACGAACAGCCGGCCTCGCTGCAGGACCGACCTCGACTCGAAGAAACAACTCCAATCTTAATATCCCTGGAAAAAACCTGCAGCCCGGCCCCGCCCCGCCCGGCCCTGCCCGGCCCGGCCCCGCCCGGCCCGGGCGCCGGGGTACAAAGCTGTCCGCCACATTTATCCCGCGAGAACGAGACGGATGTATCCATATTCTGGCTTCGTCACATTGGCGCGAAGACAAAACGGGTGGACATAAGTTTACCTCGGCGCCCGAGCCAGGCCTGCCGGGCGGGACTCGGCGCCCGAGCCAGGCCTGCCGGGCGGGACTCGGCGCCCGAGCCAGGCCTGCCGGGCGGGACTCGGCGCCCGAGCCCGTGCTCGTCAGCTCTGTAAGGTCAAAATCAGTGACGGTGCGTCGCCAAGATGCCGGGCCGCTAAGGTCAGTTCGGTTCGCGGAGCTGCGAGCACCGCCGAGTACAAAGCCCGCAGTCCGGCGCCGCGCCTCCGCCGACAAACATACGGGTTAAAGGAACCGGCTATTCCTATATATTGTAATAATAACTAAGTGCACGTTAGAACCTACAAATAATGGCTAATATTAAGTATCGGTTGCCGGAACATACGCGACGCGATCGGGTGCGGGAACACGGGGACGCGGGGACGCGGCCGGGCCGAGCGGGCCGCGCGGCCTCAGCCCTGCATAACGAGGTGCACGAAGTTCTCGTAGTTGATGTTGCCCTGCGAGTCCTCCTGCCCTTGCAGCAGCTGCTCCACCTACACACACACACACATCACTCGTCTCCGCTTCACCGCCGAGCCGACTGATTGCTTAGAGGAGGTAAACCTAAGCGACAACTTTATATAATACCTATTCGGTGTTTTTAGGTTCTTCCACTAATTTTCTATTATATATTTAGCTACTTAAAAAAAAAAAAAAATAACAAAGTAGAAATATAATTTAACAAGGTGCACAAAACCCTTGAACAGTTCTCACTTGTAGAACGATACAGTTACAGTGCCCTGTTACGAGGTTGCAACACCGACACGGCATGAACTGGTTAATATATGTAATAACTTGTATGACACGTATTTGTATAAGTATAAAAATAACATCACAAAATAGATCCGGTGAGTGTCAGTACTACAAGATTGTAACTACCTCTAGCTTCGTAGGCGCCGGAGGTTCAGAGCCACATACATGTAAAACTAAATGAAAATCAAAATTAAATGTGTGTAAGTAGGTAAGTATGTAAGTGTGTTGATTCCCGTTCAACTCTGTAATGGCTGAACAGATTTGAATGAAATTTGGTATGGACGTAGCTTATACTCTGGACAACACATAGGCTACTTTTTATCCCAGAAAAATATTCAGTTTCTGTAGAATAGCGGGTGAAACCGCGGGGCGCAGCTAGTAAATATATAAAACTTTGTGGGTTCATTTAACCCCTCTAGAGGTTGAATTTCACAATATCTGTTCTTATCGCTCATCTAGATAATTCTACAACATTTGAGTAATAATGGATCTAATTTTCACGTCACTATCATATGAAAATAGTGAATATATGAATTCTTCTTTATCCTACAATGTCATAACAATACTGGCCTCGACCATCCGGGGCCGGCCGGTGGAATTACCCTCTCTGCAAACTCACGTCACACCTTGTGAGATATGTAGTATATTCTGATGATTGAGTGGGGATGCATTTCGACACTTGTGAAGACAAAGGCCTCACCTCGTCATCGCTCAGCTTCTCCCCGAGAGTAGAGAGCAAGTGGCGCAGCTCGGCTGATGAGATGAAACCGTTGCCATCCTTGTCAAAGTGGCGCAGGCCCTCGATGAAGTCGTTGGCCGTGTCGCCGCTGCGCGCCTTGGAGATGGCCTGAGGAACATCACATGCCACATCAACCAGTACCGACCCTCCTGACACCGCACTTGTCCCTACATTGCAACTTACACATATAATTATGTGAGAACCACATTCCACTCAGTTTCTTGACCTTTTTTATCACCAATATTGATAAAATTTAGCAAGGAAGTAGTGTTATTGTGAGTGTGGACTATAGAATATCCCAGAAAAACTGCAGTTAGTAGAGTAATATGCACTAATGCTCCTTCTGTTACCATTATCTGCGAGCAGTATCTATGTGATGAAACTGAATACCTGGTAGATGGGAAGGAACACTTCGAAGGATATTCTTTCGTCGGGCTTCAAGTGCAATGTGCACTTCTTGACGTCCGACTCGGTAGGGTTCTGCCCGAGGGCGCGCAGAGCGTCCCCGATCTGCGCGACGTGTATCTTGCCGTCACCGCGCGCGTCGAACAGCTGGAATGCTTCCTGGAACTCTGTGGAGGAGAGCGGGAGTGAGCACTCGGGCCGGTGACGGCGCGGGCGGCCGCGGAGGCTTACCTTCCACGGAGGTGAGCTTCAGCTTGGCGGGCGGCTCGTACATGAACATGGCGCGAGCGAGGCGGGCGGCGCACTGTCGCCGCGAACGCACCTGGCTCCGTTTAAAACGCGCACCATATAAGGAAACTAGGGCGCTTGTAACGCCGCCGTTTTCGGTAAACACGTTGATTGACGTGAGTCACTCGTCGACCCCCGCTCCGCTCCCGCCCTGCGGCCGCGGCCGCGGGATCGGCGCTTACCTAGATTCGATCTCAGTTGCTATCTTCGGGCACTCATCGATGCACACGCTGCACTTTGCGCACAAACAAATATTTTCATAAACAAGGGCGTAAGAGTACGAAATTTTAAGGTCTATTGTGCGACGATCCTTTGATGTGACTCACCTGCCAACTGGTCTTCTGTGTATCCTGCCTAAAAATAGGGAAACGGTTATTGAGATTAATATAATATTAGTAAGCAACATATTAATAAACTATTCCAGTTTCATTTACTTACCATTTCGGTGATTCGCAACGAAAGTAAAAAAAAATCTAAGTAAATAACTTTGATGTTTTCGAAATCTTTTGTCGAGTTTCGTTGAGCAATGTTGCTAGTACTAGTACCAAGACTAGTACCAGTAAACCAGACGAGAAAAGTATTGTTCCAAGTCGAGTTTGGGGCTGCCGTATTTGAACCAGAAAATTTTCCTATATTAGTTCAAAATTTAAAAAAGTTGCCGTATATTATGATATTTAGCTTTTTTACTAGTCTTTATAGATTTTGAATTTTGGTTAAAAGTTATGTCTCATTTTCACTTGGATATGATATCTCTTCTTCTCTTCTCTTCGTCAGTATCGATAGTATCACCCTTTGATTATCTAATTTTTCTAAGGTATCTCCACACACTCATCGTAATACCTTATCTTAGCTCAGTGAAAGGATGTTAATACAAACCACTCATTAGTCAACGGGGAATTCTGAGAACTCGGTGCGTTACGTTACACGAAAATTAGCAATGGCAGTTTTTGATAACTCTTTCGTGGATTGCCGTATAATTCATATAAATATTATACGACTTTGGAAGTGCTGCCGCATGCCGTATATTTGAAGGGTTGTCGCATGGATCTTAATTCATATAAATATTATACGGCTTTGGAAGTGCTGCCGTATGCCGTATATTTGAAGGGTTGTGTGATGTTCTCATGGATCTATGATGTTTCGTCCAAGGGTTGTCGTTAATGTACAGCCCAATAATGTACGACCCGATAATGTACGGCCTGATAATTGGTGTAGCGGTACATGGAATATCAGGCTGAGCATTATCGGGTCGTGAAATATCATGCCGTACATTATCGGCATTGGCCTATAAACTTGGAGAAATGAAAGAATATATAAAGACCTCGCTACATGGCCGGACTCATTCGAAATGAAATGAGTTTTATTTGCCAGAATGCAGGTAAGCAGGGTGTTGGCGTTTTAAATGTTCCGTTAAATTCGGTCCCTTCTGACGTGCAAAAATATTTACATAGAAATCGTTACTTTGTTCATACTTTACAAACCTTAGACGAAACAATGCTAAATCCATGTTACAAACCTACAATAACTTCACTTAAATGTCAAAAACATAATGTCAATAGAATGAAATTATTATATATGAATAGAATACAATTACTTTTTTTTTTTCTTCTTTTTCTCTTATGTTTTGGCTCCACACGTTGTGTATTTAGCCAGTGTCAAGTATTGTAATATTTCAAGTGATATTACATGATTCACAATTAAAATAAGTCTCAGTCATAGTTTAAGCTAAGTCAAGCAAAGTAAGTCACTGTCAAGTCCACGTCTTGCCCCAGTAAATTGGTGGAGACTTTACTAGAGGTTTCAATGGAGTTTTGGAAATAACACGAAGAGTCACGTTTCAAAACATTATACTATTCACGAACACGCGTGCACTTTCACGAACACTCAATGGATAAAAATCCACCATTTTTATACATTAATACTCGATATAACACAAGTTTAGGTAAATAATAGAATGACACGACAAGACTTCTTCATGTTCCCGCCAAAACTCATATACAATTACTTATTATAAGATATCAAGCACAGAATTCTCCTTATAAATTAATAAGGTCGTCTTTGATATCAAGTACATAGATAAGAATGTATACTAGCGTATAGATAGCCATCTGACAATCTTGTGGCACAACGACGACATCTCTTTACTAACCTCCGAACTACGAACTCATGCAGCATGCTATTACGCATACGCACACATAGACATGTATGCATGTGAGCTCATTCAAATATACATTCAACTTTGAGTTTGTTCAAATTAACTTAACCCACAGAAGTAGCGCTGTTGACGCATGCGACATGTATGTACAGCATTTAAAAATGTTGATTGAAATAACTTGATAAACCCTATCCCTAAAAATCCCTAAAAAAAATCTGTGGTACAAGTTAATCTGAACAAACCCTAGGAAATATTACGATCGGCAGATAAAAATATGGTAAGCCCAAGCAGAATGTAGAACGGAGTGATCGTCGTCGTTGTAGTGAAATGCAAACAAAATTATATTATGATACATTCCTCTATATTTATGAGTAAACTATTAACACACACATATTATATTATATTACACACTAAACATGCATATTGAAAATATTAATTTAACCCTATTAATTACCTCTATATTGCACTCAATTTATAATTAAATACACATTTTTTTTACAGCAAATATTGCTTACTTGCAAGTCTCGTCACATAGTAAGATAAGATCAAGTAACCCGCACCTAACTAGTATGAAACCAGTCAGTCAGTTTAATCAAAATTAATTGATTAAACTGCACAAAAACTGGCGAGTAAAATTTATTAACATAGGAGCTGGTTTTTTTTACCAATACTTGTGTAACTTCGAGTGTAAATATGTAAGAACGGAATAACACTGGAGGAAGTGGATGAAATAATGGATCTGGGTGTCATTTATGATAAAAATCTCTCATTTAAATCTCATTACAATGCTATAATAAAAAAGGCTAGTAGAGCTTTGGGTTTCATTTGGCGTAATAGCAGGAAATTCAAGAACCTCATAGTCAAAGTTACCCTTTATAAGCATACGCTACTATACATTCTTATCTACGTTTGTAAGTCTCTAGTTCGCAGCCACTTGGAATATTGTCCTAGTATTTGGAGCCCTCACCATAAATGCCACAGAAAAAACATTGAAAGAATACAAAAGCGCTTCTTACGTTTCTTGACCAGATCTTTGGGCAAGAGAGGTGAGCTTACTTGCTACGATGACAGACTGGAATATTTTAAACTGCAAAGACTGGCCGATAGACGTCGTGTAGCTGACGCTAGTACTCTGTACAAAATTCTAAACTGTTATATGCATACCCCTGAGATTCTTAACTCTATAATTTTTTTAATTCCGCGCCCTAGCCATCGCCTCCACAAACTTAAATACAAGTTCTTCTCTGTACAAAAACGTAGAACTGTAATGGGCGACTACAGCCCGTTAACAAGAATGTTGAGATCTGCTCACTGGCTTTGGACAGAGCAAGGAATTGATTTCTTTATGGATTCCCTCCCTAAGTTTAAAAAAAGGGCTACTCTAGCCCTTACGTGATGTGTTGTATAAGTACAGGATCACATATTGTTTGTATTGTGATCCCAGCGTAGTGTATTACCTGTCCAAAATTAAAAACATGCAGATTTTACCTGTTACTGGGGTGTTACATAGGTCCCAATGTATTATCATGTTTATTATTAGTACTATCTTATTTCATGTAAGTAGTTAAGTAGTACCTATTTATGATTAATTGTCTCATCCTGTTGGTAAACCAATAAAAAAAAGATTATTATTTGACAAGTCAGATGTAACTGCGTAGAATCGCTTTAGTTTATGATACGAAGGTACGAAGGTGAAAACGTGAATTGTGTCTTCGCTACAAATATCCATGGACTCTTAGCTAGTAAAGTTACTAAAGCTATTAAATTCACATTACCAGGTTATGATTTGATCATTACATTGACTTTGTTTATGGGTAGGAACTAGGGCATGAATACCGGGATCCCGGTATTGCGTAATACCGGTATTACGATACCGGTATTGAGGATTTCAATACCGGGATCCCGGTATTGGGTTAAAAGTACATGATTTGATAGCACAACCATTTAAAGCGTATGTTAATCACCTCATTACGCTCTAGGACGCGCTTGCTTCTCGGTACTTGTCTTTTACAGCATACCAGATTAGTAGATAAGTCGCTTCTATTTGTACTGCACATTCCAGACCAGACACCTGGTTGCCTGGTTTTACTAAATTGCATTATTTTATACAATTATAAATTCACTAAGTAGTTTCTGCCCGCCGATTCGCTTACTAAACTGATGCAATACATAAACAGTGGATGCAAGTGGAAATTTGTTGTTCAGTGAGGTCTAAGAATGTGGCACTTTAAGGGGCAGCTTTTGTTCAGCAATGGATTTCTTCTGGTTGATTATAATGATGATGGAAGTCAATTTGTTCGTATTGCGTTAATTTTCAGTGTTCTTAAAGAAACTTCATAAAAATGGCAACTGATATCAAGTAAAGTTTACAAAAACCACCAATACCGGTACTAATACCGGTATCCCGGTATTGAGGCCTAATACCGGTATTGAAAATCGCTCCGGTATTACATGCCCTAGTAGGAACCGTTTTTTGTGAATTCAAATAGATTGATAAATAAATATTACTTGACTATGTCTAAATGTACCTACCATTCGGAGCTAGGAAAAAAATAATGTCATACGCTTTTCCTACAATGGTAACACAAGCTAGTGATGCGGTAAAATATTGTGTGCAGTTTAAGTTTTATCAATAACATGTTTATTACCCGACTGCCCAAGAAGGAGTTTTTGGGGTATATGTATGCATAAGTATATTTGTGTGATCCTTTATGACCACCTGACCTTCTGAACGATATTGACGAGTAGGTTGTCATCGGATTCTCCTTTACGTTCTAAGTGACATTTGTTGCATTTTTCAGTATTTGTTTTAGTACTTGTTTTAGGCAGAGACGGATTTCCCAATAGGTCGAGTAGGCTCAGGCTGAGGTCGGCAAAACTTGGTGGTATTTTTTTTTTTGTATAAGTTGCGAGCTCTGTGAGCTCTCACGTCAACGTTTAAAAATTTAAAATACAGACGATGACCAATTTTGGTGTATCCTAATAATCATGTAAAGTGAGGAAGAAAAAAAAACCTTTACCCCATTATGTGGGGAGTCGTTGAATAGGTCTTTTAAAGGTAAAAATTTTGAAAGAATAAAAAAACCATATTTTTTTATGGGGTGGCTATCACACGTACAAAGTGGGGATAGAAAACAAATTGTCTCTCCCCCCCACATGTGGGGAATAGGTCTTTTTTAAAATCTTTTTTATGTTAAGGTTACCTACACCAATTTTTTTTATGAGACGTCCCGCTTGCGAAATATTGGCCGACAAAGTTGCTTGCAGTGTGCCTTCTCCCCCTGCCATTTGCAAACTATGCATCTTGGAAGCTTGTTATCTTCCATGATCATAGATTTGAGTAACAACTTTCTTTTAAAATTATTTCGGGCAACATGTGATAATATTTTTTGAGATAAGCGGTAACAACTGATAAAAATAGTTCACACGTCCTACGCGTCTACGGAACGCTTACTAAGCGTGGCCATACAGTCATGCTCTTAAATTTAAAATTTATTATCAGTAGGATCGCCAGTTAAACTATTCAAGTAATTCAATGTATATTAATACAAAATATCAATAACATAATAAAATTTATCGATATCGATTAAGTTTTGGTAACCACTATTGTTTCGTCGTAGTAGGCATGCGTCGTAGTTCATTCTTAAAGAACCATATCAATACTGATCACAAACCAGTTCTTTTGATCCGTTCAATCGATTGATTGATTCGCGCCTAAGTTTTCGTGATTCCTAAGTCTATCAATCGACGGAACGGGCCGAAAGAACTAGCATGGCTATGAGCCGTAGTATGAGCGCAATGGGGACGAATGCGAATCGGAAATTAGCGCTCGTATAGCACTACAGGCGCGCAAAATATTTAAAAAAACACCGCATAATATATTACCAAATGCAAAAATAAACCATCACCAAATAATATATAATTGACGCTAAACGGTGTACTAAGTACCTATTAAATAAATCATCGCAAGTAGCAGGTCTCGGGGTGATATAGATTTGTTTGTTGATCGATCATAAAAAATAATTATTTAGAAATATTTGGTAATAATATAGACTTAAACCATGCAGCTTTTATGTAGAAATTTATTCGTATACATTATTTATATTGCTGTCGCCGTCACACTATTCAGCGATGAAATGGCGCCAACGAGGGCTGCCATTTGTCTTTCTCGCTCGCTCGCCAGGGACCCTATTCGGAGATATGACATTTTATCTCGGCCACTCTCACTCCCATTAAATTCTAAATTAGAGAGACAGTGACCGAGATAAAATGTCATTTCTCCGAATAGGGGCCCAGGGGCCCTATTCGGAGAAATGACATTATTATCTCGGTCACTCTCACTCCCATTAAATTCTAAATTAGAGAGACAGTGACCGAGATAATCTCGAGCGCACAGGAATAGGGTCCCTGGGGCTGTCGCATGTCGTTCACGAGTGTAGGAATCGTGACCCACACGTGCCCCGCTGCTGCCGCACTGCTGCCACCCCGTGCCCCATGCCCATAAACCTTTTTGTTGTATTTACTAGGTGGAGTGAAGATATTATGAAAGTCACGGGCAACCGGTGGATGCAAGTGGCACGTTGTCGTTCGGTGTAGCGCTTTAAGGGGGAGGACTAGCGCAGTAATGGACGTCTTCCGGCTGATAATTGACGTATCAATATCAATCGCACCGAGCTTGTGACTTGGTTCTTTGGATTCGTTCGTTTGCAAACGACACATGCCTATGTTGTCATAAATGCTTTGTCATCAAAATATGACTACATTTGAATACAAAATCACAAACAATTTAGGTTTACCGATGATAGGATATTCCTTTATTTAAATTAAAGTCTTTGCTAGCTAGGCGACACGTAATTATAGCACAAGACGGCATTTTAAATAAATCCGAAGGAGCAGTATAGGTCTTTAGAGTCAGTTGACTACGCTAGTATATACATTCATCTATGCAGTTGACGACTGTCAAGCGTAATTCAGTGCGTTGACATAAATATGATTGTTTTTTTTCTCTTTCCTCCTGAGAGGATTTTGGCGTCGCACGTCTTATGCATTTGCCAGTGTCAAGTATACATATATATTTTCAAGTTTTGTTATTTATTTATTTATTTATTTATTTACATCAACTAGCACCGAACACGAATTACGCTAATGAGAATTAAGATTAAAAAAAACATGCGAAACAAATGTCAAATATACTTAAATTACATAAAATCAAATCAAAAATATGTCAAGTTGTTAGATATTATCAAACAAGTCAGAGTCACAGTCAAAGGTGAGCAAAGCAAGTTATGGTGAAGTCCAAGTCATGCCCCAGTAAAGTGGTGAAAACTTTACTAGAGCCTTCTAAGGAGTTTTGGAAACAACACGAAAATTCACGTTTCACGACATTATACCATTCACCAACACTCGTGCATATTCACGAACACTTAACGGGTAAAAATTCACCGTTTTTACACATTAACACTCGAAATAACACATGTTTTGGAAAATAATAAAATGACGCGACATGATTTCTTCACGTTCCCGCCAAAAAATCAATATGATTGTTCTATCGTATGCCTGGTTATAATGCCACGCCTACTCTTCCCTTCTACTTACTTCTCTCTTCTGTGCTTAACACAGATTAAGTTAATAACCTGAGGTTATTAATCTGATATAAAGGGTCTTTGATTTTTTTTATGATTAAAATTTAAAGAGGCGTTATCCAAAAAAAAAAGAAATCCTGGTTATAAAAGTACCCAATAGATGGCGTTATATGTACCTTGAGTTTTATCTGTCACTGTCAAGACATGAAAGACAAAAAAATGTACGTGTGCCTTTTATTTTTCTCGTGTTTTTTGGCTCGACATGTGTATTTAGATAATTTCAAGTAACGTAACTATGTATTTGACTTCATTTGAAATATTACAATAGTTGACACTGGCTAAATACACAACGTGTGGAGCCAAAATTTACGATTTAAAAAATAAACATAAAATATTTCAACAGAAATGACAATGACAGGTAAAACGATAGGTCTGTTACGCCATCTAGTAAGTATTTTAGAAATCCTTTTTTTTTTTTTGGAAAACGCCTCATTAAAATTTGATTAAAATATCTACACTGGCAGCACAATTTATTTTTTGGGCTGGTAGGAACCAGTGTCTAGAAACTCCAAAGGAACTTAAAATGCTTGAAATGAGGCGTTTTACGGTTTAAAAACTAAAAATAATATATTTCGACAGGAATGACAATGACAGGTAAAACGATAGGTCTGTTACGCCATCTAGTAAGTATTTTAGAAATACTTTTTTTTTTTAACAAGCCTCATTCATTCCTCTCTTTGTACATCTTCAAGGCATTGCGGCAAGGATTGCCATTTTTGAAAAAAAAAACTTATGTATGTAGTAGTATGAGGCGTTTTCCAAAAAAAAAGAAATCCTGGTAATAAAAGTACCCAATAGATGGCGTTAGATGTACCTTGAGGTTTTTCTGTCACTGTCAAGAAATGAAAAACAAAAAAATGTACGTGTGCCTTTTTTTTCTCGTGTTTTTTGGCTCCACATGTGTATTTAGACAATTTCAAGTAATGTAACTATGTATTTGACTTCATTTGAAATATTACAATAGTTGACACTGGCTAAATACACAACGTGTGGAGCCAAAATTTACGATTTCAAAATAAATATAAAATATTTCGACAGAAATGACAATGACAGGTAAAACGATAGGACTATTACGCCATCTAGTAAGTATTTTAGAACTTTTTTTTTTTGGAAGACGCCTCATTGTCACCTATTAAGTATTTTTTTCTCATCAAACGAGTACTATTTAAGTACATTTTTCATTATTATTTTGTGTTAAAAAAGTTTTGAATATCAAAGTGAATCTAATATTTTAGCTATGAATAAAATTTCTTGTAATACTGCGAATTATCAATTTACATTATTATAATTATATAGTATTTTTATTGTGTTTTGTATTGTAACACCCAACCAAAATGTAATAAATATGTCTGCCGGGAAAATTTTAACATTTTCTTTGCCGGGAAATACGAAATTAGTTTCATTTTCTATATAACTAGCTTTCCTATTGTAAATACGTCCTATTGTATACGTCGAGTTGAGCATCTTTCTCCGTTTTTTTCCGTTCGAGATCGTATGTTCTTAACCGGGGTGTGTGACAGTGACTCTATAAAAAAATATTCGCGTATTGTGTTTTTTCTGTGTAATTCATATTGAACTTACGAATATTATGAGTGGAAAAGGTGGAAAAGGCAGCCACAGAACATTTGCAATATATGGTGTGAAGGAGAGACATACTGTTGGACCTTTGCTATTTTCGCAGTTTCCCTTGAATGAAAGCCGGTAAGCTACGATTGATAAATATTACTTAGTTTATCGAACTGAGACCTCGCGAAGTAATGTTTTTTTTTTTAATTATGGCAATAATTAAAAATCTATGAATGTTTATATAAATGTGAACCAGAGGCGGCTTTACCTATTGTGCAGAGTGTGCAGAGCAAACGGGCGCAGGGTATTAGGGGGTGCCGATCGCCGCTCGCGACACCTCCAAAGATCATGCGTCGCTCGCGGCGCCGGCGCTCTCAAAGAATCTGCTCCCGTCCCGCCGGGACCGGGACAGTAGCAAAACAAGACGCGCCACGAGCGGCTCCTTTACACAATAACTTTTGTAACCCCTTCCTTCCTAAAAAATACTTTTTACTGTTGTACCTATTGCTTCCGGACATCATTTAAAAGTGCACCGTTTGTACCCCAATTTCAAATTGCACCGCAACGGTGCAATTTTAAATGATGTCACTGGTGAAAATATAACTAAGTATTCCATTTTGACCACGCGCCCACCTAAAGGCGCTAGGGTATTGATTGCACACGGGCGCTACATGGAGTAGAGGCGCCTCTGATGTGAGCTTACCTATTTATTTATTATTTTCAGTTGTAAAGCATGGCTAAGAGCTGTTGGATATACGCACGGACATAACACTGGCTTTTCGGTGAAGGAAAACATCGTGAGGAATCCTGCATATTTCCGGAGAAGAAATTCAATAGCGTATGTGAACCCGCCAACCCGTACTGAGCCAGCGCGGTGGAAATGGCTTTATCACCCTTCGAGGGCAGGCCGTATCCCAGCAGTGGTATATTATAAGGCTGATGCAGGCTTGCTATTCTTAGAATTTTGTAGATGGTAAAATGTGAAATTAAAGTACTCCCGAACAACTGGCGATTTATTCTGAGAATTTTATTCTCGTCTGGGCGAATCCACTCTTGTTATAATAGCGTACGGCTTTGAATTATTGTATGTATTTTTTTTTTATGTAAAATTGTAATGTTATTTTTAATTAAAAGATATACACCATCTACAACAATGTTTTGTTTATTATAGGCACAGAATTCTCCTTATAAATAAGGTCCAGAAGGATAGTCTCCATACAAACACGATTTTGAAATGGCTTATAATTTTTGACAGTCTTTTTTGTCATGACATTTGAGGCTTTCCATTAAAAAGTGATTACCCTATTTGGTCGGGTAAATAAATTTTGATTGGAGTGATTTAGGTTGTATCACAGTGGTTCTTAAATAGGCTCTTATACTTTTTTTTTATCATCCACATTATTGTTAAGTTAAATAATGTTAAGTTTTTATTTTCAATGTATTACGATGGAAATGGAATCCTCTAAATTTGCAAATAAACGCATACGCAACTTTCGCTTATTAGCGGATTTATCTTTTTTGAAACTGCCTGACTATTCTGCAACCTCAAGTAACACGCATGTGACGGTGAAAACCTAAGAGAATGTGCATATTACTTGCAGACCCAAAAACCCACAACCACACTAGACAAATTTACATTCTTACATTCTTAGGAAGGTACAAAATTGTATTTCTAATAAAATTGCAATACAATTGTATCATATCGTGACACGCTCATTGTAGGCTTCCGTAGGGTTTTAAGTTAAGTTGTTGGATAGGGATTGGTGAAACATTTCTATTTGTTGTTGATAATTATGCGCCGAAACGTTTTTTAGGCAAAATTATGAAAATTATGTATTATAAGCAAATTAATATTGGTGGAAACCTTAATAGGTTCCCGCCAATATTCATCTCTACTTTGCCGAACTATTTTTATCAAAAGTTTAGCTACAGCTACTATATCTGAGTCTCTAGGAAACCTAAACAAAGTTGGGAAATTACAAAAATATCTGGCAATACTACAGTTCATTTTGTCTTAGGGATGTCAATTCTTGCAGAAAAAATCGTATACGAACCGATTCGAACCGATCTCGTATTAGATTCTTCAATCGGACAAAAAAAAAACGAAATTCGATTAAACCGTTGATTATTTTTGGATCAAGTACATAGTCAAATAAATTCCACGTGAATCCCTTATCGTTCAGACTCTTGAAAAAAAAACTAGAGGCGATGGAGCATTCTCAATATTTACGTGTTTGATCGTACCTTTCTAAGGGGATGCCTTTGTCCAGCAGTGGATGTCTTATTTGGCTGATAATGATGATGCAGCCAATTAATCGTGTTTTAATCCGATTGAAGTGATTGTCAGTTGCTAATCGACGAATAAAATTATCAAAGGGCTGCGTTAATGACCGTCGCCGGTCTTCTTTACAGTACAAGAAACAATCCTCAATCATGATATATCAAAAATATATTTTTCATTTAATAATCGATTTTTGGACTAACCGAAATTCGATTGACATCCCTAAACGTTGTCATAGCGACTATTCTGTTTACATTATTCAATAATTTTATATCCTATTAAAGTATATTTCAGGACTTAAAGATGGATGTGGCAGTGGTGTTCTTTGATTCCTGTGAATCTTTGTAATTTTGGCATGATATTTTTGTATAGTTTACCATTTTTTGTCTCATTATTATGAGATTTTATCAGTATGAGATGAGAATGACAACTGTATGGAGCTCTTAATTTGATTTGACAGGTACGTCAATCTGGTGTACTTTATTTCAAGATAGTTTGATTTGCTGATTAGGTGTCTACCCCTTTATGTCTTTGAGTTTACCATTTTTTGTCTCATTATTATGAGATTTTATCAGTATGAGATGAGAATGACAACTGTATGGAGCTCTTAATTTGATTTGACAGGTACGTCAATCTGGTGCACTTTATTTCAAGATAGTTTGATTTGCTGATTAGGTGTCTACCCCTTTATGTCTTTGATTATAGGTTACAAAAATAACAATTCTAAATCAATAATAAAAATTAGAAATAATCGACATCAATAGAGTATGAATTATCGTCAATTCGCATCACTATATTTGACAGTTAATATCGATAAATGTTTGTACATCCCTAGCAGCTAGCTATTATTTTGTTCGTCAATGTATTGTATGTTTTATTTCGAGTGTCAATGTGTAAAAACGGTGATTTTTTTACCCGTTAAGTGTTTGTGAACATGCACGAGTGTTGGTGAATGGTATAATGTCGTGAAACGTGAATTTTCGTGTTGTTTCCAAAACTCCATAGAAAGCTCTTGTAAAGTTTTCAACACTTTATTGGGGCATGACTTGGACTTGATCGTGACTTACTTTGCTTGACTTAGACTGTGACATGACTTGTTTGATAATATTTAGCAAAACTTGAAAATATATATGTATACTTGACACTGGCAAATGCATAAGACGTGCGACGCCAAAATCCTCACAGAAGGAGAAAAAAAAACTATAGTTTTTAATCTGTGACAAGCTAGTGTTACCATTTATTGACGTTTGATATTATTAGGGCTGCCTTTCACGAGAAAATTGCCTTAGCTACCATAGCTTAGTTAAGTATGCTATGATCAAATATAACTATTCTATTTCTATCACCGTATAAAACACGAACGATTCAAAGAGCAAGATTCGATGCAAGCTTTAATTCCAAGAGTGAAGTCAGAAATATGGAATTATTAATTATAATTTAGTAAAATGTACTTACGTCTACATTTTTCATAAGACGTAATTTAATATACATTACACATATCAACCGAAAACGACAACAAGTCACAAGTCAAAGAACGGACAGAGTAGGCAGTACATAGTTAGAAAACAAGAATAATTGCGAGTTGGTTACAAATTAACACGACCAAATAGACATTGTGAATACAGTTACTAGGTCGAATCATTTTCTAATGATAGCTACAATCACAGGTTACCGTGAGCCAAACTATCATTTACACAACAATAATAATAAGAAAATTGCGAGGGTTTTGCCTGTGCAATTGCGGACGAAGCTATCAAGACGAACAACTATCGGAAATATATCCTGAAGGACGGTACGGTCGACATTATTTTGTCGGGCATTTCACCGTCATGCATCTTGCTAACGGCGAGTAATTGCACAGGCACAACCAGGTAGCCAAGATCATCCACCAGCAACTTGCCCTTCAATACGACCTTGTAGAATCTGTGGTGCCGTACTGAAGAACGCACCAGTGCCAGCTCTCGAGAATGGTTGTGCTTTGCTCTATTGATACCATTCTAGCATCACAGACAGGACTTGTCGGCAATAAGCCTGATATCGTGGTAGTCGATTGGTCCAGACACCGGGCAATGCTCATGGACATCACCATCCCGTATGACGAGAACCTAGTGAAAGCCAAGAAGGACAAAGTCAGCAAGTACCTTGACTTGACTCACGAGGTTACCGCCATGTGGGATATTGGCTTGACGGACATTGTCCCGATAGTCGTTTCGGCGAACGGCCTTATAGCGAAGAGCCTCGACAAACATCTCAAGAAGGTCTCGCTAGACGGTTGAGGGAAGAGCCAGATGCAGAGTGCAGTCATCCTTGATACGTCGTGAACTGTCATGAGGTTCCTCACTCTGCAGTTCTAACTACCGGTAGATTGGGCCTTGCCTCGCTGCCGGCGACACTGTATGGGTAGGTTTTTTATATTATTAATGTTTTTAATATTCATATAGTAAAAAACTTAAATTTAAGATACAAAATAAATACCTGAAATAATAACTAGTAGTTCGCGACGAACTGAGACCTCGCGACCCCTATATCTTCACAACCCTTAGACCAATTCAGCTCATATTCGAACTTAAAAATTGTATTGAAATGAACTTCTTGCCTACAAAATTTCATGAAGATCGGAGCAACGGTTCGCAAGTTATCATCGGACAAATATACACACAAACAATCATACAAATGCCGATTTGTCCCAGTAAACTCAGAGACCTTCGCTTCGCTTGGTCAATAATTTTATTTCCGTAAAACACACTCGAAAAATATATATAGACAATAGACAATAGACAATGGTTTATTTGCCACAAAAACAAAACAAAATATAAACAAAACTTAAAAGATAAATAAAAATTACAATTAAAAAACAACAAACACCTATTTTGTTTTATTTTTGTCACAAACCGGCCCCACCTCAGCATGATGCCGGCTGTGAGCAACCAGCGCTGGTCTTCCGTTGGAGCCGGCAGGTGACGTCACGCACGAGAGTATCAAGAGGCGTGAAAGAGAGCTTAACGAAAAAATTAAATAAAAATTAAATAAAAACTACATATTATTCCAAACAACAGTTAAATTTGTAAAAAATAGACAAAAACAAATAAACAACAACAGTGAGACAAAAACAGGAAGGTAGCTACGGCAAAGGGAAAAAGAAAAATACAAAAGGGTAATATATGTTTCCCACTCGCTTACGGCAGTTTGCGTCAACTAGTTGAACAGTAATTTGGACCTAAGGCTATACGACAGGTAACATAAATTTAATTGGCATTAAACAATATGAAGAATGACACCGCGCTACACAATCCATGCAGCAGGTACACTCATACTAAATGGTTCATATAACACTAGTGTCATTCCTCATGAGTTCCTCGCCTTTCTGATGCCCAAACATAAACATCTTTAGCTTTCGTCTAAAACTGTGTATAGGTACATTATTTGCAAATAAAACAAAAATTTGAAGAGGTAAGTTTTTTGCTGTGGGACCTAAACTAGGCGAGGCCTGTATCTTTGGTACCCAAGGATTCACAAACGGGATTCATTGTAAACATTTCTGCGCTTAGACGTCGTACACACTAACATAACAGATCAAATTATATTTTTTTTAGAATGTTATACATTAAACTGGAGTTAACACTATATTAGTACCTAAGTGTAAAATACCCACATAATTAGTTGGAACAGTGCGTGTACGACTTAGAAGTCGTACACGCACTGTTACATATGCGTTTTAATTTTAGAGTATGATATATACTTAATAATGGTATATTTAAAATGCTTGCATGCAACTTTTGATAAGTAATTTGAAATTAGTTAAATAATATTAAAATTAAGTGTTATTTTCTGGTTAAAAATTTAAGCACATTACGATCACGGCATATTCAGGTGTAAAGCGGTCGTAAGTGAGACTGTTAGATGTAACACATGCTAAACAGTGCAAAACAAAAACAAATCAAAAAAAGATCTTACGCTTTTGAGGTAGCAAATTAATTATTAATATAGGTACTTATAATTTAATTTAAAATTCAATTCCATTTACTAAAATTAAGCAGTGTTAAAATTAAGTGAGAATGCCGTATATATATAGAATAATCTTAGCACAGAATACTATTACTCCTGACTTTAGTAAACCTTTTTAAAAACGTTTTTACGTTTAAAACTACCTACTATAAACTTTGATTCTAATTTTTCTAAGACTATAAAAGCAAAATGTGCGCATTTTGCGTTTTAGTAGTTCTAATGACAGATTTGCCGTACTTGTAAACCAATTTGATAGACTACTTATTATTATTTGACCATTTTCGAGAGTTTATGATTGCCATACTTGTTACAAAACTAAACAACGATTCAGGATAGTTTATTGACCGTAACCTCGGAAATGTTCGGGTTCGGGCCAACCCTGCCAGATTCGCACACACACCACAGCCGCACCACCTTGTGAAGCATCGAAAGAAATAAAGATGGCAAAATGGTGTAACCCATTGATCTTCAGTAAGGTTAGTGTTTTAATCATTAGTTCCACTGCGCTGTCTATAATATAATTCATTCCCGTATAGATCTATCGAATTATTTGTTTAAATACGACGTGAAAAGCCTACAATCGGCAATATTTTTCGTTTCCGAAGGTGTTCGGCTTTCGCTTTGTTCGTCGATCTCCACGTGCCTGCCGCCATTTAAGTTACGAAAATCGGTAGATATATGCCAACACAACCGATATTCACCGCTCAAAACCTGCGAAGAGACTGACGTTGAGCACCGGGACACGGCATCGGCGGGCAGGTCGGGTTCGGTCCGGGTAATGCGAGGTCGATGACGGCTCGGCGGCGTGGCTCGCTGACCGGCGCGCGTGTTGCAGGGGCGCGGCGATGGACGCGGCCGAGGCCTCGGATCCGGCACCGGCTCCGGCCCCGGCCGCCGGCCCCGAGTTCGTGGAGGGCTGGGTCGTCGCGCAGCTCCTCGGTGAAGGCGCCTACGGAGAGTGAGTACTTACAGACCCCGCACTCTATAATGCAGCATGCGTATTCTGTGCATTCGATCTTACTGATGTCTTCCTTCCTATCCTGTTTCCTGGAAGTCTTCCCTCAGGATAGTTTCCTCGGTGATCAGAGAAACGCATTTCTGCAACTAACAGTTACAGTTGTTAACATAGCATTTTGGAGATACCAGGCTTGCCTCGGTGTTTCTTTATAATCAGATTATTTGTTTGGAATGACTTGTCATCGCAATAACAACTAACATAAGGCTAAGGCTTTGACATAACTTATTGTTGTTGTTATTACAGATTTGGTGATTTGTAATAATTATTAGTCTGCATTCATCATTTACAATCCTAGTTTACAATATACCTAGGTAAAAAATTATAAGAATTCGTACATGTATACATATTATGTAGAAAACATTTGTAATGTACCTAATTCATAATTCATTTATTGCATATATAGGTATAATAAGGTGGAATTAACATTAGATACAGAGCGCCATATTCCGCCTTTCGGCATGCAAATATCTCCAATTAAAAAATTCAAAACATAATTCTGTGACTACATGATTTAAAAAAAACATACACGAAAAAAAAATATATATATATATATACCTAGTATATTTATTTTTATTTATGACTAGCTTGCCCGCATGGCTTCATATGCATACAGAATTTTCCTTGTATTACCCATTTCACCTCTTTAGGGGTAGTTTTTTGAAAAATCCTAAAACGTGCCTTTCTTTATGTTTTCATGGTTAGTACACAAGCAGAGTTTCATTGCCTTAGCGTGAACATTTTTCGTGCTGTGGTCCATTTTACCAGTTAGAGGTAGAATTCCGTTATTATTGTTCACTTAGACAATTTGAGGAGTAGGTATCGGGTTCAAATTTTACATCTCTCCATAAGCGGTTTGGTCTGTGCGTTGATTCCTAGAAAAGGCTTTTTCTTTTATATAAATATTTTGAATGTAAATAGTTAGGTTGCAGGCTCAAGAGGAATTTTATTGAAATACTCTCTCGATTAAAAACAGTTTTCATAATACATAGGTAAAGAATAAATCTATTGCTAAGATATTACCTGTTTGGGCAAATTATTAGAAAATTACTCAATAGAATTAGAAAAACCAATTTATGTAGCAGAAAAACTCATAAAGCCCAGAATTGCATCTTGTCACAACACTAGGCCTACATTTTGAATCCATCGTAATGATATTTCGCACGAACATATCAAGCGAAATGAAAGATTTTCTAGTGACAGAAGCAAATATTTGAATGGTTCAAAGCACTCGTTGCGCTATGCCCGCTGTACACATTATTAGTAAATGAGGCGTTGTAAACAATACTTTCCATAGCTTACCCGAGTGGTCTCAGGAGGTGGACAGTGGGGGTTAACAGGATTTAGTCAACTAAATTTGACCGTGTAATAGTGCGTAAGTCGGTAAGTTGTTAATTTACCGATTTGTGGAAATGTATTTAGAGTAGCGGTGTTTGTGGAATTCCTATTTTGCCTCTTTAGGAGTTTCATTGACATAGCATAAAAAAAGTTCCTAGTTTCATGCAAACTTTGGGGATCAATTTTACCCCTTTAGGGGTGGAATTTTGCACAATCCATTGTTATTGTTCACTTCGACCATTCGAGGAGAATCGGGTCCAAACTTCAGTCTTTATCACGAGCGGTTTGGTCTGTGTGTGGATTTCTAGAAAAGGGCGTGTTCTTTTTACGATTTAGCTACACTCTTGCATGCTATGGAACACTTCAGAGATAATAATTCATCATAATTATACATTAGGACTGAAAAACACAAGTTATCAAAAATGATTCAAAGTGGCGACGATATTTCTACGTTTGCGTTAAAAAAAACTCATCTCAGACACAGAGATGGGTCCCTCTAGTTCAGGTTGTTATTTTGAGTCCACTCGAGGTTTTTTCAAGTATACAAAAAAAAAACTGTTGGTAAATGTATGTAGATTTCATCAAAATTATGTATTTAATGATTAGATTTAATCAGAAATCAGAAATATTTATTTGGCCATAAATAACATTGAATATTACAGACAAGTCACTTTTACAAATTAAACTATGTTTAGAGTTAAATTAGGCAAACTAATAAATAATTTAAACAATTTGATAATATTGTGACAGGCAGGTAGACAGGTTGCTTGCTCCGTTTGTTCTTTACACAAAAATAAAGATTCCGAGAAATTGATTGACATAATTATATTCACTTAATTTGTAGAACGGATTATTTTCAAAGAAATGCTTAAGAATCTGTTTAAATTTGCTATGATTTAGTTTGGTTACAGAATTAGGTAATTTATTGTACATTAATATTTTGTCGTGACGGCCCTGTTTCTCAACTTTAACTAACCTAGTCCGTGGCTTGTACGGCTTTTCCTCGTTTCGTAGATTGCACTGATGCATATCCTTATTTTTGGTAAATTAGCCTCGTGTATTTCTAGCAAACTTGTATATGTAGAGAGATATCACTGTCATTATTTTGTTGCAGAAGTACGTTTCTTTAAACTGTTGATATTTCTAATCGCTCTTTTTTGGCGTCTCAAGAGGAAACTCGTTCCGCGAGGTTTTGACGCATTCGATATTTACATTTGTATAGCTATCACTCTGTTTCTCGTGCATGCTATAGAGAAAGTTATTGAATTTTCCTAACTTTTTGATGAAATTAGCGTTTTGGAGGTAGTCTGTTATCACCCCCTAAAACTTTTTAGTTTCAATCTCTTGGATAAACCATAATCTATGCCTCTGTTTTGTTTTATCAAAAAATATTTATGGTATCCTACCTACAATTACTTTTCTTCGTCGTATTTTCTACGCATTTTTTTTTTTTGCCATAAGGGCCGCTAAATTGTCACCATAAGTGCCTATAACAAAGAAGATATTGCGAAATTAGAAAAAAAACAAACATACAAGCTTAGTTTTCCACGGTGTAGATAAAAGTGGCTATACATGACCTGACCTGACATCGTGCGATAGGGACGGCTAGATTTCAATTTCACGGGAGCAAAAGAAACAAACTATTAAGGTATTAGCTTCTCCCTTTCGCTCCCCAAGAAACTTATATAGCCATCTCTTTCACACGATGTCAGGTCAGATCATGTATAGCCACTCTCACATATAAATAAATCATCGAAATCGGATAACATTTAGGGACCTACCTTTAGGGGTTATCAGACTACGCTCTTTGTATGGACGAGACGGCAGTATACTCTATTCGTAACACTTTTGTAATATTAATAGCATTACCCCAGATTGTAACTGCATATCTTATAACAGAATATATGTATGCATAATACACGGATATAAGAGTATTTTATTATTATTAAAGGCTGGCCATTTTAGAACAATAGAACTATAAATAACTAAGAACAATAGAGGGCCTAAAATTAAACCTTGTGGTACTCCTATTGACACCTCACCTGGTAATGAAGAAGATTCATTTACACATACTAACCGCTCGGCTACGACTACTAAGATGTCGCTCCATCGCAAAATCGGTAATACACAATAGTACAATATCGGTCAGGACTCGCGCTAACTATCGCCAATGAAGAGAAGCACAATTTCAGTGTTAAGCTCTCGAGGCGACGACGGCGCGACTCCGACGGTGTCGTATTAGGTGCCATTATAAAATGATATAGTCAGTTATCGTCGTTGTAGTGATATCGTCGAGTTGATTATGTGCGAAGGCCGTTCGGGTTTCCGACTATAATAAAGTAGGGTGTTGTGCGCGCGGCGCAGGGTGCGGCTGGTGGTGCACGCGCGCTCGGGCGCGGCCGTCGCGCTGAAGACGGCGCGCGGCGGCGGCGCGGCGGCGGCGGCGCGCGAGGCGGCGCTGCACCGCGCGCTGCGGCACCCGCACGTGCTGCGCTGCCTGGGCGCGCGCGCGCACGGCGCCCTGCACTACACGTTCCTCGAGTACGCGCCCGGCGGCGAGCTGTTCGACCGCATCGAGCCGGACCGCGGCGTGCCCGCGGCCGCCGCGCGCCGCTACTGCGCGCAGCTGCTGCGCGGGCTGCGCTACCTGCACGCGCGCGGCGTCGCGCACCGCGACGTCAAGCCGGAGAACCTGCTGCTCGACGCGAACGACACGCTCAAGATCTCCGACTTCGGCATGGCGACGCTGTTCCGGCACGGCGACCGCGAGCGGCTGCTGACGCGCGTCTGCGGCACGCTGCCCTACGCCGCGCCCGAGGTGCTGGCGGCGGCCGAGCGGCCCTACCGCGCGCCGCCCGCCGACCTCTGGGCCGCCGGCGTCGTGCTGCGCGCCATGCTCACCGGCGGTGAGTGCCCGCCCCCGCCCCCGCAGCCCCCCGCCGCCCACCGCCCGCGGCTCGTGTCTTTGGTATCCTAGCTGTAGGCGTGTCCCGATCCCTAAAGTTACGGTACCGAAGTTACGAGTCGCGGCGCCCCCGCCGCCGCCGGGACCCCCGCCCCGAAGATGCGTCTCCTAGCCGATTACCGCTGTGAGGGTTCTATACGTGAGTGTTGCGTGTCGTTTCCCTCTCGAGTGTAGTGAGGTCGCGCCCGTGTCGTGTTGCAGAGCTGCCGTGGGAGCGCGCGGACGCGTCGTGCGCGCGGTACGCGGCGTGGGCGCGCGGCGAGGGCGGCGCGGGGCGCGGCGCCGCGGCCTCGCTGCTGCGCCGCGCGCTGCACCCCGACCCCGCGCGCCGCGCCACGCTCGACCAGCTGCTGCAGCACCGCTGGATGCTCGACCCAGGTGAGCGCCGCCCGACGCCGCCGCGCCCCCGCCCCCGACCCCGCCCCCGCCGGGGCGCCGGCGTGTCAGGTACTAGGTGACTCTGAGTGGGCGCGTCTCAGAGCCGCCCGGTGCCTCAGCACGCGGCGCCCCCCGCAGCGCCCCGCCGCCCCCCGCAGCGCCCCGCAGCCCGCTCCGAGGAGGCGCGGCGCGGCGCTTTGGCGATTTAGCTCCGTGACGTGCCACCGCTCATAAAGCTAGATTACCAAAGCACTGCGCCGCAGCACTGTCGTCGCTCGAAGCCGCGCCGGCGAGGGAGCCACGTCGACACTTCATAATCGGCCTTCAATTATCATTACTGTGTGAGTATTAATTAAGCCCGTCGTTTATGTGAACGTCCTCGTACGGATACGATTAGAGAATGTAATGTGCTCGTTTAATGTGCCCCTTCATAAATAATGAAACATAAATTTTACAAAAAAAAAAACAAATTATTTACATTGGTCAATTTATATTAGTTAGTTAATAAACTGGGTGTACGATGCACGTTTTATATGATTGTTATTACCTGGAGAGTAACGCCAACATGTCTACCCTCGGTGTCATAACAAAAAAGTTATTGCCGTTTGAATTCGCACGCCTGCGTTATCATTGTAACCAATTTGAATGCAAAATTAATTAAAGTAACTTTAATTTAAAAAAAAAAACTGGTAGTTTTGTTATTTACGATTCCCGAAGAAAGCATCGGTATCGGTACAAATTCTTACTTCGTACAATTAATGTTTTTTTAGTATTTTGTACAGTATCTTCTTTGACATATTATATTCTACTCTCCTTCTCTTTTTATGTTCTATGTTATGTTAGTCATCCTGACTCTCTTAATTTTAAAGTCATTTCTCCTTGCTTCTTTTTTTAGTACAGACACAACGTAAGTCAAGGAATGATTTCTAGTTCCAATCTCTTTATTAATTTTCCTGTGCCAGTTTTCTACGATATTTATTGTGCGGTGTTTTTCATTGTAGCAAGAAACCAATGCAATATTTTGGGTTTTCAACCAATATTTTTCATAATAGTCTACAAATGAATTTAGTTTATCGGTAATTGTAATATATTGTTTAATATTTAACCATCCTTCGGGTATGTACTCTTTAGGCAAATGTGCCAAAGCCATAGTCAGATAAACAAATTTAAGTTCAGCTACAGATTCGACGTTCAGTTTCTGTGCTTTACGAAACAGAGATTGACTATAATGGAAAACACATCCTTTGTATTGTATGTTAGGAAACATTTTGCAAACAGCATTAATAAAACTTATTTCATAGTCGCTTTGGAAAATTTCCGGCTTCCACAGAGGAATCTTGTCTTTAATAAGTTTTAACAATCTAGCGTATGTGTTTTCTTGTTTATTAGGCAGAAAAGCGTATAACAATGGGTACACGCTGTCATCGTCGATTACACCATGGATTGTAAATATTTGGTGGAAAGGATTTGTGGCACAGTTAAAGGTTCCATCAGCAAAAAATCTTTTTATGGAAGGCAATAATCTTGTAACATATGCTGTTGAAAAAATTAACATTTTATCTTCGTCTCCATCCTCGCATAGTAGGAAATGTTGTTTTATATATTCAGGTATTTCCACGTCACACAAGTTGTGGAACACAACATTACTGATGTTGAAAGCTTTTTTCCGGTAACGATACAACGCATCTTTAACTGTATTAAAAGATGGCACTTTTTTGACAAAATTTATACCCGTATCAAACAGCTCCTCGAATGCTTCATTATATATAGTATTCATCGCTGTACACTCTGTCATTGCACGTTTCTTGCAAATGTCTTTGACTTTTTCGATTTCATTGTTGATTTTGCTAGACATGCAGGTGTGAATACTCTCCCGTAACACGTTTTTCTTATTGCTATCTAAAGTGATGGAACCACTGCAAATATTTTTTTTTTTCACTTTCCTCCTAGGAGGATTTTGGCGTCGCACGTCTTATGCATTTGCCAGTGTCAAGTATAAATGTATATTCTCAGGTTTTGCTTGATATTATCAAACAAGTCATAGTCACGGTCAAAGGCAAGCAAAGCAAGTCACGGTCAAGTCCAAGTCATGCCCCAGTAAAGTGGTGAAAACTTTACTAGAGCCTTCTCTGGAGTTTTGGAAACAACATGAAAATTCACGTTTCACGACTTTATACCATTCACCAACACTCGTGCATGTTCACGAACACTTAACGGGTAATAATTCACCGTTTTTACATATTAACACTCGAAATAACACAAGTTTTGGAAAATAATATAATGACGCGACATGATTTCTTCACGTTCCCGCCAAAACTCCCACTGCAAATATTACGTCGTGCACATCTCCAGATTGTGCTACCACATTTGTTAACACATCCTAATAAAAAACGATATCCTTTCCGCTGAAGCACAGGCTTACCCTTTTCGCTTTGCACAAAGAATATGTCATCAGGGTAATCCATTAGAAAGCACTTGATGAGGTACCTATGACTCAATTTATAATTTTACTTAAATATTATTGGAAAAGAAAATCAATATGCGTCAATAGCGTACATATTTAAAGAAGTGACATCTACATATTTACTTTTTCGAATATTCATTTGTTTTCGCGGAGTTCATATTCGTAATATATTTAATAAAAAAGAGTTTTCATTCAACATTGTACAAATTACTAAATTGTACCTATGGCAGAATTGTACTAATCTACTCATTGTACGAACTGATCATTTGTGTAAATAGAGAATTGTACGAAGTGAGAATTTGTACCGATCGCGATGCTTTCTTCCCGAAATGGCGGTGATTTGTCGATGAAATTGACTGCTCTATACTCCTTTCAAATATCGCTAGTCGTAACTCAAACACGTAGATTTGGCTATATTACACGAGAGAGCTAACCGCCAGAGGAAACGTTTTTGTATATTTTCCAGTCTTGTATAAATGTCTGCCAGCTTACTGCGTATCCCGAGCGACTACGAACCAAAGAATTGTATATTATAATTTTAGTCTTAGGGCTTTTAAAGTTACGTAGTACAAATCCAAGAGACTCTGATGTCCTCGAAATGTTGTCAATGTGTAAATGTAGTCTCAATTTACTATCCAGGATTATTTCCAAGTCTATACTGTCTGGTTCACTGGTCGACACGTTGTTAATTTAATATTTGTTACGAATACATTTTGTTTGTCGGCTCCGGCGCCATTTTGGCAATTATCGTCTTATTTTGTTAAAAATGGTGGCAGAAATGAATAACGCAGACAACAAACCACAAGACGTATCATACACCACATTAAAGAGTGTGACCCTTAAGTGTACAAAGAAAATTGGGTAAGCTCGGAGGACTTTTTAACGGTGCTCGAGTCTTGTTTAGAATACAAGCCTTAGACTGATTTAAATCACACAAGATATAAGTCGTCGAGTCACTCACTTTCACATAGTGTTTTGTACTCGGTCGTAGGATACAATACAGCCTCACAAAGAAATAGGTAAATTTAGATACCTATGATAAACGTACTAAGTTATGACTTGAATTGTTAGACATTATCACCATCAGCATTCTTATTATAAGTCCTGCACTGACGTCCCGCGTGGGGTGTATTGTGCAGTTCCCCGCCAGCGTCCACCGAGCCAACCCAGCTCCTTGAAGCAACAGAGCGAGGCTCTGGGCCGCTGGCATAGTCGCTCCAGTGGTGTAGATGGCAGTGTCTATATGTGATTATAGTTTCTTCTGTGGCTTTACAGTGCCACAGCACTTGCTCCACTTTCGTTCTCCTGCATGCAACCACGGCACAGCGGACTGTCCGTAGCTCCCATTTCGTACAAGTGACTTGCAATGACCGGTTATAAGGCCTACTAGTAGACGAAGGTCCTGTCGTTGCAATTTCAATAGATTATTAGAGATTTTTCTGTTGAGGGTTGGAAAAGCGGCCTTGGAATGTTGACAGTCGGCTTTCTTGTCCCACAGAATTTGTTGTTCTTTGTCGGTGTGGCGGCGCAGTAGCTCACGCACTTCCATCGCTGATGGCCTGCAGAGACCCACTACGTCGCCGTTTGCTCGCTTTCTTACACCCTCCTTGGCAAAGGTGTCCGCCACGTTGTTGCCAGGCCATGATCCGTGGCTCTTCGTCCTTCTCACAATGGTTCTGAACTTGTTAGAGAGTGCTTGCAGTGGTGTGTGGCACTCAGCAATGAGTCTTGACCTTGTTACAGGTTTTCTAAGAGCATAGATAGTGGCAGCGCTGTCGATGGTGATCATGAGGAGTTCTCTGCAGTCCCGCTTTGCGGTGGCTGTGAGAAGATCGTTTAGTGATCCCACAGCCCTTGCTGCCAGTAGAATACCCACGGCCTCCGCCTGCAGTGCTGTCGTTGTTTTGTTCAGGGCCACGGACTCCTCGAGTCCCGGTTCCGGTGAGTAATAACCGCAGCCTGCTTCTTCTTTGTTCCTGGCACTGCCTGTGAATATGTTCCAAGAGCGCGATGCACCATTTAAGACATTTTCCTCTGCGATCAGCTTGTACTTTTTGCTGTCCAGGTGTGTATTAGCTAGCTTCGGAAATTATCGTCGTTGCCCGGTCGATTATTTTGCAGTGGTTTGTGATGGGACCCGTACTTTTCCACTGGTTTATAGATTTAATCTGCTGAAGCCATCGCTTCTGTTGTATATGCAGGTGCAAAGGAGTCAGGATCATTTCGAGGGCAGCTGAGGGTGTCTTCTTCATACATTCGCTGACTAACGAGCACGCAAGCCTTTGTGTTTGCTGTAGTTTAGTGATTACAGTTGCTAGTGTCGTGCGAGTCCACCACCACGCAGCCGTAGGTGATAACTGGACGCACTATCACACTTTATAGCCAGTGACAGAGCTTCGGTTTGAGGCCACAGTCCTTACCTACTGCTCTGGTGCACTGCCACAAGCTGTTAGTTGCCTTCGTGGTGATGTAGTGTAGAAGTTTTGCCCACAGAAGTTTGCTGTCTAACCGAACGCATACGTAGATACTTGACTTCCTTGCAGAGTGTTGGCTTAGTGTAACTCATTCTAAACTCGTACAGGATGTTTTCGGTGTAGCGTTGTCAGGGCTTCGTGAAATCCAGACAGATCTTCATGAAGCTCAGCAAGACCACTGTTATAATTAAAATATACATAATTTCGGTGCGAACGGCAGGCGACGTGTGTGAGCCCGAGCCGAAGCGAGGATTTACCGTCTTCGCTAGTTAGGAAACGGCTCGCCGGCGTCCCATCCTGCGCCGTACGTTGTAGAGCGGGCTCGTTCCTCGCAGGAGGAGACGGCTCGCGCGCGTGGCACTCGCAGCCCGCGCCGGAGCCGGAGCCGGAGCCGGCGGCGGGCGCCGGCGGCGAGGAGCTGTCCGCCGCCGACATGGACGCGCTGATCAGCCACTCGCAGCCGGCGCACGCGGACGAGCTGCTGCCGGGGTCGCCGCGCGGGCCGCAGGCGGGCGCGGGCGCGGGCGCGGGCGCGCTGGCGCGGCTCGCGCGCCGCATGACGCGCGTGTGGGTGGCGGGCGCGCCGGACGCGGCGCTGGCGGGCGCGGCGCGCGCGCTGTCCGCGCGCCGCCCGCACCCGCTGCTGCTGGCGCTGGACTGCGAGGGCGAGCTGCGCGTGCGCGCGTGGCCCGTGCGCGCCGCACACGGGCCCGACCGCACGCTGATCGAGTTCCGACGCTGGCGCGGCTGCGGCATGGCCTTCAAGCGCAAGTTCTTGGAGCTGCGCGAGGCGCTGCGGCCGCTCGCGCCGCCCGGCGCCGGCGAGCCGCACGAGCCCATGGACGTGGCGTGACGGCACCTCGCACGACTATCGCACTACACTCGTATATAAATAGCAGTTGTGTCGACGCTACGCTCCGGGCCCGTCTCGCATGATCTTTGTTTTAATATTAAATCTGTAACTGTAAACTTTGTATCGATAAATATCTTTTATACCAATTTTTTTTTTACTCAGGGCAGGGATTCTGGCGTGAAGGTCAAAATGTTTGATTATGATAGACCAGGTGTTAATTACGCCCTTTTATCTCAAGGGAGACATGTCGGGGGACATTCGCCAGACATCGCTCGTATCGTGGCGAAGTAGAAAAGTCAAATAATATATAAAATAAAATCCTTTACCCTTTGTTACTGTAAGCTGATCAAACTTGAGTCCAAACTCCTCCATCGATCTGCTGTTAGTTAGTGAGAAGTTCCGTTTTCCACCTTCCGTATCCATCATTAGATTAACTCTCTCTCTCATAATATTGTATTGTCATCGTGGAACCATACAGGCAACATTTCAACTCATCTAAGTTGCAAGATTCGACCCGAACATACAAACATTGCAAGTTTAACAAAAAACTAAAGCTTGTAAAATTAATAAAGGAGGCAGCTGAGATATAAACCTCGAGGTGCACATACAAGTGCAAGCAATCAGACTAATGACGAGCACTATCGATGGTGGCGCTATCTGAGAGTTTTAGATAGAGACTGACAAAACGGTTCGTATGACATCAAACACCCAAGCGGTAGGAAGCAGCGGCAGGGGCCCGGCCGCCTTTACGCTAGCCAGTGCGTCAGCATAACCGCCCCACCCTGACAAACTTGCACTCATATCACCATCACAATATCATGTAGGTACTAGTAGTACTGCGAACAGTAGGACGTGCCTCGCTCAACTGCCACTTTCTCCACTCTAAAAACAAATATGGTGAAATCTAGAAATAGTAAGATGATGTTTACAGTGGAAGCGAGCAGCCTCTCGTGGCAACTTGTTGTCTTGCACGCCAACCTGGTCTCGGTTCGCCACCTACTGGAGAGTACCAAGCCGCACTTACTATTCCCTTTTTGACCGGTCTTCGTATACGGTTATAACGGTCGTAAATGTGTGTTAGGGTGTCTACCCATAGCCTGACCTGACATCGTGTGAAAGGGACAGCTAGATTTGAATTTCACGGGAGCAAAAGAAACGAACTATTAAGGTTATAGCTTCTCCCTTTCGCTCCCCCAGAAAATTATAAATATATATCTCTTTCAAACGATGTCAGGTCAGGCCATGTAGCGAGGCCTTTAGTACGACGATACAAAGGCGCTACGAGAGAGCGGTATTGCGCGCCAAAGCAATCAAAAATGTTCTCGTAGCGCGACTATAGACTACATTTTGACGAGTGAGTTGTCGTTGTATTCCTCTACGTCCGGAGTGACTGCTACATTTTGTTGGGTATTTTGTTTTTCTCGTAATAAGTAATTATATATATCACTTGTTGTGGACATGAATCTTTGAATCACCCCTTATTCGGACAAATGACACTACGGACATAAAGATAAATCGAACGACACGTAACTCGCTTGTTTGTCACAAATATCTCAATAACGGCTGGACGCACAAATTTGAAATTTCCATACTCATTAAATTTACACGACCTCATGCACTAAAAAATATCTACTCCACTATAAAATCCTGAAATTCGTCACTTTTCCGCTCGGAGTACGCACTCCTTGCCAAAATGTGTGCGTACACCTGGCGGAAAAGTGACGAATTTCAGCCGTTTAGGCTACACAACGTCTTATAGCAACACACAAACATACATACACATACATCCCAAAAAAACTCCCACCCTTCATAATGGGCAGTCGGGTAAAAAGTATGCCAGAGGTTTTAAATTTGACATGAATTTGAATTTTCAAGTAGAAGTCAAGAGATGTTTTATATTCGAAATGAAGTTTCGAAAAACGGCATATTTAGGTAAGTACTTACCTACCTACAATACCTAGGTAGGCACCTATAATATCTCTCCATTTATATAAAACGTTATGTAAATTATATAATCCATTTATATAAATCGATGTGTGTACGGTAGGTTTTCTATGGACTCCAAAACTTACAGGCAATCTTTAGATAAGCCCAGCGGGTAATCCTGTGAAGTTTGGTAGCCGGGGCGGGAGGCTAATTAAGACTAATGGGGGGACACAATCAAATACCGTTGTTTTGTTCGTTACTCATTTATAAAATAAGCCAGGTATCATATCAATGTACTTTATCAGTACTTCGGTAGGTACTTTCACAGGTAATCTTATTACAAAATGAGAAATATTTTTATCCTATCTTTCTAAAATAAATAGTTACTTAACTAAGTAGGTACCGAGTCGTGCTGTGCTGAAGGACATTGGTAGATCAGTCGAACAAAAAATCAAAGTGCCTTGCACATGCACTGCCCGTGCCATTCCAAACTGTCCGTACAGAATCTAAAACTAAAATCATCGAACATTTTACAAATAGGTAGGTACTATGTAAGTACCAGTAAACCTCGCGAGCGCGACCACAACCTCAATTCTACAACTTCAACTTCATAGTTTTTTAAGTCGTCGGCGATTTTTGGTGGGATCTTCCCCACCAATCAAAAATTTGCTTTCATCTGTCCGTATGTTGGTACTAGCGTCTGGTCGTATGTTTTAACCAATCTTGACTAAACTTGGTATAGATAAGTACTTAAGTACAATTTTATCGTTTTTTTTTTATTTTTATTGGTGGGGTTTTTCCTAAAAAAAGCGGGGAAATTTGTTACGGCGCCATTTACCGGCCGACTAATTTAAATACCCCACCAACCATGATCTCTGACGACAAAAAAAATCCAACATCTCAGGTTTCATAGAGGTCGTTTTTCAACAGGGAATTCCGGGAACTCGTGCGTTACGTTACAAGAAAAAATAGTAATGTACTTTTTGGTAAATCTTACGTGGATTGCCGTATATTTCATACAAATATTATACGGCTTTGGAAGTGCTGCCGTATGCCGTATATTTGAGGCATAGCGTGCCTAAAAGCCGTATAATACGGCAATTGCCGTATGGAGAACAACACTGCCACAGCTTAGTGTGTGTGCACGTAGCAACACATTTGTATATTTGTATGAATCAGTTAGCGGAGAGCCACAACCAGGGGCGGATTTGATACCTTGGTTGCCCTAGGCCTAATGGAGATTGCCGCCGCCCTGCAGGGTCTCGAACATACCAAGATACATACATTTCCGTATTTCTACCGATATACTGAAATGTAAAGATTATCCCACTATTTCTGAAAATACAAAGAAATTCTCCCGATTTGTTACCGATTTTAAATTACCGGATAAACAGATTTACCGGTTTGTCCATGTTTTACGGGTATTCCCCACCAACTTCGTTGGTAGTAGTAATTTTCGAGGAAATACCTTTTTATTCTTGTTTTAGGGGAATGCCCCAAGTTGGTCGGCATCCGGATTTTGAGTTTTTAAACGTTGACGTGAGTTCATAGTGCGGTACTCCTAAAAAAAAATACCTTGTTTCCGCCCTAAGCCCGGTCCTACTCGGCCTACTGGGTAATCCGCCCCTGGTGCGTTTCGCAGAACTAACACTAGGTACAATTACAATAATTATATTAGTCTATTTTACGTCCTAGTCGTAGTGCAGGGTATTATTGTAATATGTCCCGTGGTAGCGGCGCGCGGCGGCCGTGTGGCGCCGCGCGCTCCTCGCTCCTGATGGAAGTATAAGGTACAAGGCGAAGTGGAGAAGGGTGAGTCGTGAGTCGCGAGTCGCGAGCGCCGCAGAGCCGCGCACGACTCGGCTGGCGTACCTACATTACATTACATATTACTAACGTTTACTTATGCTAAACACTCCGGAGCTCTCCTCGGCTGCTGCTTGCGTCCGTTTCCTGAGATTTGGTTTCGCCGCTCGTGTATCTACAGTGTTTTAGCTTTTTCTAATAATTCGTTGATGAATTTCTGAAAGCAAAAGAAGTAGGTAACGCAAACATTGGAAATATTCAAGGCCGTTAGTCGCATCCGCAATTACTTATCTTGCTCGCCTATTTTCACATTATTGAAGATAATTATTATACTCGGCAAGTTCCGTGGCCGGCGTGAATAAGTCGATATATCTCAAGACGTCGAGTATTCGGGCCGCCATTTCTAAGTTTGTCCTCTCTGTTTAGTGTAGTCGGTCGATTCGGACGGTCAAGGGATCTAAGGCGATGCCAGTAGTTTTCGAAATAAAATACATAAATCAAGTCTATATTAAATTCCGAAATTTCCGTTAATATTTCGGTAACCGGTATGCAGAGTAAAGTTGTGAATTTATCAAAAGAGTGACAAAAACTTTTATTGTCCGCTGTTTTAGATGTAGGTAGATGTGTTACATAAGCTCGCCCCCGCGGCTTGGCTCGCATATCGGGTTGATTTACGAAAAATCCTGAGACTTGTTTATTTATTTAATGTATTCAGTGAACGAACCTAACTTCAGTGGCATATCGCGCGGCGCTCACGCAGCCGGCGTACAACTAACTACTAGCACTGGCTCGATGTAGTATCCGCCTTACGCGCGTCAGTCCCGCGTTCCGTGCGTGGCATCTAGGGGCACGGACGGAGTGCCCCCGCCAAGTCGGGGTACAAGGGAGAGGCCGTACCGTCCTTTTCTCGAAGCAACTCACGGCACTTTTACCCGCCTACGGCGTTGTGAGTAAAGCTACAAGTCTGAGATTTCAGTTACCAAGAGTCCTAGCTGAAGTTCATTCATATCAACACCGAAGTTACGATAGTACGGCACTCCTTGTTGCGCTTTTTTAGTGATATTTTACATATTCCTACAAGATATATCCTTGACCCGATTTCTTTACAGACAAATATAATTCTTTAACTACTTAGTCAGATGTATTTTTTTTTTGTCGCGGCTACTACTTTATGTTTTTTCTATATAAGCTTATGGAAATCCCGTGACACGATTTTCTATTGCTGACCCTTAACTAAGTGAGCAAAAATTGGCTACTTACAAAAAGAAATGAGATCCCATCAAAAACATAAAATGTAAAAAAAAAGTCTCGCAACGTCATATTTCTCTATCATATAAAGTCTCTTTATCCTTTCTCCGTAAAGCTGTGAGATCACAACTATTTATTCATTTTAGTTAGTATGGAAACACCTTTGTATTCAACAACTTTGTCGTAAACTTCTAATCACTTACAAAGTCTGTTCAGAAAGAGAGTGATCGTGGCCTAAAAGATAAGATTTGTAATTTATGGATAAATTACCCATAAGTGGATGAAGGTGTATTTATTTGTACCTTATTTGTAATTTAGTTATTCATTTGAATTGTATATTTGTAATTTGTAAAGTACCCTAGATGGACCGGCCACGCTAAAAACAAAACGGTAATTTAACACAGCGGCGCCCTCTCTCTATTTGAACAGACTATACCAATATTGATTGATTGTGTCAATATTAAACATATTTATTTATATAGTGACCATAGTGTCTTCGCAATCGCACAAACAACACCAATAAAGCACTCCTGCGTGGAAATACTTTTTCAGGTCGACAATAAGAAATAAATGTCTAATTATTACAGATAGTGGTCAGAATAAAAGTCCAGATGATCCTGATCCTGATCCTGATCTGATCTGACTGATCAGATCAGTCCTCCTGATCTGATCCTCCTTGTAATTTTCCGCAACCAAAAACTATAAATGTTCTATAACTATAAACATCGTCTTGTTGTTCAATCCATTCTGCCTCTTAATTCTAAAAATAACTTAACTACCCCACGTTCAAATCAATGTCTCACAATAATGTTTTTGTAGAACTAGGTTGACCGTCCCTGCATCTGTGGTGTGGCGCTAGTAGTGGACGACCTTTGTAACACTAATATTGATACAGCCACTGATTGTTGGGAGGTAACTAATTAGGAAACAATTTATGACAAAGTTGATGAATAAGTGTTTTCATAGTAACTGAAATGTTGTTGCTTCCATACATAATAAAATAACTGACTTTGCTTTCCCTGAGATCTCACTTTTTTTTTTACGGTGGAAGGATTACGTTGCGAGACTTGGCTTTTTTACATATATCTATATGTTTTTGATGGGATCTACTTTTTTTTTAGCTGATCGATGTTGACTACGATAACTCATTTTGACAGGGCAGATCATTTATTTATTTTTGTTATGACATAGGTGGCAAACAAGCAGAAGGGCTGCCTGATGGTAAACGACCACCGAAGGCCTGTAGCGCTAGAGACATCACAGATAAGTTTCCGACCTTTTAAGACTCTATTAACAGCCCTTTTGAAGAGCTCCATGTTGTAGTTACTCAGAAATACCGCCGCTGGAAGCTCATTCCACAAATCGATTACATATATGCGGAGGAGCTTTTGGGCGTGTTCTGAAACCGAGGAGCCACAACAAATCGGTGTATTTGAGCGGTGAACGCGCAAACCTGTGTCCGAGACCTGCTCAAGAGAGGCCTCAACTTCAGACACTCACTAGTTAGTTCCTACTTTCTTCAACTACGGCACGAGGTGTGTTAGCACGACCGGTATACTGTGCGTCGCCAATGCTGTCGTCCGGCCAGCAATGCATGTTGCTTGTTTGCAACATATTCAATGCTCATCGATGTGGAGAATAAAGAGCGTCGGCGATAACACGGAACCCTGCGGGACGCCAGGACGCTACAGGAGCCGGTCGTAGGACCCCAGAAAGCATTTGAGGTAGTTACCCTTCAGTTGGTTAAACAGGTTACTATGACTAAGCAAGATGTATAATGAATACTCACATTTACATCTCTTAGTGGTTTTTTGGCATCCGCTAATAGTTTCTGCAACAAATATTTTGTAGATGAATCGTGTTATTTAGGAAGTCGTCGGTAACCGACGCGATCTTTCGAGGTACTCATCCAGTCCTCTCAGAGATCATTTCAGTGTACTCTAGGCTAGGTATCTATAATACATTCACAAAAGGATTATAGATCCAGAATCGTAATAAATCTGCATCTGCACGTCTCACGTTTGTGTATGTATCTACCAAAAATAGGGATAAACATTTTTGTATGTGTGTTGTGTACAGGATGGGTAGTGTTGCGAAAACGCCTGTGTGTGCTTAGGGTAGTACCGCGAGGTGTGCGCGGCGGTGCTCGTCCGAGTCCATGTCGAGCAGCTCGTCGATGTCCACCTCCACCTCCTGCGGGGCCGCCGGAGCCGCCGGAGCCGCCGGAGCCGCCGGAGCCGCCGGAGCCGCCGGGGCCGCCGCGCGGGTGCCGCCGCTTCCCTCCTGCGATACACATCAATAAATATTAACCCTCTATTCTTAAACGCTCGATAACCCAATCTTTTCTACAAACATATTTGTCTAGCTTTGTCACGTGACTCTTCGATTGGTGGGCTTATCGAACATTTATGAATAATAGGGTAAATTTATAATTTGATTTACTGAAACATCAGCAAAAGTAATAAATTAAGAAAAATTATAAGCTTGCAAAAGTCAAAGCGTTGGAAACTATTTTTCGTCGTCGGATATAGCTTCTCGTAGGGGGCGCGCGGCGCGAGAGCACGTGTGTCCGCACGCCCAGGTGTGTCTACGACCGTGTCAGTGGAGCTTGCAGGCGGCGACGGCGCGGCCGCGCGGCAGGAGTGCACGCCCAGATATACGACAGCAAGGACACCGGCCCTTGGAATCCAAGTCGCTATACTTACTTGTCTATTAATACAAAAAAAATTTAGCAACTGCATCGAACCGTATGCCAAACCGTAAAACCGTATGCCCAAACTGTGTTAGCTTGGTCGCTACTAGACGTGAGAACCAGGCGTGAGGTGCGCGTGTAGGCGCTGGAAGCGAGGAAAAAGTGGTCACCGGGTGAGAGGGGTCGTAGAGCTTCTGCAGCTCGTCGTAGAGCCACATCTCGACGGCTAGCCGCTTGCGGATCAGCGCCATCTGGTGGCTGCCGTACTTCGCCGTGAGGAACTTCTCGCGCCGCTCCTTCACCTGCGGGACGGGACGTGGTTATTGACACGCCATGTAATTCTTATGACATATTGACGGATTAGTCATTTTACCCCACCTACTGTTAAGAAACCGTATAGTTGAAGTTGTTAACAACGCGTCTCACCGCGACAAGGCGTCTACTACTGAACCCACATGCAGGAGCGCTGACCAGGTTGAACATAGGCCTCCCCCTTAGACCGCCACACCGACGACAATGTGCCACTTGCATCCACCGGTTGCCCGCGACTTTCAAAATGTCGTCGGTCCACCTAGTGGGAGCCCTGCCTACGCTTCGCCTTTTGGTTTGTGGTGGCCACTCAAGAACCTTTCTTCCCCATCGGTTATCGGTTCTTCGAGTGATGTGGCCTGCCCATTGCCACTTCAGCTTGCAAACTCTGAGAGCTATATCTGTGACTTTGGTTCTTCGGCGAATATCCTCGTTTCGGTACTTATCGCGCAAAGAAACTCCGAGCATAGCCATTGCCCGCTGTGTGACTCTGAGTTTCTCCAAAAGGACCACGTTTCAGTTCCATATGTCATCACTGGCAACACACATTGGTTGAAGACCCTTGTCTTCAGGCACTGCGGGATTTTGGACGAGAAGATATTACGCAATTTCCCCAACGCTGCCCATCCGAGTTGGATTCTTCGAGCGACCTTTTTGTCGAAGTTGGACTTACCTAACTGGACAGTCTGTCCAAGGTAGTTACAATGGTCAACTACTTCGAGCGCATCGTTCCCAACGACCACCGGTTCGGGTACAACATGTACATCTGGTACATGTATATTTTACGAGGTAATAAAAAAAATCCCTGGTGCTCCTAGCGTTAATTATTTTCACTTTCTTGGGAAAATTTCTTAGCCTGGATATATATCGGATATATATAAAAAAATCGGATTTTTGATATTTATTATAAAAATCGAATTTTTGATATTTATTATAAAAATCGGATTTTTTCAAACCCTGTGTATAAGTGAGTAATAGTAGTGGAGAAACCAAATATACTTGGCTGTTCCAGTGTTACCTCGCCCTTGTCGCTGAAGTTGACGTGCAGGCCGGACTTGGCGGGCGAGCGCTCGGTGGGCGAGAGCGCGGGGTGCGCGGGAAAGCCCCCCGCGCCCCCCGCCGCCGCCGCTACCCCGCACTCCATGCCGCAGGCGGGTGCGCCGCTGGACCCGCCGGACCCGCTGCCCCTCTGCAACAACACGACACACGTCGACTACTATAGAACCTGGCTTTACACACAGATTTTAGTATGTTCCATTCAAAAAGAGTGTTTTTTAGTTCACGATTCAGAATAATAATGTAAAATAGTATGTATACATTTAATCAAGGATCTTGTATCACACTGGATAGAGTGATTCGTTTGGCAGCGTGTCCACTTTCTGTTCGCGCGTTTAGTGAGTAGGGAAGTGAAAACTAGTGCAGAATCTATCGATAAAAATGTACACAGTGTACAAAACTAAGAATTTGTAAATTAAGAACACAATGTTTGCAAAAATATGTACTTTATTGAACATCGAAACTCGTAATTGCCATGTAAATAGTACGAATATATATATTATATATAGTAACTATGAAAGTTAATAAGTATCTACACCGTCTCCTAGTTTCTTTTATTCTTCCTAGTTTTTTAATTGACAGCCCAGTCATAAAACTAGATTTTTCAAAATGTTTTCAACAAAGTCGAGAGTATTTAGGTGGCTCCCAGTTTTCGCGCCTCACAGTCTTTATCCACTGATTTCTGATTTCCGGACATTTTGGAAACCTATAACAAAATGTTTTATTTTAATTAATTGTTTAACCATGACACAACATTGGTACAAATTATCATATATTTCAAGCCGCGAAAGCTTCAAAAAGATTAAAATTAATAATCGATAGAATACGTATCAAGCCGATTAAACGCGGAAAGGAATTAACAGTTCATGTTTCACTTAATGTAGTATATGTAGGATATTACAAGAATATTATTAGATAAATATCGACCAAATATCGACAAAGTTTGAAACGTGCAGTGGTACTTCACTAGCAGGAACACGTAAAACAATGCATTTATTTATCTTAAATTAATGCTTAAATTCATTACTAAATAACACTGCGTGATAGTTGTATGACTTCAAACATGTATATTCTTTAAGTGAAACGAATATTTAGCTTTGATTCTGGTTATTTTAGGTAAAAAACGCTAAAAAGACTTACGCATGAAATGATAATTCTGGATCTTTTACTCCCCCTTTCGTTGTTCTCGATGCACAATACACAGCACAACACGCCATAATGCCACTATGTATAACAATATTAAGTATTCACAGCGATATTTTGATCCAATTTGCTTTTTTAGTAAGACGGGTCGCAATGTTGTGACCGACTAGTCGGTCAAAGTGGACACAGAGTGCGAGGTTGCCAATCTTACAATAGCTCTCTCGCTTACTCTATGCGATGACCCGTGAAATAAAAAGAGAAACATGACAATGTGAACGTCGGAGCGGCAACGTCTCATGGGTCTGTCCAGTATGATGCTTCGTCTAAGCATTTAATAGTAAGTAGATTGTCTTTTTTTTAATGTTTTTTTTAAGGAGTTTTGTCAAACAGTGGTACGTAGCCACTGTTTGACTGTTTTGTTGTTTAATATACCGAATAGTCGCTACACTCTCGGCCGATGAAATAAATATTCCACGAAAGGTGTTAACATTTCGCGTTACGTAGGTACTTAGTATTATTATATGTTCTGTGCTACTACTGTCTAATTGCAGTACGACTGTTATTGTATATTTGCGAGTCACGTGACTGACGCGCATGATTAGTAACATCTTCCGCACGCAGGTTGTGGTGTTATTGTCGTTTAGCTGAACATCCAATCCCACCGCTGGGCCAAGGCTTGCCTCGAGTATTCCATTGTTGGTGTAGTATGTATGCCAACCCCTCGGTGATGAGTGTCGCCACCTCCGAGTCGCGTCATCTCCTACAAGTTAGCCAGGATCTCACTCTAGCAGGACCTGCCAGTTGTCTGTTTCTAACTGACACTAAGAGACATTTGCATTGTTCTCGTAGTACCGAATGGCAGAGAGATAAGATAACATATAATTTATTCAAATATTTTTGCAATAATAAAATAAGGTAAGTTTAAAGTATACATTAATCTATAGTATGGGTAAACATTATAAATACAACATCATACAACAAAGACAAGGTTGATAAAGAAAATATAGAAAAAAATACAAAATACCGGAAATAAAAAGCTAAAATAAATCACACTCAAAATTTAGCTACTTTACTATGCACCATTGACAACTACTGTCTTCGTAGGTTCAATTGGACCATTCCCTTACAATTACTATAACCATAGACTAAACACAGGAGACACAATGACTTTATTGGTCTGTGAAACTAGGTGGTAACACATAGGTGATAAGTAGGCAGGTAATCCTTACCTAACTCTACATTGAATGGCATACAGACATTGCGTAAATCTAACTTATGATTACTTATACATATCGTTATTACTGACAACCGCTAAGAACACAAAATAGCCTCATGTAAAAATAATTATAATAATGTCAGTTAATTCTATGTAAAATGTCTAAATTGTCCAATTTCAACTACTGTACTTTTATCAGTTACAAACATGTCAACAGTGTAGTATGCTTTTTTAATTAGCCAGTCATTCAGCAAGTTTTTAAAAATGTTGATGTTTCACTTATGTATAAACATGGCAGAGTTAGGACCTTCATTCGAATGAATTGCTTTTTACACGAGTCTCCTTTTTAAGCCGCAGATTGATCGAATACAGCGTTTTTGAGCTTTAAAAACCTTAAGGCGGTCGGTAGAAATACCCCAAAACATGACCCCGTAGCGGAGTATCGATGCAGCATGGCTGTGAGTGATAGTAAGCTGTGAGAAGAGCTGACTCGTTGACTACTTTACGTAGTTGGAAGAGAGCATATGCAAACTGGTGCAACCTTTTAGAAACATTGTCTATATGGGGTTTCCAATCCAATTTATTGTTTATGGTCAATCCTAGGAAGCGTGTTAGTTTTACTTCAGTCACCTTTTTACCTTCATAATGGATGTCAAAGTTTGATAACATTACGTTTTATTCTGAAGTCCATTAAATGAGTTTTGTCAATATTTATATTTAAATTATTACTATTCAACCATTTAATAAGAGATGTCAATGTGCTATTAATGTCAAATTCTAGATCGTTATTCTTGTCATTTATGAATAAAACAGTTCTATCGTCGGCAAACAGTGTCATTGGATGATTTGTTGCGTTTGGAAAGTCATTAATATAAATTAAAAACCATAGTGGTCCCAGCACACTGCCCTGTGGAACACCATTTCGGACTAGTCTAGTTTCCGATTCATATGTATTGATCATGTTGGTTGTAAGGCACAGTCTGCTGAATTGCGTGATTTGTACCCTATTTTTAAGGTAAGATTGAATTAGTTTGTGTGCATTACCTCTAACTCCAGAATTATAGATCTTTTTTAACAAAATGTCATGGTTGACATTGTCAAATGCTTTTGAAACGTCCATATATAAAGCTACTGTCCTTATGTTTCTATCCAAATTAGTCATAACGTTTTAAAAAAAAAAAATAGCCATGTTAATGGTTTTACCTTTTCTAAAGCCATATTGATTTTTTATGAACATATTGTGCCGCTCAAAACATGAAGATGAAACATGTTCAAAGAACGATGCGTAACCCGATATGTGGTAACTGATAAGGACGTAAGATGTCGCTCCGTGGTTCGAATTGCGAAAATATGCGTAATCAAAAAAATAGACATCATTTTAACTTGTTGATCTGAACCAGAACCCCAAGCTAACTGTCCTTCGTGCGTGGGTTGGAGAAAAAACGCTAGATGGCGCTGTTTCCCATATGAATCAGGACGTTATCATTTAGGTACAAAAAACTGTATCTGGGTAATTGATTGATAAATATATCCTTTAGTAAAAATTAAACACTCTTAGTCCTGAGGTGTTGCAATTTAGATACACACGAAAAGTAAATTATAAGTTGTTTTTACCACAAAAACAAATTTTGTCTAATTTTTTTCTCCATGCTCGTCAAAAATGTTTCGATATCAACCTTTAGTTATAATACGTTAAAAACATCGAGATTTTACGCCTGACGTCATAAGCCGTGAGACCAGGCGCGACTTTTGTCGCGATACGAGCTGGTCAAAACACCAAGCTTGACCACTAGTTAATGTGCAACGTTTCGCTCATCGCGCGAAATTCAAATTTTCTTGCGTTTTTTGTCAATTACAGCTTAATTACTCGTCGTAGGTTCATAAAAACTAATTTTGCGATAATAAATTTATTGTTTCAAGAAATTACACCAACCAAATATTCAAATTGAAAGCTAGTATAAGTACATTTCCCACTAAACCAAAAACCAAGACGAAAATCAGCTTATTGAGATTTGTAGCTAAAGCAATGTTATCTAGGTGATTATTTTACCCGTAATTTCTTAAAACAACTTATTTATTGGCGCAAAATTGGTTTCAATAAATCCACGATGAGTAATTAAGCTGTAATTGACAAAAAACGCAAGAAAATTTGAATTTCGCGCGATGAGCGAAACGATGCACCTTAAAGAAATAAATTCAGACTAAAAGAACAGAAAGAAACCTTAACTAATGAAATTAATAAAACACTGACTTTACTATAGATACCTATATTGTTATAGGGAATGTCCAGTCAATAGACGGGTGTTGTCTGAATTGTACAATAATGATAGAACGATAACATTATCACAAACATTGATAGGTAAGTGATGACTATGGATGGACTGATGACGTCACCACTCATCTCCTTCTGGCTTACGTTAGCCACGCTGGAAGGTCAGGCTTTTCAACGACCTTAGCCCAGGGCCCCTATTCGGAGAAATGACATTTTTATCTCTCTCTCACTCACTCCCATTAAATTTTAAATTAGAGAGACAGTCACCGAGATAATCTCGAGCGCACAGGAATAGGGTCCCAGTTCGTGAAGAGTGCGCTACTTATGGTACCGAAATTTGAAAAATCTAAGTGCCGCCGTGACGTCATGATCTCCGTCGGTGTCATAGACATAATTTATAAGGAGAATTCTGTAGTCGGTGTTATATACTTTTATATGTATACTTGAACCACAGAGTTCTCCCTATTCTTTATCTTCAACCTCCTGATCAAGTAAAGCATAAGTATTAAATGCTTTAGTTATTTATTTTACAGCATTCGCTTTTCACACGAAACAGGAGTTAGAGAGTAAAGAGAATACAAGTACTATGTAAGATTACAGACACAGAATTCTCCTTATAAATAAGGACATTCAGGACGCTCGAAGCGCACCACGCATCAGTCTAAATACACTTATAAGAAATGACTCTGATTGGTTGATTGTTAGGTTAGGTTAGATTAGCTTGGTCGCACTCCCCGCGATCCGAGTCTTCCTCAAACTTTGCTTAATTTTTGTAATAAGACAAAATAATTATTTCTTTGTTCTGGAGCCACTGACATTTAATCCAAAGTAAAATAGAAATCAGTATTTGGACCTCAGCGCAGTTTTGTTTCGGAGTTCAACAAAGTTTGGCTTGATTTACTCGTACGATGACGTGAACAATAACTTCGATCTTCATCCGATCCGGACGATCTTCGTCCGGCGCGGACCGCCCGCCGGCTCCGTGCCGCCGGCGGCGTGGCCGGCGCACACGCGACGCGACCGACTGTGACGAATAATCTCCGGGTCGCCGGCAACACAACAATCATACACTTACCTAGGTACCTACTTAGATATTGCAAATTGTTACTTCACTGCATTGCTTCAATGGGTAAGTAAAAGGAGCAGCGTGCGGCGCGACGCGACCACTCCGCTAATTATCTGCCGTACTTACTTTTGTGAAAATGAGAGGTACAAACCGAGCGCGTGTTGTTTGTTGCTCGAGCACTTGTAGCTGGGCAGGCAACTATCTACATAGAGACGGGCGGCGGGGGCGGACTGGTCAGTTTAGGAATCACGTCATTTATTTATACCTACCGATTACCGAAATAGCGCCGCGCAGGCCGCTGCCACATTGGTACCTACGTAGCAAGATAGCATGCTTCTTACATACGAAGTCTATTAAGTCTGACCGAAGAGCGACAGAAAGGCAACTTCCGACAAACATTTAAATTATTGCTGCTCTCCCGAGGGAATCGTGCTGAATTTCATTTGAATTCATTCAGGAGTTGCGGAGTGATGCGCGGCCAAGACCAGACCTGTTCTATATCCTAAACGGCTTGATCTCAGAAAAAAATAGAAGGCTCTTGAAGAGTTGATGTGTCGTTTGTCCGTATTGACGGATAAGTATCTGATGCTGATCAAGATTATTGTGATCGAAACAATCATTATATTAAACACCTCATGTGCATTAAAAAATAATAAAAAACCATTACAATCATGTTTTCAAATCATAAGTTACAAGCTTTGTAAAGTAAGAGATTTAAACTTTAATTATTTATTTATAGGCGAGCAGCATAGGCTGATGTGCCTATATCACACAGTGTTGAAACTTAATAACTGCCAGTTGAGATTATCTTCTCCTTAATTATCCAAGAGTCTAGCTTTTAAAGTACCTAACAGAGATTGCATTGTTAGCAAATCAATACAAAGACGCTAGTTCTTTAGAATTGTAGTTATTTTTGAAATAAAGCATCATCACATAAAATCTTCAGCATCCATAGGCGTAGGACGTTTAGTCATAGTGATAGTCATATTCATTTATTTCCATTGGAACACATAGGAGCGCTTGGACACGTCAAACTGAAAAATTAATTATACTCGTAACGTAACGTACTCGTTTACAAAAATAACATAAGAAGCGGCTGTAAAAAGAGCCTTGTCAAGCCTTTAAAATATTTATCCGTGAGTTACAGGGATTTTTTTAAAGATTTCAATTCTTCACGTTCAGAGCTAGACAATTTCCAAACAGTCTTATCATTAATATAGTGTTCAAATTTATAATAGGTATGCCCTTTTAGTTGAGTAGTTTTTAACGTATTTTTTAAAACTAGATACGTTAAGGTCTAAAATTTATTTTGGAATTTTATTATAGCAGAGGATAGCATTACCTATGAAAAATTAATACTTTTCGTAAGCCTGAGTCGAGGAAACACTAATTTATGGTTATGATGACGATTTTGTGAAAGAGGATCGGATGGCATATACCGCGAAGGTTAGTTTGCCCGCCAGTATACTTCTATATAAGGCCCCCACTGTAGTTTCGCATCCAATGTCAATCCTAGAAATAAAGTTGAATTTACTAGTTCTAGGTTTTCAGCCATTAAGTTATTCTCTGTATCAGTCTTAGCAACATTAGGCAAAGTAAATTTGACACATTTTGTTTTGGTAGGATTTAAGACCATGTTATTAGCAGAGAACAGGCCACTGATTTTAAATAGTATCTCATTTATAAGACTGAAGTCACGAGTTCCTCTTTTAACTTTAAAAGAATCGAGGTGTCACCAGCAAAAAGTATTACTTCATTATTTGATTGGGAACGTATCATAAATGGGAGATCATTAACATTAGACAAAAATAGAATGGGCCCGAGTATTGATCCTTGTGGTACACCCATTGCTACTGCAGCTCCAGACGAATTGAGTTTACCTACGCTAACACGTTGTGTCCTGTTAGAAAGATATGATGATATGAGATTAAGGTACCTGTGTTCAAGTCCATAGTTTTTAAGTTTTGCGAGCAAAGTATTATGGTCTGCGCAGTCAAACGCTTTACTAAAATCACAGAACACCCCAATCAAATCGCATTTTTCTTAGAATGCTTCAAGTACATACCTCATTAAATTCGAGCCAGCCTTTTGCGAATCCAAATTGTTGTTCATGTAAAATATTGTTTGAATTAAAATAAAAAAGTAACTGGTCCAGGATAAGCTTTACAAATATCTTGCTGATTGAAGGTAATATGGAAACGAGCCTATAGTTTGACGGGTCTTCTTTACATCCGGTTTTGAATATAGGGATCAATTTGCTATCTTTCATCATAGTGGGAAATATTCCTTTGTTAAAGCATGCATTAAAAAGTATGGAGCAATTGTTAAAATAATGCCCTCTAATGCTTTTATCGAAAGACCCCACAGATCCTCCTCTTTTTTTCGCTTTCAATGATTTAAAAGTCTTTATTACGGTAGTCGCTGTAACTGCATGGAAAGCAAAAGATGACGACAGTGGCGGAACATTTTGTTTTAAGATTGCTTCAGCTTTAGAGGAGGAAGCATTTAAATTTTCTGTTAATTTAATTGGTACATTACTAAAATAATTTTCAAATGTGTTTGCAATATCGAGGTCAGTAATTAAATGTCCGTCAATCTTTAAGTTATATAGTTTTTCTTTCGATTTGCCCTTACCTGTTTCTGTTTTAATTATATCCCACATAGTTTTAATTTTATTGTCAGCTCTCAAAATTTTATCTTTAATGAACAGGGATTTCGCAATCCCGTATACTTTTTTGAATATCTTTGAATATTTTTTAACATGTTCTGTAATACAGTTGGTAGGAAATTTATTTTTTTGTTCATAGAGTTGGTAGAGCGTGTAGACCGTTGGTAGACTTTTAAAAATACCGCGAGTAGCCCACTCCGCGAATTTGACTGTACCAGTTAGTTTTAGTTCTTTCAGATTGAATATTTTAGTATATTCAGAATGAATAAGTTCAAATAATTCACCAAACATACGGTCAGGATCTGTGTGGTGTCAGGACAAATTCCCAACTCTAAGTTCGACAGCAGCTTTAAACCTATATTTTCGTTTCTGTGTTATTGGTCTAGTAGAAAGCCCTGTTTTAATAGTATTGCCAAAAAAAGTGACACTATGTCCTCTGTGGTCCGAACGAAGCTTGTCTATGACGGCCTTATGATTGACTTCAAAGTTAAGAAAAATATTATCTAGGCATGTAGATGTAGTAGAGGTGATTCTTGTAGGTTTATCAAACAATGCACTTAGGTTAAACGATTTACAAAGGAACAATAACTTTTGTTTGTCGACGTACAATAAAATGAATTTGTTTTTGAGACTTGTTTTAATGCCCCTTCAAGTCCGTCAATAAACTGATCCACACCCGCTGAGGGTGGTCTATAAGCGCATATTATTATGTAATTGTCTAGCTCCGCACACGAAATCTCACAAGTGCGCTCAACAGAAAGTCTTACGATGTTTTTACACTCTTTAGTTTTATATAGTTTTTTACTAATATTAGAGAACCACCACCTTGTGCTCCCTTTCTATTAAACATTAAAGTTTTTAATAGCAAATGAATGACATCTTTTCCGAATCCAGCCATGTTTCAGTGAAACATAAAATATCATATGAGTGACTAGATAGGAATAGTTCTATTTCTAATATTTTCCCGCTAAATCTATTAATATTTTGATGTAGCAGCGAAAGCATCTGTCTTGAACGGCTATGCCTAACAATGTCATTTTGAATATCATCCTTACATTGAGAATTTTGCAGGGTGAAATCATTTTTACAAGATTTCCCCGTTGTCAAAGTTACACATTTAAAGATTCTAGAGATATGAGACTACTGCTCATTTTAACACCTCGAAGATATCCTCGCAAACCCTAATCTATCCCAGGCAGTTTTCAAATATATCATAAACACAGTTGAGAAAATATAAAAAAAAAAAAAACTATAATGAAACCAAAGAGAATATAAAATGAAACTAGAGAGATAGAATTTAGTGTTGTGCTAATCTAGGATTCTGACATTCAAGTGACACAAAAGGACATGGCATCCAGGCCGGTTAAAAAAAAAGAAATGATTCGGGAACAAAGTTACTCATAAATTTAATTAAATGTTAAATATTATAATGTTGTTACTAAGAGCAGTCAGATTACACAATATATCATTTAGCTTGTGAATTTTTTCATTTTGTTTCATACTGAGTGAGCGAGAATATGGAAAAGTACTGAGCACAATTTTTCCCACCTCTTTTGTCTCCTGTAATTGTAAAAATTCTTCTACAGTACGAGTTAATTGCTCTCTTGTGACATCTAGGCTATTCCCCATTAACACTACAATATTAGATTTTTTTTCATGCTCGTCGCTCACGATCTTATTTATCAAATCATGAAAGGAAATGTTAGGTATGCATGTGTTAATTACGCCTCTATCTAAATATTTGTCAATCATAGATCCAAGGCCACTACCAATTGAATAACAGAATAATTTTGTTTTATGCACATATTTAGAGTCTTGGATATCGCGAATATGTAGTGCGCCCATCGATTGCTGGGTCGTTAATCATGGAGATTCTGCGTCGTTTAGCATTGTTTCTATTTCTTTCGCGTTGGCCACATATGGGTTGGCTACTTTATCTGTGACTGACTTGTTTGTGTTAACAGCTGGCTCCAGACAACTTGTGTCTAATCCGGATTTAATATTATTTTGAGCATGATTGTCTATATCCTCGTTTGCAGTGGCTTGTCCAAGTAGAGCGTTAAGAGCAGATATGTATCCTTCAATTTCTCTTTGTGCCGTCGAGTATTCGCTTGCAGGCTTGTTTCAAGTTCTTTGATTTTTTCTACATTTTGCTGACATTCCTGATCGTAATTCTCACTAAGACTTTAGTATTTTTTCAAATCCTTGGTCAATTGTATTCTCTGTTTTCTCATGTATAAAATTATTTCAGCCTTATTACTGATGCTTATTTGTTTTTTAGCATTATATGTATATATATTATATTAAATCTTTTTATCTTTCTATGACTGCGCGTAGCTGGTTTTTTATGATTATTTGAAATGCTGTCTCCTGAATCTGTTAGATCTAAAACAGTTTTTTGAACCAACGTCCTATACATATTGTCAGTGACAGTTTGTTCCCTTTGGTCTATAATGTTCCGTCACTGTGTAATTAGGTTTTGCGCCTCATGCAGTTGATCTCTGAGCTGGATAATTAGTTCATGTTCCTTATCTAGTGTCAAATAACATTGTTCATGTTGATTTCCTACTATGAGCTGCAATCGTTCATTTTCTCCATTAGCTTCTTGTAACTGAATATTTATGTCAGCTAACTGTTTTTTTAGTAGGGTGTTCTTTTCATAATTATTTTTTATTTCTATCTCATATTCCTCTCGTTCACTTAGTAACTTCTGGGCCCGTACCGTGAGGTGCTTATTGCGATGATTTTTAGGTTCAGCCGACGACGCTATGCGACCACGAAACGTATTGCCGCGCGATAAGGTTAATGGTCGCTCAGCGTTTTCGGCTGAGCCTAACAATTATCGCAATAAGCACCTCACAGTACGGGCCCTGGTTTAAGTTTTCGGACTTTTCTAGACTATGAAACGCTTCTTTTAATTTTAACTGTAGTTCTCTTATGCTTATTTGCCTAGAGATTATTATTATTATCATTATTGAGATCAATGTAAAACCTGAACAATATAAAAGTCAACAAAGAATGTGAAATGAAGAGCTAAAAAGAAGCAAATCAAATCTTCAATCAGCGGGATTCGAACTCGGTGTCTCGCGCTCTGGTATCGAATGTTCACACCCTCACGCAAACTTCGACTCATACATGAGTGCCAAAATATCAAGTCGGCTTGTGCTAATTGTAAGAATAGCGCATTTATTGTGGAATGTAGTTCAAACTACCTCACATTATTATGCACAAATCATAATACTCTGTTTAGTTGTCTTCATTGTTCATTTCAAAGTGATCTTATTTTGTCCATATTCGTGATTAAGTTGAGTCAGTTTCCTCATTAAATGTTTGAATTTGTTGCCCGGAACGTGCCCGGCACGAAGTCTAAGTAGTGCTACAACATATTGCCTCTTCATGTCCACTGTGTCGAACCACGGGTAGCGAGGAAGTTGGCATTGAACTGTTTTGTACCAGATACCTACAGATCGAGACCGCTTGTCGATGTATTCTTGCCAGTTTTGAGAACACTGCTTTTTCAAACTATTAAGTACCTCACTATGGAGTGGAAGGCAACTAGACTGAATCCCTTCGCTAACTGCATCTTTTGCAGCTCGATCCGCCTCCTCGTTCCCCATGATACCGATGTGAGATGGCACCCATTGGATAACTACAACCTTTTCTTCTGCCCTAAGCTTATAAATACTGTCCAATATAGTATAGGCTATCGGATATCCTCGAAAATTCGAGGTTAAGCCGAGCCAAATGCTGGAGTGCACTCTTTGAATCCGTGAATATTACGAACTGACTGCCATTAATATCTATTAGGTACGATAATGATTCAGAGATAGCAATGAGTTCACTGTGCATAGTGGAAATATTTTCATCAATTTTAAATTTTGCTCGTAACTCTGTTTGAGGATCAAAGAATGCAGCTCCAGATGCGGACTCAATTTTAGACCCATCAGTAAAAATAGCATAAAATGAGCTATATCTCGTTCCAAGATATGCAGAACAAAAGTCTCGTAACTGTGTTATGCCATACGACTTTTTAGACGCATCAACTCCCTCGATGTTACATATAATATTATTAGAAAGATCAAAACTGGTAATCCACATATCAAGAGAATATATGTTTAACTTAGGCCAAGAGTGTACACGTTGGTCTTTCAATTTTTTATGAATCTCTACTAACAACAGTTTTTTTTTCCTCCTCCAGTAAGCACTGTTCAGACAGAGGTCACACAACTCATCTATCACTGCAATAGTTATATTTCCTTCAAAAGCTCGCAAACGTAGCCAGAATTTTCCAGCAAGGTACAGTCTGCGAATATGTAGTGGCGGTAGGCAAAGTTCCGATTCCATGACGTGTGTGGGTGTAGTTTTAATAAAGCCTCCTATGACCCTCATGGACTGGTTTTGTGCTTTCTCTAGTTTGTAAAGATGACATTTGGCACTTGTATCGTACAAAAAACTGCCATAATCTAGTCTACTTCGTATGATGTATGTATGTATGTATGTATGTATAGTCGGCGCAGGTGTTTCGGATGCATGCCCCAGCTGGATCCCGCTAAAACTTTAAATAAATTCAAGAATCTTAATATTTTGTTTTGTATTTCGCTAATGTGGGTGCTCCATCTTAGGTTTTTATCAAGCCACATACCCAAGTACTTCACGCAATCTACCTGTTGTATTTTTTTTTTTTTTTTTTTTTTTTTTTTTTTAATATAATAAGTGGCAAACAAGCGACGGGCCTCCTGATGGTAAGTGGTCACCGCCGCCTATGGACACCTCCAATACCAGAGGCATTGTCAGTGCGTTGCCTACCTTTGAGGACTCTATACACTCTTCGTTTGAAGCAGTCTACATTATATTTCGAGGGAAAAACCGAATGAGGTAAGCCATTCCACAAGCTACATGTACGTGGAAGAAACAATCGATTAAATCGAACAGTACGAGACTTCCACGTATCTATAATATGTGGGTGGCATTTCTGGCGATGGCGGCCGGTTCGATGGTAAAACCGGGATGGAGGAATGAGTTCAAAAAGTTCATCAGAGCATTCCCCGTTATAATATCTGTAGAACAAGCTGAGCGAGCCAACGTCCCGGCGCCAGCTCAGCGGGTCTAACTTGTCGGTTAGTTTCCGGTCATCAACAAGTCTAACGGCTCTTCTCTGCAAGGAGTCAAGAGGGTCGAGCTGGTACTTTGGTGCACCACTCCAGAGATGGGAGCAGTACTCCATGTGTGGCCGAACTTGTATGTTGTATTCGTATGTATTCGTTATTGATTTTTAATTGTATGCTTTGGCTACTTTTACCTCTCGTAAACAGAATAGCTTTAGTTTTTCTTTGTGATATAGTTATTCAAAAAAAGTTATTATCACATGTTGCCCGAAATAATTGTAAGAAGACAGTTTTTATCAATGTGGAAAATAATAAGTTTCTGAGATGCAAAGTTTAGTATACCCCACAAGTGGGGATGGGTGATTTTTTTTTATCCCCTCTTTACATTTATGCCACCCAATAAATATAAAGTTGTTTATGAACAGGAAACACATCGTAGTACTGATGAGGCTCCGTTCCGGACATATTCCGTGAAACAAGTTCAAGTATCTAATGGGACTATCAGAGTCGCCTAATTGTGAAGATTGCAATATAGTTGAAGATGTCCAGCATATTCTGACGGAATGTGTCCGGAACCAGACGATGCGTCAAGGTCTATTTGTTGGCGATGAAAATATGGGAACTTGCAATAGTCTCTTGGCTTCACCATCATCGGAAGAAGCCAATAAGCTAGTAAAGCTGTACTTGTTTCTCTTTGGAGGGACAAGGGCTTAGTTTAGGTTAGTAGTAAACATATGTATGACTTTTACAATGGGAGTGGCATGGTCGAATATCGACAAAACTCCAGGAAAGAAAAAAAAAAAAATTAATGTTGTGAATTTTTTTATTCTTTTAAATTTGTCAACTTATAAGAACTATTTAAGACACCCTACATTTTGGGGTACCGCAAAATGTAATCTAATTTAGCCTAATCTTAGACTATCATTGTGTAAAATTGCTTGCATGTAGATAACTTTAGAAGTTTACGTTAAGTTTAGTATAAATAAATAAAATAAAAAGTTATAAGATTGTAAAGGATTCAGACAAACCGACACACGGACGGACATGATGAACTTATTTTAAGAAATAGTAATAAGGAATCCTAAAAATGGATGTCTTTTGATCTACTCTTTTATATGACTGTCCAAATGCAATTTTAACGTTCTTTAAAGTTATTTCCAATCATTTAATTTCAGTTTATTCAGTAGTATTTAAAAAAAAATGTTTACAAAATCCACCGTGCCAGGTATATTTGAACTGTGACAACACAACTGTGTTTGTTTTGTTGTCGCAGCACAACGAAAAACAATAATTACAGTTCTGTAGTTCCTTCAAGGAGGAAAGGTGTGGTGTGGGGCTCTGTGCAGACCTCCGCTCCTTTCTTTAATAAAATCTAGAAAAAATTCATGTACATTGATGTTTGAGAAAGTTACGTTAGATATAATATAAAAAAATTGAATTAAGTAATTATCTCTCCTTCACCCCTTAAATCAATGTCCTCTAAACTAAAGTCCACTACTACGTCTACTAACGTTACCTACATACAATCAGGGCCAGGCTTGATTTAATTATCATTGAACATTGAATAAATTTGATACTAAGAGTCAAATTCAATACTATAAAATATAGCCAATAATCCGATGTACAGTTTTAATTCAAACCCCGTATGTCAAAGCTACTATTCTGATTATACCTGTCCATTTTGTAAACACCAGAAGAATAATACATTGTACGAATTTCATTTTCCACTTTAATAGTATGGGGTAAAGATCGTTTTTCCAGTGGCATTTCTATGGTCGACAACCGAGGGAAATGGGGGTCAAAAAATGATTGTAGGTGTCGGAGAACTGAGATTTCTGCAACAACTACGTACTAAATACTTATTATAAAAAAAAAACAACTCTTTAGCTTGATGTTTATTCTACTAAGTACTATGACGCATCAATGTTTAAAAATAACAAATTTTCACTATGAGAATTATTTTTTAAAGATCACAATTCCATTAACTAATCGACAACTGGCATGTTCACCCTAATTACGATGAGTTGATGACGTCGAAGATTACCTACCGTTAGTATCAGGTACAACGTAGTGGCTATACCAGTTAGGCACTTACATGGTGTCTTAGCATAACACCGAGAGCGATCATCTCTGTGCTCGTAGGTATTTACTTACCGAGATGGTGTCAGCGGTCAGTACCCCCGCGACCGCGGCAACACTGCGCGCTGTCCGGGCCCCTCGCGACTGCGACTCCTCGCACCGCACTGAACATCCAATATCCACCGGCACCACGACTCCCGCCCGAAACAACCGCCCACTGAGGTTTTGGTAAACTAAACACGGCACGACGGACGACAAGCGCACATAACAGAACTACCGACCGATTGCTCAAAGAGAATACAAATAAAAATACTACGCGAAGACCGCACGCGAACACTGTCATGCATGCACTATTTCATACATTCATCTATGACTGTTCCTACGTCTATGTCTATGCCAAACAATATTTTTACTCGGGTCGGGAGGTCTATATTCTACTCGGGTTGCGTTCAGAGCATTCCGTTCAAGACATAGGTCCGAACCACGGCCGGACGCGCCCAGAGTGCAACTTCGCCGTTCTTAACATCAGTATGAAAAACAACCGTCGGGCTTATCCTCTAACTTTGAAACGTTCGTGATTCTGATTGTGAAAGCATGTCATCCCGCTCGTACCAACTTAGTCGCGCTATACGCAGTCCCGCTCGCGCAGTATCAGAATCGCTCTTAGAGTTACGGGATAAGCCCACGTGACGCAACTTGGCCGTTCCGATCTTTTGGGCGTACTTCTCGGTTGCATGCAACTAGGGGTGCCTATACATGGCCTGACCTGACATCGTGTGAAAGAAATGGTTACATATAAGTTTCTGGGGGAGCGAAAGGGAGAAGCTATAACTTTAATAGTTTGTTTCTTTTACTTCCGTGCAATTCAAGTCTAGCTGTCCCTTTCGCACAATGTCGGGTCAGGCCATGTATAGGCACCTTAAACAATCGTCGAAAAATCACTCTGACGTTTATCTGACATTTGTCAAACAATGAAGCGTTTTCCAAAAAAATAAAAAAAGTTCTAAAATACTAGATGGCGTAATATTCTATTGGTTTACCTGTCATTGTCAATACTGTCGAAATACTTTAAGTTTATTTTTTTATTCTTAAATTTTGGCTCTTTTGCTCGTAGTTTTGGCTCCACACGTTGTGTATTTGGCCAGTGTCAACTATTGCAATATTTCAAATGAGGTCAAATACATAGTTACATTACTTGAAATTGTCTAAATACACATGTGGAGCCAAAAACTACGAGAAAAATAAAGGCACACGTACATTTTTTTTGTCTTTCATGTCTTGACAGTGACAGCAAAAGTACAAGTTATATCTAACGCCATCTATTGGGTACTTTTATTACCAGGTTTTTTTTTTTTTGAAAACGCCTCATTAGAACTTTGTTTCTGAAAAAGCGAAACAAAGTTCAGAAAAAAGCTGTAGTCATAAATAATCATAAAATTAAATAAATACGTGGAGTTTTGTCGCCAACGTGAAAACATACATGTCGCCACTTTGTATTATTTTACAAAATTGGTATTCTTTCGAGTGTTCATGTATAATAAAGGTGGATATTTATCCATTAAATAAATATTCGTTAATGCGTTTGATTGTGGGCAAATCATATGAAGTGGTAAATGAGGCGTTTTCCAAAAAAAAAAAGTAGTTCTAAAATACTTACTAGATGGCGTAACAGACCTACCGTTTTACCTGTCATTGTCATTTCTGTCGAAATATTTTATGTTTATTTTTTAAATCGTAAATTTTGGCTCCACACGTTGTGTATTTAGCCAGTGTCAACTATTGTAATATTTCAAATGAAGTCAAACACATAGTTACGTTACTTGAAATTGTCTAAATAAACATGTCGAGCCAAAAAACACGAGAAAAAAAAAAGGCACACGTAATTTTTTTTGTCTTTCATGTCTTGACAGTGACAGAAAAAACGCAAGGTACATCTAACGCCATCTATTGGGTACTTTTATAACCAGGATTTCTTTTTTTTTGGAAAACGCCTCATTGTGCCTTTTCGTGTAATCTTGTGTCCAAAACTTCGTAGTAGCTTTCTGTAAAGCTTCCTCTGCTTTACTGAAGCATGAGTGGGACTGGAAAAAAGACGTGAACAAGTTGATTAAAAGTATTGCTACGATTTGTTTTTATTGTGAATTACTATAATTTACTTAAAAAATTACAAAATATGATACTGGCTAAATACACTACGCGTGATGTTAAAACAAATGTCATGTTTTTGTTGAAAAATAGCATGCGAATTGTCAAATTGTTGTCAACATCAAATTTTGACCCCAAAAACAACTTAGTCGTTCTTACGGCGAGTGCTAAAAACAACTAAACTAGTCCTCTATGCTCTGAACGCAACCATCTAGTTGTTTTGTTGGTCATCACGTGGTCATCACTCACCATTTGCCTGGGCTGCGTTCACGACATAGGTCCGAACCTCGTGCGGACGCGCCAAGAGTGCAACTTTGACGTATGTCAATGTCAAAATTTGAGCACAACTTGGTCGATCCCTTGGACGAAACATGATGCTAAATCCATGGTCGATCCGTACTAAGGGTGTCTATACATGGCATGACCTCACATCGTGTGAAAGGGACAGCTAGATTTGAATTTCACGGGAGCAAAAGAAACAAACTATTAAGGTTGTAGCTTCTTCCTTTCGCTCCCCCAGAAACTTATATATAGCCATCTCTTTCAAACGATGTCAGGTCAGACCATGTAGCGAGGCCTTAAAAGCTAATAAATTTAGGCCAAGTAATAGTTTTTTGGACAGAAGAAAGTTTTTTGTTTAAGTCCCTAAAAATATATTCGTATTCAATAAAACAATTACGTAAAACAGAGACTACTAAAAAATGCATAGAAATTAAAAGAGATATCGATAAAATAATGCATTCCGCAGGTCTCAGTTTCATGATAGGTGTAATTTTTCAAAAACGGGCCCCCTATAACCGCTAGGTACGGGAAAATAAAAACACGGCTATAGATAGAGGCCGTCCATTAATCACGTGATGTTTTAGCAACTTTGAACATTTCGTACTTCATTTCATGACTTGGCCGATTATTTCATGATGTGCCCAGTATAAGTCACTTGGCCACATCGAGATATGGCTGGGCGCTTCGTAATCGTAATGTAGTTCCGTTTCGCGACGCCTGAGGCGCTGTTTGCGCTCTGTCAGCTTGTTTACGTGCGAGAACTTCACTTCTAAATGCCATCAAAGTCTTTCGTGTATCAACAAAATAACTAGTAGTTCGCGGCGAACTGAGACCTCGCGATCCCTATATCTTTACAACCCCTGCACCGATTCAGCTCATATTCGAACTTAAAAATTGTATTGAAATGAACTAAGTACTTGCCTACAAAATTTCATGAAGATCGGATCAACGGTTCGCAAGTTATCATCGGACAAATATACACGCAAACATACAAACATAAAAAACATACAAACATACACACAAATACCGATTTGTCCCAGTAAACTTGCTTCGCTCGGTCAATTATACTAGTGCCTGTTTTTTTCTTATTTTAAGTATTTTATAAGCATTTTTATTTTGTGCTGACTTATTGCAGAGTATATATATCGTGATCTGCCAGGCAGACCTCGATCGGCCTAGTTCAACGATTAGCCCACGACATAGATAACATGTTATACAAAAACAATCGAAATCGGATAACATTTAGGGGTGGGTAGGTATCAGTCTACGCTTTTTAGGGTTCCGTAGAACTACAAGGAACTCGGGTAGGTATCAGTTTACGCTTTTTAGGGTTCCCTAGAACTATAAGGAACCCTTATAAGTTCGTCATGCCCGTCTGTCTATCTGTCTGAATCCTTCACAGCCTTATAACTTCCAAAGTTTTAAAGGTTTATGCATGACATTTTGTACAACTATAAATATAGTCTAAATAAATACCTACAGTTACTTATTACAAAATATACTAAACGTATAATATGATGTATGTATATTAAGGGTACAGATTGAATGAAAAAAAAACGCTGCACCCCATCATGTGATGTCGTTGAACAGGTCTTTTTAAGGTGACAATATTAAACGAATAAAAAAAAAACATAATTTTATATTAATAGGGTGGCTGTCACACACATGTAAAATGGGGTTAGACATTTTTTTCGCATGTATATTTTCAATATACATGCGAAAAAAAGAAAATTGTTATCTTCCATGTTGATAGACTTTAGTAAAAACTTTCTTTTATTTCGGGCAGCACCTGATAATGACTTTTTGAGATAAGCGGAAAAAACGGATAAATACTTCAAACCTTCTACGCACCTACGGATCCCTATTATGCATAGCCCGAAATGCTCTTAACGAGTTTTTATTTTATGGACAAGACACGGACAAGACGACCAGACAGACATTAGATATTATTATCACGCTTCAACGAGAAAATTTCCTGCGATGCTGCGAAGTCCCTAGAATGGTCTATGTTGATACACCCATAGATGAATGTATAACCTATCTACAAGTACGTGCCTAATGGCGGTTATAGCGGATTTATTATACTTACTAAGAAATTATTTGATCGGAACGCTAATTGTTATGTAATCACAATTTTTAAATTAAAAAAACGTAATAATAAATGAAATGTTGTGATTGTTAATAATTATGTTATAGAGTTGAGTTGAGAGTCAATAGGGGGCGGCGCGGAGCGGAGCAGAGCCCGTGGTTCCTTTATTGCCTCTACATATTATGTCAACAATGCTGTGAGTGAAAGCAAGCAAAGCGGAGGACTTGAGGAGGGGTACACGGGATGGCGGAGGCTAATCGCAGTACTCACGGCACTCCTGAACTTGAAGAACAGCGACATGAGGCGGGGCTGCGGCCGCCGCTCGCGCCACACTGCCGCGCCGCGCCGCGCGACGCGCGACACGCATGCGTGGACTGTTCTGCGCGCGGCGCTCGCCTCGCCTCGCACCTCGCTCCCGTGCCGCGGTCAACAAGATACCTAATACTACGTAGGTAGGTACCTACCTACTAACAGGGTATGTTTCTATATAATCTGTCAGCTGCTGTCATCGAGATTGTCCTTGTTGGGCGAGCCTCACTCGCTTCCGGACCGAGAATATGTACTAACTACTCTCGAATTTCTTCTTCGGAAATATGCAGGTTTCCCCTCATGATGTTTTCCTTCACCGAAATGCCAGTGGTATATCCTTATTACGTAAGTTCCAAAGAATTCATTGGTGCGTGCCGGGTTCGAACCCACGACCGCACGAATGTGAGGCGAGCGTGCTCTCACTGGGGCTTGTAACTTGTATTTGTACTTGTACAAAAAGTGTGCCACGTGGTGCCACGTAACAAATGTCTTACTGTGTACACAAATGTCACAAATGTGTCATTGGTGTGTGGTGCGCTTAACATAATAATTATTGCAAGCGTGTAACAACAAACTTGTAAGGTAAATTTGATTCGCAAGGCACCCTTGTAAGGATCAATCTCGGAGAAGTAGGTATCTAAGCAGTACCTAGCAATGACTGCCCCGGTGGCTCAGTTGGTTGTGAACCTACCTTCTGTGTTTGAGGGCGTGGGTTCGATTCCCATCTAGGACAAACATTCATGTGATGAATATTTGTGTTTGTTCTATGTCTGGGTGTTAATATCTATATAAGTATGTATTTAAAAATATCTATGTACATATATCAGTCTCTGGCAGCCATATTACAAGCTTTGCTTTGTTTGGGGTCAGATGACCGTGTGTGCAAAAATGTCCCAGATATTAATTTATATTTATTAATGATAGATGCCTACTTAGATAACGGAATAAGCAAGATGAAATTATAATGATCAACCTCATAGCTTGCAAGCTCCTCATTTTGGTAACGATGTAAGTAGCTATAGCTAGGTACCTCCTAAGCTAGGTATATATCAAGTCATACGAGAGTGTATGAGTCCACGAGCGCGGCGCAGTGTTGCCACCTTAGATATTTTCGGGCTAGTTCCCTTTTTACTGTGGTTGGACTCGTTTTTCATTGTTTTAGCCCTTGAAGGAATGAAAGCTTTAGCCAGTGTTCGAACCATTTTTAGTTCACAAAAAATTCCGGTAGATGACAACGTACAACTTTAAAACGCGCAATCGTTTGTCGCATCAATTTTAAAAGTATTCTTTGATCCAAATTTAGTTAATCGTTTTCTGGGCAGCGTTAAATTTGAACCTATGTAGAAAGAAAGGGCATATAATCGCACTGACTCCCCGTGGCTGTGCGGTATGCGTGCGCATTTCTCCACGTAAAATAAGGCTAACTTTATCACGGAAGATACTGTACTGGGACTTACGCAAACCAATAAATGGGTTAGTTTAGTGTCTGGAATGGGAGATAGTCACACAAGAGTTGTGTGTCACACAAGTAATGGTATCATTGCATATCGAATCACGCCATCACCTAGGTAAATCAATCTCATAAAGGCCTCGCTACACTGCCTGACCTGACATCGTTTGGAAGAGATGGCTATATATAAATTTCTGGGGGAGCGAAAGGGAGGAGCTATAAACTTAATAGTTTGTTTCTTTTGACGTGAAATTCAAATCTAGCTGTTCCTTTCACACGATGTCAGGTCAGGCCATGTGTAGACACCCTTAATGCTTGTGTTACGTTCCCTTACATATTACATTTTGCTTGTTTGTACATTGTGCGTATACTTACCATTTTGCTTATTGTACATTATAAGCACAACAACGTACACGGTGACCTAATACATAAATATTAAATCATAAATGTTTCATTGTCCTATTTTTTCCCTATAGAAAACAGTTTCTTGACAAAATAATTAGTAGGCCCCCGAGTAGTATTAGCCCAGGGCCCCACAAATTCTCGATCCGCTCCTGTTCACAACAACAGGAAAATACTAGGTAATACAAATAACAAAATAGATTTTGATTATGCTTTACTAAGTCGTACTTAGTATTATTATGTTCTGTGACTAAGTTTTGTTGTAGAAACGATGAATGTAAGTGTTTTTTACATCCGGTACAAGGTACTATTATTTTTAAGCTATCTGCTAATGTACTTATCTATACTTATAATAAAAATGTAACGAGGGGATTACTGTACATTGAAGATATTTTTGAAAATATATTTTTTAAGAGTGTTTGGGAGCAACGTGGTTCTGAGCAACAGAACCCAAAAATATAGTTTTCAAAATATTTGTGTCTGTCTGTCTGTCCGGGATAAACTCAGAAACTCAGAAAGTAAGGCACGGATTTACATGCAGTTTTTTAAAATATGTTCTGTGGATTCCGGTGCGTAACATAGGCTTTGTTTCATCAAAATCGGTGCAGGAATGTTGAATTTATGACGCAATTTAGGAAAATATGAGAATGACTACTACAAGTTGAACCACGAAACATACCGGATCCTTAATGCACAAGGCTAATCCTAAGCTGGTTTTTATGATTATCTTGAGAGTTTGTAGAACTAAGAGATGGTTTGACATACGGTCCCCTAAAAATGGTCTGTGGTGTCCTAGGCTAAACTTTGTTTTACTATAATCGACTCACGGAAACTAGAGATATTACGCAATATTTATGAACGTTGAGTACCTTTGTAAAGCAAATTGACATCGGGTCGTCAAAAGATGGCGACACGAGTCTTTTTTTGAATCGCGTTGACGAATTTTGATTTAGATACTGCTTATCTGATCTGAGATTTGTCATAAATCTCCGAAACAGTATATATAATAGTGATATAATAGAACCCAACCTAAGACGAACATGAAGTCGAAATTAGGATTAGGTATTAGTATATCGCAATCGTTATCGTCCCGACCCACAGATGAACCTGTGTCCCGACCCGACCGGTCAAGAAGCGTGAAGAGCACCACAGGAATTCCTTATAAAGTGTAGTGCGAATAAGCACTAAACAAGGTGTGAAAAGCATTTCACCTACTATTTTTTAATGTTTACAAATGGATATGAGGAAGTTCGTCATTTTTACTTTGTAATTGAGAGCACAAGGTCTCCGAGTCTCAGTTCCGAGCCCTAAGCCCGCGTAGAAGTCGCGGATTTAGTCTTAGTACCTCAGATTTTTTACATGTAAGTTATTTTTGATACATATATTTTTTAAATCCTTTCTCAACCAGATTTACGCATTTCTTGCCCGTTTTATCTCCATATAGCCCTTCTACAAAAAGTAAGGAGGCAGCACTGGCGCGGCGCGGCGGTGGCGCGGTGCGCAGGCGCGCTCCCATCGATCGTGGCGCGACGCGGCTGGCGGCTGGCTACAGATAATGCGCGTCGCGACCTCCACCGCTTCGTTGTTCATTTTTGGACTTATTGACGTTCAAAATACGGAAAACTAGTTTCAGAAAGAGCAAGAAGGGAGCGTGGCGAGGCAAGCTCACCGCTGCACGGGTAGAGGCAAGCTCGAGAGCGCGATGAGGGCGCGAGCGTGGGCGTGGTGGCTGGTGCTGGGCGCGGCGGCGGGCGCGCGCGAGCTCGACCCGGCCGCGTGTGGCGCGCGCTTCGACGTGCAGCGCGACAAGATCATCCGTACCGAGGAGTCGCGCGAGATGGGCGCGCGCTACCTCTCCGAGCTGGATGTGGGCGCGCGCGCCGAGTGCCTGCGCCTCTGTTGCGAGACCGACGCCTGCGACGTCTTCGTCTACGAGGAGAAGGTAGGCACCCGCCGCGCGCTCGCAGCGCCGCGCCGGGTCACCGGCCCCGCCCCCGTCTTCGTTACCTAGGTGTGTGTCGTGTGTCGCAGGGTCCCGGCAGTTGCTACCTGTTTAATTGCGGCCCGCCCGAAGACTTCCGCTGCAAGTTCACGGCGCACTCCAACTTCAGCAGCGGCGTGCTGGCGCTGAGCCGGCGCCTCGCCGAGCTGCAGGACGCCGAGCAGCGCGCGCACCGCGAGCACCAACTGGCGAGCCTCCGGTACGCGACGCCGCAGCGGTGCAGCGCGGCGAGACGCGCAAACGCATAGGGTGAACATGCCAGTTCGCCGAGCATTGTTAGTTGTCCTTTTCCAGCGGCATTTCTATGGTCGACAATCGACGAAAAAGGCAGTTGAAAACTGACTGTAGGTGTCAGAGAACTGAGATTTCTGCACTTTTCGATAAATCATGGGATTTTTAAATAAAAATGCATATTAGTATTATTAAAAAAAATGATGTTGATGCTTGATGTTTATTCTACTACTATCACATATCAATGTTTAAAAATACCACTTTACTATGAGAATGTTTTTTTTTTTAAAGATCTCAGTCAACTAACTGGTCGACAACTAGCATGTTCACCCTACATTACACACAACGAGGATCAGTTGAGGCCGCAACGTAGCACGGTCATCGCGCCGCGCCGCGTCCTCTACAGTCCGGTCATTCTGACTACGTCTAAGCAATAATGCGTACGTAATTAACGTGCGCGTTGCAGGAGCGCGGCGAGCACGACACCGAGCACGAGCACGACGAGCGTGGCGCCCCCCGCACCCGCGCTGGCCCCCGCCGCGCCCCCGGCCCCGCCAGATCCCCTCACACATCACGCACCACGTATGTACCTCCCTCACCCCCGATAACAGCTATCAACGAGAACAGCCAAGTGCGCGTCATGACACGCTCATGGTAGGGTTCCTAAGCTATGCTCGAAATAAAGAACCATATGTCTGCTTCAGCCCTTAAACATCCCACTGCTGATATCTCGGCCTACCCTCGAACGGTGATTAGGCCATATCCACCGCGCTGGCCCAGTGCGGGTTGGCGGATTCTCACGCCATCGTATTTCTTCTCCGGAAATATGCAGGTTTCCTGACGATGTTTTCCTTCACCGAAGAGCCAGCGGTATATCCGTTCCGTACGTAAGCTCCATTCATAGATGAAATGTATAAATGAAATAATATTTTGAACTTAGAATATTAATAAGCTTCCGGTAAATTGTAATAAATCTCCATCGAGCTATTATTTAATTTAGCTCGATGTAAATCACATCCTCTTAACAAAATATATAGGTATAACCGAATAAACAGAAAAAAGAAAACAGTAGTTTTCTCTAGAGCCTAGCAATTTCAAGCAAAAATTATTAAATTGCAGTCACTGGATATTTACCATGTTTTTTTTTTTTCTGATGTCATTATTTTTACAAACCACCGCATACCTACACTACACCACACCACGGCTTAGGAAGGGACTCTGTGGGTTTAGTAGAACTCGCACGATTAAAATAATAAGAACTGAACACAGATGAATAGAACTCTGTGGAACTGAATTAACGAACGGTAAATATAATTTGGAATTTATAAACAGGTTAGCCAAAACAATGCGAAATAGAAAGTAACAAGGAATTAACAAAACAAAGAAATTATTATACAAGAATATTAGGTGAATAAAAGACGAGCGCGCGGTAAGCGAGTACACAAGCTCGTAGCAAGGCTAGCCGTCCTTGTGTCCTCAGGCGCGGGCGGCGCGGCGAGTCGGTGCAGTCGGCCGGCCACAGCGCTAACGTAGTTAGTACGCGCCTGTGCAAAACCAGATCAACAAGACGCGGAGTGTACCATAAGCGGTAGCGATTTAGTAAAATATATTTATTTACTTGTATCTGGTTTTGCAAAGGTGGCGTGTGATAGTACGCCACATATTCCCTCTGGCCAGACCGTGACTAAGGTCGATAAAAATCAGGGAACCGGACTCTTCTACCGCTCCGTGTCGTTTTCTCAGCTGGTAGTGGTGTTGGTTCCGATTTGTGTGCCGGGAGAATTTCTTTTTCCGGTTTCGTGGTAGTTGTTGATGGCAGGCTTTCCTTAGTCATGTACGCTGGTTTGAGCCTATCAACAGTGACGTTGGCCTTCTTAACTTTTACGTCGATGGTGAAGAATTTATGCTGTCTCTTGATGACCAAGTATGGGCCGGAGTAAGGAGGTTCAAGCGAGCTACGTACTTTATCCTGCCGCAGGAACACATGAGAAGAATGTTGAAGGTCACGTGGGAAGTAAAACGGTGATGTAGTATGCCAACTCGTTGGCTTGGGTGTCAACCGCTGTATGTGGTTTCGGAGACGCGTAGCGTACTGCGTGATGTCATCTGAACTGAAGTCATCTCTCGGTGACAGGAACTGGCCCGGTAAGCGTAGCGGCTCACCGTAGACTAACTCTGCAGCTGAAGTCTTCAAGTCTTCTTTCCACGCGCTGCGCATACCTAGCACCACCATACGCCCACCCTCAAGTGGCGAGCACTTCGACGCAGCCTTATGACGACCTAGCCAAGCAAGTATGTGAATTGACTCGCCAGGTCGCAAAATTGGCCGAACAAGTATCTAGCGGAGGCCATTCACGCTCGCAGAGCCGTTCACGTACCCGTTCCCGCTCTCGTTCTCGCCCTCGTCAGCCACCACCGAACCACCCGCACTGTTTTTACCACTTCACTTATGGAGACAAAGCGCAGAAGTGCAAGCAGCCCTGCAGTTATAGCTCGGAAAACTTCCGCGGCAGTCGCAAGTAGCGGCCTACGACTGCCCTTCACAACCAGGCCGTTTATTCGTCACCGATCGCGTCACGAAAACGCAGTTTCTTGTAGACACTGGTTCCGACCTGTGTGTTTTCCCACGATCAGCTGTCAGGACGCCCTGTACCAAGTCGAAGTATGACCTCATTGCTGCAAATAAGTCTGTTATACGTACCTATGGTCTCACTCAGCTGCAATTGAACTTAGGACTTCGACGTACTTTCACTTGGAGCTTCACTATCGCTGATGTTTCAAGACCTATTATAGGTATTGACTTTCTTAGCTACTATGGACTTCTAGTAGACTGCAAACACTACCGCCTCGTGGATGGAGTAACATCACTTTCGGTCAAAGCAATCTCCACCTGCTCACCTGACGACATCGGATCTGTTAAGGCTGTCATAGGAGAGTCGGACTTTCACCACGTCTTACGTGAGTTTCCTGAGATTACAAGACCGGCAGGTGTACCGTCAACTCCAAAGCACTCTACACTCCATCATATCAGGACAACTCCAGGCCGGAGTGTACCATAAGCGGTAGCTATTTAGTAAAATATATTTATTTACTTGTATCTGGTTTTGCAAAGGTGGCGTGTGATAGTACGCCACAACTCCACCTGTGCCTTCCTTTAAAGTCAACATTATTTTTGAGCATCCCGAGGTGTATATATATTTTTTTTTTATTAACGTTCACAAACAGCGTTATGCAAAACGGTTACACTTTAAATATATTGTATGCATAAAACCTCAACAGTGAACCTAGCTTCCTAAATAATAATAACGTATTTTTCCACGACCCAAAAAATTATAATAACTAATAGTAATATTTTTCTTTTTCAACACAACTGAATGATTAATGTTAGGTACAGTTTATTACAACACTTATTGTAATAGTTTTTTTAATTTATTTTTTACTAAGTGAAGCGAACCAAAATTAAAAATATCAATGTTTTTACGATTTTTTAATATTAGTAAGGATGAGACACAAATCTGCTATCGCTGAACATATTCTGCTCTCGGGCCCTAACCACTGGAGAGAACGTCACAAGTCACAACCCGCAAATCCTGTCTACTGAGCGCCATTACTAATATACCATATATAGCCATCAGGTAAAGGAAGCCATTGAAAGCTCGAAATGCCGTTTTAATCGAGGTGACATGACGGTTTGAAACTTACCAGGGAGTGGTATCCAGTATTACGTAGCCTGATAAGTGAAGGACGCGTCCAAGATAAGCTTAAGCGAAAATTCACACACGAAAACCCACCAAAAGGTGATTAGTCTACTTTTTAAATTTGAGTGGTTATTTCAGCCAGTGGGGTCACCCACTGGCTGAAATAAGCTAATTTTGTCGGTGACTTGACTAACAGGTAACTATACTCCACTAATTTGATAGAGGTCGATTCCCCAATGTATTTTTTGGTATCCCCACGACACCGCTTTGGGTCCGGTGGCGTATAGCTATATCCTAACTAATATTATAATTCAAAGGAACATAGCCGCAGCCGAATAAGGACCAATAAAGCTTCGAGGTATAAAAAAGAATACGTAGGTACGTCTCGAGCAAGAAACTTCCCTTGCGCGATTCAGAACATTACGTACGTACAACTTTACTGTCAGTCACTAAAATGCACAATAACTTGTCGTTATCGTTAAAAGCGGTCGGTCGTTGTTGTAAAACTATTTATATGCAAAGGATGAGTTTAGTAAAACCAGATGCGTAGCCATTACTGACTTTATTTAATACCCACATCATGCACATAATTAAATATTAATTACAACTACCCACAGTTGTAAGCGGAGTCGTACTAAACGGACTACACTGTATATATGTTACGGCTACAACCCGAAGTGCGGCTACACCTAGTTTTAACCGGTTATAACTAGGTGTAGCAACTTACTCTTGGCTAAATCTAGTATTAGCCGATTGCTTTCCGGTAAAACTAGATTTAGCCGTTTCATTCCGGCCAGAACTAAGTCCAACCAAACCCTAGTGGCTGATACTAGCAATATCATGCTGGCTACAACTAGATCCAACCAATACCTCTTGGATAAAACTAGATGCAAACAAGTTCAAACGTGTTCAATAGGTGACCGCGCGTCTGCCGCCCGCCCCCCGTACATCCGCGGAAACCAATTTTTGAAACTGTAGGTCTATACAGAACACAGAATTCTCCTTATAAATTATGTCTTTGGTCTATACTTAGACTATCATTGTGCAAAATTTCGTGCGTGTAAATTTGGAGTTAAAGGATTCAGACAGTCAGACAGACAGACGGACATGACGAACTTATAAGGGTTCCTAAGTACTAAAGTACTACGGAACCCTAAAAATGGATCAACGCCTTCTAGCGAACTATAGGAAGTACCGTTGTCTCGCTGTCTGGATGTTTGTTGCGTTATCACGACTAAACGCATGAACGGATCTTCATAAAATTTGACAACAAATGACTCTACATCACAAAGACGGACATACTTACAATACTTTTTTTATGTCCACGCGCACGAAGTCGCGGGTAACAATTAGTATGTATATAAATTGTGCTTATGATAAGGAGATCGAAATACATAGTTAAAATTGTGATGGTGCCAATTTCTAAAAGAGTGTTTTTTTCTTACGAGCACGTAAGGGAGAGTATATGTTTGGTTCAGTTCGGTGTAGTACTCAAGTATGCTCGCCACAACTTGGGGCCGGTCGAGTATTACGTAAGCAGATTTATTACAATTATTTACCCCCCCCAGCCCCCTTGTCAGCAAAAGTAAGCAAAGCTCTTACCCCCTCCCCCCATGCTTACGTAAACATTTTTCAATTATAAATGTATTTTTTTAATATTATAATTATAATTTTAAAAATAAGAAAATAGATTTAGGATAGAGATTAGATTTTACTGATACAGTATTCAACATAGAGTAAGGGACAAAAATATTATAATCTTACGAACATAACACACTTATTTTAAATTTTTGGTACATACATTAAATTCAAATTAACAGACTTCAGTCCATGAAACCCGAATCCATGATTCTAAGTTGGAGGGTTGCCATTCGTGTAAAAAAGTAAATAACTACCGATGACGTAATCATCATCTAGACTCCCCTACACCCCATGTCATCCAAAATAAGCAAAACAAAGACCCCCACCCCTCAATAGTGCTTACGTAATACTTGAACGGCCCCTTGCTACAAAAAAGTGCAACTTTGATTTTTTGTGAAAGATGTATTATTATTATTATAACTATAAAATGTAGCCTGTAACACTCCGGACATAAAGAGGAACCTTACGACACTTCGCTTGTCAAAATCGGTCAAGCCGTTTAGGCTGCAGGCCGTCTTATAGGAATGCTTACATACTCACATAGGTACCTACTAAAACAACAGTCGTGTAAAAAGCATTTTAGGTATTGTACCTCAGCGATAATACTTTCTTTGGAAGTTCGTCATTTATATTTTGTATTTGAGAGCACTAGGTCCGAGCCTCAGTTCCGAGCCCTGGGCCCGTACCGCGAGGTGCTTATTGCGATGATTTTTAGGTTCAGCCGACGAAACTGCGCGACCAAGAACCGTATCGCCGCGAGACAACGTGTATGGTCGCGCAGCGTTCTCGACTGAGCCCACGCTGAGCCTAACAATCATCGCAATAAGCACCTCACGGTACGGGCCCAGAGCACACCAGCTAGTATTATATTCCTAAATTGCTTCATAAATTCAATATTTCACAGATTTTGATGTAACAACGCCTATGTTATGCGCCGGAATCAACAGAACATATTTTAAAAACTGCATGTAATTCCGTGCCTTAGTTTCTCAAATATCCCAATGACGTAGGAAACAAAAAAGAGAATCTAAGGTTTATCACGGACAGACAGACAGACAAATATTTTGAAAACTATATTTTTGGGTTCTGTTGCTCCCAAATACTCCTAAAAAAATATATTTTCATAAATATCTTCAATGTAATTTGAATGTATAATGTAAACCTTTGTTGACACAACCACAGCACAGAGAAAAAAAAATCTCTTCTCTGGACACAACAGTGGACTTGTGTCTTTCTGTTCTCCAGTGTACCAGTGAACGTGGCGCTAGTAACTCGGCATACTCTAGTAAGTAAATATCGGAAACTCAAAAATAATGAAAATCGTGGCAAATACCATCAGATGAGCGACTACAGCTCGTCTTATCACTCAGCTATTAAAAAAAACTGATTACTGATTAATTCCTGTAAATGACTGCCCCGGTGGCTCAGTTGGTAGTGAACCTACGTTCTGTGCTTGGGGGCGTGGGTTCGATTCCCATCTAGGACAAACATTTATGTGATGAATATTTGTGTTTGTTCTATGTCTGGGTGTTAATATCTATATAAGTATGTATTTAAAAATATCTATGTACGTATATCAGTCTCTGGCAGCCATATTATAAGCTTTGCTTAGTTTGGGGTCAGATGACCGTGTGTGCAATAATGTCCCAGATATTTATTTATTTATTTATTTATTTAATGACGGACCAGAAATTCAGAATACAGGACGACGCCGTTGCCAGCATTATAGAAGTGATGTTATTTTTTGTGCTTCTCCGCGGACTCCGGGATACGTATCCGTGCCCTTTGTCAACCGTCACTAACCGGCCGTGTGTATGCGTCGACGTCAGCAGGTCGGTGCAGCCGGTACCAGTTCGAGTGCCGGCATGGCGGCGAGTGCATCGCCGTGTACAACGCGTGCGACGGCGTGCCGCAGTGTGCGGACGGCAGCGACGAGGCGCCCGAGCTGGGCTGTCCGCCGGCAGCGCCGCCGCCCGCGCCGGCCACCGCGCCGCCGCCGGCCGCGCCGCTCGCGGCCCAGGACGCCGCCGGCGCCGAGCGCTGGCCGCACCGGCTCGCGCAGGCGCAGCCGCCGCGCCGTTATGCGGCAGGTGAGTTCCGTTCCGTCACATCGCACTTCCGGCTGCACTATGACACGTACCTACCACAACCCCCTACGGCATTCATAACTCTCTCTCTCTCTCTCTCTGAGAACTTTTGCTTGAACTGTCTGTTCTAGCAAAAGTTCCATGTACTAGCCTAGACAGAGTAGGTATACGTTCATTACGCGTGGAAACATAACAACTAGTAGTTCTGTGAACGGTAGACCTCGCGAGCACAAGCTTTTTTGCACAATTGTATAGAATTTTCGTCAGCGATTTTTGATTGGTGCGGTAAGTATTTCCCCCCATTTACCGGCCGATTATGATAACATTTGGCATAAACTTCCGGTACTCCATTCTTATCAAGAATTTTGAATATGAGCAAAATCGGTAAAGTGGTTGTTAGGGTGTCTATACATGGCCTAACCTGACACCGCGGGAAAGGGACAGCTAGACTTGAATTTCACGGGAGTAAAAGAAACAAACTATTAAGGTTATAGCTTCTCCCTTTCGCTCCCCCAGAAACTTATATATAGCCATCTCTTTCAAACGATGTCAGGTCAGGCCATGTAGCGAGGCCTTTAAGATTTCTGTTCGTGGCATCGAACTGAGAACTCCACGACCTTATAAATATCTTGACAACCTCTTGATCAAAATCAGTGGGTAACTGCATGGAGCCACAGCCAACTTCCCTCTTTTTGAGGGAAACTGGTGGGGTCACCAATCAAAAATCGCCGACGTCTAAAAAATTCTATAAAATTTAAGAACCTGTATACCAAATTTCGTCAAGATTGGTTGAAAAACACGACCTGTACTCGACTACCGACGGGTTAGGGTACCTACATCTCGCCCGCTCGAAATCTAGGCCGCGGGCGAGATGTCCTCTTTTTTAAATGGCTGTGGGTAGATTCACCCAAAACAAATTTTGAGATTTGCCAGTTGTCCCTGCTAAAATCTACAAGGGATATTTCGACCTGTTCTTAGAACAAATCCAGAAATATAATATATTCGGGCTTTTATCTGAGTAGCGGACAGTACAATTGAGATTAATTCAAAGGGTACCTCGTCCTCGCGTTATACTTGTTCGTTATCGGTTGGCGCAGGCGCCGTGGCTCTTATTGGTTGATTCGAGCCGAGTACGCATGTTCCAGAAGGCGGAGGTTCGCACATCTTCAGTCACAAGGGCGGGCTGCTGCAAGAGGCGGAGGGCGGAGGCTACGCGCCCTTCGAGCCGCCCGCGCCTTGGCCGCGGCGCGCCTGGCCGCACCAACAGCCAGGTACCTACATTGGCTCCATCTCATGTCTCGCAGTGGGCATTGGACATGATTTTTGTCTTCTCCATGTTCATTTGAAGACCCACCTGTTGGGAAACGCTACTGAGATTATTGAGCATATTATTGAGTTCCTCCAGCGACGTCTGCCATGATTCGTTTCGGCAAAACGAAGGTGAGTGATGTATTCGCCAATAATGTTGATGACGAATCCATTCCAGTCCAAGCGCTTGATAGAAAACGTCTTCCACTGCGTATTTGAACAGTTTCGGAGAAATAACGTCTCCATGTCTCACGCCTTTTGCGTCATTGGATCAATTTCGTGCTCTCGTCCTGCAACCAGATTGGCATTATTGGTGTTTCTATACAAACATTTCAGCACCTCGACATACCTTAATAGGGATCGCTGAAGGGACTTCAATACCGCCCATGTCTTGATGGAATCGAAGGCTTTTTCATAGTCCACAAACGCCAAGCATGATGGCCGATTATACTCTTCAGTCTTCTGTATAATCTATCGGAGCGTGTGTATGTGGTCCATGGTGCTAAAGCCTTTACGGATATCGGTTTGAGCAGGCTGGAAGTCATTAAACCTACGTTCAAGAAAGTTTTTGAGTGACGATCACTAACCGCAAAACGCAGCGTAGGCAGGCCTCCCACTAGGTGGACTGACGACATTGTGAAAGTCGCGGGCAACTGGTGGCCGCCCGGTAAGGGGGAGGCCTAATGTTCGGCAGTGGATGTCTTCTGGCTGATGATGATGATAAATGTCAGCTAGCAGATACTAGATTATCCAAAAAAACATTTCATTGTGTTAATAAATTCTAATATTTGTTAGTCTTTCCTCTGCTCCACCTTAATTAACCTTTTCTCCTTTGTCTGTTTTTGTCCTTCGTTTGTAATAGTTATAAATACTTTCCAAAAGTGTCTAACTTCAAATATTCTTGGAAGTCGAAACGAGATAGCAGTGTTGAATAACGCGGGAAGGGCCTTATTTAATTGGGAGAATTGTGCGGTGGTTAGGAACAATATAACGATCGTGTTGTCGCAGGCATGGAGAGCGTGGGCGCATGGGGCGGCGAGTACTCGCGCGAGTGGGACGAGCCGCGCCGCGCGTGGCCCGTGCCGGTGCCGGTGCCCGGACCCGGACCCGGGCCCGTGGCGCCGAGACCCGAGCCGGTGAGTGTCTCTTCACTCCACTGACTATATATACACCAGACACTACACCAGGTTGGATAATAGGATAATCCCATACGTCAACTGAGGATAAACGTGACCAAAGTATGCACTTTTCGCAGTGTCTTTATTAAGAGAGAACATAGTAACATTTGTTTGTTTTTAACTCACGATCCCACGAATATGAGACGAGCGTGCTCCCACAGAGCTACCACAGCTGACAAGCTACCACCGACTACCACAGTTAACAAGCTACCACCGACTACCACGGCTGACAAGCTACCACCGACTACCACAGCTGACAAGCTACCACCGACTACCACAGTTAACAAGCTACCACCGACTACCACGGTTGACAAGCTACCACGAGACTACCACAGCTAACAAGCTACCACCGACTACCACAGTTAACAAGCTACCACTGACTACCACGGCTGACAAGCTACCACCGACTACCACAGCTGACAAGCTACCACCCACTACCACGGCTGACAAGCTACCACCGACTACCACGGCTGACAAGCTACCACCGACTACCACGGCTGACAAGCTACCACCGACTACCACGGCTGACAAGCTACCACCGACTACCACGGCTGACAAGCTACCACCGACTACCACAGCTGACAAGCTACCGCCGACTACCACGGCTGACAAGCTACCACCGACTACCACAGTTAACAAGCTACCACCGACTACCACGGCTGACAAGCTACCACCGACTACCACAGCTGACAAGCTACCACCGACTACCACAGCTGACAAGCTACCACCGACTACCACGGCTGACAAGCTACCACCGACTACCACAGCTGACAAGCTACCACCGACTACCACAGCTGACAAGCTACCACCGACTACCACAGTTAACAAGCTACCACCGACTACCACGGCTGACAAGCTACCACCGACTACCACAGCTGACAAGCTACCACCGACTACCACAGTTAACAAGCTACCACCGACTACCACGGTTGACAAGCTACCACGAGACTACCACAGCTAACAAGCTACCACCGACTACCACAGTTAACAAGCTACCACCGACTACCACGGCTGACAAGCTACCACCGACTACCACAGCTGACAAGCTACCACCCACTACCACGGCTGACAAGCTACCACCGACTACCACGGCTGACAAGCTACCACCGACTACCACGGCTGACAAGCTACCACCGACTACCACGGCTGACAAGCTACCACCGACTACCACGGCTGACAAGCTACCACCGACTACCACGGCTGACAAGCTACCACCGACTACCACGGCTGACAAGCTACCACCGACTACCACAGCTGACAAGCTACCACCGACTACCACGGCTGACAAGCTACCACCGACTACCACAGTTAACAAGCTACCACCGACTACCACGGCTGACAAGCTACCACCGACTACCACAGCTGACAAGCTACCACCGACTACCACAGCTGACAAGCTACCACCGACTACCACAGTTAACAAGCTACCACCGACTACCACGGCTGACAAGCTACCACCGACTACCACAGCTGACAAGCTACCACCGACTACCACAGTTAACAAGCTACCACCGACTACCACGGTTGACAAGCTACCACGAGACTACCACAGCTAACAAGCTACCACCGACTACCACAGTTAACAAGCTACCACCGACTACCACGGCTGACAAGCTACCACCGACTACCACAGCTGACAAGCTACCACCCACTACCACGGCTGACAAGCTACCACCGACTACCACGGCTGACAAGCTACCACCGACTACCACGGCTGACAAGCTACCACCGACTACCACGGCTGACAAGCTACCACCGACTACCACAGTTAACAAGCTACCACCGACTACCACGGCTGACAAGCTACCACGAGACTACCACAGCTAACAAGCTACCACCGACTACCACAGTTAACAAGCTACCACCGACTACCACGGCTGACATGCTACCACCGACTACCACAGCTGACAAGCTACCACCCACTACCACGGCTGACAAGCTACCACCGACTACCACGGCTGACAAGCTACCACCGACTACCACGGCTGACAAGCTACCACCGACTACCACGGCTGACAAGCTACCACCGACTACCACGGCTGACAAGCTACCACCGACTACCACGGCTGACAAGCTACCACCGACTACCACGGCTGACAAGCTACCACCAACTACCACGGCTGACAAGCTACCACCGACTACCACGGCTGACAAGCTACCACCGACTACCACGGCTGACAAGTAAATTCATGCAAAGAGCTAAAAAATCGACTTCTGCGCATTCAAGATTCAAGATCACAGCGCTATTTAACCTGTACCATAATTTTGGCATTTTTAGATTACTGTGGCGTGATATTGAAAACTTATTTATTACTAAGTAGTTGTTATACGCGACTTTCGTTCGCGTGGACAAATAAAAAAAAGTTGAATATGTCCGCCTGCTATACCTATGCAAAACGGCAGGTCGATCCGTTCAGTCATAGGTATAGCCGTGATAACGCGACAAACACCCAGACAGAGAGACACATTCGCATTTATAACATGAGTTAGGATTACTTATCACGACATAAGGTTGACGTCATTGTGTATATTGTTATTATTTGGCAACAATAGATGACGTTGTTATTGACTACAATAGCAGCACAGAAGAGAGAAAAAAACTTATTTTCTGTGAATAGCATTAATAAAATTTGTTTAACCCTTAATTTGGCAAAACCTAATTTATCTTGAAATTGAAATAAAATCTTGAAACTTCGCGAAAATCATATGTATCTTATTGTACACATTGCCAAATACTAAGAAAAGTGTAGTCTTTTGAAACTGTATCCATACGGACACATTGTCAAATTAGGGTATTGAAAAGAATAATAAAACAAATGGTGTAATTTCTATTTTTTACTGTGGAAATCGTAAAAGCAGTTCCTGTTTTTTGTAAGGCACAAACGAATTTAAATTTTTGCGTTATGTGTAAATACTAATATAAAATACACAACTACACGAGCTTGGATACGTTCTTCACGCCTCGTAGATCTTGTGCTAAGTGTGATCTTGTGCTGTTGTTGAGAGCTTGGAGATGTACTTGGAGTTGCGTGCAGGTGAAAAGGCGATTGTACAGCTGGTGACGGTAACAAAGGTATTGAACCTAAAGACGGTATAGAATCAGTTTCATTTACGGACGGAAATACAGCTTGTAAGACTGGAGAAAGGGCCACGTCTAGAATTGCTAGAGACTGAGGCACCTCTTGAGTCATAGGAGACGGGGGCATAGCTGGAGTTACTGATCTATATCATCTTTTTCGGAAATATCACTGTCAAGTAAATTCAGTCGTTCCAGGGAAGAACCCAGGGTAGGCGGAGAAGAGCTGGTATAGGAGTCATCTGGCAGTCGAGCAAATTCTTCATCGTTGTCTGATGACTCACTACCATCCGACTGCGCATTAGTTTTGGGTACTAACGCTAATATGCGGTTCAATCTAGCACGCTGAAGCACCTATGAAAAACAAAACAAAAAAACACATGCACCCAAAAACCAAACCTAAGCCAAAATAAAAATAAGTACAGCATAGCCACAACGACAATAATACATTCAGATTCAAAGTTTTTTAGTAAAAAAAAAACATACACCACATTAAATATAAAACGTTCGTACAGAACCCTACATTAGGCATAGTACGACTCGCACTTGGGTAAGTTTTAGTATCAACTACAAGCAAAATTTTACGTGCAATATTTTTCTAAGCGTTTGGCAATGTATCTCTCAGCATACAACTTCGTAATAGAGTACTTTGCCGGGCTTTTAGCAATGTATCTGTGGGGACACAATTAGGTTAGAAAGCTTGCTAAGCGTTAGAAACCACATATGTATACGATAATTTTATTCATATCGTGAGTTTGTTTCAATACAATTAGAATTCAACAAAAATCCAGTACCATAATGTATAAAAAATAGGTACATTGAATTACACTTACAGCTCTGTTATTCCAGTGGCGCGGCATCTCAGCTGTTTGACGTAAATAGCGATGGGTAATAACTAAAAATGTAGTGGATGCATATTTCATAGTGATACGAAATATTCCCGCTCAAGTATAGAATCGATCGATTTCGAAAAAATATATTTTTTAGTGTTGTAGATATAAGTAAAATATAAGGATATGCTTACCCACGTATAGCATCTACCTTACGTGCTTGTCAACAAATAAGGACAAGAGAGCCCGACGTCATTATCTTGCGTAAAAATACGTATATTTTGACTAATACATGACGTCGCTTTGACTACGTGACCTTGCTAGGTAGTCGAGTGAACGAGCAGTTTTTAATTGAACACATTGGTAAATTATTCGACCGCTTTGTGGTGTCCGGCACAGAAGAGGAAAATAATGTCCGGTTTACACGGTCCGGTGTGTCGTCAGGAGATGCCGGTGTACATTCCCGCGAAGACGATGCCTGAGGTGGGCGAGCCGTACGCGAGCGGGCAGGCGACGCTGCGCGACAGTGCCAAGAAGGGCCCGTCGCCGCGGCCGCCGCCCGCGCCGCCCGCCAGCGCGGCGCCGGCGGCGGCGCCCCCGGACCGCCCCGCGCATCGCGCGCCGCCCCTCCTCGACACACACACTCGCAAACACAACGTACGTACCTATTATCTGAATATTATAATCCGTACTATAACTTAGCGTTATATTCTCTTTGCTATAACCATATTATTATACAGTGCGTCCGGTGGGCTAGCAATATTTTAAGCGGGTTATCCGTGCACTGTTGTCCATACCTGTCGTCCTCGTCCGGTTGCAGGACGAGAGCACGAAACCAATACAATTGCAGAAGGCGTGAGACAGGGAGACTTTATTTCTCCGAAACTTTTTGAAACTATTTTTTTTATTAATGAACTAACTATTCTTTCATCTATTTATCTAAGAATGCGTTAATTGTGTAGGTATCTCCCTTAACTAGAACGACTTACAATATTATTTTTCTATGTAATTGATTCTCATGTAAGTGATAATTATTATCTTTAAGGTGCTTCGTTTGAGTCCGCTAGGTAGGTAGGCGCCAAGAGATGGCGCTGTCGTTGAAAACTCAATTGAGGTAATCTGCCCCAGTTTTAATTCACTTTGCGACCTCTTACTATTGTTATAAACACATCTCAAAAATAATAGAGCCCATTAATAGCTGCACTCGACTGAAAATTCAAATAATCTTCAACGCCTGTATGCACGCATGAACATTACGCACACATGCGAATTCAAAACGGTTACAAGCAAATACGAAATTTCGTTGCTCTGAATATCGTCTCGGTGGCCGAAGTCATCAGTTTGATTAGGTAGCGCTCGTGAGGTTCCGGGTTCGAACCCCTAAAATTAGGTAGTATTATTTTTTATAATTTAATTTCGAGAATACTATTTATTTTAATTTTTGCTGTGGGTTTCTTGACAAACAAACTTATTCAAAATTAGTAACGAAACTTATAAAAGTATATATCTACATAAACCTAATATTGTCACACAAATATTTAAAATGCGAAAGTTCGTGTGTAAGTGTGTAAGCATGTAAGTTTATGTTTTTTGTTATTTGGTGACGAGACGAGCAAGTCACTCAGCTGATGTTAAGCTTCACGCTTGCTCATAACAGTTCAGTGCCACCCAGAATTTTGAACCTCAACAGTTCAAAACCATGCGCGGCAATGCACTGCGCTCATTACTCTGAGATATTAGATGTTAAATCTCTGTGCCCAATAATTACGCTGGAAACATTGCCCTTCAATCCGGAACACAGTGATGTTTTGCACACTACTGCTTGACGATTGAATAACTGGGTCCCTGGAATAACCCCATATCGGGGGTTCTAAAGGCACCGAGTCTGGTACCTTCCGAACAAATTTTCCACTTTTTTTCGGTTTTTTTCAAATTAATTTCGAATTTTACATACCTAATACCTAATGAAATGACCTAATGAAATATGCAATACCCAAAAATGTTGTGTTTTCCGCGTCGATAGACATTATTCTGCGACTAAAAATATGGATTTTAGACCCGGGTTAGATTAATTTAGTCCATAGTAGGTACTGTTGTTTGTTATTTGTTATTTTGTGTGTACACAACACACAAAACTAACTAATAGGTAGGTACGTAGGTAGGTAGGTTTGTTGCTTGGTTGGTGGCTAGGTAGGTATTATTAGTATAATGTGCATATTTTGATCGCGCAGCACGAAATATTCAAGATTTTCATATACCTCTATCTACCACCTTACCACCTACCTATATACCAGGTTGTGTTCCAGGTGTTAGGTACCATACCTATACAAAAAATCTATTATTTCACTAAGAAGGAAGTTTTTCAGAATTTTTTCAATATTTTTCCCGGGATCAGTGAGCGTGCGCGCAACGAGATCATACATAAAAATGCATTCATCATCATTATTGAGGTGATTTTTTTTCCCGAAATTTTGCATTATTTTTCCTGGCAGCACTGATGGAGCGCGCACCGAGCCCCATACTCAGAAATGCTGAATTCCAACAAATTTTAGATATGGGGTTATTAGTTAGTCACACCAAAATGCGAAAGTTTGTGTGTATGTAAGTAGGTATGTTAGTATGTAAGTGTGTTTGTTCCCGTTCAAATCTGTAACAGCTGCACGGATTCTAATGCAATTTGGTATGGAGGTAGCCAAATTTAGGTATGGTAGCCTCCATTCCAAATCTCATCCAAATCCGTTCAGCCGTTACAGAGTTTATACCGCGGGTGAAACCGCGGGGCGTGGGTAATGGGTAAGAAATCTCGGTACGATATGGAACAGGCTGATGATGATGATGATGAATTTTAAATCTATGACCGAATCACATGCGAATTCAAAACGGTTACAAGCAAATACGAAATTGAGTACCCGATTTTCGGCATTCCACCTATCAGATCGACTGGCCGAGCGGTCGAGTGGACGGATTTTCATTATGCTTCGTTTTGTAGTGTGTATCAATGAGACGAAGGTCCCCGGATCGAATCCTCATTTGAAAATTACTGTTTTTGTAGATTTTTGTTCCTTTTGTGCTATTTTTTTACAGAATAAGTTATCAAACAACACAACAAACACCACACACAAAAATAACTAACTAACTAATAGGTAGGTAGGTAGGTAGGTAGGTAGGTTGGTTGGTTGGTTGGTTGGTAGGTAGGTAGGTATTATTAGTATTATGTACATATTTCAATCGCGCAGCATGAAATATCCAAGATTTTCATATACCTCTATCTACCACCTTACCACCTACCTATATAGGTTCCTATACCTATATAGGCACCTTTTACAAAAAATCTATTATTTCACTAAGAAGGAAGTTTTTCAGAATTTTTTCATTTAGGTTATTAGTTAGTCACACCAAAAATAAATATTATAAAGAGGAAAGATTTGACTGCCCGTTTGCCCGCATTGAATAGGCTCCGAAACCACTGAACCGACCCGAAAAATCCCCCCGCTGCTGGGCAGCCTTTCAGCCCTCCTTACACTTCCTTCTTTTCTGCAACTTGACGCAAATAGAAGGGTTCTGCGTGTGCATTATAATTTTCATTCCCTCGTCAAACACCCGTGCGAAGCCGGTGCGGGCTGTAAAGGATTCAAACAGACAGACGGACAGACAGACAGACAGACGAACATGACAAACTTATAAGGGTTCCTTGTAGTACTACGGAACCCTAAAAATGTATAAATGGTTACCTATGTCAAAGTCCTCAAAATATATATTTCGCGAGGCTGCGCGGGCCGCGAGCGGCCCGCGGGGCGGTCCTGCAGTTGGGTATGGCTGGATCGTTTAGGTCGACTTGTAAAGTTAAAAAAAAAGGAGGAGCATGATGAAAACGGGTAAGAAACCTCCATACGGTAGCAATTTGGCTAATGATGATGATGATTATGGTTAAAATCTATGACCGATAATGAACGTCGCAGTTTGACGGGTAGAAATCCCCCCATCGCCATGAAAATGGGCAAGAAGTCTCGATACGTTAGGAAACGTGCTGATCATGATGATGATGAATTTTAAATCTATGACCGCAAATGAAAATCGCAGTTGGAAGGGTAGAAATTTCCCCCATTGCTATGAAAAATGGGTAAGAAATCTCGGTACGATAGGAAACAGGCTGATGATGATGATGATCCTTAAAATCTATGACCGTAAATGAAAATCGCAGTTGGAAGGGTAGAAATCCCCCCATCGCCATGAAAATGGGCAAGAAGTCTCGAATTATATTTTTTATTTATAAATTAGGTAGGTAGGCACTTACGAAACACCTTCGCCATGATAATATTTCAGCCGAGCACGAACACGTTTCGTGCTCTTTTTTTGGCCAGAATATTGATGGCGTCTATAGCGCAACGATGATGTCTGCTGCATTCTATTATAATTATGTACGTTATTATTAGGTTACTAGCAGCCCGCCCCGGCTTCGCACGGGCACCCAACAAAAAAATAAAAACCATAATACACACACGAAAACCCCTACACCCGCGTCAAGTCACAAAAAAAAAAAAAATATTAAGAAAGCCGAAAACCCAACAGCGAAACAATTTTTCAAATCCGTTCAGCAGTTTCGGAGCCCATTCAATGCAAACAAACAAACAAACAAAGAATCAAATCTTTCCTCTTTATAATATTGGTATAGATAGATTATTCTATCATCATCAATAGTTGTCGCAACGCACGCGATGTAAAGGATATTTTAGGTATTTTTTTTACATCTTGGGTTACATTATTCGAGTTTTAGTAAGGATCCCAGTTTTTTTAAAAATAAAATATAGTATAGTATAGGGATAGTGTAGCTTCCCAACAGTGAAAGAATTTCCCAAATCGGTTCAGCAGTTTCGGAGCCCATTCAATGCACACAAACAAACAATCAAATCTTTCCTCTTTATTATATTGGTATAGACTATTCTTTCATCATGAATAGTTTTCGCAGTGCACGCGAAATACATCATCTTGGGTTACATTATTGGAGTTTTAGTAAGGATCCCTAATTTTTTTGAAAATATAATATAACCTATGTCACCCGGGGATAGTGAAGCTTCCCAACAGCGAAAGAATTTTTCAAATCGGTTCAGCAGTTTTGGAGCCCATTCAAACAAACAAACAATGAAATAAATAAACAATCAAATCTTTCCTCTTTATAATATTGGTATAGATAGATTAGGTAACCAAATCAAACACTGCACTGCACACCGATACCGAATCTCGCAACGTCGCAATTATCGAAGGCTGCGCGCGGACTAAGCCGCGAGGCAAGGATACCTAGTCTCGCTCACACACGCACCGACAAGCTGGCAACGTCGCGTAAACCGCGTGACGCGCGCGCGGCACAACCAGTGTACACGATTTTTGCAAGACGCACGCACACATCAATATTTCACGCACACCATGATCGCATGATTCGCATGTAAAGAACACACCACTACAATCGTAAAATTTGTCGTAATTATTGGGTTGAAAGATGGTATTTCCTAGCCATGAACATTTTAAATTATCGACTTTGCGATACTTAGAGGCCAAATTAGACCTATGTTAAGTCATGCCCAGTTCAAAATCGTAGTAGGACGCCTAAAAAGGCATCGACAGTTTTGTATGAAAGTCGTTTATCCTTAAGAGAATTAAATCTAACTTCACGAACGCATTGTACTTAGGACATTTTCAAGCTCTTGGAGTGGAACGTATACGGCATCAACATTAATGGCGAATACATCACTAAACCTGGTTACCGATGATATAGTAATCATGGCAGAGTCGCTAGAGGACCTCAATAATATGCTCAACGAACTCAGTAGCGCTTCTCAACATGGCCTAGAGCCGTCTCTGCTTGGTCCGCCACTAGAAGGAACCCCATGTGTAGGGTGTTCGTCAATAAAATTTGATGAAATATAATATTATGGTCTTAGTGCAATGTTGGTAGCCGACCCTGGGACTGACTGTATAATAAACTTAAATGATCCATCAATATTAGCTCTGTGAGAGGGTTAGAGGGTGTCAAGTGGGGATATGATGTTGTCTAGGAAGCGGAGGCGGAGTCGGCGGCGCGGGCGCCCGGGCCCTCGCCGGCGGGGGCGGAGCGCCACCTGGCGGAGGCCGCCGACGACCACGACGGGCTGAGCGAGCGCCCGCCGGCCGCGGTGCTGCTGCTCGTGCTCGGTACTCTTACATTACATGTGACATTACAATATTTCCTTAGATAAGAACCGAGCTCTGACTGTTCATGATCGTTTAGCGGCAACGTGAAAGGTCCCGTCGCGAACGCACTGACACCGGGGCTTATTATTGGACGAACAACGAAAATAAGAATACTGTAAAATGTAGTACGCGCCGGAATCCAACGACACCTCACTCAACAAAATCGGTCAAACCACAAACAAACATACACCCAATGAATAAGTACAAAACTCCGAGATATCTGTACGATAAGTTGTCCTGGAAACAGAACCGTAACCCTCACTTGACTCGCGTATGTTCCAAGTTGTCGCAGCTCAGGACGGAGCAACATAGCTCAGCTGCCTTCAGAGGCAGTTTTCGTTATGCTGCGACAAAGTGCTGGAATAACATTCCGCCGCCGATTAGGAACCTGCAAAGTATTTACGGATTCAGGAATAAACTTAAGAAATTCATATACATGCATCAAATAAGTGAGGAATGTCTAAGGACAGATACCAGTGCAATTTAAATCGTTTAACTGAATTATAATTGCTGCACTAATTAAAATAATATTAAATATATGTACTTACCTTGATTTTCTTTTAGTAAAGTAGTAGTTTTCTTCTAATAATTATATTGTTGTTACGTTTAAACCATTTTTTTTTTTTTTTTTTTTCCATAAGATTATTATGTGGTATAGTGGTAATTGTATTACTACTATTATGTTCTTTTTATTTCAATTTGCTATGTTATTGCGTGTACCCGCACTAGCCCGTATCGTACGTGACGTCACCGGCCGGTCCCAACAGAATACCAGCGCTGATTGTTCACAATCAGCATTATGCTGAGTTGGGATCGGGTTTGTGACAAAAATAGCGTAAATGCTTTATACTGTGTGTTTTTATTTTTTTAATTTTTAATATGTATTTTTGTCACGAATAAAATTTTCTGTATTTCTGTATTTCTGTATAATACACCCATAAAACATCAATATTTCTCGGGCTGTCGGCTAAAAATATTGGTAGTGCCGGGACGTCGATGCTTTGGAGAGCTGCGGCTAGTCCGGCCGCCCGGTGTCCCGCAGGAGGGCCGGCAGCTCGCCGACTGGGGCGCGGGCCTCCCGGAGCGTCCGCGGTGTCCCGGATCGACGTTCGTCGTTCCGCCACGCCGCTGCACAGAAGCAGCATGTCGCAGCCGTTTCTTCGGCCTCCATGCGGGCCGTCCGTAACCACGACAGTACAAAAGGTGTCTGTTTAGAGAGCATCGTCCCGACAACTCGCCGGAGCTGTCGGGCGTCGGGAGTATAGTATCTCGGGTATTCCGGGAAGGCCAGGCTCCCCTCGAGCCGGGCGGCGGTTCGTCCGCGGCTCGGCCCGACGTGTGGCGTGTTGCAGGCGTGGTGCTGACGGCGGCGCTGGGCGGCACGCTGGCGTGTCGCGCGCGCGCCGCGCGGCGCCGCCTGCGCCGCGGGAAGCCGTTCGCGCACGACGCCGACTACCTCGTCAACGGCATGTACCTGTAGCCGGGCCGCGTGTCGCCACACTCCGCACGGCTAGCGGCTGCCCCGAGCACTGCGCCCGCGTGGTTGTAGCGGCCCCGTGTTAACAGGTTTTGACTTTCTCCCTACAAGTACTAAACTCAGCTTAGTCAGCCTTGACTTATACCTACCCCTGCGATGATCTCTATTAGACGTCGGCTTCATGAAACCTGTTCGTACATACATAGATATAGCTGAACCGCGCTGAAGGGAGTAAATAAGTCCCACGTCCAACAACACTTGCGCGGGAGAACAAGTAACATTTATTTTTGTGTTATTAATATTATATACTTAATTATGTATATATTAAAGTTAAAAAAATCTATGAGCGTCTCGTTTTATTGCCAACACAGATGAATAGAACTGTGATTGCCAAGTATTCCGTCCGCTGCGGCGCGCCAGAGAGAGACGGGAGAGCGGTGCCCGCAGAATAAGTACTTATATAAGTAAGTACTTTATTGCTAGCGGTGTCTCGCTCACATGACACTAGTAAGTACCTTGACTCTTGGAGGAATGAGAACCTTGACTAGTTGACTAGCCTTGTGGCTCAGTGGGTGCATTTCCGCCTTCTGAACTGTAGGTTGTGGGTTCGATTCCCACCTAAGACAAACATTTGTGTGATGACCATGGATGTTTGTTCTTTGTCTGGGTGTTATTATGTATGCTGTGTATGTATTTACAAAAAAGAAGTATTTATGTATTCTATCAGTTATCAAGCTTGCTTAGTTTGGGGCTAGATGGCGCTGTGTGAAAACGTCCACCAATATTTATTAGTATTACCTCGGTATATCTAATTACGTGATTCCACTTTCTTAGTTCCCGGTAGTCTCATGTGACACCAAGATTTTTCATAGTAAAAGCTTACAAATAACAGTGTGATTCCATGAGAAACTGTTGCAACTTGGGAAGCCGCCGTCAGGACGAGGTTATAAAATGCGGTGTTCCAGCGAGCGCAGCCAGGTGTACCTACTATGTGGATGTACTTACAACTTTATATAGGTAGAGCAGTAGCCGGGATACAATGTTGTCCACCACATTTATCCTGCGAGAACGAGACGGATGTATCCATATTCTAGCTTTGTCACGAAGACAAAACGGGTGGACATGACTTTATCGCGGCGCCCGAGCCAGGCCTGCTGGGAGGCGTACTCAATTAGACTACGGACCAAGAAACAATACAGAATCTTCAGGGTTTTTATGATCTTGAAGTCTTTGATAACCCTGAGAATGAAGCCTAATGTTTCTTTCAACATTGGTGATGAAAATGAGCAAATTATTGGTGTCTCCACCACCGGCGGATGCGCTGGTTCTCTTTTTCTATCATCTAAGTGTATTTTTGCGAGCGGGGAGATTATATGAAGAACACTGAAGGCCTGGTTTTCGGACTTTCTTATGAAAAAGGATAGTACATACCAATTCAGCGTCCTGTAGGCAGTAAATCCTGCAGATGTTTTGGTGGGCTGCGCCGGCACAATGGCGGCGCGGCCAGCACGTGCAAATCCAATGGAAATTGTGCACAGGCACTGCACTGAAGCGAGTAACCACTCGAAAACTGCGTATTTTTGATGGTTTTTGGGTTTCTATATAATATTAGTTAGAATCGTGGAGTAATTACAATATTATTATATTTTTTATGTAAGGGCGCTCGTAGTATGGAGCGGGTTGACGAAGAACTCAAGTTTGCGAGCTTGAGTTTCGCAAACTAGATGTAGGAGGCGCCACGTCCGATTTTCCGAACGTGAATTAGTATGTTTTAATCTATCCTAGTTCAAAAAAAGAAACAAACATGCTTAACAAAAAGAAGCTTAGAATATTATTTTAAAAGACCTATTCAATGATAACCCACAAGTAGGGGACAGCAAACTTTTTCCTTTCCCCACTTTACATGTAAGATGTAAGTAAGTATGACAGCCACCCAAGGAATACCTAACATATACATTCCTTGCAGCCACCCCTTTATTATAAGCTTATGATTTTTTTTTTTTTCAAAATTGACATATTCAATGACACCCGATATGATGGGGTGCAGTTTTTCTTCATTCCCTCTTTGACTGTATGGGAGCTTGCTAACCATAATAAACAAAAGAAATAAAAATATTTATACTTGAGATCTATACTTATACTTACTATCGTCGTCGACCAAATTTAATGTATATTGGTTTATAACTTTATATATACTTTAATTTTAGGCAGAAGCGTCCCTAGGCCATGCAGCGGCCGTGTGCGATCAATACCCTGGCGCCCTCTAGTGGGCGCGCGGTCAAACGGAACACTTATCTTTTCACCAGTGAACGGAAATCCGAGTGCAATGTCAAATGATGTCGGGAAGCAACAGGTACACGAGAGTATTTTTTAGGAAGGAGGAATTCCTAAAAAATACAAAAGTACAAGAATAAATAAGCAACATTTTGTAGCTATTTCAAAAATACTTACACGCGCCTTTAAAAATACCGCGCCTCCCTACTGGCAATTTGAATTATATATTATTCTAATGCCTGTCCCAGACTTGCAGGCCGGACCCCGAATATTCGCACAACGAGGGGATATCCTCCAATCAGAGACGATTATACTCGTCGCACCATAGGTAAAGCCGGCCCAGTGGGCTTATCCCGTAACTCTGAAAGCGATAGCGAGAGTTGCGCGAGCAGGACCGCGCATAGTGCGACTAAGTTGATACGAGCGAGATGGTATGCTCTCGCAATCATAATCACGAACGTTTCAAAGATAGAGGATAAGCCCGCTGGTTATAAGGTTTTAAAGGATTCAGACAGACAGACGGACAAGACGAACTTATAAGGGTTACTACTACTGTACTACTGAACCCTAAAGGACAAATATGGACAACAGTAAGCATTACTACCGACTAGGTTACAAATTCACGGCCTTATCACAAGCAATCTCATCCAGGCAACCATGGAAGAGATTAGTACGAGGAGCGGGATCTGAATGGAGTAGAGCTGAATAGAATAGAATAATACTTTATTGAAGTGGGTCATACTCCATGGCCTCGGCCGCGGCCCTTACTCCAGCTCGTCATCGCGGGCGGCCGTGGTGGCCTGGACCTGCGCTGTCGGCCATCATCACCGCTGCCAGCAACACAGATGTACTATTATTTATAATTAACTAAGTAGCACAAAACGACATAGATTCAGTCAACACGGTATTTAATAATAATCACATCAACACCTCGATCATCAAAACATTAACGTTTAGGCACTAGGTATATTATACAATACATAACTAAGCATTTTAACTTCACTTAATTAAAGGATTTGGAATGAATAACATAGTATGAGATTGTAGTACACATGATAGAGGTCGAGTGTACATTGCAGTGGAGTATTGTAAGATTTAGCGCGGCGCCGCTGTAACCATGGCCATGTACAGGCGCCCCACAGTGGCCGTCCCCCGTCCCCCGTCCCCCGCGCCGCGCCGGAACACCGGCCGGAGGATCAGTACATTCTGCATTACTTTCGCGATTTTAGGGTTGGTCTTTCAATAAAAGTTGTTCATGGTGATAATTACAATGAGCAATTTTCGACTTAGTTTAGTACCTACACCCTTCCTATGTGACCGTCAACAACGACACGAGCTCCACTGGACTGGATGGCAGTCTCACGAGCTCCGCGCAGATGGAAGCGAGCGTTGTGAACGTTCGCTTCCATCCGCTCACCGCACACCTAGGTGTAGGTACTACTCTAAGAACTATACACTTCATTAATAACGAAAGTAAAACATTGGTTTCGATTCTGTTGTGCCACTGAGTGACGCATCTGGCAGGGCTTCCAAATAAATACTCGTCTCTTATTACTTCAATATGTGAGAAAGGGATGCCGACAATATTAGAACTGTCAAGTTTTGGTCAGTCCATCTATTATTTAGTTTAGACACAATGGCACGTAGTATAAAGCAACAGACGTTCCCCTGTCCAGCGACAGGGGAAAATGATGGAAAATTAAGTATTACTCGTGAGGAAAAAGGACAAAGTTATAATATTTCTGTCCCTTAACGTATTTTCAGCTTTTTCCACGGTCTGCAATTCCACTGCATCCTTTTGGGTAAAATTATATGATGTTTTGTCTCATGTGCGGCCACGGTGATCGACGTTCTATACTGAATTTTTTTTAACCACTGGCACAGCATAATCTACAACTCGAACACACTGTATAGTTATAACTAAATCTTAGTAGGTATATAGGCAAGTGTATATTATGATTTATATTATCACAACTCGGATATCTTTGCTGTGTCAAAGCTTGTTAGGTTATTAGGTTTTTTTTTTTATAAAAGCCCGGAAACCTTCTGTGATGTCTTGTAACATGATAGTTTGTTAAGGATTTCTTAATCTGTGCCCTATTTAGACTATCGCGTCCAAACGAAGCATATCGGCTAGACCTAGTATCAGCCACTAGGGTTTGGTTGGACCTAGTTCTAGCCGGAATGATAACGGCTAAACCTAGTTTTACCCGAAAGCAATCGGCTAATACTAGATCTAACCACGAGTAAGTGGCTGCACCTAGTTCTAACTGGTTAAAACTAGGTGTAGCCGCACTTCGGGTTTTAGCCGTAACATATCTACCTAATATAAATTTGTAAAAATAAAAATCACTATTTTATGCCGCGAACATTTTGTTTAATGGAGTTTCAAGTAGGTATTTATAACGAGCGCTCGTTGTCAGCAGCCGGCGCGCGGCGTTACGCCGTGATCGGATCGGGTTTGTGCATAGGTCCTTCATACATTACGATACTCGCAACGGGCGATACTTCAGTCGCATATCAATAGAATACTTGTTCGCTACTCGACGTTCTTATATTACGCTACTGAAAACTAAGAAAATTTAATGATTCGCATTCGTAGCACACACCGCTAGGACAAATTCGATATTAAACTGCTGTTCCGCCGCAATTTTCCCGAGATTCGTAGGAGATGCGATCGACAGGTCGGGTTTCGCGACACTAGTATAGTAGCGGACACGTAGGACACCGGTAGCGTAGGGTGCGACTCACTGTGCACATGTTTGTGCGATACCCGGTCCCCGACACTCGTCGCCAGTGAGTATCGTAATGTGCGAAAGGCGTTACTGTGCTCACACATTTTTTTTTATATTGCTGTTTTAATACGTACCTATATCTAAATTTTTGACACAAATAAACAAATCTACACGACAAAATCTGTGCGTGTGACACATTACGCGGCCGCTACCACATTATCTGAGCTACCACAAAAATAAGTTATTTTTTACAGAAATGTTTGTTTTCCTACACTTTTGCAGCAATTTGAATATAAGCGTTTTTTCAAATATAGTAATTTAATCGAATTGTATGATACATAGCAATCAGGTGAGAATTGATAAGAATCAGGGTCAATTTATTTATTTGTTTCTCTACCAAAACAGTTTTTACAGATATTTCCAATGTCGTTTAGAGATAGTTCCCAAAACAAAACGAACGTTCCGTTGTGACCCAGGGCCAGCGCCAGGGCCAGGTGCCAGGGGCAGCGGCAGCGGCTCGGGCTCGGGAAATTGATTGTTTCAATCATGTACCTAAGTTCAAAACTCGTTTCAATTTAACCAACAACAATGTTTCGGTTTTTGTGAGCAGCCGTCGTACATAATCAAAACCATCTGTAGGAATAGTCTGTCTCCCCGCTGGCTATCACAATACATCAGTTTTTGTTGAAAAGTAATCGCTGCTGATGGGTATTTCGTAACTAATGTGATTACCCTTTACACGCCCTGCAGGCCCGGCTCGGGCGCCTTTATCCCGCAAGAACGAGACGGATGTATCCATATTCTGGCTTCGTCACATTGGTGCGAAGACAAAACGGGTGGACATAAGTTTACCTCGGCGCCCGAGCCAGGCCTGCCGGAGTGCGGGGTGCTCCACTCGGGTCCCCTTGCAGGTCCGCCCAGTATGTACGACACACAGTATGCGGCGGAGAGATTTTATCTATTTTTACAAGCTTTTATTTAGCTCGCTATGTTCGTATGCTCGGGTCAAATCTTGCAAATGAATTTTAGCCAAGTTCCGCTTGTTCGACCGAGCTGAAGTTTGCACGCTTGTCAAGTTCCGATGTCAATACAATATTATGACAGCGGGCTGATCTGATGATGGAGACGGAGGGTGGAAAACGGAATTCCTCAGTTACTAACAGTAGATTGATGGAGTTTGGATTCATTTTGATCATCTTACAGTACCAATAACGGATTTATAAAAGCTTTTTGGAAAATGTATTTTTCCACAAAAAAATATTATTTATCAGAGTATAATTATAAGTAATTTTCCCGTCAGTTCACTCTACCTCTACCTTCCGAGCACGGCCGCGCCTGCGGACAGTTTAGGTACGGTGGATATGTCGTCGGCATATTGTATTTTACAAACGGCGTCGTCGTTTACAAACGCTCGCTCGTTTGCAAAATGCCGAAGCGAAGGCAAATTGTTGATGATCTCATCTCATCGTTATGTTACCGCGGGTAACCATAATTACCTACGTCATTTCCATTTAAATGGCAACAATGTGGTCAGAGAACGCTACTCCCGCAGTATATCCACCGAAACGTGTCAGTTATATCCACCGCCGCGTATCGGTATATCCACTGCTGCGTATCAGTATATCCACTGCCGCGTGTCAATATATCCACCGCCGCGTATCAGTATATCCACCGCCGCGTATCGATATATCCACTGCTGCGTATCAGTATATCCACTGCCGCGTATCAGTACATCCACTGCCGCATGTCAGTAAATCCACTGCCGCGTATCAGTACATCCACTGCCGCGTGTCAGTATATCCAATGCCGCGTATCAGTATATCCACTGCCGCGTGTCAGTATATCCACTGCCGCGTGTCAGTATATCCACTGCCACGTGTCAGTGTACTTTATATCACTGTCGCGTGTCAGTTTCCTACTATAGCTTTACTGTACTTTTATTATCTATTTATTCATATTATCTTACAGTTACCGATGTTATACGTATAGTTATCTTAGTTATTTTTTTGTATAAAAATATTGTTAATTGAAGGCACTTTTATTTCATTCAAGTATGTCAATTCTTTTGGATATTTTAAGTCGATATACTATATAATGTTAATAGGTGGAGCCTGAGATTATCTAATAGGAATGTAGAATCTCTCTGAACATTTGTAATGGCGATGTCGAGTGGAAGAGCGGCGAGTAGCAAGCGGCGGCGGGCGAGGCATGCCGGTTGCTGTGTGTGCTTATATTCATTGCTAACAATTGACAAATCTCCGCCACTTTGCCCAACTTTTTCCACACGTATTTTACAGACTCACTTTATTTTTTAAATCCATTTTACATGATTTTTTAGTTATATAGAAAATGATGACAGCTTTTAGTAGTTTTGCGTATAATATTAATCCCGAAATATATGGCTAAGTCTAATTATATTCAGGCGAAGTTAGGGCGCTAGTATTTTACTAATGATTTTTGTGTGGAAAACGTTTAAAACAAAAACCATTAGAAAAACGAAACAATTATTTTAGGCCTCTTTCAGACCGGTACGCTGATTGATGCGTTCCGCGCATTCGGTTTTATTTTATTTTGGCCTTTATTTCAGTCGCCGTTAAAGCCTCGCGTCTTTTTCATTGAACCGCCGTAACCGTCGATTCTCGCGCGTCGCGTGTCGTGACAGCTCCGCGGGGCAGACTCGGATGTTTACGAATGCTTTAGTTCCATGGAAACAATGTAAACAATAAAATGATCCACGACGATGTCGAGAGAGTACTCGAGAGCGATATTCCATTCTAAAGCGTGCAAGTGCGGTCTGTTGAGTGAAAACAGCGCTACCGACCCGCAGCTTAGTAACTTGCGATCGCAGCCGGCAACGTGATGGTCGTCGCAAATGTGTTTACGGTAGACGGTCAGACCGAACGCACTAATACGTCCGTATTCGTAAGTTCGGCCGCAATCGCCACGGTAGAGGGTCAAACGGCCCCGACGTGCAGGACGCGCACGTGCGTACCCACGTGCCTCAACCGCGGATTCAACTAGTTTGAAAATAAACTTCGCTAGCGTAATCGGTCAACATCGTGCAGGATCCGGCGCGCGGCGCCCGTGCAGGACTGTAGTGTTATAACGAGGGTCGCCGCTCGCAGCGCTGCCTACGCGCCGGTCGGCGCCGCGACTCAATGGCACATTCGCGATCGGCGCTACTGCGACCGCGACTAGCGCGAGTCGCGAATACCCATAATAAAGCGACCGATCGATCGTTAGACGACAACGCGGAGGAGCGCCGGCGCGGGCGGCGCGGCTCAGAGCGGCGGCGGGCGCGCGTGCGCCAGCTGGCAGTTCTCCACGTACATCTCCTTGACGAGCAGGTCGGCGGCCGCGAGGCGCGCGTGCAGCCGGCGCACCGCCGCCTCGGCGCGCGCGCACCGCGCCGCGAGCTCGGCGGGCGCGGGCGCGGGCGCGGGCGCGGGCGGCGCGCGGCGGCGCTCGGCGCGCGCCAGGCGCTCGGCCAGCGCGCGCTGGCGGGCGGCGGCGTCGCGGCGGTAGCGCGCGAACTCGGCCTCCAGGTCGTGCACCTGCGCCTCGAGCGCGGCCGCCTCGGGGATGGTGGGCAGCGCGGGCGGCGCGGGCGCGAGGCGGCGCTCGAAGTCCTGTATGCGCGCGACGAGGTCGGCGAGCCGGTCGGCGGCGGCGCGCGCCTCGGCCTCGTGCGCGGCGCGCTCCTCGCCCAGCTTGCCGCTCCAGTACTCCTCGCACGCCTCGTACTCGCCGCGCATCGCCTCCAGGCTGCACTCCAGCTCCCTGTCGCCGAGTGACGCTCGTATTTAGGTTTCCGTACCGAACCAAAGAATACTGTACCGAGTGAGGACTTACTGTAGTGAAGGAATAAGCGGTTGGACATCATTATGTATCGATACTAACGTTCCCTGCGTTTATCGACTGAGAGCGAACACCTGCGCCGGCTGCCACTCTGACACAATGAACGCGCGCTCTCAACAATAGACTCAACAGTAGACAACATTCTGTTTGATCGTTTACTAAGTATTGCTTAGTTGAGTTTTTACATGCATGAATTTAGTAAAGGTACTATGAAAAAAAGGTAAAGGTACTATGAAAGGATTTTTCGAAAATCAACCCCATAAGAGGATGAAAATGGGGTGCTAAAGTATGTATGAAACTTTTTATTCTCTGGTTCGATTGATAGGAAACTTAGTATGCATATGCATACTCTATTATAAAGAGAATTAATTATTAAAAAAAAATATTTTTAAGTCATTGACTGTAAAACTCGCTTCTTAATATCATGTAGTCTGCACCTATAGTTGTGGTGACGTTTAGCCTGTTTCCATTGCTTGCCTCCTTCTTTGTTACAACGACGTACATCATGTTGGTGTCTATTAAATAAAAGATACTTGTATCACAGTTTTTCAAAACTAGCTCTTGTTAGGGCCAAACAAAGGGTTTCCAAGTTTTAGTGTTAGTATGTTTGTTCCTACTTAAAACTGTACCGAAACAGCTGATACCTTTCAATTAAATTTGGTTTAAATCCCGTCACGGTTTAATAGCGCTCTACTTACAAGAACGTATGTTTTTCTTAGAAACGCGGGCAAAACCGCGGGCAGAAGCTTGTCCGTTATAAGCTGAGCTCTGCTATGACTGGAAAAGTTGAACTTTATTATTTAGCGATGAAAACGTAACCTGTTTCTTATGTAGCTGGAGTGCACAAGCGACTTTCCAACCCATTTCATTAAACAACACAGACAGTATTTATTATTGATTTTTGTATATCACTAAACAATTTTGTGTTCTCCGGCACTCGTTGGAACTGAGGTACAAAGTTTAGGCCGTGTCGTGCACTGGGCTCGTGCTAAATAAGGTATCTAGTTCTATTTATCCACGGCACAAACCAATGAACCTCTCACATGATGGAATATTTTTCTGGACCTAACGCTCGTATATCAGTGACTCACTTGACGAGCTCGGTCAGCTTCAGCTTTTCGACATCTTGCGCGTTTACTCCCTCCTCAGCCCCTTCGCCGCCTCCTAGGTCCCGCGCACTGCTCTCCCGCGCAGCGTCCTGCGTTTGAACACCTCACGTCATTTAACTCTGTTCACATCATTTTATATAAGAATAACAATATATTTATTGTCAAAAAACAAACAAAAAAAAAATGGACACAGAAACAAGCAAAAAAACAAGTTTGGCAATAAGGGTACGCCCAGCGCTATGCTGCGAGCTCCCGGAGGGTCACGCAGGGCAGGTTTTCAGCGTACACCTATGCTTAAAAGATGGAAGGTGAGCATTAGGCGACTGCGGGTATTATAATATCGACATATTATTATTATTATATTTTTTTTTTTTTCAAATACAAATAAATTTATTTGGCATAAACGAAGATTGTACAAAAAATAAACATGAAGCCAATAGCTCCGAATTAGTATACACTGTATTTCAGAGCCAATGGCCTCTCCTTAAATTAATGAACAGGAAAGATACACCAAAACAGAGATAATTATACAATAAATAAAAAATAAAAACAGAAATAAAAATATAAAGACAAAGATACAACTATTTAGTAGGTACATTTTACAACTTAAACCTTATGTGTGAATACAAATATGAACTAAATATAGATAAATGTAAGTAATGTATGTAAGTTTAACTAACAGATATATAGTTTAACTTCTAGCATATCCTCAATGCCACTGTAATCAAATTAGCTCCGCCATGTCATTATAACTTTTTTTATTTCATTATTACTATAACTTCTAATTTTATGTTCCTTATCAATTTTATTATACAATAGAGGAACAATACCTTCATATTTCTTTTGTTGAAATCTTCGTCTAGCTCGAGGAACAGGACAGCGATCAACTCGTTTGGTTGTAGTCATTAAACTAGGTACAGTTTTCCTATGGTGTCGTCGTAAACATTCGAAAATAAACAACTTCCTAACGCGGAGGACATTGGATATTTCATACACATTTATTGTTGGATGCCTGAAGGGCAAGTACAAAAGCACTTTTAGAATAGCACGTTGTGCACGCTCAGCTGAAATAATATGGGTTTTCGCTGCGGTACCCCCTGCACTATCTAATAATGCATTCACATAGGGCCTTGTAGGTTTGGATAACTAATTTAGGTTCAGCCACAGTTCTCAGGGTCTTAAAAATAAAGATAAGTTTCCTTACTCTAGATACCAAATTTTTTAAATGGATTGTCCAGTTGAGGTGACCGTCGATGTGTACCCCGAGGTATTTTATAGAATGAATGAATTTATTATAAGTGTTATGTGGTTAGTGTTGAACTTGTCGTGGCTGACCTTGTCGGCGAGCGCGCGCGCGTTTGCGTGTGTGTCATCGTGTGTGTTTGAATGTATGTGTGTGTGTCAGTTTGATGGTAAATCCGTAACTCATGTAATTTTTAAAAGTTGCTTCAAAGTTCCGTTTTTGTAGTTCATATAACCCTTGTAATTTTAGCTTAAAAGTATCAGAATTTTTTTTTTTCCCCATAGTTTATTCTAGATTTTAGACGCACTGTATTTGAAGCAGCCTTTAAATCGGGCGGTCTTGTGCTTAGGGAAGGATAAGATAACGCATTCAGGGATTTAGAGCGATTATTACACGATATTGCCTTCAGCTGTACACCCCACGTTTTGACACAAACTATCGGAAAAACTCTTTTCTTATCCGTACAACTATTAACTTCAACTACAACTATTCTAATTGTGTTGATTTATTTATGATGAGGCAAAACACCTTTAAAAACATCATTTCTAGAAAATTCTTCGATAAAATGAAAATAGTATTCAATAATACAAGAACGAAATTAGCAAAAAAAAAAAAAAAAAAAATATATATATAAACAAGTATTGATAAACTGATTTAGTTTTTATATTTATATGGCTCTGGACCCCTGGTGCTTACTAAGCAAGGGGTATTAAAATATTTTAAGTTCTTCTGACACCTTTTAAACTGGTTCTATTTTGTGATGTCATTTTTATAATTTATACATAAATTTTTTCGTGCTCATGTTTATGTTCTAACAGGGCATTCTTAATCTCATCCATAAGCGAGAACTGTTTAGGCTTTTGTGTACCCATTAACTGTATTCCTAATTTATTTATATTCAAGCTGTTAGTTTTCCATGCAAAATAAAATAAAATAAAATAAAATAAGATATCTTTCAACAGAGTCAGTTTTTCAAATAAATATTCAGGTTTCTTTTTCCATATAAGTTTTTAAGTAAGGTCTACTCATTACTAACCTCGTTTCCCACCGCTATCAAGAGAGAACCGAGCTCGGCAGAGAGAGCCCCGGCGGGCGGCGCGGGGGCGGGGCCGGGGCCCGGCGGCGCGCGCTCCTCCAGCGCGGCCGCCAGCTCGTCGGCGCGGTCCCGCAGCCGCTGGTTCTCGAGCGCCAGCTCCGCGGCGCGCGCCGCCTCCGCCCGCGCCGCCTCCGCCGCGCGCGCCGCGGCCGCGCCCTCGGCCTCCGCGTCCCGCAGCCGCGCGGCGCCGCGCGCGCCCTCGCGCTCCGCCGCCGCGCACCGCTCCTCCGCGGCCAGCGCGCGCGCCTCCAGCTCGTCCGCGCGCGCGCGCAGCGCAGACGCCTCGTCGCGCAGGCGCGCCTCCGCGTCCCGCGCGCGCGCCGCGTCCCCCTCGAGGCGCGCGAGCTCGGCCGCCGCGCGCTCTCGGTCGGCCGCCGCCCCCGCGGCCGCGCGGCGCGCCTCGTCCGCGTGCCGGGCCTCCGTTCGCTTCAGATTCGCTTTCAGTTCGTTCTCGATGCGGGCGTGGCTCTCGTCGACCTCCCGCGCGAGCAGGCGCGCGCGCTCGTTCGCCTCGGCCACGTCGGCGCGCAGCTTGTCGCGCTCGGCGGCGGCGGTGTCGCGGGCGCGTGCGACGTCCGCCGCGCGCATGCGCGACAGTGCCAGCGCCGCTGCCAGTAGAGCGGCGCGGCCCTCGACGGGCTCCTCGAACGCGCGCAGCTCCTCGTCGAGCGCGCGCTCCACGTCGGCAGCGCGCGCGGCGGCGCTCACGAACCCGAGGTCGGCGAGCAGGCGGCGCGGGCGCCGCACGCCGGCCGCCTCCCACGCCTCGGCGACGCGCTCGGTGGCGAGCTCGTCCCGGGGGGCGGCTCCGCACGTCGCCGCCTCGGCGCCCTCCTCCATGGCGCTGCCTAGCGAAGAGTTGAGGCGGTCGAAGAACTCTCCGACGGTCGTCTCGGGGGTCGGCGAGTCGTCGAAGATGCGCTCGACGAGGCGGCGGTCGATCGAGTGCATGCGTAGCGAGCGGCAGAGCGCGAGCGCGTCGTCGCGTCCGATGAGGCGGTCGTGCTCGAGCGCGGGCTCGTCCTCGCGCCGCTCGACGGCGGAGGCGCTGCGCCGGTAGCGCGGGCGGCGCTCGTCCGCGTCCAGCCGCGAGGCGGACGCGGCGCGCGGCTCCTCCCCGGCGACGGTGGCGGCGTGCTGCGGCCGCGAGCGCCGCCCGTACTTCTTGGATCCGAACACGAACCGCGGCTCGAGCTCGCGGCCGGCGGTGTCCTCCGCCGCGGCGGGCGGTGGCGCGGCGGGCACGGCGCCGTCCGGCGGCCGCGCCTCGCCCAGCACGGCCAGCAGGCCGCTGCGGAACTGCGCGAAGGAGACGCGGCCGGCGCGCCTCTCGAACAGCGTGTCCACGAGGGCCGCCCCACGCTCCTCAAGCTGCAACATGTCGCACAAGTTGTTCACTGCGGATTCATCTAGAGACTCCTCGTTGTTTACATCGAAGGACTTGAACATAGTATACAGCTGTTGTTCATATTGGTTCGTGATCAGGTCGTCCATGGTTTAGCTACGATTTCGCAATAGGTGCAAGAAACTACTGAAGCAACATATTTTGAACGTTATATTATACAAACAACGTGCATAAACTCCTAGACAAATTATTGAACGTTTTTTTCCTGTCTTGAATGTCAAAGAATATATGTTTACTCTAAAATCTTGGAATATTCTTTGGCGACAATAATGTACAACCCGATAATTGACGACCGATAATGTACAACCTGTTAATTGGTGTACCGGTACATGGATTAGCATTATCGGGACGTGAAATATCGGCCGTACATTATCAACACGGGCCGATAATGCACTGCCGATAATGTATAGCCTGATAATCCATCTACTGGTACATCAATTATCAGGCTGTACAATATTGGACGTACAATATCATGCCGTACATTATGTATAAAATAAATATTACTCTAAAATCTTGGTGGGACACAATAATGTACGACCCGGTAATTAACGAACCGATAATGTACAGCCTGATAGTTGGTGTACCGGTACGTGGATTATCAGGCTTTGCATTATCGGGTCGTGAAATATCGGTCGTACATTATCGACACGGCCCAATAATGTACAGCCTGATAATCCATGTACTGGTACATCAATTATCAGGCTGTACAATATTGGACGTGCAATATCATGCTGTACATTATTGATAGGGCCGATAATGTACAGCCTGATAATCCATGTACTGGTACATCAATTATCAGGCTGTACAATATTGGACGTGCAATATCATGCCGTACATTATTGATAGGGCCGATAATGTACAGCCTGATAAAAGACAACCCATCCCTCATTGGCTGAGAGCTTCTTTGTCTATGACGTCTAAAGATTTCGTGCTTCATTTGAAGGCGACAGTAAAAATAAGACAGATAAAAAATATAAGGATTACAGTGAATAGGTTACGGTTTTTTTTTTTTATGACAACTCGGGAAAACTTGGCCGTATCAAAACTGGTTAAGTTATTAGATTATTATATTTTTTTTATAAAAGCCCGGAAACCTTCTGTTTTGTTCTGTAACATGACAGTTGGTTAAAGGTTTTTTTAATCTGTGTCCTATTTACACTATCGCGTCCAAACGAAGCATGGAATCAAAACAGATCATAGACACATCGACCAATAGGAGCAGAGTCTGTCAGCCAATACGGGCTGAGTCGCCTTTTATCAGACTGTACATTATCAGCACGTGCCGATAATGTACGACCAGGAATGTACAGCCAATAATGTACAGCCCAATAATGTACGACCCGATAAAACGTGTACTTTTCTCAGGTACGCGGATTAGCGGCTGTACAATCCTGGTCGTGCATTATTGGCACATGCTGATAATGTACAGCCTGTATTGTACAACCTGATAATGAGACGTTTTCAAAAAAAAAGAAATCCTGGTAATAAAAGTACCCAATAGATGGCGTTAGATTTACCTTGAGGTTTTTCTGTCACTGTCAAGACATGAAAGACAAAAAAATGTACGTGTGCCTTTTGTTTTCTCGTGTTTTTTGTACACACTTGTGTATTTAGACAATTTCAAGTAACGTAACTATGTATTTGACTTCATTTGAAATATTACAATAGTCGACACTGGCTAAATACACAACGTGTGGAGCCAAAATTTACGATTTCAAAAATTAACATAAAATATTTCGACAGAAATGACAATGACAGGTAAAACGATAGGTCTATTACGCCATCTAGTAAGTATTTTAGAACTATTTTTTTTTTTTTTGGAAAACGCCTCATTGGCTGCCTGATACACCAATTATCGGTCGTACATTCCGGGCCGTACATTATCTGGTCGAACATTATTGGGCTGTACATTATCGACACCCATCGGCCGCACCAACGTGCAAAAAAGAGATAACTTATTTCAACTTCAAATACGAATGTAGCCGGTTTTTGATGGTAGAATTTAGTGATTCGTACTCACAGAATTCTCCTTATAAAATGTCTTTGTTCTAAATTAAAGTTCTAAATTAAATAATAAATCGATTTTAAACTAAATAATTCGTGATTAAACCCAAAAAACTCGCTTTATAAAAACATATCATTTGTACCTGGCCAGTAAAAAAAGCTAAATATCATAATCTTATATACTAATTAATGAAAAAACATATGGTTTTTTTTTTTAATTTTGTACTAATATAAGGCAATTTTCTGTTTTAAATACGGCAGCCCCATACTCGACTTGGAACAACACTGGTTGTAGGCCACAGATGAATTTGTAGGCAAACAAAGAGACAGTTATCAAAGATTACTGTTTATACACGGACAGTTATAGCCTTGATAAAGCAAAGTAAATACAGGAGTTTTGGCGGGAACGTGAAGAAATCATGTCGCGTCATTTTATTATTTTCCAAAACTTGTGTTATTTCGAGTGTTAATGTGTAAAAACGGTGAACTTTTACCCGTTAAGTGTTCTTGAACATGCACGCGTGTTGGTGAATGGTATAATGTGAATTTTCATGTTGTTTCCAAAACTCCATAGAAGGCTCTAGTAAAGCTTTCACCACTTTACTGGGGCATAACTTGGACTTGACCGTGACTTGATTTACTCGCTTGTATGATAATATTTAACAAAACTTGAATATATACAACCATACTTGACACTGGCAAATGCATAAGACGTGCGACGCCAAAATCCTCTTACGAGGAAAGAAAAAAAAAAGTAAATACAAATAGGTAATAAGTAAGAAAAAAGAGAATAGAAGCAAGTCTGGGACTGGGAAGCGAAGTTATATGGACCAAAGCAAAACCAAAGAGTAATATGAACAATACTGTGTGTACTACACAAATACTTATTGAGTCTTATTGTATCGGTTATCGGTTACCTGCAATGACAAAGTAGGGTTTACATTTGCCTATTATTTTGGTGTTTTATCTGCCTAATCTGGACCATAGATAAAAATGTATACTAGATCTGGACATACATAATTTAATTTCAAAAAAAAATTTCAAGAATGAAGATAAATTTTCATCAAACTCTTTATGCTGGTGAAACTCAAGGTTGGCAAAGTTTGTCAGAAGATGGAGGAAGTGTGATATCATGCAAGGAAAATAAAGTACACTCTATACAAAATATTTGTACTCGCCGTATTGTGAGTAATGTAGCTATATTTGCTATTTTGGCATCCACATGCCTATCTTTTGGATTCATTGCCTTGGGCACAAAGCAACGAGACATCAGCACACAGCTTGTGGCAAAGGATAGTGCCACACTACTACTGGCAAAGAACAGTGCCACACTACTACTAGCAAAGAACAGTGACACTCTAGAAGTAATACAAGACAAAGTCTTAACCTGTTACTATAACACTCCAGATAGTAGCAGCAACGCATCAGCTCAGCTCCTCCCCGCTCAAATCCATCCCCATCTGTGTACGCATATCAATGTAGCATTCGCTAGAATAGTGGACAAACAGATTTATCTGGAGTCATCTCAGCATGAAGCTCTCCGAGAAGTGGTAAACTTGAAGCGTGCCAACTCACAGCTGAGAGTGCTGCTCTCAGTCGGCGGCGCCGGGAAAAATAATGGATTCTCAGAGATGGTCGTAGATCACGCGTCCAGAAAGGTCTTCATCAAATCCATTAAAAGCATTTTGAGGAACTATAATTTGGATGGAATAGATTTGGATTGGGAATTTCCAGCCTTACATTCGCAACAGAGCCATTTGGGCACCCGAGAAAGGCAACATTTCTCTCAACTTCTTAGGGAGATCAGAATGGAGTATATCAGAGAAAAGAGGGATTACTTACTGACAGTGGCCCTCGCAGCCCCGCAGACCATCGCCGACGTTTCTTACGATGTTAACCAAATTAACCTCTACGTAGACTTCGCTAACATTATGACCTACGATTTCCACTATTACAGTAAATACACACCCTTCACCGGCCTGAATTCCCCTCTGTACGCTCGAGCCAATGAAGAGCTGTACCTGGCCACTCTCAATATCAACTACACCGTATGGATGTATACGTCGAAAGGCCTAGACAAAAATAAAATCGTGGTCGGAATTCCTACATATGGGCACTCATTTGCACTGGTGAATGAGAACAATCCGAATGTAGGTAGTCCTGCGTCAGGGTTCGGCTCGGTCGGCGGGCTCGGGTTCGCGAACTACCCCGACGTGTGCGCGTTCGTCCAGGGCGGCGGCGCGACGCAGCGCTGGGAGGCGGCGGCGCACGTGCCGTATCTGTACCGCGGCCGCGAGTGGCTCTCCTTCGACTCGCCGCGCAGCGTCGCCGACAAGGCGGAGTACATCAAGGCGAACACGCTGCGCGGGGCCATGATATACTCGCTCAACGCAGACGACTACGCGGGCCGCTGCGGCGCGCGCGGCGCCGACGCTGCCTTCCCGCTGGCGCAGTCCGTGCGCCGCGCGCTGCGCCCGCCCGCCGGTGTGCGGTAGCAGCCTCCATCTAAACTTTCAGTAATTACCTTTTTCTTCTTGGTAACGTAGGTGATTTTGTACATGGTGCAGGTTTTCATAGTTCGTTTCTGAGAGTGCACAGGCGGAAGGCGCGGTGGCGTGCGGCGGAGTGACGCGCGGTCGGCCGCGGAGCGCCCACGCCTGGCGCGGACGGGCGAGAGCGCGCGTGTGGTGTGCCCACCGGCCGCCGCGCTCGCCCGCACACGACACTCGCACCGCATTCATTACGCCACTTAATTAACTTTTACAGTTGGAAAAACTCAGGCGAGATTCTTTACAGTTTCTGGTTTCGCTCGAACGGCCACACGTCATATAATAATTATGTTTAGCACGCGCGGTACTACATACAGGAATCGATCGGGAAGTGAATATCAGTCCCCGAGATAACGCCCTCACCTGCCAGCGACGTCCCGGTGGTAACCGAGGCGCGGTACATTCGACCGAGCTGCCTGTCGCCGTCGGCGCGACTGCCGACTGGCGGCGCGCTGCTGCTGTAACACCGCCATACGGCGGTAGTCGCCGCGCGCGCCGACGGCGACGTGGCGGGGTTCATACCCTTTCCCCGATTATCAAGTCTATCGCCACACTATAACGTAGTACTATACTATATTATAGTAGTATAATACTATTAACTCAACAGCTATGTATTTAAATATTATATTATATAATCTCAGTTTAAATTTAAATTAAAGACATGGCTAATATCAAAAGTATACTATAAACTTAGGGAATATTTTGACGATAATTAAATTTCACATTCAATAGACAGTAGAGATTTTTTGTAAATAAATATTTTTATAATAAGGTTAACAGTTTAGGTTAAGATTAGAGTATTATAGTAGCTTGATAATGTGAATACATTTCAAAATGTGAATTATTGTACGCCCGAAATGGGTAAGCTGTTGAAACTTATTATTTTATTACTATCAAGAACACTTTTTGTACACAGTTTTTGCAATAAAAAATTCTGATTCTAAATAAGACCTTCTAACACCATAATTATAGTAGATAGATAGTATGCGAATGCATTTTAAGTTGATTTAAAGTTTGTTAATCTATAAAAATATTGAAACCCCAAACTGAGACCTTGTTGCAGACGTTGGGTAGCCTGGGTCTTTCCGCCAACATGCCAGTCTTTCTTGCTTGACCCTCACGGGTTTCAATAGTTTGGCAAGTACTTAAAACATGAAATTCATACAAAATGCATGAACACAATACATCATGTCGTGTAATGTAAGTCAAAAGCCAGAACATACTATTTCGAGTAAATACGGCTAGACGCTGGAGTAACGATTAACTAAATGAATTATATATTTATGGACGAGAACAAGAAACCAATACAACGCATTGGAGGACGTTTTCAAGATCTTGAACTGGAACGGATTCGGCATCAACTAATCGCGAATACATCACTCACCTTCGTTTTGCCTACAAATAAAAGGATTTAACTGTGGTTTTTCCTATGATATGGTAATCATGGCAGAGTCGCTAGAGGACCTCAATAATATGATCAACGATCTTAGTAGCGTTTCTCAACAGGTGGGTCAAAATCATGTTGTACCCGTACCGTTTGTCGTTGGGAACGATACGCTCGAAGTTGTTGACCATTATAAGTAACTACTTTAAACTTAGTTGGACTTGCCTAACTGGACAGTCTGTCCGAAGCAGACTGTCCAGTTTGAAAAGTTCAACTTCCACAAAGAGGTCGCGCGAAGAATCCCAACAATAGAAAGGAATTGATAAATAAATAAATAAAACATGGAGCGTTCGGGAAATTGCCTGACCTGACATCGTGTGAAAGAGTTGGCTGTATACGAGTTTCTGGGGAGCGAAAGGGAGAAGCCTTAGTAGTAGTAGTTTCTTTTGCTCCCTTGAAATTCAAGTCTAGCTGTCCCTTTCGCACGATGTGAGGTCAGGTAATGTATAGCCACTTTAAGGATCTTCAACCAATGTGTGTTGCCAGTGATGACATATTGGAACTGAAACGTGATACTCGACTACTGGCTTTTTGAAGAAACTCAGAGTCGCACAATAGGCAATGGAGAGAGCTATGCTCGATGTTTCTATGCGCAGTAAAATCCTGAAGAAGGATATTCGCCGAAAAACCAGTCATCTGAAGTGGCAATGGGCAGGCCACATAATCAGTCAAACAACCGGAAGTCGCGGCGTAGGTAGGCCTGCCACTAGGTGGACCGCCGACATTGTGAAAGTAGCAGGAAATTGATGGATGCAAGTGGCACGTCGTCGGCCGCAGTGGCGCTCTAAAGGGGATGAATATTTTTTTAATTTCCATATAAACTTTGGGGGTGCATTTTAACCCTAGAGTTGGAAATTCGCAACTTTTTTTTTTAGTGCCTTTTGATAAGCAAATGTGGTCGAAGATGAAGCGCGCAGACTTAGAGGATACCTATTCATTCTACCCTTTAAAAGCCCTAGATTGTACAGACAAGATGCTGGCAGTTTTTTCCACTCCTTGTCGATACGAAACGTCTTGTTATGTATGCGAAGGAAATCAGCCGTGCAAGGATGGTAGTGGGGCGTCTTTGTACTGTAGTAAAAGGGCCACCCTCCTCGACTTTAAGGTCATGTACCTGATGCACATTCTCCGAAATGAATCCTGTAAAAGAATGACAGACTCGCTACCTTTACCTTACGGGGCGGCGTTCCAGGCTTAGAAGTTTTCCAGGTTTCAAGGTTTAGTTGGGATTTTACTGTTCACCTAGACCACTCGAGTTAAATTTCACGTCTTTATCATGAGCGGTATGGTCTTTGCGTTAATTCCTATGAAAGGGCTTGTTTTTTATTTATATTCATGTATATATTCATCTTTTTGTAATATGATTTTTTATCCTTTAAAAATTGTTAACTTTAAAAGGCCTGTTCAACGACACACCACATGATGGGGTACAGTGAATATTTTTTTTCACCTTCTCTTCACAAAATGTATTCACTTATTAATTTGAGATCTATTCCGAGACTAATCATTATTCAAAATTTCATGCATGTACGTTTATAACTTTGGAAGTTATAAGACTGTAAAGATTCAGACAGACAGACGGACACGACGTATTTATAAAGGTTCCTTGTAGTAAGTACTACGTAACCCTAAAAATGAGTCTGGTTAAGATTACTTGATTGAATTCGCTCAAGCTCAAGAGAATACGTTTTGAAAACGTTGTGCACATACGCAGTAGACCAGTTGACATTGAGAAACGCCCGCGCCGCGCGCCTTTCAGCCGTACCTGTACGCGGATCGACATTTTGGTAGCATCCGATCAAGGCCACGCCCACGTGACGGAAACGTTCAGATTGTTTATTATTTATTTAAAATCTATGAATGTGTTAATGAATGCATATATTATATAAAATCTTGAATGCCCATTAGGGGTAGCCTGATTGAGTTGTTCAATAAAAATATTTCTGAACCCTGATGTTATTTTCTTTTTAATGTAAAACTGTATATAATAAAAAGTAATAAAAAACTTTTTAAAAATAGACAGGAAGCTCTTTTAATATGGCACTACCTTAAAGTACCTAAATAAGCGTTAGTCTAATTCTAAGTGTTCAAATCGAAGGCATCGCTGGCGGCCTTTACCTCGAGGAACAAACGAGGATTCGTGCTACGAGAATGTACTGCGCGCAACATCGTATAGACGCTCTGGGACGTAGAACAGCGAGACGACCGCCAATCGGGTGACAAGTGTGGGCGAGGCAGACCATACAGCAGTCATAAAAAAAAACGCGCAGGCTACTATAGATACGCATACGTGTTATATTATACATACAGTGCATGCATCGAAGGTGCGCCCACCATTGGCAATAAAACGACAGTACATGGTTTGAACATAACAGGGGGTGCCTTAGCCCTTAGGCGTATTGCTACCGACGATGTTGATATATAAGGCTTGGCGATTCGTGGTGGTTTTGCTGGCTGGCTATACTGATCACATCAAAATTAGGCTTTTTTTTGTAATTGTCTGGGTCTGTATACAGGCGCACTATGGGCCGGTCGCACTAAAAAAAACGCTAGATGTCCAATATAGTAATATTTTTGGGATGATGTCTCTTTTCTGTAGTGCCTTCTCGCAATGTTTACACATGCCCGAACTGGCGGTTCTCATGCCGGCTTCAAAAACAAGTGGCTTTATCAGTTAGTACACTGTACTGCAAGGAAGTAGCAGGGAATCCATCGTATAAACTAGTAGAGAATCCTCTCTCGCACCTATGTAGCCATTTTGTGCAGACGAAGGTCAGAAAGGAGTACATAAGAGTTTTGAAATTTATGCAGCACAAAAAAATTCTTCATACCATTTCACCCTGTTCAAGTCTCTATAAGACCATACACAAACTCTACAACATGACTCTTCTATAGTTTATAAGACTGTGCTATAGTGTTCCTGTGGCTACAATTAAGTAACGTTGCTGGCCCTTGAAATCTGTTCATGACTTTATGTCATAATGTAGACAGACAGACTGTTGAGATTGAACTTTGGAGAACAACAAATTAATAGACCCATGTCTTAGACATTGTACTTATGTGCGTAAGTAGTGAACATTACAAATTAATATGGCTGTAGCTGGCACTCTAGTGTCTCTATTCTAGAGGCACCAACATTATTTAATCCCTCTATGTTAATTCTAACTCATTGCAACCCACAGGATGCATGTTACTAAGTCTATAAACATGTCTGCTACTAAAAAATAAACTAACCTAATATTACAATAAAAAGCAATACAAAATACAAAAGTTAAAATAAACAGAATATGTAATGTGACCAGGCCATTGGTCTTCTCCTGCCATTTGTCAGTAAGAAAGTAGATACCTATCTAATGTGGAATCTCTCTTTATCACACTTCAAACAGAGAGCAACTATTAAATATACTGTTTAGTACCTTTTAGTTCAACTTATTAATAAAATTAATATTTTATTTATAAATCATGATAATGAGATGTGTCGAAAAATAAAACTAATCTTACATGAAACATTGTCACAGGAATGTGAAACTGACCCAGTGCAATGCCCTTTAAGGGGTGATATGCGTGTCTCCAACATATGAGTGTGCTCATGCACAGCCCTCCATTACTTTTCTTAACATCTGACTTAGTCTATTTACCTGTTACCTTACACATAGCACTTGATGCAAAATGTAAATTCATCAGTATCACAAACTATATAGTTATACAATTCTCTAATCTCTATATGCATAATATATATATATAATGTATAGTTGAGTATCTAAATATTAGGATATGGCAACTAAACAACACCTTATTGTCTAGTGGAATAATCTATAACTAGTGGCGGCCGAGACGAGCTTGTGCTTTACTATTTCATTCCATATAACTAACCAACACAGATTCATTAACTGCTTATATTGCCTGAGACTCCCAGTTTGATATTGAATACATACGCGTGCAAAGCAATATACCGCTTACACTCCTAACTGGCAGCATTTCAAAGGGCTTGTAATGTGCATACTGTGGGCAAAGGCCTCCCAACCCTTTTTCCAGTTATTCGAGTCCTGATCTGTTGCTGGTCAATCTCGGTGCTTGTGGAGGTCCGAAGAGGTTGATTACATAAAACACAAGCCTGCACACCGTTATATAAACACTTACAAACAAGAAAGTAAACATGATTAACCCTAGTATAGCTCTATTTCTATGGATTGACCGCACCTGGTTTCCAGAATTAAAACCAGCAACAAGTGATTATTCAGAGGAAGTTTTTAGAAAACCACCCACTGAATGTATCAATCTCAGTAAAGCCTCAATTATTTATTAGAATGAATCTTAAATTATGTTTATACGACAATTACCTTTATCAGAACTCATTATTATCACTTTTAGATATAACGAGAACTGTATGAGAATTTCAAATAATAGAGGCACTACTAGATACACATTACTAACTACCAACTAAACTTACAGCAGGACGGTTCCGTCAACATGTGACACGGCGCACCCATCATACAAGCATCTGATATGTCAAACTACCACTTGCGGTTAAACCGGACAATAATCATAAGTGAGATTCAATAGTTTAACTAGCTTTTGCTTGGAGAATCATCGGTCATCAATGGATATGAGCCAAGTTGTACCTGAAAAGTGCATTGAGAGAGCGGGACGGCGGCGGCGGCGATGGTGAGGAGAGAGGGATCGCGTGTTACGTCTGCAGCCAGTGGAACATAAGGCTGTGCACAGTGGGATAGTCGAGCTCCGTATTCGGCGCAGACAGCAGCTCGCGCAGGCCAAGGCGCGGGTCAGGCCGCTCCGCACCCGCCGAGTGCGCCGAGTTGTCGTCCGAAGCGCAGTCTGAGGAAGCGGCGCCGCCTGTCTCCCGCCACCGGTCCTCGTAGTCGAGCGAGCACAGTGTGGGCGGCTCATCACCGTCGCTGAGCTCATCCTCGAGCGCGGGCGAGCGAGGCTTGTTGCGGGGCGGCGATCCATCCGCTGCGCCACCACCGCCGCCCTCGTGCTGCCGCCGCGCGTTCTTCAGCGCGCGATACCGCCGCGAGCGTTCCCGCTGCAGGCGCCGCTTTCTCTCGTCGGCGCGCTCCAGCTCCTCTGGCGTCTTTTTCAGGGAGTTCTTGCCGAAGAAGTATCTCATGAATGACTCGTCGCAGTTTCGTTTCGACAGATAGCTCGCCATCAGTTTGTAGTAGTATTGGTTATCCATTCCACCGATATGTTAGCGAAAAGATTAGCGAACGGTGAGGCACACGAACGATAAAACATACAAGCGAATTATGTAGAGAAATATGAAGATATTTCGAAATTACGAAATAAAAATATTGAGAACGCGACGCGAACACTTACATTTGACGTCTAATGACGTCTTTGATATTTTTTTTTTTTTTGTTTATTCGCCCATTTCTGGGCAGGCTAAAGCCATTAAGACCATAACGCCTTGTCTTCCGTTTTTTTTTCCCTATTTTTTTTTTTTGCCTCAGTAAAGTGGTAGAGACTTTACTAGAAGCTTCTATGGAGTTTTGGAAACAACACAAAAAGTCACGTTTCACGATATTATACTATTCACCAACACTCGTACACTTTCACGAACACTTAATGGATAAAAATCCACCATTTTTATGCATTAACACTCGATATAACACAAGTATTGGAAAATAATACAATAGCGTGACATGACTTCTCCATGATCCCGCCAAAACTCTGACGTCTTTGAGTTGTATCAGTGTTGTTCCAAGTCGAGTTTGGGACTGCCGTATTTAAGCCAAAACATTGCCGTATATTAGTACAAAATTAAATTAAATTGCTGTATGTTCTAATTTTTCATTAATTTCTATACTTACAAGATTATGATATTTAAGTTTTTTTTATTATGAATAATAATATAACTTTTGAATTGTGGTCAAAAGTTATGTCTCATTTTCACTTGGAAATGGTATTTCTTCTTCTCTTATTTCCTAAGTATCGACAGTATCACTCTTTGATTTTCTAATTTTTCTGAGGTATCACCGCTCACTCATCGTAACACCTCTAAGCTCAGTGAAACGATGTTATCACAGACCACCATTAGTCCAACATCCCAATTTTGTCGTATTCAGAGGACGTTGTTTAACGGCAATAATACGTATAATACGCGTATAATACGGCAATTACCGTATGGAGAACAACACTGACTTGTATTGTAATAGCTTTTTTTCTTTCCCTTATGTTTTGGCTTCACACGTTATGTATTTAGCCAGTGCAAGGTATTGTAATATTTCAAGCGAAGTCAAATATATCACAATTAAAATAAGTCTCGGCCATAGTATAAGTCAAGCAAAGTAAGTCATGGTCAATTCCACGTCTTGCCCCATTAAAGTGGCAGAGACTTTACTACACTTTACTTTTGGAAACAACACGATGAGTCGCGTTTCACAACATTATACTATTCACCAACACTCGTTCACGAACAAAAAAAAAGTGGATAAAAACTAATTTTTTTACAAATCGACACTTAAAGTAACACAAGTTTTGTAAAACAATACAGGACGCGACACGACTTCTTCACGTTCCCACCAAAACTCTTTTTTTTTTTCTCTTTGTTCCTGAGAGGATTTTGAAGTCGCACGTCTTATGCATTTGCCAGTGTCAAGTATACTTATATATTTTCAAGTTTTGTTAAATAATATCAAACAAGTCATTGACTGCCCCGGTGGCTCAGTTGATAGTGAAACTACGTTCTGTGCTTGGGGGCGTGGGTTCGATTCCCATCTAGGACAAACATTTATGTGATGAATATTTGTGTTTGTTCTATGTCTGGGAGTTAATATCTATATAAGTATGTATTTTAAAAATATCTATGTACGTATATCAGTCTCTGGCAGCCATATTACAAGCTTTGCTTAGTTTGGGGTCAGATGACCGTATGTGCAATAATGTCCCAGATATTTATTATTTATTTATTATTGTCACAGTCAAAGGCGAGCAAAGCAAGTCACGGTCAAGTCCAAGTCATGCTCCAGTAAAGTGGTAAAAACTTTACTAGAGCCTTCTATGAGTTTTGGAAACAACACGAAAATTCACGTTTCACGACATTATACCATTCACCAACACTCGTGCATGTTCACGAACACTTAACGGGTAAAAATTCACTGTTTTTACTCATTAACACAAATTTTGGAAAACAATACAAGGACGCGACACGACTTCTTCACGTTACCGGCAAAAAATTTTTTTTTTCTTTTTCCTCCTAAGAGCATTTTGGCGTCGCACGTGTTATGCATTTGCCAGTGTCAAGTATACGTATATATTCTCAAGTTTTGTTAGATATTATCAAACAAGTCATAGTCACGGTCAAAGGCGAGCAAAGCAAGTCACGGTCAAGTCCAAGTCATGACATGAAGTCGACACGACTTCTTCACGTTCCCGCCAAAACTCTTTGTATTAGCTTGACTTGACGTCACTTTGGAGTATTTTTTTTCTCAGATTTTTTGGCTCCACACATAGTGTCAAGTTTAGTTATTTTCAAGTAAAGCCTCAAAATAAATATTTGTTACGGCTAAAACCCGAAGTGCGGCGACACCTAGTTTTAACCGGTTAGAACTAGGTATAGCCATTTACTCTTGGTTAAATCTAGTATTAGCCATTTGTTTTCGGGTAAAACTAGGTTTAGCCGTTATCATTCCGGCTAGAACTAGGTCCAACCAATCCCTAGTGGCTGATACTAGGTCTAGCCGATGTCATGCTGGCTACAACTAGATCTAACCAATCCTTGTTGGATAAAACTAGGTGCAAACAAGTTCAAATGTGTAATAGATGTCAAGACCGCGCGAGCCGCGTGCCCCTGCCGCCCGCCCCCCGTACATTCGCGTTCGCCCTTCGTAATAATTTCCTTCCCTTAATAGGGAGGATTCCTTCGGCGGAGGATGTTTTTTTAATTTATTTCCATAAAAAAAAAACATATTGACCACCTAGACCATTTGGGAAGTATTTGGACCAAATTACACGTCTCTATCATGAGCGAATGGAGGATAATATATTTATCAAAGAGAATATAAATACTACTATAAGTTGATGTTCGTAGGTTCTCAGGGGGTGGTAAATGAGTTCGACAGCACGATTCGAAAAGAGTACACTATAATATGAAAGTAAAAGTAAAACACGGTCACAACCATGGATTTAGTGTTTCGTCCAAGGTCACAACAGTCAATAAAAACTATACAAAAGTATATTATTTGCGAGCGCCTTGCGAGTCGCGGGCGGCGGCGGCGGTTCTCCTTCTCTCTCTCGCGCGCTCCGGCGTGTCATTGGCGGGGCGCCCGTGTGTTTAGGCTGCGTTCAGCCTTCGCTTACGGACGCGGACGGTGAAGCCCGCGTTATACTAAGTAATATAATATTTATAAACACAAAATAAATTCAAAACTCAGATAAACAAAACAAAAGCAAGCGATCACCGCGCGTGCTTAAAAGTATCATTTTGCGGATAAAAACTTTTTATTTTTTGGCATTTTCAAAGACTTAAAAAATACTTCTTTAAAATAAAACAGCTCGTTTCAACGGCAACGTATTTTCATATAGCTAAACTCGGCGAGTTAACTCGTATTCAAAGGAGAAATAACAGGGTACATTCCGAGAAAGTGTAGGTACTTAGTATGTTTTTTTAATTTTTTATTAGACTATAAAACTGTACGGACACTAATATAAAATATTATTTATCATAATGTTTAACTAAAGTAAATTTTAACCGAACCAAACGAGACGACGAAGCTAACGAAACCGGATGCCTAGCGCATTACGAAACGTAGAACGCGTCGCGGTGCGGGTACGGTACGGCCGTGTACACATACAGGTGAGTGTGAGCCTCGGTCGCGTCGCAGGGGAGGTGTTCAGAAGACGGCGATGTCGGTCCGCCGGACGGCGGAGAGGCCGTCGTCCCACGTGAGGATGCCGTTGAAGGTGAGGTAGAGCGCGGCCGCGGACAGCGCGTGCCACAGGTCGTGCGAGTCGTAGAAGGCCAGCACGCGGCACTCGTGGTTGGCGTGGCGCGAGGCCGCCGGAGTCGCCGCCCAGTCCGTGGAGCCCGACGTGAACAGGTAGAGCGCCGGCCCCCAGGCCGCCGCCGCGCCCGCCAGGTACGCCCAGCTGTACCAGCGCGGCCGCTCGCCGTGCAGCAGTTTCATGCTCAGGTAGAACACGATGTACAGCAGCGTGTTGCACAGCAGCACGAACAGCAGGTGCGACGCGAAGTTCGACGACTGCGTCACCAGCCTGCGCCACGACACGACACGACATTACTCACCCTCGCACGCGTCGCGTCGCCGGGTAGAGTTATAAGTACTGTACTGACCCGTAGAGCGCGAAGCCCCAGTTGACGGCGTTGGCGACGAGCAGCGCCACGAGGCGCGGCATGTACAGCGGCCGCGCCGAGCCCGCGCGCAGCGCCCGCGCCGTCTCCGCCAGGCTCTCCTTCTCTGCACCGCATTCGACATTACCACACGACCACCGCACGCTAACTGACGTGTTCCGGCCACAGATGGCCATCTGTGGTCTTCTTCACCAGTTACACTTCACCAAATGGTACTTTCTCAAGCACTTGTTCATGAAAATACCAAAATATCTAACCGATATTTGAGGAGTTCCTTAAATTCCTCATGGATCCCATCATCAAAACTGGATTTTTATAAAAATGGGACCAATCTGGAAGTATACTTTCAAATGAAAATAATAATATTCCAAGTCAGTTTATATACCTACCTAGGTACGTATGGCGTTCAATAAAAAGTGAGAATGAGTACGTTGCATGTAACTTTATTCAATGTCTTACTGTGAAAACTGACGTGGTTTTGATACATTTTGTTTTATAAAACGGGAATACTCACGTTAAATTGAGTCGGTTAAAAACAATCAAGACGAGGTCGCGCGCGTGTCTCGCTTAGCATTCCTTGATAAAGGTCACCGAATGTGATCGAAACTATAGTCGGAATAACCGACTCAATTTAACGTGAGTATTCGCGTTATAATAAAACAAAATGTTAATCAATGTTTTTTTTTTTGTTTTGCTAGTTTGCTTCGCCGTTTCTCGCGAATTTCGTTACGCAATATTTTTATTTGTCCTGCGTACGAGATACCCGCAACAGTAGCTCCACAGTCGAGATATTCTATCATGACCATCCCTTCACTATCCCAGAAAAGAGAGCCCATGATCTTTCCTGTGGAACGACTCGCCTTACATTTCTTAGGGGTTGGAGACGATGGTTTTTTCCAAATCACAGACTGTAATTTTAATTTAATATTTCTTATCAGGACTTAACCACGCTATAACTATTTTATTTATATACCTCGACGTCTCGGCCATGTTCCAATGGCCGTGGTCGCGAGCTAACTGAAGGATGCGGGTCGTCTTAGTGGGAAACGAGGGTGTCGAGGTCTACCCTCATTTAATTTGGTCTTGAAAAAACGTAGGGTTGTCACCACGGCACGCCACACTGACCGTATCAACAGACATCCTGACACTACATCGCGATACGAACACTTACTAATGACAGGAGTCCACGACGACGATAACTCAAATCCATCCTCCCGGTTGAAATTACGATGTTTTAGAATTTACGTTTCAGCATATAACAGCTTTACGTTTTATTAAATTATGTGGTCAAATCGCGAAAGTTTAAAACTTAGGTACGACTGCAATTTTGTTTTTGGATCGTAGCGGTGAAGCCACGTTTCATCCGTGGTTATAAATCGAAACAAAAACGATGAAGCTCGAGAATTGTTGAGCCTGGTGTGTTTTCGTACACCGTAAGCATTCTGCAGACCCAGTGCGCGGATAATTTTTTCATCCCCTAGCGTTCGCGTTAAGTGCTATGCACACTACCAGTTGAAATCGTTGTGTCTTTGGCTATAAAACGTAAACGACGATCTGCTAAAATAATGTTTTCGACTTCTTTGACCATTTATTCGGTCACTACCGTCGTGGGCCGTCCCGGGCGAGGGTCGTCTTTGGTGGATGTTCTCCCACGTTTAAATTCGGCGCACCACCGTGCAACTGTAGAATACGGTGGAGCATTTGCTTGACTTGATTGCCTCGTTCCGTAGTGAAAGTTTTCATACACACCTCATAGCCGCGTGCATAATTATATTTTCCATTATCGACAACACGCTACGAGAGACTGCAAACTTCCTCCTATAATATAAACATTTAAATATTTTGAAAACAAAATATATTCAATTTACTTCAATTTTTTGTAAATCTAATCAATATTTCACCTTTACCAGCCCGTCTTAACCTTTTTTCGGTTACAAAGACTTTGTACCTCATTCTCACTTTGTAATGAACGTACTTTGAGATTCTGGTTTACTTCTCAAAGTATGATAGAGTTCTGAAGTAATAAAATAAACATTTAAAAAAAAATACAATCGAATTGAGAACCTAGTTTTTTTGGCAGTCGTTTGATAATAGAATATCCCATTTCGATGAGTTTTTTGATATATCGTTATCTAGTATCGCGCGGCGCACTCACCGAGCCGGAACTGGCCCACGTAGTAGATGCGCAGCGACAGCAGCAGGAAGGTGAACACGTGCAGCACCGTGAAGATGGCCCAGAAGAGCGCGCCGCCGCCGAGCACGCCCCACACCACGAGCGCGATGAGCGCGGCCAGCACGCCGAACGTGGCGTGCGCGCGCGCGTTGATGTCCGGGTGCCGCGACTGGTAGATCTTCACCATGCACAGCACCGACAGCACGTACATGAACGCCGTGTCTGCGGACGTACGGACGGACCTGCACGCGGGCCCCGGCCCCGGCCCCGGCCCCGGCCGGCGCCACGCGGCGCGCGGGGGTTTTAACGCGTTTAACGTGCTACCGAAATAGCTAATTTTGTATAGAAAACACACGCGATCCAACACAATGAGAACGCCTCTCAGCGCCGCGCGTCCCGCGTCCCTCGCTCGCCGCGCGCGCTGCACGCGAGAAGCGCCTCGTTCGCCCCGCGCCGGCGTTCGCTCGGCGCGCGACATTCAATTTTGCTTGCGTTTTTTGTCAATCAAAGGTTATTTACTCGTCGCAGGTTCATCAAAACTAATTTTGCGATAATAAATAGATCGTTTCAAGAAGTTACACAAATCAAAAATTCAAGTTGAAAGTTAGTGTAAGTACATTTCAAACTAAACCAAAAACCAAGATGAAAATCAGCTTATTTAGATCTGTAGCTACACCGATGTTATCTAGGTGATCATTTTATTTATTTATCCGTAATTTCTTAAAACAACCTATTTATCGGCGCAGAATTGGTTTCAATAAATCCACGATGAGTAATTATTCTGTAATTGACAAAAAACGCAAGAAAAAATGAATTTCGCGCGATGAGCGAAAAGTTGCACCTTAACGAGAACGTGCAGCGCGGTTGAATGTAATGGAAATACCCGGTAGATGGGCACTAGCCTACATAGTTACAATTGTAGTACTAGGTGACGTCGCCTCGCACTCCTCGGGGGTCGCGAGGCGAGGCGAGGCGAGGCGAGGCGAGCGTTATGTAGGTATGTCAGTCCCGCACTTGCGAAAAAGGAGCTATCTAGGCGTGCGATGGTCTCACCGAACTGGAAGTTGAGGCGGTTGGGGCACACGTGGTAGGACGCGGAGAGCAGCGCCACCACCATCATGGCGGCGCCCAGCGACGACAGCAGCCCGTAGTGCTGCGGGATGCCGTACTCCTGCAATGTAAGCCTCCACGTCACTCCTCTGCCGGGAGAAGCTTCCGATCTGGAATATGGCGAGCGCACGCCGTCCTGTCCGCGTCGTGCCCACATGCTGCACCTACACACGACACACGACACGAGCCGGGATCGTATCTCGTATCGTAGTTGATGTGACGGGACACCGCGTAGAGATCTCAGTAGATCGTACATTTGACCAGTTCGGTTTAGGTCCGGTGTGTGTGCGTACGTACCTCGTGCCTAGGCTGCCGCTTGCGGCGGCGCCTGCGCCTGCGCAGCTGCAGCATGAAGAGCGCGCCCAGCAGCAGATAGCCGAGGTTCGAGTACACGTGGTTGAAGTCGGAGAGCGCGCCGAGCGGGTGCGCGCATAGGAAGTTGTGGTAGCACAGGTCCAGCGAGCCGGACACGTTCAGGAACTGGGGAAGTCACCGAGATATACGCGCTCCCAGCCGACAGGTAATAGAGTTTATTTTAAAAAATAACCCTCCTCACATAGTATCACTGCCTACTTACAGTAGACCGACGATATTCGTGGACAGCTATAGTAGATGTACATAACGGTGAGGTAACGGGGCTCACCAGCTGGAAAGCGGCGACGAACTGCACGACCGGCAGCGCGTAGAACACGGCCACCGTGTACAGCGTGTACAGGTAGCGGTCCGAGCGCGCGCGCAGCACGCGCCCGCGCCGCCGCGCCAGCGCCGCCACGTGCAGCCGCGCGGGCAGCCCGAAGGGGCGCGGCGCGCCGCCCGCGCCCTGCTCGCCCCCGGCGGGCGCGGGCGGCGAGGCCGGCGGCGGCGTCGCGGCGGCCGTCGTGGTCGTGCCGCCCTCGTCCGACTCGGCGCTGTCGCTGTCGCTGTTGTCGCTGCTGTCGAAGGTGGCGTCTGTGGACGGACACCGAGACGCGATACCTTACCGCTGTGGAACGGAGCTGAGACCACGCGCAGGCGGCAGACTCGGATCCGTATCCTCTTTGACTAAGCGGAAAATTGTCGACGTTCACGGTGTTAGTAGCGTGACCGACTAACCTTCGCACTGCTCTGTAACACTGGTGTGACGGTTAGGAAGAAAACTACCTAACCTTAACACTGTTAGAGTCCATAGTGTACGCGGCCCTCAGGTCTCGGCGAGTACTCACCGGAGCCCCGGCGCCTGCGCCGCGCCCGCGCCGCGTCGGGCGCGGCCTCCAGCTCCGCCGGCCCGGCCGGCTCTCGCTCTGCACACGAACAGATCACATGTCATACTTATATCTACATACATCATCGCGGCGTCTGCACGTTCCGTCCTGGTATAAACGAAAATATATTTTTTTATCAAAAGTAGTAAATGTACGCGTGTCATAAGTAGACACTGAGTCATTTTTTTTTTATTCGTTTAAAGTTTTGTTTGAATCGTGACAGTTCCGGCGCCGTCCCGCAGGCACGTACCGGCGAGCACGGCCCGCGGCGCCACGAGCGCGCGCCAGCGCGGCCAGCGCTCGGCCAGCACGAGCGCCCCGAACACCAGGTAGAAGCCCACGAAGACGGCCAGCGTCACCATCGTGCCGACCACGTACTGGGCGCGGGACAGGGACTCCTGCGATATACATTTCACTTCGTTCAATCGAGGCGCCATCGGCCGGTAGCGGCGCTCGGCACTCCGGGCCCCTTCCTCAATACGGTTCGACATCGACGTCGATGTGGTACAGATAAAAATAAATTGAATATCATAGAGCAGAGTTGTGGGTATATATTTTATTTAATCATTAACCGTTCCATAATGAGTTTTACTGACCTTCGTGTGCAGCGCGAGCCGCTTGAGGCGGCGCTGGTCCTCCTGCCGCGGGGCGGAGCCGCCGGGCGCGGCGGCGGGCCACACGGCCGCCTCCCACAGCCAGTCGGGCTCCGCGGCCGGGTCGGGCGGCTCGCCGGTGCACGGCTCGTCCGAGTCGCCGGTCACTGCTATGACGTAGAACCCGCGCGGGTACCGGACCCGCTGCAACACTCGCACTTACATACCTACCTAACTAGGTATTTGGTACCTAATCTACAGTACCTTAACTACCTAGTTACTTACTTACTATATATGTTACGGCTAAAACCCGAAGTGCGGCTACACCTAGTTTTAACCGGTTAGAACTAGGTGTAGCCGCTTACTCTTGGTTAAATCTAGTATTAGCCGATTGTTTTCGGGTAAAACAAGGTTTAGCCGTTATCATTCCGGCTAGAACTAGGTCCAACCAAAACGCTAGATGGCGCTGTTTCACATGTTAATTAATATTATATGATATATTTTATGTTGTAATTTAGCCGTAGCCGTTTTTGTTAGCCGTGGTAGCTCAGTGGGGGCACGTTCGCCGCACATTCGTGGGGTCGTGGGTTCGAATGAGCTCTTGGAACTAACGTACGGATATAACACTGGCTTTTCGGTGAAGGAAAACATCGTAAGGAAACTTGCACATTTTTCGAAAAAGGAATTCGATGGCGTGTGTGAATCCGCCAACCCGCACTTGGCCAGCTTGGTGGATGTAGCCCAATGATCCTTCGAGAGTGGGCTAATATCTCCGCAGTGGGATGTTTAAAAGGCTGAAGCAGACGTTCTAATTTAGTTTATTATATAAAATCTATAAATATCAGGATGTTTAATTTACTACATAGTGTGTGCGACGCGTGCCTACAATACGTACTTGTTATGATTATTATTATCATTTATTTTATACTCATTCATGTTAAATATTTTATTTATTGCTCTAAATGTATCCCTTAGAAAAAAATATTGAAGCACTATCGTAGTACTGAGATATTGCAATTTAGATAGGTACGCACGAAACACGAATATCGAGTTGTTTTTAGGGGAAATATCCCACCAATCAAAAATAGCCGCCGACACAAAAATATATTAAGTTGTAGAACTTGTATACCAAGTTTCGTCAAGATTGGTTGAAAACGCGAGTACCAACATAAGGACATTATCAAAATCGGCCGATGTATGGCGCCGCAGCAAATTTCCCCTTTCTGGGGGAAATACCCAACAAAAGAAAAACGCCGACGACTAAAAAATTTACAAAAATCGTGGTACTTGGTATACAGGTATACCAAGTTTCAACAAGACTGGTTGAAAAATACGACCTGTACGCGAGATGAAAGCAAATTTTGTCATTTAAAACTGAGACCTTTCGTACGCTTCGCTCTCTCGGTCAATTAGTTTTAATGTTGAGATAATGTATAATTATCTAATTTTAAGACAAATTATTATTGAGTAGTACGTTATAGTTGACCGAGCGAAGCGAAGGTCTCAGAGTTTACTGGGACAAATCGGCATTTGTATGTATGTTTGTATGTTCCGATCTTCATGAAATTTTGTAGGCAAGTAGTTCATTTCTATACAATTTTTAAGTTCGAATATGAGCTGAAACGGTCCAGGAGTTGTGAAGATATAGGGATCGCGAGGTCTGAGTTCGCGGCGAACTACTAGTTTAACTTTAGTTGGTATCTCACCGAGAGCTGCATGCCGCCGGAGCGCTGCACCGTCATGCGAACGGTTGTACCCTCTATGTCATCCAGAGTCTGCGTAATCGGACACTGGAACACACGAGCAAAATACACAACTATGTCATCCAGAGTCTGCGTGATCGGACACTGGAACACACGAGCAAAATACACAACTATGTCATCCAGAGTCTGCGTGATCGGACACTGGAACACACGAGCAAAATACACAACTATGTCATCCAGAGTCTGCGTGATCCGACACTGGAACACACGAGCAAAATACACAACTATGTCATCCAGAGTCTGCGTGATCGGACACAATTATATCTGTATCTGCATGTACTTGTACATCCACGGTCTGCGTTATCGGACACTGGAACACACGAGCAAAATACACAACTATGTCATCCAGAGTCTGCGTGATCGGACACTGGAACACACGAGCAAAATACATATCTACATCATCCAGAGTCTCTGTGATCGGACACTGGAACACACGAGCACAATACACAACTATGTCATCCAGAGTCTACGTGATCGGACACAATTATATCTGTATCTGCATGTACTTGTAATAGTCGGTCGTCGCCGGACTTGTATTATAATCAGTATCTACAAGTGTGCCGACAGTGTACTACCTAGTAGGTATGCGGTCATGATTCATATTGAAAATATTGAAATCGATACAAAGTTGAAACCGAAACAACACAAAATGGTTCTTCGAGACAGATTTGTGCGTGTGCTCGTGTACGTGTAGGTAGTAGTTATACTGACGGTGTATTGTTGCACGGCGATGGTGGCACACACGTCGTCCTCCGACTCCACCACGAGCCGCACGCTGTCTTGCTCGCCCTCGAACATGTAGTAGTGCACGCGCGGCGCCACCTGCCAAGCGTTGTCTCTGTTGCGCATTCGTGTGAGCGACGCGACGAGGCGAACACGGCCACAAATACTCATTCGTGATCGGTGCGGCCCGTTTGCCTCGTGAACCATACAGAAATGGTTCATGTACTGACAGTCAAATCTACTCGCTAATAAGTTAAGGATGCTGTTGGGGCTGTCCCGGACCCTGCGCGCCAGGGATGTGCACGGTGCACCGCATGCTCGTGTAAAAACAATCGACGCGCGACTCGGCTGACATCCCCGACGCGCTGCAGCACCGGGGCAGCCCCATCACCACCCTAAACGCATTATTATACTGGACACGAAGGGCGCTGTACTGTTTCTGCGTATATGCCACCCACAGGCTGCCCGTGTAGAAGGACGTACAAAATGCTCTGAACAGAGAAATTTTGAAATTGTTACAGAAAAGTGGTCCCTAAACATGTCAGCTATATACTTCGAGTCATTTAATCCATTGACGCTCACAGGTAAGCTCGGTTTACGATTTAAATTATTGGTAGTTTTCAAAAGCTACGAAAATCATGCTTAGAGTGTTGAGATGCAAGAATGTCCATCTTTATCTGTTCGCTGTTATTCTGGCACCACTTCAAGCGAGATTTAAAGATTCTACGACTCTCCCGCATCTCATCCCAAGCACGACCTTCCTTCGGTTTACCACACAAAGCCCATAACTTAAACTTACACGTCGCCACCCCGTAAGCCTCACGAACGTGCTTATTCCAGCCGATTACAGGTTTTTTCTTTCTTGGCTGGCTAATAGAATGACCAGCAGAGGCCGCCTTACACAGTGCATCAATAATATCGTGGTACATTTTGTCAATAATATGTTTGCGGTCAAACTCGCTACACAGTTTATCACTACAGTCGGTTAATTAAATTAATATTAGTGTACCTAGATACCTAAATATCTTACTCCACTATGCCTACTGCTGTATAACTATTGGTTGCCATCGAGAAGTATTATTATCTCACACAAAAAAGTGTACGACCCCGAAAAAACGTATTATTACTAGATAGCGCGGTAAACAGTCAACTCATTTTCGGACCGCTCTAATTTGAATGAATTAAACGGTAACCGTAAACAAGTAATTTTTATTCATTTTTCAAATAAGAAGGACTGTTCGCAAAATCTGATTTAAAAATGTGTTTCGATAAGATTTAACACCGATAGTTTACCACCATTTATTTTCATTGAAGTGCCATCTTGCGGTCAGGGGCGCTAGTCTCGACTTTTCTCTACAGCAATTTGCGACCGAATTCGGTCACTATGACGCCAAATTTGACGACGAACACTAATTGTTCTGAAAAAACACAAAAATAGCGTTGAATTTTGCGTCATAGAGACCGAATTCGGTCGCAAAGTGCATAGCGAAAACTCGAGACTAGCGCCCCTGGTAGGGTTTGCGTTCGAGCGCGTGCACATGTACATTCAAAACAGATACAATCAAATACGAAAATTTGTCCATCACAATGGCACCTCTGTGGCCAAAGTCGTCCGGTTGATGGATTTTAATGATTTCGAACTTTTCAATGATCAATTATTTATTTCGGAACCAGTGATGAAACGTCCGCCTAGAACTCGTATGACTGCTCTGCAAGCGCTCGCGGTAGGAAGTAGCAACGTTCTCTTCTCACCATGTATACTGTTCCCACTTCGATACACGCGCTCTGTACTACGGAATGCACACTCTAAGGTCGGTCGTGTCGCGTAACACACGATTATTCTTGTTCCTATGACACCGCGGGCGGTGTCGTAACACAGCGAGTTACCTGCGACAGCTGCGTGTGCAGGGGCTGCGCGTGCGCCGGCGGCGCGACGAGCCAGTCGCGCGCGGCGGCGGCGCGCAGCGACACGGTGAATGGCTTGGCGCAGGCCGAGGCCACGTGCAGCGAGAACTCGCCGCGCCGCGCCAGCTCCGCCTCGTCCGCTGGAACCGCGCACAGCCGTTAGCCAGCTCGGCGAGCTGTACACTCGGCCGCGGAACGTGGCTAGGTAGGTATGTGTACTATACTGACTGCAGTCGGAGGAGCCGGCGTCGGCGGTGTCGTCGGGGCAGAGCGTGCGCTCCAGCTCGAACAGCAGATCCTCGCCCGAGTAGTAGGGCAACTGCCACGTTATCGCGCCTGAAACACACGGAGATAGAACTTAACTACACAAGCCTAAAATCTACCTTAAACAGCTTAATTACAAAAAAGAAAAGAAAAATATAATTGATAGTTTTGGCCGAGTGGCCAGCCCTAGTGCCCGAAAACGTCAGATGATGAGAAAATGAGATGCATGTGTTTTTAAATTTTCACGACTATATAAATTCACGGACCTTGATGAAAGTCAAGGTAGTAGTCTGCATCATAGAAATAGAAAAAAATATTAGCCTTATAACATTTTGTTACATTGAGCAAGTCATTTTACAAATAAACACAATAATAAAGTCAATAAAATGGCAGAATTTAGAAGTAACAAAGAAAAATTACAAACAAAATATTTAATAAATAATATTTACATTGATAATATTGAAAACAGAATAACAAGATTGAAAATCATTTAAAGAACTATTAATTAAATCATTTAATGGTTTTTATTTCATGAATGCATTTAAAGATGTCAAATTAGAACTATATTATTTTTACTTTTTACTTAATAACTATCAAGATGTACGATGTACGCGGTCACAATATCTGTGCACACGGCTCGATGACGTCACATCGTCCAAACTTAACAACAAACAAAATAATAATAACACGAAAGTAACCGAATTATCGAGACGCGTATCGGCAACGAAGACGCTGACCGTACCGAAGTGACGCGTGAGGGCGAGCGAGCGACGGGCGCGTTCCAACGAGGGGCTCGGATGTTGTCACCGCGATATACATAACAGTTTAATTTAAGATAATGGGTAAGAACAGTAAAACAGCAGGCAGACTTAGCTATAAAATGCTATAAATGATACTAAATATAGTAAATGTCGCATGTACCGGAGCGCTGTCGCGCGGTGACGAGCAGCGGGTGCGCGGCGTCCCCGCCCGCGCTGCGCACGCGCACGCGGCTCGGGAACTGGCTCTGCTCCACGCTCTGTGCGATATGACGACACACGGCATACAGTCCAGATAAATTATCCGTTATAATTAGTAAAGGACCCGCCTCGTCGCTAATCGCTACTGGGGTTTGGGTTTGTTACGCATCAAATTCTATGTCATATTTTATATCAGCATAATTAAACTTACCCTAATGATCTATTAGCATAATAATAATCACGCATAAATATTTAGGCATCATTATTTTCCTCATAACTACAGTTAGCATAACAATAACCAGGCATATTATGATCCTTTAGTATAATATAAAACACGCATTCGTTATGAAATCATAATGGTCATCGGCATAGCTAACATTTATTCAATTCAACATTTAAAAAACCACCCCTTATTTTGCAACGTTTTTGTAATTGAAAGGGTATTTGAGTATTTGAAAAACCACGCATGCAGTAATATTTACTACTATCAAATATTATAATGTATTGCCTGCCAATTACGAAAGCCTGTCTTTATTTTCATATAAATAAAGTGAATCCTACTAACGTTTATGCGACTCAAACATGGTCGAAATGAAAATAGCCGAAAAAACGTTAATGCCGAAGTTATGCCTGCCTAATCAATACGCCGAAAAACAAATATGCAAAAGTATTAATGCCTTAATGGCATATAAATTATGCCTAACTTATTATGCCAAAGTAAAAAAGGAATAACAAACTTATGCGGAAAAAAAGGGATCCGCAATCCACGCCGGTGCCACCCGACCTCTTTCGCATATTTTCAACATCATAAAATTATCTCATTAAAAATATAGGTATTAATTTTTAAAATAACATGAAAATGTTTGTTATTTTGATATTTTTTATTAGGACGAAGATAAGGTAAAGACATTTCGATTATTTTTCTTTCTCCTTCACCGATATAGAAAATATAGGAATGACTGGGATTTGCAGAGCAACGGTGCAACGGTGCACCCCCCCCCCCTCTGCGCCTCGAGGAGTATGGCTACCTCTGGAACACCGGCCGCTGCCCCCGGCTCCCCGCAGCGACGACCCACTGGGATCGTCGATGATACCAACCTCATCCAACAAGCTGCACCCGCTTAGCATCCGAGCCCTGCACTTTCTACTGCTTGATTTTTCTTCTGTTTACTGCTTTAGGTGGTTTATTGATTCGTTTCTATATTCTAATTATCTTAGAGTAGGGTAAATTAAACATAATAGATTCTTATACTTTTCAAAATATTTAACGGATATAAAACACTTGCTTGAACTACGAGTATGTACATTAACAACAACAAAAATAATTATAGGTATAGGTGTAGTTTAGTTTACCTGCGTGTCTAGGAGTGGGTGCCGCGGTGTTATCTTCACCACACCAGATTGAAAGATAATGGTATCAATACGGGATGGGTAATCTGATTAAGGTGACTATCTCACCTTACTCAGATTACTTTTTCGTCACTTTCTTGTTTATCATTAAATTTGTCAAACAAGATTATTTATGTACGTGGTCGAAAGCGAATGCTAGCCTAATGCCTATCTACTACAGGTACAGCAATAGAACATACAGATATTAACTTGCCTAAACTACGGGTATCAAACAAATTAAGTACATCAGTTTCGGTTATGATATTAATATTGTATATTGCTTGCAATATTGTTCAATCAGGTGCGGTACGGTATAGGTAGGTATGTATAACAGTAAGTACAGATTGTTACCGGCACGAACTGCAGGATGTACTCGACGGTGTTGTCCACCTGCAGCGTGTGCTCCTCCTCCAGCGCCAGCCTGCACACCACATCACACCACACGTTACACCACGCTCGTATCGTCACACGCCACCTCTATTACCATTATATTGTAAGCCCCAAGGCGGTGTTCTTATATACTGTTCCTCGCAAGGTGCACCTCGAGCAAAACGCACATAAACAACTTGATTAACTAAAAAAAAAAAAAATACAAATTAAACTTATGTTTACAGACTAATTAATTATTTAAACAATTTAAAAATATTATGACAGGTAGGTACCGTTTTATTATGCTTGCAGCGTTTGTTAATTATGTCAATTAAACACTAATAAAAATTAACTACAAAAAAAAGGATACAAGGTTTTTTTTGTAGTTAATTTTTATTAGAATTTAATTAACATAATTATATTCACATAGTTTGTAGAACGAATCACTTGTATAGAAATGCTTTATAATTAAATTCTAAATTCTGTTTAAATTTCATCATCATCAGCCAGAAGACGTCCACTGCTAAACATAGGCCTCCCCTTAGAGCGCCACACCGACCGACAACGTGCCACCGGATCCGCGACTTTCACAATGTCGTCGGTCCACATATTGTAATTATTATGAACTTAATTATAGCATGTTTTCCGTCGCATTAATTAAATGACTTCTATTTAACACTTCTATTGTCATAGTAAGGTGACCGAGCGAGAAGGAACTAAATTAATATTTTATATTAATAATAGTATTAATGTAGCTTAATGCAGCATGTGCGTTCATTTGAATGTTACGACTACGGAAATTGTAATATTAATGACGAAATACGGTGTGATGCACAGCTCTTATTATATTAAAATATAAGATGTTTGTTATTCGGCCAATGGCATTAATTATCTTATCTTATCCTTTAGAATTTCTTCTGGTGCATCGGCGGCCGCTACCGCGGTACGCTCGCTCCGTCCGGGTTCGATTCCCGGCCGTGCAGACGTATGAATGATGAATTTAAATATTTGCTCTGGGGGTTGGTAGTTGTCAAATTTTTATCTCACATCGGACAGGGCGCTGTCAGATAACAATGTGTGGCAGGAAGCACAACAAGCGTTACAAACAACATTTCTGCACAAGTTTTTTTATCCCAATGCTGGTTCTAGATTTATGTTTTGGTTAGTAGACGACCTCGGAAGGGTACGGCCCTGTACAGGTCCGTCCACCGCTGCCCGCGGGCCCGGCCGACACCGCCGCCCGCGGGCCCGGCCGACACCGGCCGAGCAGGATTCGTTTACATGTTACTGTGACAAGCGCTCGCACCCAACATCGAAAGACCTTTGCTCTCATTCGTGAAATTTAATTTGCGAAAGATTAAAATGAGAACGTTACTGTTATTTGTAACTGGCCCCGCCAACCGAAGGCGGACTCTTGTGTAACCTACATCTAGGTAAAATGGAGACCAGTGCTTTGGCCGCGCGAAGCGAAGGTCTCAGCGTCTACTGGAACAAACCTGCCTTTCTATGTATTTTTGACCGAGAATAACTTGCGTTGATCCGTTAACCTTTGTAGATGAGTCATTACAGCTAATAAGTTTCGAAGAATACATGTATAACGAGGTCCCAGTTCGGAGCGAACATCTAGTAATATTTGTGTGAACTGTATCACACTAATATTGTAAATGCGAAAGTTTGTGCATAATTATGTAAGTATGTAAATATATAATTTTAACTCTTTACCGGCTGAACGGATCTGGATAAAATTTGGCAAGGAGATAGCTTATCCCCTGGAATAACACAAAGACTACTTCACTTTTTACTACGACTTTTTATCCCGAAAAATTTAACGGTTCCTGTAGGATAGCGGGTGAAACCGCGGGACACAGCTAGTCTATAATATATCTCCCGTGGTAATCCCCTGCAATATCGCATCTAGTACAATAGGAATCAGGAATCAATTGTCCCGATTACCAATCGATTCCTTAGATTTGTCACAGATACAGTTTAGAAGATGAACTTCCGCCGAGTAACACCTGATGCAGTGTACTTATATAGTTATCTATGTGTAGTGCTCACTGCAGCGTGACGACGGACACGTCGGCCAGCGCCGCGAGCGCCGCGAGCGCCGGCAGCGCCGCCAGCGCCGCCAGCAGCAGCCAGCACGGCGCCATGAGGGACGCCGCACGCCGCACGCGCGTCACCGGGACAGGTCTGGAGGACGCGCCGTTTCACTTTCACAGACCACACTCACTAATGGCAGAGAATGAACACTACGAGTGTAGGCAGGCGGCAGCAGCAGGCGACAGGCGACAGGCGACAGGCGACAGTAACAGGCGGCGCTCCGCAGTGCCAGCGAGGTGCGCCCGAGCGCTCCGGTATCTGCTTATCGGAGATATCGAGGTGCGTTATCGTCCGCGGCCAGATAGCGCGGTGGCTCGCGATGACTCACTCACATTTCGGGAATCGAACTCCGACAATCTCCAGTCCAGGAAAACTTTACTTGCAGTACTTGCTACTGAATATTGTCAGCCTTCGTAAATACTAGCCGTGCCCCGCGGTTACACCTCGACTCAAGTTCCCCGCAGTCAGAATCAGGTTACGTCGGTGCCTACAGGGACGAACTATACTAGGTTACTATTACCATCTATTACGATTGTTTTTTTGTTTGTTTTTCTCTTGACGCGAACAGACAGGACGCGGAGATTTCTTTTGCACATATTATAATTATTATATTTAGTCTTTTGCATGTGATTTTAAATCAATGCGATGTAGTAGTCATCGTTTCAGATGTAAAATAAAAGTCACAGATCGTAATAATAATAATAATTTATATTTATTAATAAAAATAGCGTGCGTAACTTGGTATCTTACAATGTGGCCGAGAGGCGAGGCGTCGCTAGGCGGGGGGCGCGGGGGGCGCGGGGGGCGCGGGGGGCGCGCGGCGCGAGTAGCGCAGCCCCACCTCGTCCACCACCTCCTCGATGGCCGCGAGGCAGCGCTCCAGCTGGTCGCGCGAGTGTGACGCCGAGAGGCAGAACCTGCGACACGACAACACCCGTCAGGCGCGGGCCGAGCGCGCAAACACCGGGAGCGGTCGGCGAGGATGACGTCATCGTCCAGTGCTCGGAGTGGTCGCAGGTCGCGAGGAGCGCCGCGTCCCGCCATCGCCGCCGGGGACCGCACTTTAATGAATCGGAATGCTCGTTGGCGCTGCTAACGTCGACGTGGGCCGTCGTGGGCCATGTTGGGGTGGTTCAGAACGTGCCCCGACTAATCTTTCTTTACAGTACGAAGTTCCGCCGGCGAGGCGAGGCGAGGCGAGACGTGTAGCCCTCGACTTAATCACATGCACGGGAATGTGAAGAAGTCATGTCGCGTCATTGTGTTCTTTTCCAAAACTAGTGTAATAGTTTTTTTAAAATCATATTTCACTAAACTGATCGTAACATCTAAAAATTCATTTACGTATATGCATAATTGCAGTCAGCATGACAATGAACGACCTTCTCGTAGTGAACACTGCGCGCATGTGAAATTAGTGATAATTACAATATTTTTTGGTGTAGCATTAGATAAATCCAAATTGTTACAAATTATATGTAAGACGAAGACAAACGATACAGTGGTGAATGTTGGCTGTAGTTAGTTCGACGAGAGGAGAGGCTGACTGTCTCTGTACACACGAGACGACCGCTGGAGCGCGGGACCGGCGAGTTACACTTCGAGAGCAACTCGGGTCAGGACTGTCTGTTTTTCCGGTTATTATTTTGTGCAAATACATTAAATCAGCTATGTTCCTTCAGTGCTCCAGAGAATCCATTTTAAATTATAGAGTGTTAATAATGTGAACGGTGGATTTTTATCTACTATGTGTTCTTGAACGTGGACGAGTGTCGGTGAATAGTATGTCGTAAAACGTGACTTTTCGTGTTGTTTCCAGAGGGCCATAGACTCAAGTAGTCTCCACCACTTCACTGGGGCATGACTTGAACTTGATCGCGCCTTACTTTGTTTGACTTAGACTATGACGGAGACTTGTTTTAACTGTGAAATTTTACTTCACTTGAAATTTTACATAACTTGACACCGGCTGTGTGAAGCCAAAATATAAGAGAGAAAAAACATCACATGCTCTGTGTCCTCGGTGAAGACGAGCGGGCTTGTTGCGTGAAAGCTCTCAGATCGCCGGCTTTATATTGAAACGTTAGACAAAGTGAGGCAGCGCGTGGACAGGTGGGAGCACGTGTGTGGTGTGGTGTAGTGTGGTGTAGTAGTGTGCGGACCGTATGCGCGCCATGGAGAGCGGCGTGGCGGGGAAGCCGACGCCGACGGTGGCGAGCCCGCGCGCCGTGAGCCGCTCCACCGTGGCCGCCATCTTGCTGAACGTGTACACCAGCATGGGCACGACGGGCGAGTCCTCGTGCCCGAACGTCACCACGCCCATCGCGCGCAACCTGCACCACACAAACTTACTTTACTCTCGACCAAGTTATCATTTTAAAAATCTGTTTCATAAACCATGCTGCATCCGAATCGGTCCAGCCGTTTCGGAGAAACGTGGTGTCTATCGCGCATACAAACACAAGCAACTCGTAGAGAGCTAGGGAAGCGTCACCCGGCCGGCGAGTACCTGCTCCGGCGAGGGCATCACACGGGTAGAACACCGACATTATTGCAAAAGCCTACACAAAACATAATACTTTTGTTTCAGGTTGTGTGTCGTACGCGGCGCTAGTTGATATTATGCCCGTTTTCATTCGTCACGTTATTCGCTACTTGCCATAAGTCGCAGTCGCGTCCATAATTAACATGTCGTCGATTGGAGGTTGTAATGTCGGTCGGTGTAACGCGACCGGGACGAACCTAACGATAGCCGTGAGGATAACGTAGCGCGAACTCCGGCACGCGGGGGCGGCACGCGGGGGGCGGCACGCGGGGGCGGCACGCGGGGGGCGGCACGCGGGGGGCGGCACGCGGGGGGCGGCACGCGCGTCTGTCGACCGACGGTTGCATCCAAATCGTACGATGTACGAGCCGTGCCTCACTAGACGCTCCCCCGCCGGTTCTCCCGCGCCTCGGAAACCACCTACATATAGATCGCGCGGAAATACTCAGCGCCGGAAGTCGCGTCGCGGCTATTATCTTTCTTTCAGACGTGGAGTATAGTCGAGCGTACCTCTGGCGGAAGTAGTGCGTGTTCTCCCGCAGGCGGCGCACGCGCGCCTGGCCCGCGGGCGCGGCCAGCGCGCGCGTGGCGGCCAGCACCTGCGCGGCCACGGGGGGCGCCATGGCGTGCCCGTACGTGTGCGCGTGCCCGCTCGCCAGCACGCACTCGATCAGCTTGCGGGACCCTGGGGACGGCGGCACTCAACGGGGGACCGGCGCTCGTTCCCTCCTTGCAGGGGGAGGAGCGCCCGCGACACCTCACCGAGGTCTAATGGACGCCTACACCGATATCGCGTTACAAATAATAGGCTATAGTTGTCTCATTTATTTTATACCGACTGCGCCCCGCGGTTTCACCCGCTATTCTACTGAAACCGAATATTAACCGAAAATGTAGCCTATGGAATAAGCTACCTCCATTTCAAATTTCATTCGAATCCGTTCAGCCGTTACAGAGTTGAGCGGGAACAAACACACTTACTTGCAAACTTTCGAATTTATAATATTAGTGTGATTTGAAGAAAAAGCTGACTTTAAACAGAAATCGCTAATCGTCGAAATTAAATCCTGTTCAGATATGAAGAGGCTATGAACATTACAACCGAGCGCGCTACGACGGTACTGACGAGGGCCCGCGTCACGGGCCACGTACAGCTCTATACCGACACTTCAAATTCTTTTTAAGAAATCAAACACCACTCTATTTCTGCCTTATTGTATCCGCTACAGAACGGATACAGTAGACGCACTTAAGAACTCAAAAAAAAGAATAATTAAGGAAGTTCATTAGCTAGTATCGCTAGTCTCCTGCCGGGCTCCGGGCGAGTACCGGTTCCCACATTAAGACTCTAGGAGGGCCACTCGAACGTTCGACGACCGATAACAAACTACGAGTGACCGAACGTGTGTATGTGTGTGCGCGCTCACCGGCGATGTACCCGCCGGCGGCGCCGAAGCTCTTCGTGAAGGTCCCCATGAGCACGTCCACGTCCCCGGGGTCCACGGCGGCGTGGTCGGTGACGCCGCGGCCGCGCGCGCCGAGCGCGCCCACCGAGTGCGCCTCGTCCAGGTACAGCTGCAGCCCGAGCCGGCGGCGGAGCGCCACGAGCGCGCGCAGCGCACAGATCGACCCCTCCATGCTGTACACGCCCTCCACGACCTGCAGACGACATCCACCGACATTATTTTTTTTATTTTTTTATTGGTTTACCAACAGGATGAGACAATTAATCACAAATAGGTACTACTTAACTACTTACATAAAATAAGATAGTACTAATAATAATCATGATAATACATTGGGACCTATGTAACACCCAGTAACAGGTAAAATCTGCATGTTTTTAATTTTGGACAGGTAATAATACACTCGCTGGGATCACAATACAAACAATATGTGATCCTGTACTTATACAACACATCACGTAAGGGCTAGAGTAGCCCTTTTTTTAAACTTAGGGAGGGAATCCATAAAGAAATCAATTCCTTGCTCTGTCCAAAGCCAGTGAGCAGATCTCAACATTCTTGTTAACGGGCTGTAGTCGCCCATTACAGTTCTACGTTTTTGTACAGAGAAGAACTTGTATTTAAGTTTGTGGAGGCGATGGCTCGGGCGCGGAATTAAAAAAATTATAGAGTTAAGAATCTCAGGGGTATGCATATAACAGTTTAGAATTTTGTACAGGGTAATAAGCATCAGCTACACGACGTCTATCGGCCAGTCTTTGCAGTTTAAAAAATGTCAGTCTGTCATCGTAGCAAGTAAGCTCACCTCTCTTGCCCAGAGATCTGGTCAAGAAACGTAAGAAGCGCTTTTGTATTCTTTCAATGTTTTTTCTGTGGCATTTATGGTGAGGGCTCCAAATACTAGGACAATATTCCAAGTGGCTGGGAACTAGAGACTTATATAGGGTAACTATGGGGTTCTTGAATTTCCTGCTATTACGCCAAATGAAACCCAAGGCTCTACTAGCTTTTTTATTATAGCATTGTAATGAGGTTTAAAAGAGAGATTTTAAATGATCATATATGACACCCAGATCCCTTATTTCATCCACTTCCTCCAGTGTGGTTTCATTCAACACATACTTACTAGAAGTAATAATGCGTTTCTTAGTAATTTTAATGTGTTTGCATTTGGCTGTGTTAAGAGGCAGTCTGTTCAACTGGCACCACGAGTTAAGGTTATCAAGATCCTTCTGCATTTTCTGCGAATCGCTAACATTGCGTCTTCAGGTACGACCCTACGATATAATGTACTATTACACGGGAGACGGGCTGCGGTTTAGGGTGAAGACAATGACGTCACAGTCGGCCGGGTCGTCGGATAGGCCGCGGGTGCACTCACGATGACGATCTTCTTCCACCTGCCCTCGGCGATGGCGGCGGTGGCGAGCCGCTCCGCGTGCCGCACGTCGTTGTGCCGGAACACGCGCACGGTGGCGCGCGACATCCGCAGCCCGAGGATGAGGCTGGCGTGGTTGTTTTCGTCGCTGAGCGCCAGCACGCCCGGCCCCAGCAGCCCGGGCAGCGACAGCACGTTCGTCGCGAACCCCATGCCCACCACCATCGCCGCCTGGAACGGAATTACCGCGGGTGAGTCATCGGCGACTCGGTCCGCTCGAGGTCGAGGCGGCGTCGTGCCTCGGGGGTCACCTCGACTCCGAGGAAGTCGGCGATGGTGCGCTCGAGGTCGAGGTGCAGCGGCGTGGTGCCCAGCTCGGCGCGCGGCGCGCACAGCGCCAGCCCGTAGCGGCGCACGGCGGCGCGCACGGCGCCCCCCGTGGCCGCGCCGGCGCCCTCCGCGAACCCCAGGTAGTTGTACGAGCCCAGGTTGATGCAGCGACGCTCCGCGCCCGTGAACCTGCGACACACGACCGCTCGCTGACACTAGCAGGACCGGAGGCGGCGACACACACACACACACACACACCGCCGCGGGACACGGCTCTGTGCGAAGCGTATACATGTATAAGCGGTGCTTCAGTGTCAGTACACACCGCGGTGGGTATTAGCAGCTGCTGTAATTATAACCTATTGCATACTATTGTATACAACAGGTTATTATTTTTGACTTGTAGATAAACATTTACCAATTGCTGGGTGGCGCGGGACAAAGGGACATAATTATATTATTATTATCTGTCAATGCGTTCACAGACAAAGAGTTGTCGCAAGTCTATACAGAATCGTTGTTCGTTTGGCACAGAGGCGTAGTTCTTTGGATTGATGATTATTGACGACAAATTAAAATACTGAGTGATTTAAAACTAACTAACAAATAAATTACCTCGGCGAGTAGGAGCGGTTTCTTTTTCATGAAAAACAAAATAAATTAAAATATACAGAAGTTTACTCTTCAGACCTACGTGGTTGCAAATATTTATTATCAATGGCGATTCAATACAATCTAAATATGTTACTTAAGCTACTACTAAATGCATTTACTTTTTTAAATTGAAAACATATCATAAAAGCACAAAATATACGAAATAATAAAATAAAAATATGATACCCTCATAAGTTTTATTCACATTACGGACATTGAAATGTTAGTTAAATGAATACCTTTCGCCTTCCAATAATCTGAAAACATGATATTCGTATTAGGTTTCAGGACAACTAACACGCTGCACGCTACACGCTGCAGCCGAGATGAGACGAGACGACTACCGCGATACAATCAATCAATTGACAAAATAAATATAAAATATATTTGCATTGTTTGTATCAATGAGGTAAATAATGGGTATTACATTGTAAACGCATGCCGCGTCACAATATCGTCACGTATGTTCGCAGTCGGTCGGCGTGTTCGTGTCCTGTACCTGAAGCTCCAGTTGAAGTCGTGCGTCTCGCGCTCCTTGAGCACGAGCTCCGCCGCGGGCGCAGAGACGATGGGCCGGTTGAAGCAGTGCCGCACGCGCCGGTACACGTACCGCGAGTAGAACTGCTCGAACGGGTCGTACAGCGCCGCGTAACCCTGCAACGACAACACGTCTCACTCTCTCACCGTCCTTATATTATACCTACATGGATACACTTACTCGCTCATACGTAGCCTGTGCTACACTCAGCCGGCTGAGATAGCTATACGAAATAAACAGTATCTCATTGCTATACATAGCCCCCATCGCTTTGAGCGGGCTTTAGTAGGCGCTCCTATAATATTAAACTCCTCATTAATACTAGCCTACGATACGATAATTTGCCGACGGACGAGGCCACGTGTAGTACTCGTGTCTCAGCGATTTTTCGATACCTAGTTATCGTGGATTCATATGCAGCTGAACGGTGTTGCACGGATGTGGGACTCGAGCCAGATGGCGCTTTCGAGAGTTGATAGAAGCGAACACATACGACGTGACGACGTAGAAAAATATTATAAAAGCATTTTGATGAAATTTATTTATTTTATAATTCTTTGATAGTAATGCGAGTTACAAATGCCGTAGGGGCGCCGCTCTTATCGCCAGCGAGAATTTACTGCTCGACAAGATTACGTCGAATGTTGCATATTTACGGGCCCGATAGTATATGTATACCTATACACAATACATGTACCTAACTACAATTTATTGTACTTCTATCACGAGGATACAAAGCGCATCAGCGTTTGTTGGTTGTCTGTGACCACGTGGTGACCACAGATCCTCACTCAGGACGATCAAAAATCACCATGCATCGGGTTAATTACCTACAAAGATGGTTTATTATAAGGCGCGAGTAGGCGTAACTTTGGAGATAACCAATGAGAACGCTTGGTCTCAGTCCCCGCCGAAGTTTTCTAAAAGTTTGGTGACTTTTAATTGGAACAACGATCTCGTAATGTCGTACCTAATATACATAATCTGTGTCTTTAACTAAACAGAAATTAATCGGCGCGCGAATATTTGGAGATTTTATAAAAGATTTTTACAAACGCAGCGTCCTTTTTTAAACCTTATTTTGTAAGATGTGAGCTGGAAATTACCGGACGCTACATGAAAAGTAGTAGTTAGTTAAATAGATGTGATCAGGCCAATGAAGCTGTCTTCGCACCAGAATTCATGCAAATGTTTTCATCATCACAGAGAGGTCTTGTCCTAATAAGGTGCAGATAGATAGAGCCGGCGCGGCGGCTTCGGTAAGTATATCGCTACATTCCACAGCCTTTACTGATATGGCCATAATTATATTCGTTAGTTTCACCCCTGACCTGCCACGGCACAGATTGAGCGCTACACAACAGTAGGTCATGGTCGCGTGAGTCTGAGTTTCTGCTGTACGATTTGAAACCTTAATGCAAAATGCATAGAGCTAATACGTAAGTTTACTAAGCAATTACCGGTTCAGTTTATTGGGATGTCTGTAGCTTTTGTTATAATCACAATACTCGTTTGCTCTTTCTTTCGACCGACGACGTGGAGCTTTGGAAGTTTACATACAATGTGATGAAGGAATGAATGTGAGCCGGAGGTAGGCTCGGCTCGGACGGCCGGCACACGTCACTGCGCTTCACTAGAACCTGCGATTAGATAACAGCTAGGTACTGTAGCCGAGTCATTCGTGACTCGACCCAACCTCGCCGCGTTTGGTATATAACGCACCAACACTCACTTCCCTTATATCTTACATGTATCAAATAATCCGAGGAAAACAAGATCCGTTGTGTATTTTTAGAATTCATAGCCCATTTTTAGAGTCCTTTTGCTGTCGCTCCGCCGCACCGTCCATCCGAGTATGAGACAGGTCTCTACTCTCTAGATCCTAAACGGATTAACTTACTGACCTGACATTTTGATAAATTAAATTAAATCTTGATTTTTATAATTTGTAAAATGGTGGCCCAACACTGAACCAAATAAAAATATACAACAACAATTTTTCAGCGGGGCTCCGAGGCATACATACAAAGGCACCATTTTTTTTTTCCGAACTTTTTTTTTTTGCGGTGGTGAAATCTTCACAAGATACCCGTCTGCTATGGGGTTTAATGGGTTGCTATGGGGCTGCCGAATTATGTGGGATTAAACCCCCAAAACCCCCCCCCCCCGTGGCCTTGGTGTTTGACCGAGGGCTCCGGGATCTCCAAGGGAACGCACCGGAGCCCTCAGCACCACGCTTCAGCTCCTCCCGGGATAGCTAGTAGCTGTCGTGAGACGCCCAAACCTACGACAGCGTCCGCCACTCGACGCTGTCGTCCTTCCCGGGGCTCGCTTCGGGAGATGGTGGTTAGAGCCCCACCTCTAACCACCCCAGAGCCCAGAGGTCCCCTTTTAGTAGGCATCTCACTACGTTTTACTACAGGCAGGGGATACCGATGCCGTATTTTAGTGCCCCGGAATCGGGGCAATTTACGGGGTATCATTGGTGTCCGACTCACGCTAGCGATCCCCGATTGGAAAAAAAAGTTGTGTACGTAGTTGGTACGTAACCCTCGGTGCGCGTACCCAATTAGCACGCGCAATTGGCCGGTTTTTTTGTTGAATTTTGTTTATTATATGTGTTGAATGTTATTTTGATAGATACGTTCGAAAGCTTAGCCCATTTCCGATTTGATAAAAAAAAATACATAGTCTAGAATAAAGTTCAATAGTGTCAAATGGTTCCGCACGGTGGAGCCGACGATTGCGACAAATTAGAGTAACAAGACGGCCGCCGCAACTATTATTGATCCTGTGCCCGCGCCCCATAAATAAAGCCTAACAACTACTACTGAGGCTGTGGCCGCCGGTGCTCGTGCACTCGCCTAACGAATGAAGAAACAGTTCAAATATTCGTGCTTCGCGCAAGAGCACCGATTGTTCGATTAATTAGTAACGCGGTCGAATACCTGCTGTTAGAGGTCGGAACAAATAGTCAAAGGCAGATCAGAATGTTAGGGCTACATCTAGAAGAACGGATGTGCTCGTAAGTTAATCGAAAAATAGTTAATTATAATGTTATTAGTGTCCGTACAGTTTTGTAGTCTAATAAAATATATATATATCAGATGTTGGGAGTCGGCGGCACGTTTCCTGCACGAGGAAGGGAACTGCGGCACAACACACTACCACAGACACTACAAAGCGACCAAAAACTGACCAATGTAGAGCTACGCTGTGTAACAAACAAGGTTTTCGCTTGAGATTTCTCGAAACGAAAAAGTCGAGAAATCGATTCGAAGGCGAGACGAGAAAAATAACCTCGAGAAATCGAGACATTAATGAAAATATAAAATACGCAAAATCGTATAAGACGCGTGCAGTTTACTACGTCCGCCTGTACGGATACACCTCTTTGGAAGTAAGGGGGCTGCTGGACCAGCTGACTATGTGCTGCAAGGAGCTTAGAGGGTCAGTCGACTCTACACCTGCATAATCTATTATGCATGTTGTTCGTGATAGATAGCCCCTGGGTTCCGGCTAGAAGACGCGGTCGGCCGCATGACCTCTTTCACGCAGATCAGGGTCGTACTGTTGCGCGATCTGTGTCTCCATTGGTTCGCGCCCGCTGCCACTTCAATGCGCTCCTCGCCGTCAACACTGATTTTGACATATTATTTGAAAGTTGAAAAACAATTTTAGCACACTTTTTGACATACTGCGAAAATCTGACCGATTAATGGGTTGACCTTGGACGAAACTGGGGTTGACAGGTGCAAAAAGCATGACAGCTCAATAATAATTGACTGATGGTATTTATAATTCGTGACCTCGGAAGAAGGAATCCTAGGAGTTTTTGGCGGGAACGTGAAGAATTCATGTCGCGTCATTTTATTGTTTTCCAAAACTTGTGTTATTTCGAGTGTTAATGTGTAAAACGGTGAATTTCTACTTTCTACTTGTTTCCAAAACTCCATAGAAGAAGGCTCTAGTAAAGTTTTCACCACTTTACCATGACTTGGACTTGACCGTGACTTGCTATGCTTGACTTTGACCGTGACTATGACTTGTTTGATAATATCTAACAAAACTTGAGAATATAAATGTATACTTGATATTGGCAAATGCATAAGACTTGCGACACCAAAATCCTCTTAGGAGGAATGAAAAAAAAAAGGAATTCTATAGAATTGACACAAAGTCCTGTGTCAAACATTGGTGGTCGGCCATTTTTTGTTGCGTTGTCAGTGCCCTTAAATGCCCGCCAATTTTTATGAATGATAGATCCCAGTTCGTCCACGTTGTGTTGCGGAGTTAGGCAGGCTTTTTAGGGTTCCGTACAAGGAACCCTTATAAGTTCGTCATGTCCGTCTGTCTGAATCCTTTACAGTCTTATGACTTCCAAAGTTATAAACTTACAAGCATGAAATTTTGTACAACGATTGTCTACGTATAGACCTACAGTCTAAAAAAATAAAAATATTATATTTTGTAAAATAAGGGTAGCTCCCATACATGTAAAGAAGGGGTAAAAAATAATAATTTCGCTGCACCCCATCATGTTGGGTGTCGTTGAACAGGTCTTTGTAAAGTGAAAATTTTGAAAGAATAAATAAATCATAACTTTATATTAATAGGGTGGCTGTCATACATGTAAAGTAAGGACAAAAAAAAATTGTCTGTTTGTATTATTGAATAGGTCTTTTAATATGATGTTATGGTTTCCTTCCTATACCATTTTTTTATCAGACGTACCGCTTGCGAAGTATTGGCCGGCAAAGTTGCTTGCAATGGGTTCCCCCCCCCTCTGCCATTTCTAAACTATGCATCTTGCATCATCTCAGAAACTTGTTATCTTCCATGATGATAGATCTTAGTAAAAACTTTCTTTTAAAATTATTTCGAGCAACGTCTGATAATAACTTTACAGAGATAAGCTGAAAAAACGGATAATTACTTCAAAGGTCCTATACGGAACCCTACCAAGCATGGCCTGACATGCTCTTAACAAGTTATTTCCTAGTTATGTCACTTCCACAGGTTCTTCAGAGTTCGTGACATTAGCATAAGAATATTTGAATTTAGATAATTATAATAATGTTGTGACATAAATGTAAATGTGATATCGTTTATATTTCAATAAATAATTTGGATTTGTAACAGACAGCAGTTTCAACAGACGTGGCAGTTACTTTAATATTAAAAAAATATTGTGATCTAGCTATCAGCCGTCTACCGACCGACCGCGCGCGTCCAAACACGTCGGTAGAGGGGCGGGCGCTTTCACTCGTGACAAATACCGTCGAGTTGCGACCACAGAAGAGAGAAGTAAAAATTTTTCCTCTTCTGTGGTTGCGACCGTTCAAACAGAATAAACAATAATTGTCTATGCGCGAACTAAGCGCCTTCCGAATCGGCATTCTCAAATGGAGGGCATTCTCTCTGTTAGTAATTTATTCAATTACTGGGTAATGCCCGCGACTTTGTGCGCGGTGCATCTAATTTGAACTATTACAAACGTTTTAAAATAAAAAAATAGCCAAATGAAAGAAGCCATTCGCAAGTGATGCGCTTACCAATGAACATCACTAGATTGCCCGCACTGCTTCGTTCACACGGGGTACAGTAAAATAATAAAAATAAAAAAAGGCCAGACTGCATGATAATTACACACACTGAAAAGATGTTAATGTGAAAACACGTTTATTATGTTTAATTAAGTAGCCGCGGTCCGCGGATTCAACCGCGTCAGACGTAGACCATCACACGATGATCATACATCTATATATATATAAAAATGAACCCCTATTTTTCCTGGTCACGCTATAGCTTGAGAAAGGCTGGGCCGATTTTCATGATTTATTTTTTGGTGTGTTCGTAATTGTGAGGACAAGGTCGTTATGAAGAGTTTAGCGAGGCCGAAGGCTTCGCGGGCATGAGCTAGTTATCTATAAATATACAAGCTCGCCCGCACGGTTTCGCTCGCATAGACTATAACAAGATATATGTTGAAAAACTAATACCGGCTACGTCCTTACGTCTTGGCGCGAATAATGGCATCAGACTACAGTTAAAGGGACTCATTGGTGATTGGTCCAATGAGTGTAGGACTCATTGGAAAAATAAATAACATACTTACATACATAATAGACTGTCAAACTAATAACCCTCCTTTTTCGTAGTCAGGTAAACACATCACATTTAACATCTTTAGGGTTCGATTTTCAAAAAATCCTGAGTCATGTGTTTCTTTATTTTCATCGGCTTAATATGAATAAAGTTTTTATTTTCATACAAACTTTAGGGGTCTATTTTAGAGACCGACCGACCCACACGCGCTGTTGTAATATTACTGAGGAACTGAGGATCACCTGCTCATGATTATTTTGAATACCTTCAAAATATATTTTTAATAATTTGCTTCCATAATTAGTACATTAATTGTGGTTCTTTTTCACGTACCATATCAATAAAAAACACAAAACAATTAGTAGAACAATAGGTTTTTTTTTCTTCGTGTTACACAATTAATTTAGTTTTTTTTCAACTAAGAATATAATTATGTAGAACTACTTGATGCCTGCGACTTCGTTCGCGGGTGTACGGCTCGGAAATGACACTTGGCCTTTGCCCTTTAAGGTGCAACGTTTCGCTCATCGCGCGAAATTCAAATTTTCTTGCGTTTTTTGTCAATTACAGCTTAATTACTCATCGTGGATTTATTGAAACCAATTTTGCGCCAATAAATAAGTTGTTCTACGAAATTACGGGTAAAATGATCACCTAGATAACATTGGTTTAGCTACAAATCTCAATAAGCTAATTTTCATCTTGGTTTTTGGTTTAGCGAAAAATGTACCTGCACTAGCTTTCAAATTGAAATGTTGGTTAGTGTAATGTCTTGAAACAATCTATTTACTAAAACAATTTACTACAAAATTAGTTTTCATGGACCTACGATGAGTAATTAAGCTGTAATTGACAAAAAACGCAACAAAATTTGAATTTCGCGCGCTGAGCGAAACGATACACCTTAAAATGTTTAAGGAACACCTGTGCTTTTCACGCTTTGCGATATCCTAATCAGTCATTCGATTTTATATTTTCCTAAATTGCGTCATAGCTTCAATATTCCTGCACCGATTTTGACGAAACAAAGCCTATGTTAAGAGCCGGACTACACAAAACATTTTTATTTTTTTAATTGCATGTAAATACAGACAGACAAAAAATAAATGAAAACTATCTATTGTCTGTTGCTCCCAAATACTCCTAAAAAAATATATTTTCAAAAATATCTTCACAGTAATCCCCTCGTTACAGTTTTATTTTATATAAGTATATATAGATAGATGAAGATAAGTTGGCCACTATACCGTAACGTAAAAGGCGATTTCAGTGAATAAGACAAGTACCTACTACATTACAATGGTGATAGGCCGTTGGTAAAATATAAACATCACGACAAATCGACGTTATGGAGGGCGAGTACGATACCTGTGTTAATTTAATATTGGAAATAGCGCTTTAATTAGAGAGCAGAGCGCACAAATTGGAGCATGACTGTATCAAAGCATAACGACATGATCACGTCTCTCTCGAACTAACACAGAGCGACGCGGTCCTGATCGAGTACTGTAGTGGGCAGAGAATCAGCGCGTTACAAATAACTACTACTCTACTATACTTACTTATTTCGACTCCCACCAACAATTTATTTGTGAGTATAGAAGTATCAAGCTTTTTGGCGACTGAAGTTTATTTTTATTTTTAAGTTTTCCAATATAAAAATGAAGAGAGCAAATAGGCAAGGTAGAAATGACACCTACAGTACCGACACTGAACGGAGTGTAACTCCCCGTCATTAACTACTGACGGGGAGCTCAAACATAACTTGTGAGGATGGGTAGAGGAGAGTTACCTCTCTGTTGGCCTCGGTGGCGACGCGCGGCGTGAACAGCAGCTGGTTCACGAAGCCGAGGAACATGAGGATGTAGAGGCCGAGGTTGGTGAGCACCGACGTCAGCAAGGAGCACTTCTCGAACGAGCCGGGGTACGCGTCGTCGCCCGCGCCCGCTCCCGCGCCCGCCACGTGCGCGTCCTCATACTTGTGCTGAAAATAACAAATAAAGAACTCATTAGTTACTCCCATTCGTCCTAATAGATCTACATCGAGATATAAAAGCAAGTAAGTAAAGTACGTCATGGCAACGGACATATCATTATTTTTGACCCGAAAAGTGCAGGAAACGAACATTGCTAAGAGAAGCGCAGGACGAACACCGAATCAGGCCCGGGCTGACCCGGCCAGCCATCCCTTTGGAACGAACCTGACGACTTCGTGAGGGCGGCGAACAACACTGGAATCGCAACTCACAAGAAGCACATAGTAGTAGTATGTAATACTAGTGAAAATCATTCTGTATACAGAGTGGTCCAAACTGTGACGTCATTCCGAAAAAATATAGGTTCCTCATACCAAGGTCTTCGCGAAAGTACCCCATGTATGTTCTACGACTTCTCGTAGTATAAGAGTTACGTTATTTATTTATTTTCGAAAACACCCTCTAAAATCCAATCTTAGTGTATATTGAATAATAAATAAACATAATTATATTTGTCGGAGGAGCGCGGGCGCGCTCGATGACTCGTGGCGCGCCCGATAAGGTAAAACACGACAAACGATAATGTAGCATACATATTTACATTTTATTGATGGTTAAGTGTTTTGGTTTGTTCCCGCTCGTCTCTGTAACAGCTGAACAGATTTATTTATTTATTTATATGTATAATCAACATGGTAAAACCAATTACATTAGCTAATCGAATCAAAAATTAGTCATTAGAGGTTAAAAATTAAAAATCACACAGTTAAAAGTAATAGTAAATTAAAAGATATCATTAATGTTAGGTACAAATACAAATATTTGAATTAAATTGAAAATTGAACCTGACCTGGCACATAAGGAAGGGATTTTGCAGGATGTCGGCCCGCGGCAGCAGCAGCCATCACGCGGAGGCCGCGCTGCTAGTTATAACGGACATTTTGTTTATTGCCTGTGTAATCTATGTGAACTCAACTACATACAACTTATTTACCGGAAGTATTACATAGTATTAATAATATTATAAATATTAATAAATTTTCCTTTATCCAGATTAAGATGCTTTATTTTTCTTTTAGACCTGTTAATAAGTTAATATTCTCAGTTAATTATTGTAACTGTATGTAAATTCCTTTCAAAAATAGTTATAGAGAAACTATAAGGAATAAGTTGTATTATAAATGGCAAGTTTTTTGTTGTCCTCGATACATTCAGCCGCGGCGTGGTCTTGCCACATACTCATTCCGCTATGGAAATTAAAACTCTAATTATACAAAAAGCTCGGTTTATTTACTTTAGATATACTTTGACCCTGATATGAAGTAGGTATCAACAAAATTATATCGATGTGACTTACTTTTCACTCTCATTTAATAATGTGACTATGACTATTTTTGTAAACTATTTTTTTGTTGACTGTGTGAAGGTGCGATGGGTTGTATCTGTTGTACGAGCACTGCGTAGGAATCGGGTACCTATATGTATAATACAGAATAATCTCTTTTGGTCGGCTGACATTTTGTGAAATAAACGAAGACGCACTCAAACTATAGTACGAGGAAGTAGTACATAGCAATTCATGAGGTGTTTTTTTTTTGGATGGCGAATTTTTTGAGACGTGAAAGTTGGGCCCAACTTTTCTCAAATGGCCTAGGTGGACAATAACAACGGATTTTGCGAAATTGGACCTCAGAAGAGTGTAGTGGACACCAAAGTTTGTATGGAAATAAAATCTTTTTGGTGGAAAAATAAGCATTAAAAATTAAGAAAGGCATGTCTCGGGATTTTTTGGAAATCAACCCCTGAAGAGGTGATATGGGGTTTTGAAATGACAGTGACCTATGCGAGCGAAGCCGTAAGGGCAAGCTAGTCCAACATAAATACCTAGATTTGATTTTGAAAGTTCTTTATGTGATATAAATAAGTACAATTTTTGTAAAAACTCAGCGGTAACTAACTAAGTAACAAAATCTTAATACTAAATTGTTTTCTACGCTGGGATCGCCTTTTAAAACATTTACCTAACATAAAGTTGGTACATTAAAAAGTGCGCATCAAGTCGAGGACATTGGGGGTAGTTTGGAAAAAAGTGGTCGGTTACATACAACTTTGCTATTTCGTAGGTTTATATCCTAGTAGTCATATCAATTATTGATGGATGAGCAAAGTAAACAAAGTCTCTGGAACAGCTGGCATAATTTGTTTTGGATAGTAATAAAAACTCAGAAAAATAAATCCTAACTAATATTATAAATGCGAAAGTAGCTCTGTCTCTCTGTCTGGGTGTTAGTCGCGTTATTACGACTAAGCGGCTGAACGGATCGAGCTGAATTTTTGCATATATATAGCTTAAGGCGAAGTCTAAGCGTAAAAACTACAAAAAGTAGTATTTTGAGCGCCTAGTTTGAAGTGACGAGATTAAATAGAGGAATAAAAAATAAAATAAATCAGGTGCAAAAAATACTGCATGTGTAAAATAAAACTAAAAATACGTTTAACCGAATAAAAATCCGAAAATCTGTCTTAGATACAAAATAAGAAATCGTAAAATGACCCCCTGAAAAACCCTTCTGCAATAAAATGCTCTCAATTTTCAGCGGTAACTACAAATTTTATTTTACAAATTAAATATACAGGCTAGCGGTTTATACGGCGAGCCACGTAGTTTTCGGTAATCGGCAAAAAAGCAATGAAAAGCTACGATTTCCCGTTTTTTCATCAACTATGATATGCTATTTTCAACTATAAACCTCAGAACTTTAAGCGGGTACAATAATCATTTCAAATCAGGCCGCGCCTCGAGGGTTGGAGACGGACATTGGCTACATTTTTTTTGGTGGACCTACGAAAAAAAAGTAGAAGTACAAAGTGAACGAAGTCGCGGGTAACAGCTAGTATAAAATAAAATTATCTTATTCAACAAATTTTTATAGCTGTGTTGTTTACTAAGTTACCATCATCTTTTGTGCTCGTAAAAAAACAATCAAATGATATCCTGAAATATCCGAAATATAATACATCAGGTGCTTTTTGTTTTAATAAAACGGGAATACTCACGTTAAATTGTATCGGTCATTCCGACTACAGTTTCGATCACATTCGGTGACAATACAGTCGGAATAACCGACTCAATTTACAGTGAGTATTCCCGTTTTATTAAAACAAAACGTATCAAAACCACGTCAGTTTTCACAGTAAGACATCAGCTGTTATAATATCATAACAGCTTAAAGGGCCCTCCTACATTTCACAAACTTTCTGTGCTTGTTAAACTATTGCAGCGTAGACAAATACTATTCTCATCGGAATACAAAAAGGACTGTTGAAGAAATATCAAATACTGCTTTTAATTTCAATTGCTATATTATGTTACGGTTACTTTTCGCCAGCTGCTGCAGTCGCTCGCTCGGATCGCGTGTTATTTCTCGCAGTTCAAACATAAACTAAAAGGTAATAGCATAAGTCAAGCTGGTTTCTACTAAACGGTAAAAAAAATTTTTTTCGTTGATTAGGTGTTTTCGGAAAGTCAGTATTTTATTTGGAGCTTTCAATCCACAAGACAGTAATTTGAATGTGGTCTGGTCTGTTTGTTTAACATGGTTCTTTTCATTCAATATTGTGTTTATACTTTGGTAATTTAGATTTACTTTTAATGAAGCTTATGTAGTTTTACACCTGCAATTAAATTTTTGAGTTTTATATAAAAGTTTTATAACCGTCTGCTGCAATAAAATTTCTTTTCTCGAACCATTATTTCCATTTTTCTTTCATCTGTATGTCAGTACTAATGTACAGGTTTGTTTTTCAACTAATCTTGACGAAACTTGGTATACAGATTCTACAATTTCATAGTATTTATTTGTCGTCGGCAAGTTATGATTGGAGGGGGGGTTTCCCCCAAAAAAGAGGAAGATTGATGCCGATTATGACAATATTTTGCAGAAACATTTAGTACTCAATTTTAAGCAATAATTTTGAAAAGGAGCAATATAAGTCGAGAGGTTGACAAAACATCCGTTCAAAATGGAGAAATGGAGATTGTGGTCAAGTCTGTGCTCACGAGGTCTACTGTTTGCAGAACTACTAGTAGTAGTATATAGCCTAAGCTGCTGGCATAAAAGACATTATGCAAGATATACCTAGAGGTAAAATTTAAAACTACCAACTACTTATTCTACATTGTGTAATGCTTAAATAAATATAATTATGAAGAATAATATGAAAGATGAGGTACCTATTAACATTTTTTACCACTCCACTAAGGGGACTATGTACTGTGGAATGTGGATCCATTTCAGTATGAGAATAATAGGAATTCCATAAAAATGTGAATAAAAAAAATGTGTGAAATAGTTGCTGTTTAAAATTAAACTATGTATATTTATTAGCCAGTATTAGCAGTGGTCTTGGCATGCAACTTGGTTTACTAATTGTATTTCCAGAATGTCGTACACAAAGAACTCTCTTTAAAATTAAGAGTCGTACATTAATAAGTTTAATAACTATGTAAATATGTAATAAACTAAGCTTCCTACAACTTTGTAGAGCATCGCGCTCGAGTCTGTGCCTATCTGTGGCAGGTGCCGCAGGGGCGTGACTCCGGGAGCGCACCGCACTTGTCGGTGAAACCTTCCACCATACTACAAACTATGAATAATGTAACATCCCGAAGAGAGGATAAATAAATTTTACTCACAGTTATACCGTTGGTCAGGTATTCCGATTTCACATAGCCGTTTTTATGGTTATTTAGTTTTCCATTCGGTATCTTTTCCTCATTTACAATACATTCTTTTTGTGTAAGCCTTTCTTTGTCACAAAAACTATTGTCTAAGCCACCGTTTACCGCCGCTGCCGCCATCCTCGTGATGCCTTGCGGTCAAATTCAAATCAAAGAGAAAAATTTTTGCTTAAAAATAATCAAAAATACGGGTTGCGAGAGGTGTCGAACTTTCGACAACCAATACAACCGAATATGTCATATCTCCGAAAAGGGGCCCAGGGCCTCGGTCACTCTCACTCCCATTAAATTCTAAATTAGAGTGAGAGTGACCGAGATAATCTCGAGCGCACAAGAATAGGGTCCCAGGAATGTACAGCCGATAATCCGCGTACCGAGAAAAGTACACGTTTTATCCGATCTTACATTATTGGGCTATATTTTATCGGGTCGCGAAATACCGGCCTAGCAGGGATCGGAACCAAGAAGCTTGATCGGAACAAGGATCGTATGATGCTTCGTCTAAGGATCGGAACCAAGGACCCTATTCGGAGAAATGACATTTTATCTCGGTCACTCTCACTCCCATTAAATTCTAAATTAGAGAGACAGTGACCGAGATAAAATGTCATTTCTCCGAATAGGGTCCCAAGAAGCTTGTACCTTCATGATCGGAACGGGCTGATAATGTACAGCACGATAAAAGACGACCCAGCCATGCATCATGTGGCAAGGATTATCAGAAGGTTTCCGGGATTTTATTTAAGAAAATAAGCCATAGGCAAACCAGTTTTGACACAGCACAGTTTTTATAATTTTTATTTATTTATTATTTATAGGCTTGCGTTTGACTGCCATCACGTCTGATCGTAAAAGAGGATGCAGCGAGCACGCTCGCCTAGAAGAAACCGATTCAATCGCGACTTGAAGACAGCCAGATTTTAATTATCAGGAAAAACCCATTTGGGCAGCGCATTCCACTGTTCAGCAGTTCGAATAAAGGAAGTGGAATCAAACCGTTTCGTAAGAGTTTTTGGTATATCAACCATGAAACGGTGTCGCTTTTTCGAGGTCCTGGCTGTCCGATAGAAGAATGGGCAGGGATAAGATCATGAAAATCCGAAGCACACTCCCCGAAATGTATCCTATAAAATACAGAGAGGCTAGCTACCTTTCGCTGATGACCACGACTTTGTAGCTTGGATTTGAAGATTTCCAAATTGTCATTAAAAAAAAAAAAAAAACACCTAATATGTATTTTTAATCTGTCTTATTTTTTTATTTTTACTATCGCGTTCACACGAAGCATAAAATCCATGGATTTAGGATCATACTGGATAATGTCATTGCTTTGGCAGCGTGTCCACTTTCTGTTGGCGCGTTTAGTGAGTAGGGAAGTGAAAACTAGTGCAGAATCTATAGATAAAAATTTACACAAGTGTACAAAACTAAGAATTTGTAATTTAAGAACAAAATGTTTGCAAAAATATGTATTTTATTGAACATCGAAACTCGTAATTGCCATGTAAATAGTACGAATATATATAGTATGTATAGTAACTATGAAAGTATCTACACCGTCTCCTAGTTTCTTTTATTCTTCCTAGTTTTTTAATTTATTTAATTAAAACTAGATTTTTCAAAATAATTTCAACAAATTCGAGAGTATTTAGGTGGCTCCCAGTTTTCGCGCATCATAGCCTTTATCCACTGATTTCTGATTTCCGGACATTTTGGAAACCTATAACAAAATGTTTTATTTTAATTACTTGGTTAACCATGACACAGTATTGGTACAAAATATCATACATTTCAAGCCGCGAAAGCTTCAAAAAGATTAAAATTAATTATCGATAGAATACGTATCAAGCCGATCAAACGCGGATAGGAATTAACGGTTCGTGTTTCACTTAATTTAGTATATGTAGGATATCCTTGTCTCCAACAGAGACATTGATATATTCCATCTGAAGTTATATCCGTTTCAATGGCAATTAAAGTTGACATTGAAATTTAATTTAAAAACTATTTGTCATAGTTTGGTGAGTTAATATCCATCCTTTTCTAATGTATACTATGTGTAACTCACTGGTTTAAGAAGTATATATTAATTAATTAATAATTATAACATAACCACATATTTTATTAATTTCATACCCACTCCTCTAGTGGTGGTATATTCAGATTCATTTAATATAACGCAACTAGGCATACATAGTTTTAGAATGTAATACAGATCTATAAATGTTACTGATATAATAATATTCTTAATATGATTGCATTCTGTTTTGTATGTTTATATATAAATAAATAAATAAATAAATATTACAAGAGTATTATTAGATAAATATCGACCAAATATCGACAATGTTTGAAACGTGCAGTGGTACTTCACTAGCAGGAACACGTAAAACAATGCATTTATTTATCTTAAATTAAAGCTTAAATTCATTACTAAATAACACTGCGTGATAGTTGTATGACTTCAAACATGTATATTCTTTAAGTGAAACGAATATTTAGCTTTGATACTGGTTATTTTAGGTAATAAAACCTACAAAAGACTTACGTGTGAAATGATAATTCTGGGTCTTTTACTCCTCCTTTCGTTGTTCTCGATGGACAAAACACAGCACAACACGCCATAATATCCCTATGTATGATAGTATTTCACAGCGTTCTTTTAAGGTGCTTCGTTTGAGTCCGCTAGGTAGGTAGGCGCCAAGAGATGGCGCTGTCGTTGAAAACTCAATTGAGGTAATCTGCCCCAGTTTTAATTCACTTTGCGACCTCTTACTATTGTTATAAACACATCTCAAAAATAATAGAGCCCATTAATAGCTGCACTCGACTGAAAATTCAAATAATCTTCAACGCCTGTATGCACGCATGAACATTACGCACACATGCGAATTCAAAACAGTTACAAGCAAATACGAAATTTCGTTGCTCTGAATATCGTCTCGGTGGCCGAAGTCATCAGTTTGATTAGGTAGCGCTCGTGAGGTTCCGGGTTCGAACCCCTAAAATTAGGTAGAATTATTTTTTATAATTTAATTTCGAGAATACTATTTATTTTAATTTTTGCTGTGGGTTTCTTGAAAAACAAACTTATTCAAAATTAGTAACGAAACTTATAAAAGTATATATCTACATAAACCTAATATTGTCACACAAATATTTAAAATGCGAAAGTTCGTGTGTAAGTGTGTAAGCATGTAAGTTTTTTTTTTTTGCTATTTGGTGACGAGACGAGCAAGTCACTCAGCTGATGTTAAGCTTCACGCTTGCTCATAACAGTTCAGTGCCACCCAGAATTTTGAACCTCAACAGTTCAAAACCATGCGCGGCAATGCACTGCGCTCATTACTCTGAGATATTAGATGTTAAATCTCTGTGCCCAATAATTACGCTGGAAACATTGCCCTTCAATCCGGAACACAGTGATGTTTTGCACACTACTGCTTGACGATTGAATAACTGGGTCCCTGGAATAACCCCATATCGGGGGTTCTAAAGGCACCGAGTCTGGTACCTTCCGAACAAATTTTCCACTTTTTTTCGGTTTTTTTCAAATTAATTTCGAATTTTACATACCTAATACCTAATGAAATGAACCTAATGAAATATGCAATACCCAAAAATGTTGTGTTTTCCGCGTCGATAGACATTATTCTGCGACTAAAAATATGGATTTTAGACCCGGGTTAGATTAATTTAGTCCATAGTAGGTACTGTTGTTTGTTATTTGTTATTTTGTGTGTACACAACACACAAAACTAACTAATAGGTAGGTACGTAGGTAGGTAGGTTTGTTGCTTGGTTGGTGGCTAGGTAGGTATTATTAGTATAATGTGCATATTTTGATCGCGCAGCACGAAATATTCAAGATTTTCATATACCTCTATCTACCACCTTACCACCTACCTATATAGGTACCATACCTATATAGGCACCTTTTACAAAAAATCTATTATTTCACTAAGAAGGAAGTTTTTCAGAATTTTTTCAATATTTTTCCCGGGATCAGTGAGCGTGCGCGCAACGAGATCATACATAAAAATGCATTCATCATCATTATTGAGGTGAATTTTTTTCCCGAAATTTTGCATTATTTTTCCTGGCAGCACTGATGGAGCGCGCACCGAGCCCCATACTCAGAAATGCTGAATTCCAACAAATTTTAGATTACATACACACAAACTTTCGCATTTTGGTGTGACTAACTACTACTACTTAGTAGTAGTACTTACTACTACTAAGGTACTACTTAGGTATGTTAGTATGTAAGTGTGTTTGTTCCCGTTCAAATCTGTAACAGCTGCACGGATTCTAATGCAATTTGGTATGGAGGTAGCCAAATTTAGGTATGGTAGCCTCCATACCAAATCTCATCCAAATCCGTTCAGCCGTTACAGAGTTTATACCGCGGGTGAAACCGCGGGGCGTGGGTAATGGGTAAGAAATCTCGGTACGATATGGAACAGGCTGATGATGATGATGATGAATTTTAAATCTATGACCGAATCACATGCGAATTCAAAACGGTTACAAGCAAATACGAAATTGAGTACCCGATTTTCGGCATTCCACCTATCAGATCGACTGGCCGAGCGGTCGAGTGGACGGATTTTCATTATGCTTCGTTTTGTAGTGTGTATCAATGAGACGAAGGTCCCCGGATCGAATCCTCATTTGAAAATTACTGTTTTTGTAGATTTTTGTTCCTTTTGTGCTATTTTTTTACAGAATAAGTTATCAAACAACACAACAAACACCACACACAAAACTAACTAACTAACTAATAGGTAGGTAGGTAGGTAGGTAGGTAGGTTGGTTGGTTGGTTGGTTGGTAGGTAGGTAGGTATTATTAGTATTATGTACATATTTCAATCGCGCAGCATGAAATATCCAAGATTTTCATATACCTCTATCTACCACCTTACCACCTACCTATATCGGTTCCTATACCTATATAGGCACCTTTTACAAAAAAACTATTATTTCACTAAGAAGGAAGTTTTTCAGAATTTTTTCATTTAGGTTATTAGTTAGTCACACCAAAAATAAATATTATAAAGAGGACAGATTTGACTGCCCGTTTGCCCGCATTGAATAGGCTCCGAAACCACTGAATCGACCCGAAAAATCCCCCCGCTGCTGGGCAGCCTTTCAGCCCTCCTTACACTTCCTTCTTTTCTGCAACTTGACGCAAATAGAAGGGTTCTGCGTGTGCATTATAATTTTCATTCCCTCGTCAAACACCCGTGCGAAGCTGGTGCGGGCTGTAAAGGATTCAAACAGATAGACGGACAGACAGACAGACAGACGGACATGACAAACTTATAAGGGTTCCTTGTAGTACTACGGAACCCTAAAAATGTATAAATGGTTACCTATGTCAAAGTCCTCAAAATATATATTTCGCGAGGCTGCGCGGGCCGCGAGCGGCCCGCGGGGCGGTCCTGCAGTTGGGTATGGCTGGATCGTTTAGGTCGACTTGTAAAGTTAAAAAAAAAGGAGGAGCATGATGAAAACGGGTAAGAAACCTCCATACGGTAGCAATTTGGCTAATGATGATGATGATTATGGTTAAAATCTATGACCGATAATGAACGTCGCAGTTTGACGGGTAGAAATCCCCCCATCACCATGAAAATGGGCAAGAAGTCTCGATACGTTAGGAAGCGTGCTGATCATGATGATGATGAATTTTAAATCTATGACCGCAAATGAAAATCGCAGTTGGAAGGGTAGAAATTTCCCCCATTGCTATGAAAAATGGGTAAGAAATCTCGGTACGATAGGAAACAGGCTGATGATGATGATGATGATGATCCTTAAAATCTATGACCGTACATGAAAATCGCAGTTGGAAGGGTAGAAATCCCCCCATCGCCATGAAAATGGGCAAGAAGTCTCGAATTATATTTTTTATTTATAAATTAGGTAGGTAGGCACTTACGAAACACCTTCGCCATGATAATATTTCAGCCGAGCACGAACACGTTTCGTGCTCTTTTTTTGGCCAGAATATTGATGGCGTCTATAGCGCAACGATGATGTCTGCTGCATTCTATTATAATTATGTACGTTATTATTAGGTTACTAGCAGCCCGCCCCGGCTTCGCACGGGCACCCAACAAAAAAATAAAAACCATAATACACACACGAAAACCCCTCCACCCGCGTCAAGTCACAAAAAAAAAAAAAAAATTTAGAAAGCCGAAAAGCCACCCAACAGCGAAACAATTTTTCAAATCCGTTCAGCAGTTCCGGAGCCCATTCAATGCAAACAAACAAACAAACAAAGAATCAAATCTTTCCTCTTTATAATATTGGTATAGATAGATTATTCTATCATCATCAATAGTTGTCGCAACGCACGCGATGTAAAGGATATTTTAGGTATTTTTTTTACATCTTGGGTTACATTATTCGAGTTTTAGTAAGGATCCCAATTTTTTTTTAAATAAAATATAGTATAGTATAGGGATAGTGTAGCTTCCCAACAGTGAAAGAATTTCCCAAATCGGTTCAGCAGTTTCGGAGCCCATTCAATGCACACAAACAAACAATCAAATCTTTCCTCTTTATTATATTGGTATAGACTATTCTTTCATCATGAATAGTTTTCGCAGTGCACGCGAAATACATCATCTTGGGTTACATTATTGGAGTTTTAGTAAGGATCCCTAATTTTTTTGAAAATATAATATAACCTATGTCACCCGGGGATAGTGAAGCTTCCCAACAGCGAAAGAATTTTTCAAATCGGTTCAGCAGTTTTGGAGCCCATTCAAACAAACAAACAATGAAATAAATAAACAATCAAATCTTTCCTCTTTATAATATTGGTATAGATAGATTAGGTAACCAAATCAAACACTGCACTGCACACCGATACCGAATCTCGCAACGTCGCAATTATCGAAGACCGCGCGCGGACTAAGCCGCGAGGCAAGAATACCTAGTCTCGCTCACACACGCTCCGACAAGCTGGCAACGTCGCGTAAACCGCGTGACGCGCGCGCGGCACAACCAGTGTACACGATTTTTGCAAGACGCACGCACACATCAATATTTCACGCACACCATGATCGCATGATTCGCATGTAAAGAACACACCACTACAATCGTAAAATTTGTCGTAATTATTGGGTTGAAAGATGGTATTTCCTAGCCATGAACATTTTAAATTATCGACTTTGCGATACTTAGAGGCCAAATTAGACCTATGTTAAGTCATGCCCAGTTCAAAATCGTAGTAGGACGCCTAAAAAGGCATCGACAGTTTTGTATGAAAGTCGTTTATCCTTAATATAATTTCACTTTTGAGCAAGACGGGTCGCAATGTTATGACCTACTAGTCGGTCACAAAATGGACACAGAGTGCGAGGTTGCCAATCTTACGATAGCTCTCTCGCTTACTCTATGCGACGATCCGTGTAATAAAAAGATAAACATGACAATGTGAACGTCGGAGCGGCAACGTCTAATAGCTTTGTCCAGTATGATGTTTCGTGCAAGGAATGTACGGTATGATAGTGTACGTCCCAATACATGGCCAGTTAATATCATGCCAATGCCCATGAAGCTGTCCTACAGCCAACACTCGTGGATGTTCACAAAATTCACCGTTTTTACACATTAATGGCCTCGCTACATGGCCTGACCTGACATCGTGTGAAAGGGACAGCTAGACTTAAATTTCACGGGTGCAAAAGAAATAAACTATTAAGGTTATAGCTTCTCCCTTTCGCACCCCCAGAAACTTTTATATAGCCATCTCTTTCAAACGATGTCAGGTCAGACCATGTAGCGAGGCCTTAACACTCAAAATAACACAAGTTTTCGAAAATAATTAGGGTGTCTACACATGGCCTGACCTGACAGCGTGTGAAAGGGACAGCTAGATTTGAATTTCATGGGAGCAAAAGAAACAAACTATTAAGGTTATAGCTTCTCCCTTTCGCTCCCCCGGAAACTTATATACAGCCATCTCTTTCAAACGATATCAGGTCAGGCCATGTAGCTAGGCCTTAAAATGACGCGACATGAATTCTTCACGTTCCCGCCAAAACTCGATATTGAAATTTTGCTTGATGGATATTGTTTATTGTGTTACCAGATTGACGATTAAATCTCATACTAAGTTATTTTCAATGAGATAAGGGCCTGCTAAAGGCCTCTATACATCACCTGATATGATATTATACGAAAGAGATAGCTAAATATTAATTTCATCGGAGCAAGTGGAGTAAACCTTAATAGTTTGTTTCATTTATTCCAATTAAATTTATGTCCAGCTATTCTCTTTACAAAAATAAGATCAGACCCTTGTGGTACTTACACCTTGATTTATAGCCTCTAACATAGATTTTAAAAAAAACTATGCCCCTACGTGGCATATACAATAGACTTAAATTTTACGGAAGAAACAAACTATTAAGGTTATAGCTTGTCCCTTTTGCTCCCATGAAATATCCTAGCTATATCTCATTCGCATGATTATATCAGATCAGATCAGGTAATGTATTGAGGTCTTCAACCGAACAGTCATAGCTAGACATACATTTCACAGAAGTAAAGAAAACAACTACAAAAATCTTATCAGCCCCGTATGTAGACACTTTCACGATTTGGAAAAGATGTAGCCACTCTTAAAGATCACTCTGGAGTTTTGGCGGGAACGTGAAGAAATCATGTCGCGTCATTTTATTATTTACCAAAACTTGTGTTATTTCGAGTGTTAATGTGTAAAAACGGTGAATTTTTACCCGTTAAGTGTTTGTGAACATGCACGAGTGTTGATGAATGATATAATGTCGTAAAACGTGGATTTTCGTGTTGTTTCCAAAACTCCATAGAAGGTTCTAGAAAAGTTTTCACCACTTTACTGGGGCATGACTTGGACTCGACCGTGACTTGCTTTGCTCGCCTTTGACTGTGACTATGACTTATTTGACAATACTCACCAAAACTTGAAAAAAATATGAGTATACTTGACACTGGCAAATGCATAAGACGTGTGACGCCATAATCCTCTTAGGAGGAAAGAGGATAAAAAAAAGATCACTCTGTGACATGGCCTGACCTTAATAGTTTCATAGTTTGTTTCTTTTGCTCCTGTGAAATTCAGGTTTAGCTGTCCCTTTCATTCGATGTCAGGTCAGGCCATGTATAGACACCTCTAACACTGCGTCCCGTGTACTGATCATATATATATTCTTTCTTTATTTATTTTTTTATTTATATTCTTCCTATTTAATTCTTCGCCCGCCCTCGTATTACGAAGTTTTCACGTTTTCTTGTTTTGTAGGTCGTATACGTTGTTGCGTTTCTCTTACGTGTGTGAGGGTGTCTACACATGACCTGACCTGACATCGTGTGAAAGGGACAGCTAGATTTGAATTTCACTTTGAATGTAGCGATGCCTTTACTTGTAGGATTAAGGTACTTTTTTTGATATTTTCGCTGGGCAGCCCTAACCACTGACAGTGACAACTTAATTTCGTCTTGCCTCTTTTTCGTATGCTGCCGTCTCATGCATGATGGTCGATCGATAGTCGGCAAAACAGTATTCAGGCGCAAAAAGGTAAGTGCGGAAGGTCAATATTTTTCGCAATTATTTTTCATGTATTTTTTGCATTAAAACGTAGTGATTATATGCTCTTTGTTTTGCATTTCAAAACTTCACTAAGTGTCTGTACCTAAATACTTAATATTCTATAAGTTTATTTTTATTCATATTCTTTATAATAATAATTAAATTCTTTATAATTGCTTAATTGAAATCTTTGGTTTTTTGAGGTAGTTATTTACTCACTAGGTAAAAATATAATTATTTGTTATTTGGTCCAAACTATACATTATGTGTGCTGCACCGGCGGCAGCGGTGAGTAGGTAGGTACTCGGCAATGAGTAATACCGTTGCTTGTTGAGAGTGACGTCGTGCAGGCAGTGGCGCCGCCCGCCGCGGCCGCCGCGCCGCAGTTCGGGCCCGCGAGGAGCCGCGACAGGACCTCCCCGCACACTCGCGCTCGCACCGAACCCTATCGATCACGCTCCTCGCAACTTTAATTTTTCCCCTTGAAGAAACATGGACAGCGCGGACGATCTCCTAGGAGGGTTCGGTAGCAGCGGCGCCAGTGGAGACGCAGTGCCGCAGGCGGCGCCGCTGCAGCCGCTGAAGCGAGACCCCGACTCGACGGACGACTTCGAGCACCTGCAAGAGTCGCCCGTGCACGCGCCGCGCGCCGCCACGCAGAGCTTCCTCGACATGGAGCGCGAGCTGATGGAGACGCGCGCGCCGGCGCCCGCCGCCGACCGCCTCGACCACCTCGCCGACAAGTTCACAGATAGCGAGTCGGAGGACACGGCGGGCGAGTCGCCTCTCCACCGGCCGGCGCCCGCCCCGCCCGCGCCCGCCGCCGCGCCTCTCGTGCCGGACTCGATGCCCGTGCTCACCGCGGCACTTGCCCCGGCGCCCGTCGCACCTCTCATAGAAAAGCCGGCACCCGCGCCGCCGACGCCCGAACCCACGCCGGTCTCGGCACCTGAGGAGCCTCTGAAAACGACTCCCGCACCCGTTGAGCCCCCCAAGCCCGCGCCGACGGCCGCGGAACCCTCGAAGCCCGCCCCGACGCCCGCGGAGCCTCCCAAGCCGGCGCCGCAGCCCCCGGCACCGCGGCCCGCGTCGCAGCCGGTGCGCGCCCCCGTCGCGCACGTCATCGAAGCCGAAGTCATCTTCTGCCAGATGGGACTCGGTAAGTGACTTATTGTACTTTGTAACGTCGCAGTTCACTCCGTTAAAATCCAACGAATAAGTAGGTACCATAACTTCGGGCCGCTGCAGGTACGCCGTGAACCTACGTATACATACAATGACGCTTGCAGCCAAAGCCTTGTTTAAAAATTTGTGTCTTGAGTATTTTACGTATCATATCACAATGCAGCGTCATTTTTATTTGCATCTGCATGATTTCATCGTCGTAGGTATCGGAGAGAGCGGCGAGGACGCGTCGCAGCGAACAACATCGCTGCGTCTTTGTCACGAAATAGATAAAATGTCATTGTGCACACAAAGATTGCGAAATGTTCTCTGGAAGCGCCGCGAACCGTGACCGATCACGAGTCTGCAGGTGAGGTGATCAATGCCCTCGGAAGACGCGCATCCGCGACCGGGCTGTCTGTGCGTTTCGCCGCTCGCGCTCGTCCCTCCGACCACACCTGTATGCCATTCTAAGCTTCTATTCCAAAATCGTCTCGTGTCTAATTTATTTTGTATTCAAGCATGACGTAACTTAGTCACGGTCTGATGAATCACACCACAGCCCGGCTTATAAGGATTCGACGTGGTCGAGTCGAGCAAAAAGTTGGTTGGTGTGGTTTGGCTTTGTGTAGGGGCGGAGGCGCGCGGCAGTCGTCAGCGTGGTGGCGAGGCGGGGTGGCGGAGCGGCAAGAGCGTTGACCGCACCACTAACGGCACCCGCAACAGCACGCGCCTCTCACTGCTCGCGGAAGGAAAGGACGTCCGACCCGACGCGACACCGACATGCATTATTCATGCAATGCACACCCGTCGCTCATCACTCGCGACCGCGACCCTACTTTGTCAGGGTAACCATTCCTCTGTAGCATAGAGGAATACCTTCTATCGCTGAAGGGAGAAGCACCGTGTCAGATATCTGAATGCGGCTGGATTTTAATACAACAAATCATTTGTTATACTATGAAAACTGACGTGGTTTTGATACATTTTGTTTTAATAAAACAAAAGCAAGACAAGGCAAGACGAGGTCGCGCGCGTGTCTCGCTAAGCATTCCTTGATAAAGGTCACCGAATGTGATCGAAACTATAGTCGGAATAACCGACTCAATTTAACGTGAGTATTCCCGTTTTATTAAAACAAAATCATTTGTTGTTATGGGTAGCGTGATTGACTAAACAGTAACATAAAGTTATGATTCAGAAAGGTTACATACAGAGATGGTTACATTTAATGTTTCAGAATTAGTTAAGAAAACAAAATTAAAGGAATTTTGTTTACCGATGTGTCGAAGATTTAAAGCTTCTGACAAACTCTATTGTACGTAGGTCTAAGCGATTTAAAGGTGAATATTGAGGATAACTAGTCCGAGAAATAGGCAGAGCGAGGGCCTTGCAATCGCGACGTGGACAACCGTCCGAGGGATAGCAAAGTTGATGTTTTGAAGTGAGTCGGGGCTGTCAATTTGCCATGAATTAATGTTTGTGTAGGAACACGATAACAGCCATCTAAAGCTTAAAATGTTCCGAGTCTAGAGTCGTAACTCTGAAGACTGCGACACTTATTATTATCATACCAGAAGTGATAGAAAATTATAATTTGGATAGTCTCTATTCCTTTAGCGTGAACTGCGTAAGGCATTCCAAACAGTATTACCATATTCTAAAAGGCTACGAACGTAAAAGTAAAAGGATAATAGAAATTTCAGGTTTCATGAACGTCTTTGTTTGTCTGAAGACAAAGCCCGCTAGTCTATTCCCCTTCTTAACGATATTATGTTTATAAAGACAGGTACTCAAACACCAACAACTTGATTTTTAGGGGTTTAAGTTTGATGTGGATTATACAACCTTTATTCCGTAACACGTTTCCCTATTATTTTTCGCGATTGCGCGTGTGCCATGGCAGCTTTTTCGAATCCCTGATGTTGAAAATAACGTGCGAGTAACATATTTCGAACAAGGATACGCGTCGGTGTCTAAATAAAGCTCATTCCGCTATCGGTTGCACTTCCATGAACCCGCTGCGAATGACTCATCATACTAAATGCCTAGTTGTAAAAGCGAGCGATATGGAGAAAGGGTTGATCAGCGTCTTTATCTAGATTGCTATTAGTCAAATATTACAAAAACCGAACTAGGTACAGATTCTAGATATATTATAATGATCAATGCAAGATAGTATATATTGCGTAATGCTTCATACACACCAATGCATACCTAGGTATAAAAAAGACTACAGTTACACTTATCGCGTTTTTTATCGCCGTGAGATAGAAGAGCAAACATTTGCAAAACTAGCACGCCGAGAGACTAGGATCGGAGGCGCATAGCTGCAAGAACTTTTATGAACATATGTATTCATACATTATGTTTCGATCACAGTGAATTGTGACTAAAAAGTTACACGATATTACGCGTTTATCACAATTTTTTATCGAGCGCAATCGCTTTTACATTCGTTGCATATCGCTTCAAAAACGATGGAATCGTATCTAATCGTGCGCCGCGCCGGCGCAACATTCGTCATCGCTCATCACCGATGTCCAAAAGTATCTCGCATAAAATTCCAGAGATAAAAATTGTGTGGAGAACGGCACTCGAGTAAAGCGCGCCGAGAGCCTCGGCGCCGCCGGCCGGTGTGAGCGCGGCGCGACGCCACCGTCGCTAATTATAGCGCGCTGCTGAAGGCTGAAGCGCTGCGCTCACAAACGGCGATCCCACGGCGGCGAGCTCACGTCCGGCCGGCACGCACGCTCTGAACAATCGCGACGCGACACAGACACTTGATAGAACGCGAACTAGATAGAATCGCGCGAACTTGTAGTGAGTGCACCTAAGTTTTTGTGTGACATCCGCCTCAGTGCTTTGGTTGTCCACCACCATGGGATCCGGAAACGATGACAGAATCACTAGTGAGTATCCGAGACGTGGCTTAACTGGATAGTAATATTTCTTACAGTACTTATTCTGAATTCTATCATCTGTCATCATGAATGGTCTAGCCGGATTCGCCATTGACGGAAACGTTAAGGAGGACGATAGGTAGATATAATTTATTGGAATTTGAAGCTATTTCTGTCCACGACATATTCGCACGACTGCCGACCGGCGACACATCCGTCATCAAACAATTGCGTCAGAACGCGTCGTTAATTCATTTTTTTATTCCCGCAGCCGTAGCAGTTCGTGGGTTCGTGTTCCCACGACACTGCAGCTTCGACCAATTTAGATTGCGGCCGTTAACACCCTAATTTGTGTTTATGTCCAGGCGGGAAGCTCGCGTTGTTAGCACGATATGACAACAATGCGCTCGAGTCGAGTCGTATTTTGGTCGACGTCGTCCGCGGCGACCTCTCCTCGCTGTGACTGCACTAGTCCCATCCCAATTGATACAGATATTAATTGCAATGGCTCGATAACTTGTAATTTTGGCTCCTATAACATGATATTTTATTTATTTTAAATAAATAAATAAAATATCGGCGAACCCTGATGTCTAAACAGTTATTAGATACAAGTCCTTTGTAGAATAGTTGTCCGTCTTGATCTAGGCGTCAATCGATACAAAACGATTCTACTCCCTCAGCGGGCGAGATATGACTCTCAATCTCTGACTGGATCTGTAAGCATTACCTGATCCAAACGAAGTCGTCAATCGATAAAACTATCAATTGGCACAATCTTCTCGCAGGCCTATTGACCTACTTCCTGCTGTGGGCGTACAAAGAAAGAGCTCTTTGTGCTACTCGTCTTAAATGACGTCACTTCGCTGTCCCCTGCCGAGCCCATCTACTCGTTTGTTTACCACGACTCGCACCGAGAGGATTAAGTTGTGTCATATCTACAATCGGTTCGGACCAATTAGGTAAAGCTTTTATCTTCCTACGCCGAGTATTTCAAGGATTCCAAACTGTCGATTGATTTTGAAATCATAAATTGACAGAAATTTTTTAAATGAACTGTGAATGTATTCTACTGACTATGCTTCTTAGTTTTCTATCGAGTTTCCTCATTATTACCGGCGCCTTTACCACTCAAAGCATACTATGGCGAGCAAGCATTTGCCGTGCTTGCCTAGCGACCTGAAATACTCACAGATTTTATTCTAGCCTTCCGCTACATGTACATGTTAACTTCTTTTGAATACATCATCGAACAAAGAATACATGAAATTCCTATAGAAAACAATCTTATAATATTACATATCAAGTCACTTAATTAAATAATGAAGGGAGGGATCCATAAAATGTTTGCTGTACTTACCTACCTGACCATTATAAACTATCAGTAATTATTTTGTTCATCGTTGACGAAATAACTCAGTAAAGTATGCGCAAAGTTCGTGAAAAGCGGAAAACCCTAGACATTGATGCAATAAAGGCTAGGCGACATGGATCGATACGCCGTCTCCTCGCCTCCTTTGGACGGGGCTCCACCACCCCACCACCCCACCACGCGCAGACACACCGTCTGCTCTTTTTGAATACATGTGAAGCTAATGCCAACCTAAAGCCTGACATCTTTGATTATATCTAATATTTCTGAGCCTGACATACCCAGTTAGTATATCACCATACCTAGAGCGCTTCCGTAGGAAAGGAACTGATTGTTGGTATTAAATCGCTATTAAGATATTGATCGATTTAATACCTATGTACTATGGAAACTCTGTCTACGAGCAAGCCAGGCGATGATCACTAAACTCTGCTCGTTTAGAAATCGGTTGTTTAACTTGCAATGTTTTTATGATAAAGTCAAATCTTGCAAATGAATTTTAGACCAGTTTCCCTTGTTCAATTGAGATTAAATTTTGCATGATTGTCAAGTTCTGATGACGAGCTGATCCTATAATGGATACGGAATGTGAAAAACGGAACTCCTCAGTACCTAACAGTAGACTGATGGAGTTTGGACACGCTTGCTCAGCCTACAGTACCAGTAACGGATTTTATAAAAGCTTGTCTGAAAAAAATATTTTTAACACAGAATCTTATTTAATTTAAAGAGGTGTATAAAAGGGTCATGCCATGGGGAAACCTGTCGACAATGGCGCGAGTTGCGCGACAAGTGCTCCCTTTATCGTACGGGCATAACCGATAGGGGTGTCTAACATATGTTTGTCGGATATTGTGGCGGTTCCATAAAGACTGACAGTAACCCAGGTAGACGTAGGATGCAGTCTTCGGTCTTAAATCCTTATGAGATATTATGTCTATTTTACAGATTTGGTCCAAGATTCATGAAATACATATATCAGATTTGATTTAGATGATATTATATACCTATCCCCTTCTGAAGGAACATGTTTTGCTTGCAAACTCTTGAGTCTTGACCTTGTCTCAGATGTCACCCATCGCCATCAAGCGAGTACTAGCAATCAACTGATAGATTAATTTTTAATTGAGCGATGTGTCGTAAATTGTGTCAGAATTGTGAAGCTGATCAGCGTGCAGGTAGTTGACGTCAGGAGTGGCTCCGCGGCAGCGACAGTGCTCGTAGTCGTAGTCCCGACACGGCGCACGTCACTAACTATAATTTACGATGCAACTTACCTTTACCATTATAATACACCAAAACAAATGAGATCGTGCCCTTCCAATCTGTCCCCTTCTCTCGTCCCTGTTATTTGGTGGCATCCTTGCCCTATATTTTGAGGTCAGAAGGGTTCCAGGGACCTTTGCCGGCTCAATGACTTTGTGTAAAGGTTTCCGAGGTCAACGATCGATTCCATAAATTTACTTAATTAAGAATGGAAAGTGTCTCCTGTATAAAGCGTCCATGCTCTAGGCTCCTCTAAACTGAGACGTCTAGTAAGCAAACACAAACAAGTCGAATTGACATCATCGGTACAATTGTTGCTGACTTCGTTAGCAGGAATATCAATTGGTTTCTTTCCAGCCTTCATGTCTCACGTGTAGGTACGTTCATGTTAGCTTAAAATTAGCACAATGATTGAATACCGTGTTCAACGTACGGTTAGCGGCCGGGCCCGCAATCCGTACCTCTAGCGGCGCGGCCTCCAACACCACCGCGCTGTGACTCACGCTGTGTTCTACGCCATGCCGTGTACTGGACACACCTTATTAATTTTCCTTCGTGACAAACCAGATTTTGCCATTTCGAGATTTACTTTATTTATTTAAAGAAATACCAACAGTATAAATATTAATTATTAACTATGGGGTTCATTTATTATGCAAAACTTATAAAAGAGACAATTAAAGAAAACTAAAAAATACTAACTAAAACCTAAAACAACTGTATAAAAATTAAACTATAAGAATATGGGGCAACATTTTTAATCAGGTACAGTTCTGATATGTGTACCCGTAACAGGTGTTTACAGAATTCACCGTTAAAAGAGTGGTACTTAAAAATAAAAACGAATGCTGTGAATTTGTATGTAAATAAATGTGAGGTCTCGGATCTTCCTCCTATCGCGCAAATTATTCATTTTAAAGAAGAATAAGCGATTTGATAAGGGCTTCTGTGTGAAGTTGTGTCAAGTGAACTCTTTTATGACGACCCGAACAAAATGTTCCGGAGAAACCGCAAAAACAACCTTGCACGCTAAGAACTCGGCCCATGATGACGATGATAATTATTTATTTCTAACATATACATATAGTTATGGAAACTCAATATCAGCCCTCAACATCAGTTATCATGAACGTTTGCGACGCTCACTTAGCAATCTTTTTTATTCTCGTCGAGTTGTCAATTTGGTGGACAGGTATGTTGGACGATTGTCGTCGCTCGCTCGTCTCGTGACAATCAACTAATCGGGTTTTTGTCCTGCGCCTCATAGAGCGTGAAGGCGTCATTCGATTTCAATGTCGAACGAATTACCTACCTATAATAAAGTTTCACTCGATGAAAACTTTACAGAAAACATACCTATCAGGCTTGTTTGTGATTTTAGTTCCCAATTCATTTGCTATTCAGCTATTCATTCATTTGAGCTATTGGTATAATAATTGGTCAATGTTTTAGAAAGGGCTTTTTGTTGCTCAGTAGCAGTAAGTAATGCTTTGTTTATGTGGTAGAGAATAGTGTGCTAAGTACCTACATAGTTAATCCCACAATAGATGGTTGTAGCGTAACTTGTACCGGTATTGTTTGCTTGTGGCCATGAGTAGGAGCACCACGAGCATCGGCGGGGGTGTGGCGCGGCGCTGAGGCAACAGACACCATCACAGGATAAAACGCAGCTACCGTAGGAAACAAACATACCTACATAGATTTAGATCCATTTGGGGTAACACTCGCACGATGCAATGTATATCTATTTGTGGACAGAAATGTAAATATTGTCACCTTGTCTTTTGTCAGTAAGACAGTATTGAAGACTTGAGTATAGTCGAATACATTTTTCTGGCTAGTTGGGCAACATCCATACAGGTGGAAATTTGCAAGTAAGTAGGTAAGGTACAAAGTTGCAATGAGGCCGGTGCATCACACGACGCACGACGCGCGACGCGCGCTGCAAGTAGGGCGCGGCGTGACCTGCGACCCGCTCCTACCGCTCCCCGCCGCAAACTCGCCAGCGCCCTACGAGTAATGTTTGCATGAGCGTATGCTGCTGCACATACATAGTGCACGAGTGTAATTATTGTTGTAAATAATGCATGCTGTTTCTCTGACTCGACTAACATCTCTTTTCTGGCCGGTATTGTAAGTTATGTAGTCTAGTAGGCAGCGACCGAGCCGACCGAAATTTGAAGTTTGACAGGAATGTCAGAGCGGCGTGGTGCTTTGTGATGGTGCGGCGCCGGTGGTGGTGATGCAGCTAGTCCAGGGTGATGGTAGGTGGCAGGGCAGCGCGCTCGGGTGCGCATGCGCGGTACCCGGGCGCGCGAGGCGGGGAGGGGCGCGGGGCTGCGCCGCCACGCCAGTATCGACGCGATAGTTCGGCGCGGCGCGCGCTCCGTCCGCCGCTAACATACTTGTGTGAGCACCGCGTTACGTAAAGTACCACGATGGCGCACTCCGAGCCTTCCCTGTGCAGCGTCCTCAGCCCGTGTAAGTGTCGCCGCGCGCCGTCTCAGCTTCGCCCGCTTCCTCTCTCCTGTCGCGACTAACCCGCTAACGCGCAGCCTTCTCTTGCAGATGCCTGGTTCGACCCGCAGAGGCTGCACCCTGAAGGTGAGTGGTCGCCGCGCGGCAGAAATACGGCTCGGTGGCGAGCCGCCAACGGCCCGGGCGCGGCGGCCCTGCGCCCTGCGCCCGCCGCGGCCGCGCTGTGACCCACTCACCTCTGTAATCGCTCGCGTGTAGTGTGTGTGAACCGGTGCGGTGGTTGTCGACGAGGGTCGTCCATCGCATCGGTGGTAGAGGTGGTGATGGCGACTGGTTCTATGGGATTACGCGACGTGACCGCGGAGACGTGCCGTTGTCGCGCCAACTATAATAACGAAACGATCGTGTGATTTATCGCAGTCAGCGTCGCTTGACAGAATAATAATAACTTCACATGTCAAGGTTACCGACAGTCCTATAGGTATCTACATAAATCTAGATAAGTAGGTGTATACTTTGATACGAATCAAACGGGACTAAAGATCGTTCACAGTAAACCAGTAATAGGAATCATTAGACAAAATCGGGATCATTAAACTTTTACACTGACTATTTCCATATCGCTAAAGTCCGCAGCTTTTGGCATTTATTACTTAGGTGTGTCTTCTGTATGAGATGGGACAAATACCACCGCAATGCGTAACTAGTTAATTGTATGTCGTCACGACAACAAGACGGATAGGTTTAATTTAGATTTGCGTCTGATAATCTATTGTGGAGTAGGTAGGAGTCTCGCCGGTCGCTGTGGCACCGGCGCGCCGCCGGCTTTGCGACGCGCGCGGGTCTTCATTAATATCTGTTGCCTGTTGACACAGATGAACCAGATACCTCGTCACGCGGGTTTTGGTCCGATCAAAAGTCGCCACAGTTTGAGGAAAGCACGGGGTGCGCGGAGCGTGACAAATAATTCCCATTGGCTATCATCAAGGTTACGCCCACCACTGTACCGAGCTAGTACGTACCGTAGTGATGGGGTAAGCAGTAGGCTGTGGTAGGCAACATCGGTACTTACCTACATAGCGAACTTCCGCTCTGCCATAGAAATCGCACTCACTCGAATTTCAACTCACTAACATAACATTACTACACAACACCATTAAAGTACTAATTCTTCCTCAGTGTCGTGCACTCGCGGATTTTTCGAGATCGAGCTGTAAAGTCGAATGTTTTTTTTCGAGGTCCCTGCTCTCTTTGCGCGTTTCAATAGAATGTGTTAATTTAAAATGTGACATTTTCTCGAGATCACGCGTTTTGTTAGGTCCGAAAAATAATGTTAGTTTACCCAGAATCAACTCAGTTACTTCAATTCATCATCTAAAAATCTATTTAGCCGGGTATCGAAATTAACAACTGAATCATACACCTAATAACCTTCAAATACTTACGTCGTATACTATAGTCTACTGACAAAAACGCCATTATTGTTTACCAGAAAAACGCGGGCGAAGCCGCGGGCAGAAGCTAGTAACGGATAAAAACTTCAAACATCCTACGCACCTACGGAACCCTACTAAGCATGGCCCGACATGCTCTTAACAAGTTAAGACCACAGTCTCAGGCACATGCTAGATGCTGCCGGTCGATTCTATCGTGATTTCGTTGCTTGTCGAGTTTAGTCCAAGCAGAAGGTCCCGAGTGTACAGTTTAGTTAGTTAGAATTCATCAGTGTTCGAATCCCTTTACGGTATGGTGAACATCGAAAATGCAAGTCTGCGTTTTGTTTAATGAGTCACAACACTACTTTATACGTGCGTTCGCCAGAAAGGGACAACTGCATGGGATATCCGCAATGAGGAAAAGGGATAAGTGACGACGTGTCCATTATACGCTGAGCTCAGCTATGTCTTGTAAAACTGAATTATTTTACTTACCGATGAAAAGTTATTCCGTCTTTTTTGTAGTTTGAGTGCGCGGATGACTTTCCACACAATTTCACTGCACAGATAGTCATTTTTGTTTACTGTTGGTTGTCAGGAAAATAAAACAACCGTTTTATTTTGTAAGCCGCACGCACGCACGCACAGCTCTGGCACTTGGTCGGAACTGAGGTTCAATATTTGGGGCGGCGTCTTATATAAGTCTTATAAAACTTATGTGTTGCGCGCTAGGCTCGTCCTAGACTAGGTATCTAGTTCTATTCATCTGTGCCTGTTGATGATGAGTGCTCCTCGGCAACACGCGTGCGCGTATCATCACATCACATCTGAAGTTACTACACTCGCAAGCTCGTTGATGCGAATCTTTCGTTCCCAGTAATGTTCTCTTCCTGTAACAATTGTAATGTGCACGTGGTCCACACGTGGTTGCGTTGTGGGTATATTCTCCAGCCGGTTGCGGTTGCGTTGTCTTTGTCTCGACTAACACTTGGGATTCCTCCTTATGTTGCTCGTTTCATGAACCGAGTTGATATCGTTTCCGCAGTCCGTACTGACTGATCGACCACTCTGACTCGGCCCGTTTCCTAACCTACCTATGTTGATAGGTACCTAATTTAATTAGAGAACATGTTCTGCTAGAAACGAGTCGCAGTCGGTGTGTGTCTGACATGCGTAGAAGGTATCGTTTTGCGGTAACGGCGACGGGCCCGTCGGCTCGGCTCGTCTTTGTTTCCTCGGCACCTGCGAGGAAACCTGATAGGTCTCCGGAGGCTGCATGCATCCTTTGTATACTTGCCATATTATACACATACCTACGTAAACATACAGTAAACACGTAAAAATGCACACAGGTACGTAATAACCTATCAACCCAACGTCTGTCAATGATTATTCAAATGTTGTTTCCTTTAAGCGGTAAACGGCGCGGCGCCGGCGGTGCCCTTACATTGCGTCATGTATTATCGTGCATGATTGTTTTTAAAGAATGATATCGTTGCGACCACTAACTGTTATGGCCTCGATTCGAGGCTAATGTTACCCTAATTGCTCACATTTGAGCCGCATTACCGGTGCAATACGCCGACGCTGACGTTCTTATCTCATAATGTACCAGTGGTGACGGTCGGTGAGTGAGACTACTGCATTCTTCTAGTAGCCTATGGCCATTTGTATTTTCCAAACATTGTTGCTTGAACATAACTAATTAAATTTTTCCCAATGTAGGTAGGAATCTATTGTCATATATTTACTGGAAAGTAATGCATACCTTCGCATTATATTCCCAAATTCTGAGTCATTATCATTACCTAGTAACATTGTCATCATGACATGTCATGTTCATGACAAAGTGAAATGTTCATCTCGTTAGAATGTATGTTTATCACAGAGTAGGAATTTACATATCACCATTTATGTAATTATCCTCGATTTGTTCGTCTCCCCATAGTTCTCGTATCTTCAACTGTGCAGAACGGTGGAGAGAGTGAAAACGAGATGCGATGCGATGCATCTACTTACGTTAGCGCGCAGCATTCGTTGACAGAGGCAAGATATAGGTCTTCCATGCTTGGACAGTCACATGAATATACATATCTGTATCATAGTGGAATTGTCTATGATAACGCCATTATCGTTTCAAACATATTATGTAAAGTTATATTCTGGTGTTTTGTAGTTTCCGCGCGCCCCACGGCCGAAAGAGCGGAGCGCGGCTTTGCCACGTCATCAAATCATCATTATCATCAGCCAGAAGATGTCCACTGCTGAACATAGGCCGCCCCCATACAGCGACAAAGCGACCGACAACTTGCCACTTGCATCCACCGGTTGCCCCCGACTTTTACGATGTCGTCGGTCCACCAGGGCCCCTATTCGGAGAAATGACATTTTATCTCGGTCACTGTCTCTCTAATTTAGAATTTAATGGGAGTGAGAGTGACCGAGATAAAATGACATATCTCCGAATAGGGTCCCTGATAGCTACTCGTCTAGCGGTGACTTTGGTTCTTCGACGATTATCCTCGTACTGGATTTTATCGCACAAAGAAACTCCGAGCGTAGTCTTGCCACGTCTATCTGATAATAATTTCTCAATTCGATTCGATTCGAGTACCGCATCTCGAACGAACAAAATGCCCGACACACGAGCTGAACGTATCTTTTGAAATAGGTGGAAGATAAGAAAGGCGATAACTGATACGTGAGACTCGAATAGCTTCTTCGACTTCTGCGTCATGAGTTCGTCTGGCCGTTGACACAAAATGTTGAAATGTTCGTTGTCTGATGGTAGTTTCCCACCTCCATTTTTTATTTAAATATCAACTTCATCATACTATGTAACGTTTTGTTATAAAACCTTCAGGACCAAATTTGGCTTGTTATTATAGTCCACTATATCCGTGTCCGTGAATCTGAATGGATTACCTCAACCATTGGAAAGTAGTAGAGTAGGTATAGATCTCGTCTGTAATCTGTAAGTCAATAATTGACTTACAGATTACATTATTGTAATAGTTGGTGAGAGGAGTGCGGCTTGGTGGCAAGTCGGGCACGGCGCTGGTGCCGGGAACAGTGTTCACTAGAACAACGCGACTCGTTATTTTTACCGTCGTCACACCGACGACCGCGACCTCTCTCGCGCCTATATGAATTACCATTGTATTTCTGTTTCTACAAATCAACGTCAAACCAAAATAGCTACATCTGATAAAACACCCACGACTCAGCCTTCTTGTTCATAAAAAGCGGAGCTTTGTTTGCTGACAGTTGATGATGCACTACGTTAAGTTTTTGTAGATCCATTAGAATATCATATTTTAAGACTACAACTATATCTTCTTTCAAGAGTTCATCAAAGCAACGGGACAAGCCTAGATATCTATCGACATTTGCTACAACACTATAATCCAGCTAGTGTTAGTACCTAGTCCTATTACCTTCTTGTCGGTGTGTAACGACCCGTGTTCGTGTCACGGCAGGAAACCGTCATAAATTGCTAGTATCCTAGAGACCTATCCTATCTCCTGCTATCAGAGCAGACACAGACGCAGCCATTACCGCGCTGAGCCGCGCCGATAGATGATAGTGACACGATAACTTTTTATATAGCAATCGGTGTTATCATTGCGAGTACTTATTCATTTCTCATTTTATAGTGATTAATGCCCAATTGAAAGTTGCATCATAATTTTGACATATCATGTAAAATGTAGACCTTTAAATAATACTTATACATGGACACTGTCGGGGATGCGAAATATTTTTTCTCTCGCTGACACGGGGACAGATAGCTAGAACATTATCTTGTAGTTTTTAAAAGTGTAACTAAATGTTGGCTTGATATTTCATTCGACGCAGCCTAACCACGTCTGGTTGCCATTAACACGCAAGCCCTTATAATATCGTCAAGGCTCGTTCCTGTTCCGGCTAATCAGCCAGGCATCTGCAACATGCTAATGCTGTCAGCCTGTCACCGCTGCCACCGCTCCCGTACCAATAGTACACTACAGTGCTATAACATAAGCAAGCATGACATGACTGGTACTGAAACAAGTAGTGAAGTAGAGTCACGGTGGCATTACCAGTAATCAACTCTGTATTTATATTATTATTTTTTGTAGTGGAAGGATTTTTTTGCAGAGTCCGTCTGGGGAAGACCCCCACCTTCGGCAGTTCTTTCAAGTAGTAGTGTGCAAACATTACTGTGTTCCGAATTGAAGACCAATGTTTCCAGCAAAATTACTGATCATAAAGAGATTTAACCTCTTAACTCTCAGGGATACGAGCGCAGTGCATTGCCGCGCAGGGATTTGTACAGATGAATTTCAATATTTTTTTTGTAGTCGTTGGGTTTTATTTCTGTTGTGCCTATGATAACACGGTTACGATGGCATTGACCGTAGTCCCTCCTTTTCACGCCCGCCTGCGCTCGCGCCGTTGCCAAATTATTTTTCTGCACCTGCGCGCTTCGGCTCGCCGACTGCGGCAAACATCGGGAACATCGAGGTAGTCAGGTGCCTTTGTTTCTGTCACACGCACTGCACTTTGCCCCTTTGTTGGGATTGTGTTTAGCACATCTGACTCTCGTTCAAATTCTAATCGGGCCTATTCGTAATCTTATTCGAATTGGAACGAGTCCTGCACTAACGGTAAGGATATAATGATTATGCATTTCCCCCTTCTTTCCTGAGCTATCTCAGCTCCCTGAAGTATTGAAGCATAAGGCTTGGACCTGAGAAACATCAGAAGCTTTGTTCTCTTTGTGCAAGAGTCCAAAGCTTCTGGTGCATCTAAGTCATATATCAAGTCAATATTTATAATTCCAAAAATAATGATGAAGTAATATCTTGAGAAGAGACTTGCTCTGAGAATACTTAATGAGTGTAACATTATTATTCAACGCCTGTCTCCTTTTATCTAGTTATTACCATCAAGGTCTGCGTCGCGGCCGCGGCGCAGGCGCCTGTTTGCCACCATACTTACTTGTATGGAGACGGACGTCGGAACTTGTCGAACAGCTTTTTATGGTAATGAAAGCTACTCGATACACTTTCGATTTCGTTGACACGTGGAAACGGGAATGTTGTAGAGATTTCTTTGTTATGTTTCTCGGACGCTAGTCGAGAAACGAAGCTTTCGATTTTGAATTGAATGAGTAGATTTAATATGTAAGAGAGCTGATCGTTGTAATCAACGAACGGTTCAGTCTGTCGACTCATATAATTATTTTAGTCTTTTCAAAATAATTTCTTCTTTTCAATTTAATTAATCTCGATGTACCTATCCCCATTGAGTAATGTTACTTCGTATCCTAGAGTTGTGCAGCGCTGCGCATAGTTCTCACGCTCGCATTGTAGAGCTGTTAAAAATATATGTAATGTTTGCTTCGGTACATTATAGAGTTTCTATCTATCTATCTATTATAATATTTAAAATGCAAAGCATGTCCCGCATCATCGCCAGCGGAGCGCCTCGCCTCGCGCGCTGTGCACCGGTGCGGGTGACGTCACAGCGACGTGGTGCCTGTTGTACTCATGGCACTCCAACTGTCACTGTCAGCTGTCAATGTGACCATGCGCTCGCCATTCCACAGACTTTCAGACATAATGATAGGTACCATCGTCCATGGCGAAACACTCGCCGCCATCATCGTCCTGCAATAAGAACTAATCGGGCTTAATTCTCCTCATATTCCTACAAAGTTCTACCTCATTTGTCAGTTTACAAGATGTGTGATATTCCCACGCGTCTTCTTTACATATAGTCGTGCTTTTTTGCATTTTCATTGTCTAAATGACTTTTTACATTTTTAATACCGCTCCAACCTACTACTAAATAAATGGTCGGTCGAGTCGTTGAACTTCCTGAACACAAAGACGGATTTAGTGAGGGATGAGTCATTCGCATCCGACTTCTCCGATCGATCCCTCTGCGTCCGCGCCAGGCGTCTCTTCACACTGCAGATAAGCCTTAATGTGATTCGCTTACGACCCAGGTCGGCGTGGTATAAAAACCATTTCTCGGAACTCGTAGCGATAACTTTATCTTCAAATATTCAAATAATAAGGTACAAATCATTTAAGGTTGTAGCGCTATTCCCCCAAATAAAACAAAATAAATAAATTACATCTATATCCATCAATTTTATAATTTATTGTTATACCCTTAGCATTTTTACATTTTGGTTTAGTTTATTGCACTTCATTATTTCTATTCACTGTTCTATAACTACAATATATTTAATACCATACTTTTTAGATATTAATTTTATTATGCAATTTGCCAGAGACAGACTATATAATATTTTGGTATTTGTTAATCTTATTATATAAACGAGAGCTGATTGCGTCAAAATGTCGGCTTGCAAAATCTGTACTTGTCGGTTCAGTTGCGCAGACAGTTTGCTTTCTTCGCTTGTTGCTTGGGTTGTATGGAATCAATAAGTAGATGTTTGCGGAGAAGAGCCTGTGTCACATACAGCTGTCGCACCGAGAACACCGAGCAGGCCATGTAAATCTGTCTCGTAGGCTACCTGCGCGGCTTACCGGACGTAACCTTGAGGACAGCCCTCTGTCAATCTCTCCAGTGGGAGCATGATCGTTACATAGGTTCCTCCCCAAGCAGTAATACAACACCGGCTGCGCATGAGCACAAGTACAAAGTTCTCAGAACCTCGGTGAGGCAACTGCTCGCAGTGTCTTATCTTGTACGAGTACGTACGCAAAAGTTCAATGCCTCTGACCACTCGGTCTCGGTCACAGTCACGGTTGCTCATAATATTATGTAGTTTTCATTAGCACTCTTTTCTGGAATTTGAATTATTGAATGTCGAAATGTGACTTGAAGTAGTTAATCGGCTGTACCATTCAATTTACATGTTCACCATCCTCATTGATCATTTGTCAAAAATGATGATGTTTGTGTTTGTCGGTTTTATGTTGTTGTGATTGGTGATTACTGATAGGTAAGTAGTTAGTTTGCGGTCGGGTACTGCGCTCGTCCTGATTTGCGCGCCGCGGAGTCCGTCCGGGTTCTTCTGTCGGCGATAACCTGCGTGCTCTCGATAGGTGACAATGTATCGCTAAGGTCGGTCGGAGTCCGCGGCGGCGGCGGCGCGTGGTGTCACCAGCGGGTCAGATGACGTGTGTAGAAAGGCAGGGCGCGTGGCGCGCGGTGCGGCGCCGCTCGCTCACTCCGCCACCATGGCCCGACCCAGACAGTCGCCCCGGCACGCCGCTCAGTACGAGAACCTCCCGCCGCGTGGACCAGGTATTCCCTATCGCCGTTCACACGGAGTGTCGGGCCCCGCGGCCGGCGCCGCCGCTCGGCTCCCGCGGGAACCGGCTCGCTTCCACACGCTTCCATTCATGTGAGGACGTGGAACCCGAGCTCGGCCCGTTTACGTAGGCAAATCCCGCACATGTTGGATATTCGAAAGTTTTATCACTGAAACTCACGTTACCAATTAATTGTTTTATCTTATCTCGTTGAAATTTTACAATATCTGTGTAGTGTTCAGTGTTTCAAGCTGAAAACGCGCTTTGTAGCAGCTGTTCATCGGGTTTGTGTGTGCGTCCTACCGTAGCGCGTATGTTGGCTAAATTCGATATGTGTAACGGTACACGGGCTGCCGCCCGCCGCCCGCCGTGCGGTCGGGTCGCTCTACTCTGGGTGTGCTGCGGGCGCGGGAGGCTCCACGGCCGCGGCGCCGCACTGCGCGGTGGGCGGCTGGAGGCCGGCGGCACGCGGCGGGTACTGAACTTTTCGGTCACGTCTCGTTCGGGTGTCTCCTACCTGTCGCGAAACACCGGTGATATCATCGACTCGCCGTATAACAAGTTTTATTCAAAAACTTGGAATCTAAAAATACCGCGATTGATTTTACTAGTTTTACATTGTAGGTAGGTTTGATCTGTTCGACCTATCCATGTAGGTAGGTATAGATGGGAACTAAGTTGGTGGCGGTCCTGGAGAGCCACCCGCGACTGGCGCTCCTTCCACTCCCTCAATCTAAGAAGTGAAAGTATAAGAATCTAAGAAGAAGGAGAAGGGAGAGTTTAGGAAGTGCCCACCTTGCTCTCTCTCATTCTCCGACCGCCACAAATGAAGTCCTCATACGTGTCTGCATCGAGAAATCCAAAGAACGGAAAAATGTTAGTTGGCCAAGTTTAGATCCAAGCACATATTTTATGTTTATGTCGAAGCCCACGTTAGGCTCGGCAGCTGCAGCCCGAGGAAAGTGTAAGACGGTCGTGTTTGTGTGGTGTTGCAGTGGAGTCGCTGATCTACTGGCGCGCGCCGGCGCGGTCGGGCGCGGCGCTGGGCGCGGGGCTGGCGCTGCTGGTGGCGCTGGCGTGCTGCTCGGTGGTATCAGTGCTGGCGTACGCCTCGCTCCTGGCGCTCACGGCCGCCGTCGCCTTCCGCATCTACAAGAGCGTGCTGCAAGCCGTACAGAAGACAAACGACGGACACCCCTTCAAGTCAGTATTACTGTTACTACATAGATACCTACACGCGGAGGAGTTATGTACCGCTCTACCCTTATCCGTATATCGAGCTTTACTGTTTGCTACAATTTAGAATCCCGTTGTACGGTACAACGAGCTTCTAAATTGTACTTATGTACCTATTAGCGAAAATTACTTTTAGAAGACACGTTTTCTCGTCATCTATATATAAAGTAAAGTAAATATTTATTTCCAGGAACATGTTTTACATTGATGCTTAATTTATTTACCAGTCTAGTGTATACTCTTGTTATATGCTGACTTAACAGTAGGCCCCAAACTCGGCTAAGCCGGTCTCTTGGTGACCCAGGACAGATTTATCTGAATTTGTTGAGGATGCGCGCGCTAAGAAGTTTATATACGACAGACTTTGAATGCGAACAGACGTCAAAAAAATTGCGTGACTGAGATCAAGAGCGAGATAAACTTCAGACGTCTGTCGTCCGCGTATACCTACCTAGTATCATTTCGTAGTGACCCTACGGTTAAGTTTTTGGGTATCTAGGTATAGGTAGGTTCATTTTCTAGATTTCAGAAAGTAACATCGTCGACTGCCTCACAGTTAGTTAGTACATACTTAGCATTCAGCTATTATTATTAATAGCTCTTAGATAACTTAGTACTTTAGGTATTTAGGTATCTACCAAGTATTTTAGTTTGTCTTAACAACAACATCACAATTGATATGACCACTGACTTTATTAGACAACGAAAATACAATTAAAATAAAGAGTAATCAAATATCCGTAGTATCAATATACTGCTGGATATTGCCTATTGTCGGCCTTATCGCCTAAAGCGCCAGCGCCACGTTTCTAGCCACGATGTCCTCAAAAATGTGAAATGTTTGAAATTGATCTTATTAGAAAGTAGGTACCTATAACAAAAGTAATAGACGCCAGCGTTACATTACAGTAAGTATCACTTCAACCAGAATCATTGAAGCGGTACAGTACAGTAGCCACGGTAGGTAGGTAGGTAGGTAGGTGGCTATCTACCGTGCTCGTGTACGAGCGAACGACTTCTTATAGGTACATCAAGTTTTGTATTTTTCTTAAACATGATATTAATTGCGTCTATTATTTTGAAATGGATGAAAATCAAATTATTCTAATAAGTTTTTGTGGAAAAAAAAAGGATTATTCATTGTTACGCCACACTCTGTACTAGATTTACGCATGCTTGCCTCGGCCACGCCTTGAGCCGCATTTTCGTTATTTCCACAACATCTATGAACTGCTGCAGCTGTAGTGTACTTTTCTAAAAAAACGAAACACACTAAAAGAAAAATGTTCAGGTAGTTGTAGTCGCCCAGCTCCAGGTATAATAAGCCGGGGCACGCGCCCTGTAGTGTGCACTGTACTGACTGCTAATACATCTCTACATAGTATAAAACAAAGTCGCTTTCCGCGTCTGTCTGTCTCTATATCCGCTAACTCCTCCTTAACAACGCAACGGATTTTGATGCGCTTGTCACCATCAATTAGTAAAAATTTCACGGAATGTTCAAATATAATAAAAAAAATTATTTTTTTTCCAAATTACACCCGTGCGAAGCCGGGCAGGTCGCTAGTTAGTAACAATAGTATCTGTTACTGAAGTCGTGACAAACACCTGTGTTTACTCAAATGCTCAGCAAGGAATCACTGAGCGTCGCTACCAACTTGTTGAAGCTTGATCACGTAGTAGATACGTACGTAGTATATTATAATTATGTTTTGTGGCTTGATTGTCGCATCCACAAGATAAAACATTTAACTAATCATGGAGGTACCTATTCATTTCGTATAGGAATTATTCGTTACTTAGTCAGTGGTCTCAGATCTCTGCTTCAGAAACTTATACCTACCTACCTAAGAAGGTATAAGTTCACCTACTTAAAGCTCAATTATAAAGTTTGTTGGGAATTTCAGTTCACAGTTCACGTGGTTATTACCGTGAAATAGGTGAACTGAATTCTGAATTCTGAATCCAACATCAAAAAGATATTCTCAATTCGATTGTACGATAATAAAATTGTTGTTAATAGAAAGAAGAAAGAAAGAAAATAATTTTATTTTGCAACAACAGTAACATTAATAATATTGAAGGGTAGGCAGGTGAGCAATATCATATAACTATAGCTAATCAAAGTTATGTGTCACAAAAATGGCCTCGACTCAGCATAATGGAGTTTAGCAAACAGCGCTGATCTTCCGTTGAAGCCGCTCACTGAAGTCACGAAGGGCTCAAAGCTGTAGCGCAACGTAGAAACAAGAGTCACTAAACATATTAACTTAAACAATTACAAACAATCACAATATTAAATAAAAGTCCAACCTGTTTACGGTATAACCAATTTTTTGTTTTTAAATTTAAAAATATGTGTTCAAAGATAAGATATCCAATAATAAAAATAAAACGTAAATCATACCTTATAGCATACTAAGAGGTACATAACAACCTATATATTTTTTGGGAAAAATGGGTGTTAACCGTTATCGCTTCAGTGCAGGCCAAGTAGGTAATCCGACATAACATTATTCATATAACACATAGTGTTTTTCAAACCTGCGTTTGTTTGGTGTCTAGTTTAAGGTGGACCGCGTCCATGTGGCGGTACGTCCCTTCACACCCCCAGTAGTGGTACCGTACCCACTGTACTGTAGACGTTATAGCCGCTGTCCACTGTACAAAAGTGAAGTGATATAATATGAGTATCGATGTGACGGTTGCAGATGGCTGCTGGAGGCGGAGATCAGCGTGCCGGCGGAGCGCGCGCAGGCGCTGGCCGCCTCCGCCACCGCGCACCTCAACGTCGTCTCTAACGAGCTGCGCAGGTATACATACCACCACACCACACTTCACTACACACTAGGACGAAACTAACCGACCCTTACTGCGGCCCTCATAACCTCACAAGAACATAGACTACCAGCAACCACCAACTCTTGTACTACCTTCACTGTGAGTCGACCAGATAGCCATTTCTCTTAATAGCCGTCTAGGCTACAGGACCACACAAACATACGTACAAACAAGTAGTACCTATTGAATGCAGTATTTTTTTTTTTATACATTGTACCGCCGAGGATGACTCGGCGCCGCGGCCGCGAGCCGCGCGTGCTGCACGCATACCATATTTTTAAACACTATTATGTACTTACTGCACAGACTTACTGGTACTAGTACTTCTTGTAACGTGATGTTTTTCTCCCTTCCTTTGTTTTGCTAAACAAAGCAAGGACAATGTAAATTCTCTTACTATGGTAAGCTCAGATCAGACCCCCGACTAGATTCGTTACCCTCCCAGCCTCAGCACAGCTTGGCTTGTGCGTCGCCGCAGAGGCGTAGTGAGACATCGACCTCTATTATTACTAGTATCATTAAGAGGTCTAATCCTATGAAACGAATAAATAAATGGCGTCCCTGTAAGTACCAACTGGACAAATAACTGCTAAAATTGGCTACAACTTACGCTAGCCGCGACGTGAGCACGTATACATGGTTATATTATAGAATAATTAACAACCAATGACTGAGTGTTACTAGTCTACCACAATATCTTACCTTGTTTTTTTGTCTTTTCCTCTAACTCTATCTACAGAGTAGCGAGACAAGCTCTAAGACTCGTAGTGGCGCGAGCGCGGTCGTGTGTCCGGTCTCGAGTGGCACTAGTGTAGTGCCACTCGAGAAGTAGCCTAGCCTAGTCGTGTCCGGCCAGCCTGGCCTTCTGAGCAGGCGTTAGTTCCGGCCCGGCCGTAATCGGCCGCTGGGTGTTGCAGGTTGTTCCTGGTGGAGGACCTGGTGGACTCGCTGAAGTTCGGCGTGCTGCTGTGGTGCCTCACGTACGTCGGCGCCTGCTTCAACGGCATCACGCTCATTATCCTCGGTAACGACACTGCTCTCATATTTCACACGACCTCAGAACACTGAAGCGTTACTCGACTTTACCTATATTTTGCGATGTATCTCGATTTTAAACGAGAATTTTAGCTGAGAGACTTCACCTTCGCTGACAGGGTGTACGGTGATAACGTCCCCGTGTGACCATTTGGGGAAAATATTCATCATTTCTAGTCTCATGTGATAATTTCTATATCTTCATGATGGTCTCAAATACAATGTCCCAATACATGGTTACGAATTTATCAAAATCCAACCAAGCACGGTTAGACGTGGAAAAATGTGAAGAAATGCCTGCGGGACGTCGCTGGCCGTTTGTGTCGATTGCAATATCGGTATAGCGATGGACAAGCGACTGTAAGTCGTAGCATGTAAGATCGTTATTAGAACTGAAGTCACATGAGCATCATAGTTCGTATAAAAACCAAACATTGTGTTATGACCCTAAAAACGAAATTGTGTCGGAGACGTGGCAAGGTCCTACTGCAGGCAATAAAGTGGAGGATTGGAGGAGTGGAGGAGTGGGTGTGTTGTGACGGGTGGTTGCGGTCGGTTGCAGGGTGGATAGCGCTGTTCACGCTACCGAAGGCGTACGAGATGAACAAGGCGCAGGTGGACGCCAACCTCGAGCTGGCGCGCGCCAAGATCGACGAGATCTCAGCCAAGTCAGTACATTACATACACACATACACATACACCACACGCTCGGAGCTCTCGGCCCCGCCTGGGCTGAGCCTGCTGTCTGTATACACCCAGATCACATATTCATACATCTATCCGGCCGGGAATAGAACTAAACTATTATGAACTATTATGAAACCCTGAAATCAAGAAGAAAAAAACAGCTGCTCCATAGAAAAATGTCAATGACACGACAAAATGTATGGAACAGCTGTTTTTTTTTCTCGATTTCAGGGTCCATTGGTCCCATAGTAAAAGTTGTTAATAATGTTGAGTACATGCGCCCTTGTCGGCCTGGCATACCTTTCACGCGCGCAGGTTTGCGAAGTGTTCGGACGACGTAAAAGTTACCTTATCCAGCGTACTGCATGTGGTTATATACATGTCAGCTTTGGATAAGGTATACTCGAACGGCATATAGCACCATAAGGGTGCAATATAATGACGCATTTCGCATCCTTATGAAGAAGGCTCGATTTTGCAGCGCGTCGGGCATGTTTTCTGATGCAAGAGTTCCTGATTTCTTTGCAGTTGTTCGATCTCGTATCGCGTATTTTTGGGACGAAATATGAAGATCGAATAACAGCATAGTGCAGGGCCTATCCAATAACTTGTGTTGTCCGATATGCAGATTTAGGATATCTGTCGCCCGGAGTAACAATCGACAGTAGTAGTAGACTATATAGTTAGTAGTAGACTTATATTTAATTTTAAATATTTTAATTTTTATTTGTATTTGGAATTTTCTGTTGTCTTTAATTATGGTTTTTTTTTCATGAAAAAATAAACATTTATTATTATTATTATTTACTTATAACCCTGTATTTATTCTCATTTTTGTTTAATTGTAACGCGGGTGAATAGCCCACATTTACCCGGAAATTTCCGACTTCACTGTCAATTCACACGTGTTGGCTATTTTCAAGGATAGTGTGAGCATGAGGTGCGCGCGCTCGGGCGCTCGGGCGCTCGGGCGCTCGGCTTCCGCTCCTCTGTCTCCTTAACTTACTTTAGTCATTGTCTCTATTTAATAGAATAACGCAAAGTGAAAATCCTGTATGTCTCGTGTGTGTAATCGCTCGGCAGTTTCCCCCACCTCTTATTGTATTGTGTCCCAGAATTTTGAATTTTTCATTTGAACAGTTGAAGCCTTGCGCAGAACTGCACATGTCGGTCCACTGCCTACGCGGCATTACTTCATTAAATGCCTGCCACTATGTTAGGAAATATAACCTAGATCTGTGGAATTACGACCAGAATGTAAAGGTAAAGGTACTGGAATGGTCACCTCCGAGGATGTCTACCGCGCGTGTATAGCGCGTACTTCCGGCCACTCACCATATTTCTCTAATTTAATTTTGCACCCCACATCATCATTCAAATGACAATAGCTAGATACAAGTATAATTATATTGATGTAGACGGCACATAGTTTCCCAACAGTTGGATATTTTTGTGTGCAGGGTGAGGGCGGCAGTGCCGCTGGGCAGGAAGGCCGAGAGCGAGAAGGACAAGTAGGCGGCAGCGGCAGGCAGGCGGCAGGCGGCAGGCGGCAGGCGGCAGGCGGCAGGCGGCAGCCGGCGGCAGCGGCAAAGCCGACACACACTTTCTTAGCGCCGAGTACTTCACTGTTTGTTATATTTATTAATCTACTATTAAAGATAACTATTTTACGTGTAAAGCTTTATGAGACGAGTCATGCGGAGATTATTGTATTTGCTTTTTGAAATTTTAAATTAAAACAACCAGACGAAATAAATGTTTTATTTTGTAAATAGTCAATGGTTACTTTGTCTTCCTTTCATCTACCATTCTTCCCTTTACTACACTACACTAAACAGTCATCGCACAGTTAAGCTCCATCGATTTGTAAAGTTTTCATATTTATTTATTTATTTTTATTTATTTTATAGAATATGGATCCCCAACAGAAGTTACAAGTTATATTCACATTATGAAACGTAGGCATCAAGCTGGGTGCACCCCCGATTACAGGAGACCACATCGTGCTCGTGGAGGTTCGACTAGCCTAAACTAAATTGAAAATATTTTTTGCTGCTTAAAGGGTACAAAATATTATTAATAAGCTATTACTTTAGGCTAACATTGGAAGTGAAAACATTTACTTGTGAGTCTTAATTATACAATGAGAAAATGTACTTAAAACTAGGAAACATCTAAATATTCCGCATATAATATTCCACAGCGTGTTCAAAAACATCTGTAATGCAGTTCCAGATTTGCAGGTCGAATACCGAATGGTCGCGCAACGAAGCGATAACCGCCAGTCAGAGACGAGCATACGACTCTATGATTGGCGGATATCGCCTCGTTTCGCGATAATTCGGGGCGATAGACGCTAGTCTGGGACAGGCGTAACAAAATAATAATTGGAATTCGAACTGAGAGCATAGGTTCTTACGATACGCGTCTAGGTCTAATGTTAGAGAGTATTATGTTCCTTGGTACAGCCGATAAACCGCGCACCTGAGAAGTACACGTTTTATCGTATCGTACATTCTTGGGGTGTATTTTATCGCCTGTGCTGTAACGAGCTAGATTTGAATTTCACTGGATCAAAAGAAACAAACTACTAAGGTTATAGCTTCTCCCTTTCGCTCCCCAGATACTTATATATAGCCATCTCTTTCACTCGATGTCGGGTCAGGCACAGGTCAGGCCATGTATAGCCACTTTAAGTAAGGAACATAATACTCTGTAACGAGAGCACTTAAACATACTAAAAGTGGCCTTTTTTTTTTATTTTTTTTTTTTATTTACAATATTGCTCCACGGACTCCGGGGTCCGTGCCATTTATCAAGTTTTACAAATATTTTATCAACTAAAACGGAATATAAATACTAAAGACTTTACAAAAGGAATATACCAACGAATATGCTAATAAAGAGCTAAGTGCTATTATAGATTTGCGTATATACTCCGAGCAGTCCAGCTCCCGCAAGCAGCACCCGTTCACGAGTTGACGCATGTGCCAGCCATCGCTCTCCTCAACCATATTGAAGGGAAGAGGGCGACCCGCCACACGACGCCGCCGCAAGAAGAAGCTTTTTAGTGAGCGTGATTGCTCTGGGGTATACACACAAACTTACAACAAAGGAAACAAAAATAAATAACTAATATAAATGTTACTTTTACAATATACACGCTATCTTTTACAATTCAATCGCCTACTCCTGGCCCAGGGCCTCCATCACCGCCGCGTTCCGATCTTTGATGGCCATCTGCAGGTTGTACTCTTTAATGGTCTTCGGTGACGCAGCCGACGCTCGACGCACGAATCGACTGATGGCATCGTCTTCAATGTCGTCGGCGTAGTAGACGAAGGTCCCGGTGTGCCGCGATACTGCAACAACCGCATGTGACACGCTCTCGTGCAGCTTCATTTTTGGCTTGGTCTTAATGGCGATTACCGACTCGTATGTTAGCCCCTGAGCTTCATGGATGGTAAGAGTGCGCAACCCTGTGCCTCCCCCATAACCCTGGATGATGAGGTTTTCCTTTTCTTCCTGCGTGTGCACTAAGAAAGGGGTGTTGGGGAGGGTGCTGGGTATTTGCGCCCCCTTGTACCGTCTCTGCTCAAGAGACCTAATACGGGGAGCTGAGGAATATATACCGGAGTATATTTCCCTCAGCGCATACGCGACGTCCATTGGGTTCCTGTGTGTGCAAAGCAACTCCTGACTGATATTTGTGATCAGGTTCGGGCGATGGTACCTCATTTCGAAAACATTTTCTCTGTCGATGTAAGGTAACTGATTGACGTCTCCGATGAGGACAAGTTCGCTAGCACCAGCAAGCCGTGCAGCCATTACAATAGCTCCGAAATGGTTCATGAGAGCTTCGTCCACCAGAAGGCGGCTGAAGCAATCTCTTCCGAAACCATTTACGAGGGAGGAAGCCATGGTTCGCACCCTGGTGGCCTTAACATTGTATTGTTGTTGATTGTTTTGTAAGTAATGTAATGTTGGCATGGCAAATATATTTTACTTTATTTATTCCATTTATTCTATTTAGTTTCCTGAATCGACCACTAATGTGGCGCCACTTGTACTAGGCCGAAATGAACTAACCCACACAGAACACGACACTGTACTCTGGGTATAAATATTTAACCCAGAGTACTAAAAATATGAATTAATAGGTAATTTTGTTTTAATAAAACGGGAATACTCACGTTAAATTGAGTCGGTTATTCCGACTATAGTTTAGTTTAGTTTAATAGGTAATTCATTGTTCCTCACGGTCCAATTTTTTTTGTCATGCTTTTTATGGTTTGATTTTGTCATGAAAGTAAGTGAAGGTAGATGCCTCAACCAAAGAATACTATTTCCAGTATACTAGACAAGCAGGCCCATCAAGGGCGCCGGGATAAAATTTTGTCCACAATATTTATTCCACGAGAACGAGACGAAGGTATCTATATTCTAGCTTTGTCACGTTGACGCGAAGACAAAACGGGTGGACATAAGTTTATACCGGCGCCCGGGATTTTTTATACAAGGCCTGCTGTGGTGGTCTCACGGCCGCATCTCTAGTCAGAGACGAGAATACTTACATGGTAAAACGTGTGGATCACTGAAGCCAAAACGTAAGTACTTCGGAAATAGCGCCATCTAACAAGCCCCATCGGAACTAGATATTTTTTACACTACTGCCCAAGAAGGAGGGTATTTTTTTTTGGTGTTTGTGATCAGAAAATCAAAGTGTATGTGAGTATGTACCGTACGTATGTACGATAGTGTGTTCCTATTATTACCTGCTGTAGCCTAAACGGCTTGACTGATTTTGACGATTTTCGTTGGATTCCTTTTTATTCTTGGAGCATAGAGCAACACTGGCTGGTCAACACTCAAATATTCATCTGTGACTCAAACCAAGGTCAGTTTTTTTTTCATTTCTTTTAATGATTTATTTTTTTGCGTTAAACGTGATGACAATGTATTATTTTCCAACTTAAACATGCGACGTGGCATCCAAACACAGATGATGTGCATCCAAAGTATAATTTTCCTAAAGTTATTAAGTTAATGTTTAAAAACGGTGGATTTTTGAAGTGTTTGAGAGCGTGAATAAGTGTTGGCGAATAGTATATAATGTCTTTAAACGTAACTTATCGTGTTGTTTCTAAATATCCATAGAAGCACCTACTAACGTTTCGCCACTTTACTGGGGCAGCTAAGTTAAAAAATACGGAAGACAAGACGGTATGGCCTTTGGTATGGCCTAAGGGCCTAAGTGGCTCTAGTGTAAACTTAGCGTAAAGGTTGAGCCGTTGAGCAAAAATACAAAAAAATAAAAATACAATGAGGCGGTTACAAAAAAAAAAAAAAATTGTTCTATAATACTTACTAGATGGCGTAACAGACCTATCGTTTTACCTGTCATTGTCATTGCTGTCGAAATATTTTATGTTTATTTTTTAAATCGTAAATTTTGGCTCCACACGTTGTGTATTTAGCCAGTGTCAACTATTGTAATATTTCAAATGAAGTCAAATACATAGTTACGTTACTTGAAATTGTCTAAAAACACATGTGGAGCCAATAAACACGAGAAAAAAAAGGCACACGTACATTTTTTTTGTCTTTCATGTCTTGACAGTGACAGAAAAAACTCAAGGTACATCTAACGCCATCTATTGGGTACTTTTATAACCAAGTTTTTTTTTTGGAAAACGCCTCATTATCAGGCTGTACATTATCGTCAGTGAATTTGTTCTTCGGCGAATATCTTCGTACCGAATTTTATCGCGCAAAGAAACTACGAGCATAGCTCTCTCCATTGCCCGATGTGTGTTCCTGAGTTTTTCCAAAAGGCCAGCAGTTAAAGATCACGGCTCAGTTCCATATTATGTCATTACTGTCATCATACACACACACTGGTTGAAGACCTTTGTCATCTAATGTATTTAGGCAGTGTCAAGGATCTAAATTATGTAACATAAGGTGGCTATACATGGCCTGACCTGACATCGGGTGAAATAGAAGTTTCTGTGGGAGCGAAAGGGAGAAGCTATAACCTTAATAGTTTGTTTCTTTTGCTCCCGTGAAATTTTAATCTAGCTGTCCCTTTCACACAATGTCAGGTCAGGCCATGTATAGCCACTCTTGATATACATGGCCTGACCTCTCATCGTTTGAAATGAGGGATGAGTTGTCTGATAAAAGACAACCCATCCCCCATTGGCTGAGATCCTGTGCGTCTATGACATCTATAAACTTCGTGCTTCGTCTGAACGCGATAGTAAAAATATAAGGATTTTTTAGGACAACTAGTAAATCTTTGAAGTGTCAAAACTGGTTAGGTTATTACATGGATCTTGTATCACACTGGATAGAGTGATTGCTTTGGCAGCGTGTCCACTTTCTGTTGGCGCGTTTAGTGAGTAGGGAAGTGAAAACTAGTGCAGAATCTATCGATAAAAATGTACACAGTGTACAAAACTAAGAATTTGTAAATTAAGAACACAATGTTTGCAAAAATATGTACTTTATTGAACGTCAAAACTCGTAATTGCCATTTAAATAGTACGAGTATATATAGTAACTATGAAAGTGAATAAGTATCTACACCGTCTCCTAGTTTCTTTTATTCTTCCTAGTTTTTTAAATGACAGCCCAGTCATAAAACTAGATTTTTCAAAATATTTTCAACAAAGTCGAGAGTATTTAGGTGGCTCTCAGTTTTCGCGCCTCACAGCCTTTATCCACTGATTTCTGATTTCCGGACATTTTGGAAACCTATAACAAAATGTTTTATTTTAATTAATTGTTTAACCATGACACAACATTGGTACAAATTATCATACATTTCAATATTATTAGATAAATATCGACCAAATATCGACAAAGTTTGAAATGTGCAGTGGTATTTCACTAGCAGGAACACGTAAAACAATGCATTTATTTATCTTAAATTAATGCTTAAATTCATTACTAAATAACACTGCGTGATAGTTGTATGACTTCAAACATGTATATTCTTTAAGTGAAACGAATATTTAGCTTTGATTCTGGTTATTTTAGGTTAAAAACGCTACAAAAGACTTACGTGTGAAATGATAATTCTGGATCTTTTACTCCCCCTTTCGTTGTTCTCGATGCACAATACACAGCACAACACGCCATAATGCCACTATGTATAACAATATTAAGTATTCACAGCGATATTTTGATCCAATTTGCTTTTTTAGGAAGACGGGTCGCAATGTTGTGACCGACTAGTCGGTCAAAATGGACACAGAGTGCGAGGTTGCCAATCTTACAATAGCTCTCTCGCTTACTCTATGCAACGACCCGTGAAATAAAAAGAGAAACATGACAATGTGAACGTCGGAGCGGCAACGTCTCATGGGTCTGTCCAGTATGATGCTTCGTCTAAGGGTTATTATGGTTTTTTTTTTAAATGCCCGGAATACCTTCAGTTATGCCTTGTGAAGGAAAAATATACAGTATTGTACGACCAGTGGGCTTATCCCGTAACTCTGAAAGCGATAGTGAGAGTTGCGCGAGTGGGACCGCGCATAGTGCGACTAAGTTGGTACGAGCGAGATGGCCTGCTCTCGCAATCAGTGGGCTCATCCCGTAACTCTGAAAGCGATTGCGAGAGTTGCGCGAGCGGGACCGCGCATAGTGCGACTAATTTAGTACGAGCGAGATGGCACGCTCTCCCAATCAGTATCACGAACATTTCAAAGTTAGAGGATAACCCCGCTGAATCACGAAAGTTTCAAAGTTAGAGAATAAGCCTGCCATGGACGTAGTACCCAAAGGGACCGCACACTGCCTACCGTAAAAACTAGTAACGTAACTTTGGGTACTACGTCCATGAAGCCCGCTGATAATGAGGCGTTTTCCTACCGTTTTACCTGTCATTGTCATTCCTGTGAAATATTTTATGTTTATTTTATAAATCATAAATTTTGGCTCCACACGTTGTGTATTTAGCCAGTGTCAACTATTGTAATATTTAATATGAAGTCAAATACATAGTTACGTTACTTGAAATTGTCTAAATACACATGTGGAGCCAAAAAACACGAGAAAAAAAAAGTGCCTTACATTTTTTTGTCTTTCATGTCTTGATAGTGACAGAAAAACCTCAAGGTACATCTAACACCATCTATTGGGTACTTTTATTACCAGGTTTTTTATTTTTTTGGAAAACGCCTTATTATCGGTCGTGCTTTCCTTGCCGTACATTATCGGGCTGTATATTATCAACAGCCGTCAAAACCGTCTCCTGACATAGTGTGAAAAAGATGGCTATATATAAGTTTCTAGGGGAGCGAAAGGAAGAAGCTATAACCTTAATAGTTTATTTCTTTTGCTCCCGTTAAAGTCAAGTCTAGCTGTCCCTTTCACACGATGTAATAGAGTTAGGTATTATGTGGCCCATTTTTTCATTTTACATTTGTGCGAAATCAACTGTAATGAGAACGTGTCGACTATCGCGTTTTATAATTTTTTGTTTTAATATGCGACGCCACATTACATAGTTCACAAACTGCCCATGACATCTCAACCATGAAAACATATAATTATGTGTTCGGGCTTCTAAATTCCAACTTATTCAATGAGGTGATGTAAGTTGGTCCAAAGTTTGGTAACTTTTGAGAATTCACTCGTGATACACGTATATAGATTTATTTTAGATACCGAAAAGTAACGTGATTTGTTGCTGTTCTTGAAAATACAATGGCTGAACTAGTAAGGTACGTAAATATAAAAACAGTACACTAAACTTCTGTCAGTTTTCAGACGTCTGCAAGGACAATGACTAACTAAATTAAAATGTGCAGTGACTTCCTCCCTAGTCTCCCTTTCTCACCATAATAACAATTTCAATCATGTAGAGTAATCATTATGGCAAACTAATATTATCCACTTGCTGACTAATAAAATCATCTAATAATCACCTGACTCATAATCACAGCCTCCTGTGGTCCTCCTCAATAACTGTTTAAAGGAAATGTATTCGTGTGCATAAAAAAGTAATAAACTAACAATAATTATAAAATCTACTGTGTCATCAGAAATAATTACATACTTTTGTATAACTATATTTTCTTTATTAAAAAACTGTATTTCGATCAAAAATTACTTCAAAATAGAAAGCCTTTATTTTATTGCACTTCTTGTAAAGATGAATGCCAAAAATGTATGCCAAAAAATCCCAGAATCGATTAAAAAGATCATATATGTTATGGAAGGGCATACATTTTAGCAAAACAAAAGTTTTCTTTAAAAATTTAATAAAATAAATCTTCAAAATTCCATAGAAACTACACTTATAGCAATATATTCTGCTTCTGCAGTACTTAGTGCCACGCGCTTCTTTCTAGCAGATTGCTATGCCACTACAGCACCTCCGAATATAGAACATAGCCCGAAAAAGACCTCTCCTCAGGCCTGTTACCCTAATTCTGCTTAGGCAATCATAGGACATCTTAAACCATAGAGGTACAACAGAAGGGCTGTTTGTTATTCGTGTCACGTGTATAAAGCATTATACATCCATCTCTCTCTGTCTCGCAAGACCTATCTCTCTTTTCAAGTGTAGGACTTCAGTGCACTTTGTAACTGGTTATTCCACAAGTAAAAAGTCGCCACTTTGTTTATGTGTAGATATTTATGGTGATTACTTTTTGAGAACTAATTTCACATTTGATAGCTGCTATACATAACCTATTATTTTTTAATCGATGCCGGGTATTTTTTGGGCATTGTCTTTTCTTACTCTTTTTTTGCTGACATATGACCTACTATTATTTGTCACATGTCATCGCATAATGTAGTGTTGTAAGCGTGTGCGGTAATGTAATATGGTCCTACTAGCTGTAGTGTTGTGGTTTCAGATCTCGCCTCCACTTCCTATCCATAACTCTTGGACGGTAGGCGCTTGCACTGCGGTAGGTACATCTGCACTATAAAAGATATATAAAGAGTCTGTACCAGACTTTATAGTCACTTTACACATAATCATAAAATGCAGCCATAATTTGCTGCTGTAGTAATACAGCAATTATTGGGTACAAGAAGAACCTACAAAGTTAATGAGATTTGACTGAGAGGGGCTCTACAGGTTGGTACGGACTCTTCCTGTTTTCGTAACACGGGAGGGACATGCAGAGTTTACTCAAACAGTTTTATTGTCATGTTCGTTGGTACAGCCATTGCTTAATGGCCAGCGATTGGTGTCAATTGGCTATCATTATTTCAATATTTCTGGTTAAGTACATACTTTGATACACAACTAGTTTAAAAAAATAGATTGGTTTGTATTACAAGCTATCAGTATTTGAAATTCTGAGTTGGTGATGTAATTTACAACATGACTAGGTGTTTTTGTTTGCCATTGAGTGGAGGTGCGTACAGCTAACTGTCCGTGTTTGCTTCTCATTATCAACAAAATATCTCTCAACTTCCTTTATTTATTACTATCTTGCCAGCACGGCTTCACTCGCAAGGGCTACAGTAAATGTAACGAAATGGTTTTCGAAAAATCCTGAGACATGCCTTTCTTTATTTTTTATGCTTAGTACACAAACCAAGATTCATTGAATTAGCATGAAAAAAAATGTTTCCGTACAAACATTGGGGGTCCACTTTACCCCTTTAGAGGTGGAATTTCGCAAATCCGTTCTTATTGTACACCATTTTAGAATTTTTGGGTTCAAATTTCATGACTCTTTCATAATAAACTATTTCGACTGTGCGTGTGTGCATTGATTCATAGAGCTTGTTCTTTTATTAGATGGCGGCATCATGTAAATTTAAATGTTAGTTTTTTATTTATTTCGCCATTGCGATATTATGGGTTATGTGCATGAAATAATCGTTTTATTATTGTTATTTCTTCCAAGTTTATTTAAAATTCTTGGTCAAGGTCTGGTTTTTTTGGCGGGCGTCAGTGGGGTCGAAACCAACACTGAGAGGCTCTTTTTAACATGTTAAAATCTGAATCAGAATTATTTATTTGCCATAAATAACATTAAAGTAAGTATTACAGTCAAAAACGTCCTCCAATATATCTTTATTTATTATTTATTTTATATTTATTCTAAAAAATACATACTTAAGTTAGGATTTAAAGAAAATTAGGCAATTTTTTAAAATAATCTATTTTTATAATAAAACTGTTACCAGGGGATTACTGTACATTAAAGATATTTTTAAAAATATCTTTTTTTAGGAGTATTTTGGACCAACAGAACCCAAAAATATAGTTTTCAAAATTTTTGTCTGTCTGTCTGTCTGTCTCTTCGGGAGAAACTCAAAAACTAAAGCACAGATTTACATGCAGTTTTTAAAATATGTTCTGTGGATTCCGGCGCTTAACATAGGCTTTGTTTCATCAAAATCGGTGCAGGAATATTGAAGTTATGACACAATTTAGTTAAATAGGAGATTTCTATTATAAGTTGAACCACGGAACAAACCGGATCCTTAGTGAACAAGGCTCAGCTTAAGCTGGTTAATTGATTATCTTGAGAGTTTGTAGAGTTAACTAATGGATGGATTGAAATGCGGTTTTGTAAAAAATGGTCTGTGGTGTCCTAGGCTTTATAACGAACGTATGTTTCATTAAAATCGGTTCACGGAAACTGGAGATAGACACGAGTCTTCTGAAACGCGGTGACGATTTTATCCAGGAATTAGATACCGTATTTTTTCTGTTCTGATCAACAGGTTCTATTTTTAAAAACATAAAATCGAATGCTGATTAGATTATCGCAATCATCTCTACCGGTCAAGAAGCGTGAAAAGCACTGGAGTTCCTTAGACAATTCTGTGAGAATGGGCATTGAAAAAGGTTTTAAAAGCATTTCAGGTATTATATATCGGGATAAAACTTTATTTCGAATTTCGTCATTTTAGCTTTATATTTGAGGGCACAAAGTCCGAGTCTCAGTTCTGAGCCCTAAACCTGCGTACGAAACTACGAAGTCGAGGTATAATATATCATGACAGAACTTATTTTGCGTACTCCATTTTCATACAAAAATGAGGATTCTAAGAATTGACATTGTATTAAGAGCCTTTTTCATTTCGATGCTTAGAGTTAAATTAGACAAACTAATCAATAATTTAAACAATTTAATAATATTATGACAGGTAGGTATTTATTATGCTCACTCCGTTTCGCTTTCAGATTGAGAGCGATTTTCGGTTTCGCGTTTTGAGAGATCGCTTGCAGCGATAAGGCCGCCATTTGTTACACTAGTTAAAATGTTTTCTTTTCTCTTCTAGTTATGTACGATCTGGTGTGAACAATAGTTTATCTATCTATCTATCTATCTATCCGTTTGTTCATTACACAACAATGAGGATAAACTTAAATATACTGTAGGGTGGAATATAAAAACTATGGCATTACAAGGGATTAACAAAATATATGGGATATTGTAATGTAATACACATCTGAATAACTTAAAAAATTGGGTTATGGAATGAAGAAAGCCACAAATTTATGCCTCATTTCAAAATCTTGTGATAGGTGGTGACTTGCCACTCACTAAATTGGCCCCCCATAAAGGCTACCGCATATTGTGGATGGTTTATGGTGTCGAGATGTGTGCTGCACTTTGACTGACCGCTACTCGCGGCTTTATGGCACCATATACGGCACTTTCCACCCTGTAGCTTATTGGGATTTCCGCCCTGGAATCCGCGAGTCAGGGTTCTCATTTAGTACCACGAATCGAGGAACGCGCTGTCGCCACTGTGTAATAATAATTGAAATGTCTGATAACAATCATATAATTCGAGCATGATCTAAATCTAAAATATCGTAAAATCCCATCTCATTTTGCTTGCTAACATTCTATACAGCATGGCTTTAATATATAACTATCATCAATTGTATATGCTGGCTGTATGTTCTGTGCGATACATAAAATATTTTCAATATATATATTTTTTCATGGTGCTGGTGAGACATGGGCTTATACTGAATTGCGGCCACCCCACAGCACACTGAAGTGTGTGAATATTTTGTATCTATGTAAAGAATTTGTCTAAATAGCTACAAAATATTCGCACAATGCATTGTGCTACGAGGTCGCAACTCAGCTTGGGGGCAACGCGATGAAAACCCACGTCTCACTCGCGCCTTGCTGTGTGGAATGGGCTATAATAATACAGAGTCTTACTTAGAAATATAACTTATAATTAGTTATATTAAAAAAAAAAACATATAATACACAGAATCTGTGATATAATATAACTTTGAGGCTTGTTTTGTTGCATCCCAGACATATTTTTGTACCTATTAATATGAACTTTACAAAGAAAAAACATATAATTATATGTGTATTTGATACACATGGGTACAATACATATACTAGATACGATTACAAAACACATTACTTAATTAATTTAAGATGCACATTAAATTGTTTTTGTGTAAAAAAAATCACAAACTGTTTATCACGAGTTGTTATCTAAACTCCCTGATAACAGATAAATGACACATGGAAATATGTACTCAAAGATTTGATTGTCATGTTTGTTGGCTTACAACAGATCTGTCTGTATGTGGCAGCGAAAGTTATTATTTCACTGGTATGTGGCTTATAAAGGGCCTTGTACGTGCTCGGAACCAACTACCTACAAAGGCCACCTTGATCACGTTAGATATACATATGTACATGTATATCGATCTGTAGAGGTCGTCGGCCGGTCCAACCGACCGAGTGTACGTTCGGTCCTGCTGCTGCCCGACCGCGTCGGTTGCCGGAGCTGCACGCACTACCGACGACACTTGTGTCCGGTTTGTACCAGATGGAAGTTTGTCGCACAACTCGCAAGCGACGCGACCGCGTGGCTCCGGCAACAAGCTTCCACAAATAAATTAAAACACACAAAAGATATTACAATTTCTTCAATATATTGGTTACTAGCTCGCCCGCACGGCTTCGCTCGCATAGGCTACAGTAATTAAAAAAACCCGTTTCACCTCATCAGGGGTTGATTTTTGAGAAATCTTGTGACGTGTCTTCTTTATTTTTTTTTGCTTAGTACAACAACAGAGTTAATTGGCTTAGCATGAAAAGTTTTATTCCCATACATATTTTGGGGGGTCCATTTTATCCCATAGGTGGATATTTGCAAAATCCTTTCTTATTGTTCAACATAGTGCTAGTTCACATAGTTAGTTGTTCTCGTGTGCTGTCTCGCGAACCTGCCACGCTAGCAACGCACCTACAACTAGAGCCTTGGCCGTGCTCAATCATTTTGCGCACAAGTTCCAGCATTACGACATATTTAGTGATAACATCACTATTATTATTAGAGAATTTAAGTTGTTTTGTACTCCTTGTTTAAGTAGTAAGCGTTTTGGTATAACTTACTGTTAGCTTACTATTTATTTTTTTGGAATTAAAATAAATAAATAAATTAGACCATTTGAAGAGTATTAGGTCCAAATTTCACGTCTCTATCAAAAGCGGTTTGGTAAGTGAGTTGATTCCTAGTAATGAGCTGTTCTTTTATACATATATGTTACGGCTAGAACCCGAAGTGCGGGTACGCCTAGTTGTAGCCGGTTAGAGGTAGTCGCCTGTTACACGTTTGAACTTGTTTGCATCTAGTTTTATCCAACAGGGATTGGCTGGATCTAGTTGTAGCCAGCATGATATCGGCTAGACTTAGTATCAACCACTAGGGTTTGGTTGGACCTAGTGCTTTCCGGAATGATACCGGCTAGACTTAGTTTTACTCGAAAGCAATCAGCTAATACTAGATTTAACCAAGAGTAAGTGGCTACACGTAGTTCTAACCGGCTAAAACTAGGTGTAGCCGCAATTCGGGTTCTAGCCGTAACATATATATAGATTGAGCTAAAAATCTGTTTGACTGGGGTGCCTTGTTGGTGATTAGTACTGATCGTGTACTTGACCTCTAACTGTGGTTCGTGTGGTGGTCGCCAGAGGGCAGGGCCGGTGCGGCCGGGGCTGGCGGCCTAGCGCGGCGCTGGCGACTTCGCCCGCACTACACTCAGGTGGGTGCTTCTTGAATTCGGATATTCGTACCGCAATATTGTCAACACAATTCGAAAAGTCAATGCAAAAGTGATGGATACTCCAGTTAACCCCATATATATATAGGAATATGTTTATTTGAGTTTACCACACTATAGGTACAATAAATGGCAGACCAAATTGTTGTACCCATATTGATGGGTTTCTCGCCACAGAGTTCATCTGTGGCGAGTTTCTCGAGACGGATGTATCCATATTTTAGCTTTGTCATGTTGACGCGAAGACAAAACGGGTGGACATAACTTTATTTCGGCGCCCGAGCTAGGCCTGCTGATACATTTTATACTACCTACCTACCTTGTAATGGGCCTGGTATGCAATATATTATTATCTTTTAGTTAGGTACTTTAGTCATCATAATATAACCAACCAATACCAATTTACCATTTACCAATCGAACTGTGGCAACTTTTTTTAACTAAACATCGATTCTGTATAACCCTGGTATAACCGACCATATTGCTATAATATTAAGATTTATTTTTCCAAGGCACGCATGTGACTAAGACTAATGGCGTGCTTCCTTCCCATCTTACTTCATCTAAGCACTGCATGTTGTTGCCGTTGTAGGCGCGACCAAGTCGAATCTATAGTTACAACTATCTATTCGTTTAATATTCTCATTAGTTTTGGACTGGAACGGTTTCGGCACGAACAAATCACTCACCTTCGTTTTGCCGATGACATAGACATCACGGCAGAGTCCCGGTTGAGCCTCGGCTCAATACTATGCTCGACCTCAGTCGCGTTTGCCGACTGGTGGGACTTAAAATGAAAATGAACAATAACAAGACGAAAATCAGGCCAAATGCCCACGTTATGGTTTGTTTTTCAATACATAAATGTGAAAAAAAGAAACGAAAAATTGAATCATGGCAGTGGTAGATATCAATTTATGGCAAACAATATTTTCTGTAGTGTCATTAATCAGGGTGGAAACAGGAGAATGCGTCTGTATGGAATAGACGGTCGCATAGTTACCTCGCTGAATTCTTTGGACGCATAGACTATACGGTTACTTTACATCACAGATAAACCTTTTACTTTTACCTTTTGCTGTGTGGCGGGCGGCGGTCGCCTCGGTCGTTCCTACTCGAGAAGTGCTGGGCGAATTGGGTCCTGCCTGAATATCATGATGCCCTGGGCTTTTTCCACCGCTATTGTTGCAGCTATACCTACTCGACCAGAGTGGCCTCGCGCGTGACGATGTTAAAAGGACTGACGGTATGACACTTGTGCCTAGAAAGTGTAAACGACATGCTTTTCTTGATGTTGTATGTTTAATACACCGACCAAGTTTAATTGGCTTAGCATGCAAAAATTTTTTATTTCCATACAAATTTTGGGGGTCCATTTTACCACATTAGAGGTGGAATTTCGCAAAACCCTTTCTTATTTTTCTCTTAGACCATTTAAGGAGTATTGGGTTAAAATTTCACACCTTTGCCATAAGCGGTTTGGGCTGTGTGTATTTTCCTAGAAAAGAGCTTGTTCTTTAGATAACATAACACTATAACGACAATGTGTCGCGAGATCTGCGCGCCTTTAGTAGCAGACCTGTCTCTCGCTTTTTTGGAACCACGGGAATCATTGGAATATAGAACATATAACTATGTACGTAAAATATTGGGTTTTCGTTGGAACCAAAGTCACCGACGTAGCTTACAGGGTTCGCAAGCTGAACTGGCAATGGGCAGGCCACATTGCTAGAACCGATGGGTATAAAGATGGATGACCGATGGGTAAGGAAGGTTCATGCGTAGCAACCACAAGCTAGAAGACGCAGCGTAGGTAGGCTTCCCATTGGGTAGACTGACGACATTTCGTCGGCGTCGGGCATCTCTCAGGTAGACTAGACAGTGGCCTGCAGGCCCAGCACGGGCGCAGGGATAAAATGTTGTCCACCATATTTATCCCGCCAGAACGAGACGGATGTATCCATATTCTAGCGTTGACGCGGAAACAAAACGAGTGGACATAACTTTATCCCGGGGCCCGCGCCAGCACTGCTGGTGCTGGCGGTGGACTTTATTATTGCTTGCAAAAAAAAAAAACAGAATTGTCTGTCGCGTGCGTCTGTAGAGCGCCGTATCGTGTCGCGCCCGTTCTCTGAACTCGTTTATACATATTTATTTTTATTTTATTTTGAATGGAAAATAAAGTAAAAATACAGTTGGCACACAAAAGCCTAAACAGTTCTCGCTTATAGATCAGTTTTAAATGGCCCGCTACAACACAATGCATGCATGTGCATGGGCACGAATTAACACATATATCGCGTATATTAGTTTTTTACTAAAATTGAGAAGCAAACTGCTCCATCCACTAAAACGAAATATTCAAAAGCTAGTTATATAGAGCTTTAAATATAAATAATTGTTATCTGCATTCGGGCTCGATATCTGCACGCTCGAGATTATCAGTGTGGAGGTATGTTGTCATGTTTGATAGCCAGATAATTAGGTGTCTTGATAAATCCCTTTGAAACACAAAACGGATAACTTTCTCTCGGAACTAACTAACTTTATTATCTACTGGATTGTAGGTACCCCTATTGCCAAACGTGAAAACTATTGTCTTATTTTTGTTTTTTTTTGTATTAAGTTGGGCTATGAATTATCTGATACCTGAAGCTGTTTGTTTTTACCCAACTGCCTAGTAGTAATGTTTAGTAATGTTTTTGGGGTGTATGTGAGTATGTAAGTATGTTTGTTTCTATACTTAGTACCTCCTGTGGCCTAAACGGCTTGACCGATTTTGACCTCTTTACGTTCAGATTGTCATAGGCTACATATTGCAGGCGGGTATTTTCTTTTTCTTTTAATGATATTACTTGTTCATATACAGAGTTATAAGGAACGGGTATGCTAAGCCGAAAAGGGCTCATAGTACTCATCATTATGAACAACTTTTACTACGGGACCAACACTGAAATCGAGGGAAAAAAATATCAGTTGTTCCATAGATAAATGTCAATGACATTAACGGAAATGAATGTGGAATGAATGGAACAGCTGTTTTATTTTCTCGATTTCAAGGTTGTTCCTATAGTAAAAGTTGTTCACAATCGTGAGTACTGTGAGCCCTATTCGACTTAGCATAACCTTTCCTTTTAATTGTATAAATAAATAAAGTGCAGAATTTCTAAGTGGCAAAATACTAAGGCATCTTATTATAGTATAGTTATTTACATTTTTTTATATTTTTTTTCAATTATTTATAAAAGAATCTTGACATAATTTGCATCGGGTCCCAAACTAGGCAGAGCCTGTGTCTTGGGCACCCTGAGGCCAGTTGCCAGAACCTGTTTTCGCTGCTTGTTACGTACTAATTCTTCTAAACTGTACAGTTTATTTATTTAATCAGTTTTATTTATGGAAGTTAATAAAACCACTCCGCAAGTTGTTCAACATCTGTAAAGATGTTATGCAATGCATGCTTAGACTTGAAACAGCCGAAAGTATTTTGAAACACATTCATTCACCTCCATAATGTTATCTTATCGAGCAATAATTACAGCTCAAGAATAAAGTATAGCCGACTATTTAACCGGCAACGAAGTTATTATGCTTCAGTATCGTAGTGTCGGTGGAGACCGGAGAGCGCGCGGCGGCAGACACGGCCTGCATCGTTCGTGCTATCCTGCGTTCAGAGTAGACACGCACACGCGGCTGTCGAGCCGTCTCATCACGGGAGTGACGCGGGCTCGTGTTGCAGGTTGCACTCGGAGGAGGAGGCGTCCCCGTGCCTCAGTCCCTCGTCCCAGTCCCCGTCCACCGCGAGGATGATGGAAGGCCCGCGGCGCCGCGTGGCGCTCGACGCGGCCATGATGCTCTGGGGGCTCGGCACGTGGCTCGGCGTGAACGGGCTGTACGTGCAGTTGCCGCTGCTCGTGGAGAGGCTGCCCGAGGGCTGGGCGCTGCCCGCCTCCATGGTGGTCGCCATCCAGCTCGCCAACGTGGGCGTGTTGGCGTACGCGGGGCTGCGGCGGCTGATGCCGCGCGCCTCCGACGCGCCCTTCATCTACGCGCTGCTCGCCGTCGGCACGGTGGCGCTCGCGCTGAACGCTTTCTTGTACGAGCGCACGGCGCCCCTCGGCGGCGTGGACCGCTCGGTCGCGTTCCTGGCGCTCACGTTCTTCGCGGCCCTCGTCGGGTGCACCAGCTCCGTGCTCTTCTACCCGTACCTGCGGCACTTCCGCGACGTGTACCTCGCGACCTACCTCGTGGGCGAGGGACTCAGCGGGTTCGTGCCGAGCGTGCTCGCGCTCGTGCAGGGCGTCGGCGGCGAGCCCGAGTGCCTGCCCGGCGAGGACGGCGCCCTGTACCCGGTGTACGCGCCGCCGCTGTTCGACTCGACCGTGTTCCTGCTGGTGCTGTCGGCGCTCTCGGCCGCCTCGCTCGTGAGCTTCATCACGATCACGGTGTACGGCGGGTTCGACTCGGAGCGCGTGACGCCGGCCGCCGCCGCCAAGGACGAGGAGGCGACGGCGCCGCGCGCCTCGCTGCTCAGCCCCGAGTGGGTGGGCATCATGTCGCTGATGGTGGCGCTGAACGCGCTCGGGAACGGCGTGCTGCCCTCCGTGCAGTCGTTCTCGTGCATGCCGTACGGCGCCGGCACGTACCACCTGGCGGTGACGCTGGGCGCGATGGCGAACCCGGTGGCGTGCCTGGCGGGCGTGTGGCTGCCGCCGGCGCCGGGCCGCGCGCTGGCCGCCATGCTGGCCGCGAGCGCGCCGCCGCTCGCGTACATCCTGGCGACGGCGCTGCTGAGCCCGGCGCCGCCGCTGCAGCACGCGGCCGGCGGCGCGGCGCTCGTCGTCGTCTGCTGGGTGGCGGTGCTGGCCGTGGTGTCGTACGCGCGCATGTGGGTGTACGGCTGGGCGCGCGGCGGCGGCACGCGGGGCATGCGCGCGTGCGGCGCGCTCACGCAGCTCGGCTCGGCGGCCGGCTCGGCCGTGCTGTTCGCGCTCGTCAACCACACGCGGCTGTTCGCGCAGCCCGACGCGTGCCCGGCGCCCGCGGGCATGTGAGCCGACCAAGTTAGCGCACTTGTGTTTGTACCCGTTAGATTAGATTAGAGTGACGAACAGCATAGCTGCAGTACTTAGTACATACAATATTCGTAGTGGGAGACAATAAACGAACAGATCAATATGGATTAATAATACCTAGCTGGGTATTTCAAATTGTGCAATATCTAAATTATGTACTTAGGCGTGTTCTGTTAATCGGATTCTATTTACTTGTAATTTATTTCGTACTTAGTTCCTAGCGCCGCGTCCCGTCGGCGAATGGTGTTGTGGTTATTATTTTTATATGGAAGTTTGTATTTTATCCAACACATGCTGTGATATCCGGGAGCGGGAGCGAGACAGGCTCGCGCGTCCGACGTTCGACATACACTCGTCATTAAAACGTTATTTTAATTCCGTGGATACTTTTGTTATGTATCGATGTAATGTTACAATTACAGAATAGCTCACAGCATGTCCGGAACCACTGATACGAGTCTGAGGGGCTGACGTGATGTTGTAAGCTTGCCTGTAACTACCTATTTATACGGAAGTACTTACCGACATAAGTATTTAGATAAAATATGTTTTAACGTTGTTATTTTATTGTGGAGTCTATGTATCAACTATGAGATGAATTCTCGAGACGAGCAGCTAAATGATGACTGAGTTAGGGATAAGATGTAGATAATAAGCGAAACTATAGAAACAAATAAAGCTTTTCCAATGTTTGTTCCTTGTTTAATTTGTGTTAGATCGAACACAACTTGTGGCTCCTGAACCAAAACTAGAAATAGAAGAGGTCCCGATTCCCGAATATATGATGATCAAAATATTTAACTACCTACTGACAAACCAGATAGGAAACGGAGATAAACCTTAGAAAATTACAAAAGAAGCAAAAAATTTTTTTTTTTAAATGCTACTATAAAATAGAAGAATTTTTAGAAGATAATGTATAAATAGTAGTTATAAGTCGTATAAGTTTTCTTGTATATAATAATACTTAGGTAGGTACTTTTACTTTATTTAACACTGTTTGCAACACCCTATTCAGGGTATAATTCTGAAAAATGTTACCATTACGCATTATGTGGCTGTATACTTAAATAAATAAGTAACAACGCCGAACACGCCAAATAATATAATTTCGTTATTTAATAAGTATATTTGTTGCAAATTTAAATGTAAACTATTTAATAGTATTTTCATTGTATTTTAAACCAAAATTATCAGTATTCCCTGTTACCTACTAATATAGCAGGTATTATAGATACCAAAGCACAAAATAGGCAAGACTGGGAAGTTCTGGAGGAGGCCTTCACCCGAAGAGGGGACCTCAACCCTAATCTATAAATAAATAATGTTAAAATATTATGTAATAATACAAATCTAATACATACTAATCTAGTAACTATTAATAACAATTTAAAATCTAAAATAAAAATGTAAAAACTAAGTATATAAAAATAATTAAATGTACTAAACTTAACTACTAGAATTAGTAATACTAAATAAGATTAAATTATTGTTAATAAAAAAAATAAAAAACAATATGTGAAAAATAATAAAGTAATATTAATAGAATGAAATTTATGTTTTGTAAGGGAAGGGAATTAAAAGGCTATTTTATTTTATTTTTATATTATATATATATCACGGCAGCTTATTCAGCCCACTGCAGAGAGCATCCTCATTATGGATATACCTACTGTTAACAGTTCGTCAACAAAACTTCAAATTAAATATAATTGGTAGGTGTGTATGTAAGTAACTACTTACCTATTCTTCCAATTACCTGTTATGTAGAGCAATAACTAACGAATCGATTAACCGGTCAAGTGTTATTTGACCTGAAACTTCTTAGCAATTCATTGTATTGACATTTCTGGATTCGTCCCGCGACATAATTATGTTACGTAAGCCGTATATCCAGGTGGCTATACAGGTATACAGGTCGATTTTTTAATCGGGGACAGTATGAAGAAATCCGAAACCTTAGTTGATACAAAAAAAAACTGTCTTAGGAACCATGTGTCTTTTTTGTAAAAACTATTTTGTCGTAGTATTTAAAAAAAAAAAACCTATGTGTGCGTACGCGAGAATTCCTATGTCAAATACAAAACAACGTAGTGCTGTGTAGGAATCCCTATATTGAATACTGATCTACAGGCTTAGAAAAACCTGCGACGAAACGATAGCGCGTTTTAAGCGTACAAATCACAGATCTGTGATACAAATCCAACACTATGTATAACATACGTTTTTTTTACTGGGGCAGTATGGGCATATCCAAATCCTTATATGAGATACGGTAAACGGTCCTATGAACAATTTACTCATTTTGTATGAAAACGATGTTGGCGTAGTTATTGTTTTGGTCAAGCGTGAGTTCTCCATAAAAACCATAAAAATTAATGCGTTATAAAAAATCATAGCACGAAAAGATTCCCGCGAACAAAAACAATCTTAAAAAAAAAAACAGAACTACAAATAGGTGCCCAATAATTTTCACCAATGAGATTTGATTTAAAATTAGCCGTCAATTCAAAATAGTTTCAAGATAAAAGAGCATAGATTTAGCAGTATGATGTTTCGTCTAAGAAAAAGAGTATTTATTCTGAGGATATTTTTTTTTTTTTAAATCTACCTAAGTAGGTATGTATTTCCTGTCCTTGGAAACTCTTACATACTCACTGTACCGAGCCTAGTCTGTCTCCAGGCAGCACTGCACGCCTGAGACCATCCCAAGGACTCGGAGCGCCTCGGAGACACGCGAATGCGAAACGTCCTCGTACCTCGTACAACAAACAACGCAATCTCGATTTATCGCAAGCTCGGACTCAACAAAATGTATTTTCAGCAAATAAAAAAAAAACGAAAAATAAATTATGAGTAGGTGAATACTTAGGTAATTTATTTTTAGTAGGTACTTAAGTAAGTAGGTAGGTTCTACCTATAATTCTTTAGTTATTTACAAAAAATATTATACTTTTTTTTTACACTTAAACTTAAGTAACTAATGTTGATGGCGACACCTCAGGAATTGGACTAGCAGCTCTACGAGAAGATTTGAGCCGCTAGCAGCACGATAACAGTGATCACGAGCAGCGCCATCGCGGCCGCGTCCAGCAGCTGCGCCGCGGCCGCCCACGCGCCGCTCTTGCTCCCGCTCGACGACTCCTGGGGGGTGAAGACCGGATGCAGGGGATTAGAAGCCAGGCACTCGGGCGGAGGGTTACCTTTAGACCGAGAGGCAGATAAAGTGAACCATATGCCTCCGAAACAGAGGAGGCGCTATTTTATTTCTCATTATGCAACTTGCATTGGATTAATGCGTCATCCATATGTTTTTGGTACAAACTGTGTCCGTTACGTTCACCATCTGTCTACCACGCGCGACATTCCTGGTTTGCAAAATTATAAACCAAAAAAGACACTAAAACAACAAGTATAAGGCAAATGGTTATTGGTATTCGATTGTGTTTAGACAGTATAATAGTAGCGTTTTGGCTTCGGGAACGAATCGTATACAACTTTCCTTGCAATAATTGACCGAGTGAGCGAAGCGAACGACAGGTCTCAGTGTTAACTGGAAAAATTTGCTTTCATCTGTCGGTATGTTGGTAGTCGCGTACAGGTGGTATTTTTGAATCAATCTTTACGAAACTTGGTATGCAGGTTCTATAATTTTATAGATTTTTTTAGTCGTCGGCGATTTTAAGAATTGAGCAGGGCCCGTACCGTGAGGTGCTTATTGCGATGATTATTAGGCTCACCCGAGAACGCTGCGCGACCATACACCTTATCACGCGGCGATACGGTTCGCGGTCGCGCAGTGTCATCGCTGAACCTAACAATCATCGCAATAAGCACCTCACGGTACGGGCCCTGGTATCGAAAGTTTATGGCAAATATGATTAAAATCGGCCGATAACGGGCGCCGCACTAAACCTCCCCTCATTTTGGGGGAAATACCGAACGAATCAAAAATCGCCGACGACTAAAAAAATCTATGAAATTATAGAACAACAAAGTTTATGCTTGCGAGGTCTATCGTTCGCAGAACTACCAAGTAGTATGTACAGGTAAGTGGGATGCAACCAATACTCTCGGTTTCTTTTCTTGTTCCTTCTTCTCCGTTGTATAAAAGCAATAATAATATTTCTGGACAACATTCCCATAGCCTTTATTACGCGACTGCTCTCTTCGAGCCACTTACTATTAATTAAACTAGCTAGTGTAATTAATCGGCCGACTGTTGGTTGGCTGGTCTGCGCACACACCACCAACTCGACTATTTTGTTGGCCCAGTGTGCGCGCTGTAAAACCCAACTTGACCAAATTATCGGCCGATGAAAAATCTGCAGTCTACGAGGACTCCTAAATTAAGGTGAGATGTAGTATGTATGTACCTAACAGGCCCAAATGACAATAACAAAAATACAAAGGAAGCGGCGGCGGCGCCCGGGTAAAGCTTAGAAGCTGTCATTTGCTCCAAAAATAATTTAAGGACAAAACATTCCATATCACACCTAAGTACCTTATAGAATATATTTAGTGAATGTATTAAGTTTTCTAAAAAGTCATAGATCAAAAGATGTTAGGTATGATGTAGGGAAGCTGCCTGCGAGAGGTTGTTAGTTAGTTACCCTGTACACAACAACGCTGAAATTACGAACAAAAAACAGTCGGCATCAGAACTATTTTGTGTGCTACGGTACCGGGTCAGGCGCGAGCGCATACACGGTAGAGACTTTGCTGAGCAGCGCGCGCAGCGCCTGCGGCGGCGGCGCGGCGCGAGCGGCGAGTCGCGCGGCGGCCGCGGCGGCCGCGCCGCCCGCCGCCGCGGCCGCGCACACCGCGCACATGAGCCGCACCACGCGCGGCGTCGACGCACCGCTGGGCAGGTGGAATATCGCCGTCACCAACCTGCACACACACGACGCACCACTTTGTGACAAGGCGGTATTTTCGGGGCGAGAAACACTTTCCGCTAGGGGAACGTTCTTCCAGCGGCACTTTTTTATCACAAATACTTAATGGAAACAAATACTAAACTCAAATCATGCAATGAAATTCGACACTTTTCCGCTAGGAGTTGGTACATGAGTTGACGAATTGCAGACAGTTTTGCTTGTACAAGGGTAAATGAGAGTTTTCTAACACCCTGGTAAAATGTCTCTAGTACAAGAGAACTAAGTAGTAAAATTGTAGTATCTCACCACATGGCTGCTAGGAATGCGGCGGCGGCGGCGAGCGGCGGGCGCTGCGTGTAGGGCAGCGCGGCGGCGGCCAGCAACGTGAGCGCCGCGGCAGCGAGCACGGCGCTGGTCGCGGCCGCCTGCGCAGCGCCGCGCCGCGCCGCTCCCACTGCCCACGCTGCCACCGGCACCGCGTCCTCTTCACCGCGCTGCCACTCCAACACCGAGCCCGTCACGCTCACCACCTCCCACGCGCCGCTCTCCACGATCACAGAGTGCTGGGGAATCATACATGATACAAGTTATTAGCCAACCAACGAAATTTTGAGAAAAAAAGAGGGAATGTTAGTTATATAATGAGATCTATGTAAATAAGTTACTAAATACTTAATGGATTTCTTAAATTTAGGTAGAGAATCGCTTATGTCTAAATTATGATTTTTAGCAAGACTGTTGTAGTGCCTACAGAGCCTAGGCAAGCCAGAATAGAATCCTAAATTACTTCTGCGGTATGGTACGTTAAAGTAGTTATAAGTTTTGTTTCTTGGAAGGCGAGATGGTGCATTGACTCGTAACTCATCCAGCAAGTGTGTACAATCGATATTACCATTAAAGAGCTTATGAAGAAAGCGTAGATCGCAGGCCTTACGTCTGTTTGAAAGAGGCATCGTTTTGTAATGTTTAAGTCTTGTAATATAACTTTGATATTTTTTTGCTAAATTATCAGCGTAAGATAGAAGGTATAAGAAGCGCTGCTGTACACTTTCAAGCCTTTTTGCATATATTTCGTAGTGCGGATTCCAAACTAAGAGATATATTCGAGGGTGGAGCGGACAAGAGAATTGAATAAACGTATTTTAGTTGAAGATTTTTTGAATTCTTTTGTATTTCGTAGTATCTAGCATTTTGAAACCTTTCGGGACAATATTGGCAATATGTGCATTAAACTTGAGTTCACTATCTATAATGATACCTAAATCACGGACGCGATCTACTTTTACTAGTTCATATATAGCCTTCAATCAAAGACATAATATTTATAAGGAGAATTCTGTGCCTTCAATATAGTATTTGTTCGGAGAAGTTATCTTGTTTCGAGTGAACTGAATGTAGTGACATTTATTAACATTGAGTGACATTTTGTTTAGTTTACACCAGTCAACAAGTCGATTTGAGTCCTCCTGCAGTTTAATGGGATCACTCGGATGTCGTATGGGCTTGAGTATTTTTAAATCATCAGCAAAGAGGTAGAATTCAGAATTTAGGAAATTACTTGTTACATCGTTAATAAATGCGTTGAGAGAATGCGTTAAGATGGGAGCAATACTCCACGTGAGGTCGGATTTGGTCTTTGTAAAGCAAAAGCGTTTGACCCGACGTGAAGTACCGCTTCGCCTTGTTCAGCGCACAAGTTACTAGCTGTGCATCGCCAGTGCAGTCGTCCGCGTAGCAATGAATATTGCATGTTAAGACTTACTATAGCGCACTACTTTCTTGATTTAGGTAGATCTTGATCGAGACGGTTTTTTGGGTTTATTAAACATCTCAAATCTGAAAATACCTTGTAGTCACTAATAACGAGGTCAATCTCGTCCTGGTTGTGAGCGCGCGAGGCGAACTTGAAGACGGCTCGCTGCACGTCGCGAGGCCACTCGGTGAGCTGCAGCGCAAGAGGCACGGAGAGTGCGAGGCGCTGTACGGCCAGCACGGCGCCGCCGGAGGACAGCCTCGCGCGCATCATGGCCGCGCCCACTTCGCGCCACCCGCCCGCGTTCACCAGCTCCACGTCCGGCGTCCACAGCCGCTCCGACGGCACCACCACGCTGTCGCCGGACCACGTGCTCGCATTCCACGTGAGGCGAGACTCGTTCCAACTCTGCAAATAATCAGGACTTCGATTAGGTTGCCTAATCGAAGTCCTGATTATTTGCAGATGTTTGCAGATTATTATTTGTAGGTACAATGGCACGACATTTCATAGAACCACAGAGAAAATAAAATTTCTCTATAATAGAACCCAAAGTCGTTTATAGCCGGTAAGCGTATATCGAAATGATTCTTCAATATGTCCCCGCGACCTAAGACGCCTATTTTTCCAAACGATAAACTCGCGTAAATACTGCTCCAATACCTACGTTTCAGACGGTAACGTACTGCACTAGATTTTTTTTCAATTTACTTATAAATACGCGCTGCAGAGCAGGGTTATCCTAATCAAGATCCTAATTCTGTGTGTCTACGTGAAACTGATAATAAATAAAGGATATGTACTAATTTATAGGTCTCACATAAAAAAATAAAAAGGAGTATATATAAAAATAAAGCAAATAGAATAGGACAAAAGAGTAATGACAATGTTATTCTATGTTTATTGGCTTGGCAGATAATTCGATATTTTTAACATTGTAAGTTTTGCACTTTGATCTTTCAGCAGGGCTAGCACGCGCACTGCGACAAAATCTTCTCTATTCTTCATGTCGTGAAAGAAGAGACAAACGTATACATAATCGTAGCCGTATCCTTACACAAAAAGATTTTGTCGTGGTGCGCATGCTAGGACTGCTGAAAGATCAAAGTGCAAAGTGCTTCGCTTTTCTCGGTGTTGCCAACAATAACAATATCTGCGTAGAGAGCCGTACCGCGATAGTTTTTCCAGCATCATGTTCTAGTTACTGGAAATACCGCAGTAGCTGCTAGTTCCACGTTTTGCAGGTGTGAGAGAAAAAGTATATCGCGTAAAACCCACAGTGTACGATTTCCACAGATTGAAGATAGTTATGGATAAGATTTGAAGCGGTGGCGGCTGGTGCAGTGATAGAACCGCGACGCCGGTATCAGGTCGACCAACAATAACAATATCTGCGTAGAGAGCCGTACCGCGATAGTTTTTCCAGCATCATGTTCTAGTTACTGGAAATACCGCAGTAGCTGCTAGTTCCACGTTTTGCAGGTGTGAGAGAAAAAGTATATCGCGTAAAACCCACAGTGTACGATTTCCACAGATTGAAGATAGTTATGGATAAGATTTGAAGCGGTGGCGGCTGGTGCAGTGATAGAACCGCGACGCCGGTATCAGGTCGACCAACAATAACAATATCTGCGTAGAGAGCCGTACCGCGATAGTTTTTCCAGCATCATGTTCTAGTTACTGGAAATACCGCAGTAGCTGCTAGTTCCACGTTTTGCAGGTGTGAGAGAAAAAGTATATCGCGTAAAACCCACAGTGTACGATTTCCACAGATTGAAGATAGTTATGGATAAGATTTGAAGCGGTGGCGGCTGGTGCAGTGATAGAACCGCGACGCCGGTATCAGGTCGACCAACAATAACAATATCTGCGTAGAGAGCCGTACCGCGATAGTTTTTCCAGCATCATGTTCTAGTTACTGGAAATACCGCAGTAGCTGCTAGTTCCACGTTTTGCAGGTGTGAGAGAAAAAGTATATCCCGTAAAACCCACAGTGTACGATTTCCACAGATTGAAGATAGTTATGGATAAGATTTGAAGCGGTGGCGGCTGGTGCAGTGATAGAACCGCGACGCCGGTATCAGGTCGAACAATACTTCAGAACACGCCCATTTGGAAATGCGATAAAAGATAGAAAGATACCCAATGTCACTGCGCATGCTGAGCTGCTCTAGGTGTTCATTGAGCTTGGGATCGTTTACAGTTCTGACAGCTCTACGCTGTTATCCATCACGAGGCTCAACTTGATACTCGGGTCCTTCATTCCAAGCAGAAGCCTTTGACCTGACGTGATTACCTAAAAAATTATACCTAAAAAATTAATTAGTTTCGGCATTTTCCAGACACGAGACGACGTACCATCCTGACGTCAGCGAGCAGGCGCATGGTGGCGGCGGCGTCGTTGACGCTGGCGTGGCGCACGTCGAGCGCCAGCGCGACGGTGGTGCGCGGCGCGGGCGCCACCTCGCGGTCGTACTCCGCTAGCATCGTGTCCACAAAAGTCGACAGACTCTGGCTCGAGTACTCGCCCACGGCTGACCCTGGAACTGACACGGACCTCTTCAGCTAACCATATCTACTTGAAAAGTAAAATAAGCCCCACTAACTGTTGGTAGTTTTGTTTTTAACTGCCTTTCAAAAAAAGGGGGAAGTTCAAGTCGATTGAATTTTTATTTTTAAAGATCACCGTCCCTCATAGCCTACGGACGACAGCCGAATCTCACTAACGGCATGTTCAGGAAATGCAATAATTAGAAAAGGACTATACACACTGAAAGTCACACCACTCAGAAACTGAAATATACTCACTGAGCCATAGCAGCAGCAGGGCCGAGGCGTACGCGGCGAGAGATGCGCTCGCGCGGCTCATCCTGCAACTACTGCCGGCGGCGACGGCGGCGCAGGCGAACTGCGTCAGCTCGCGGCCAGCTGTCGCCAACACAAGGCATGGCTTTGCAACTAACACTTTCCTGTTCCTGTTTTTGTAGTCTCAGCTAAGATAGTTTAGGATTTTAATCCCGCTCTAAGGTAAATACACCAAAAAGCCTATCTATTGTAGCTCTGGATCTTGCAACCGAGACCTATAAATGAGCACACAATCCAAAACTCCTGTTGTCTTTTAGCTACCCAGGTCTAAACAACTCTATAAAAGTGCTTAATCTAACAACTTTACTTATATACATATATGTATATAACAGCCACAACACATCGTTAGGGAACCGACAGTCCTGAACACGAATACATGGATAGCTCTTTATAATCAGGATGATATTTAATTATGGCGAACGCACTTTGTTTTCCGCTACAATTCCTTGCACTAAGTACTGCAATTTTCTTCGTGTAGACAGTGAGTTTTTTTCGCATGTACGGTATTCTGTGAAGTACCTAGACAGAATGAGTACGGAAAGTGTGCGGCGCCCCTGCGCTGCGCCGCGGCCGCGCAGCGCGGAGACTCGTGGGCGAGCGCGCTATCTCGCGCGATATCCGCCGCCGCAAGGACAATCCCGTGATTTGTCGCATTAGTACAATGCTCCTGGTTTTTATTTACAACAAACAATTAAATATTTCTCTGAAATAAGTCTATGAAGATTTAAATTTTATTGCATAGTAAGGCATACACATTTTGCACGAACCCTCGTACGTGTAGGTACGTGCGTATCAGTAGCTAGTAGGTAAGTAATAAAACCAGGAAATAACTGAAAAAGGAACTTTATTCTAGGTATTTAGTAAAAATTAAACAAACCCTAAAAAATTACAATAACAATGAAACCCACAAAAACTGTGATGATAAAACTCAACGAGAACTAGTTGATGCAGTCTCTCTATTATATCTATATATATCCATTAAAAAAAAAACAGGACAGTCGACGCACATAAGTGTTTAAATGTATAAACGAAAAAAAAATAACCATTTCGTTCATCATAATCAGATTTTGCATCTTTTTATCGAAGTGGAGAAGTTGCCTAAGTGACTGTAGATAGGTATACTTATCTAAGTATCCTTATTATATACTTATTATATTGTTTATAAGTATTAGGTAACTGCCCGCCGTGTTTCATTTTATTATTGGACTTACGTGTAATACTAATTACAAGCAAATAAGAAGCCTTTTTCTAATAATCAACCAAACCAACAGACCAAACTGCTTGTGATAGAGACGTGACATTTGGACCCAATACTCCTCAAATGGTGTAGGTAGGTGGACCCTAAGAACGGATTTTGATTAATCACAATTTATCCGCAGTTTATTTTAACCTCACTGTATCTAATTTTAAAACAGATTGAGAGGTTATTTGTAAAGTAAGGTCCACGAGAGCGAAGTTAATATCCAAATAAAGAAGTAAGGAAAGTCGGTGTATAGAGCAATATTATAAACATACTGTACCTACATAGGTACAGTATGTAGGTATCATACGTTTACCTTCTTACCTACCTATAAGTACAAGGTATCCTTTAATAGGGTAGAATAAAAAAATAAAAATTATGTTTACTTAAATCAACAAAAATACTTAAAATTAAACACAGAAATTTATAAAAAATAGATAAACAAGGAGAGCTTCGCTCTTTACTACCTGGGTACTAACAGCTACTACTAACTAAACAGTTTAAATTATGTAGGTACCTTAGGTAAATGCACGAATTAACCCGTTAGAACAATTTAAATTAAAACAACAAATAGTTGAAACGATGTCTACATGAGTAAGTACAACAAATGTTGAAAAACTGCAAAAACAATTAGATATACGTATACATACACTCAATATACAAACGAAAACAACGTAAGAACAAGCCCGTAGTGCAAGTAATTACAGTACCGTCCTCTCAGGAACCTAAATCAACTGTCACTCCTTCATCTTATTTCTTGCTTAACTTGAACATCCATCGATTGCTAGATATGATAGTATTCAGCTGCTAAGTAATGGTCAGATTTTCACTAACCGGAGGCTCATTATCTTTCTCTGGTCTAGTTCGGATAATTAAAATAGGTCAAGTTCAAATATGCTCTCTAATCCGTTTCACTAGGTAGCTGTAAGCTAAAACAACTGCCGCCTAAGAGGTGAAGTTTCGTCAAAGTCACTCAACGTTTTGTTGTTGAGAGGATACTTTAATATTTTATGGAATATACCCATAAAACATTACAAACATTACAAACAAAACCCGTGCAAATAAACAACAAACAAAAAAAAAACAGACCATACAAATAAAATAATTATGAGCAAAGAGACAGTGACAAAAACGTGAGCAAATGTCGCTTAGCTGGTCCTCCGATGGAATTTGGTGAAGACGCCAACATTTCACATTGTACTGAGCGTGTGCACCCGCTCATATCACTGTGTTCCAGCACCTGTCATGTATATTGGTCCACTTGCCTCTTCGAGACCGTGTTGCCAGTTCTCCTGCTTCTGTGCTCATGGCCCAGACCGTAGTTCACAAAAAACGAATCAAAGAGGAAGGGATACAGTTTATTGTGTAGGTGCTGGGTGCGAGGGTCCCTCCTGGGACGCGTGTCCGGCGGCCGGTGGCGGCGCGGGCGCCGGAGGCTGCAGGTAGTGCCAGTAGGGCGGCGCGTCCGGCGCCTGCGCCCGGCACGCGGCCGTCAGCCCACCCCAGCTGAACCGGTACGCGTACCGCTTGCCGTGCACCTGCACATAACGACAACAATTATAGTGCACGTTAACAAACACGACATTTAAATGTTTAGGCTAAATCATTCGAGTTAGGGTAGTATTAGGGTGTCTACACATGGCCCGACCTGACATCGTGTGAAAGGGACAGCTAGATTTGAATTTCACGGGAGCAAAAGAAACAAACTATTAAGGTTATAGCTTCTCCCTTTCGCTTCCCCAGAAACTTATATATAGCCATCTCTTTCAAGCGATGTCGGGTCGGGCCATGTAGCGAGGCCTTTAATGAAACTGTAGTGAATATAGTGCGACTTATAACGAACAAATCAACGTACTGTCTTCACCTTAATAGAGTGAATCATTTCACCAAAAATGTATTCGCAAATTTTCACTTGACAACCAACGATTGGCAAAAACGTGAATCGCCGTTTTATCTTCTTACGACTGATTTTACACATAATTAATGTATTTAAAGAATGACTTGATCGTGCTACTTACTAAAACTCTTGTCATATATACTTTTGACAGATTGAATTATTAAGCATGCTATTTGTTATGCAAGGGTGCAAAGTGTTTTTTTGGCGCGAGTACTTGTATTGAATCCTGAGCGTAGCGATGGTTTCAAAGGTACGAGACGTAGAATAACTTTGCTGCCGACCGAAACACACAACTTTTCACCTCACTACAGCGAGGAAAATAAATTAACTAAAGGGAAGAACATTTTAAAAAGTGTATTTTTTTATGCGGTTATTCTAAAAACGAGGTTGGCGTACGACATGAAAGCGGTATGGAAAATTATTGAATAGAAAGTTTCGAATTTCAAAAACTCTTTCCACGCTAGTGAATAAAATTCAGGTTTGCACTCAGATTTCGAATGATAAAAGAATCTTTCCGAGCTTGTGAGGCGAAAATAAAATTTTCTTCACTAGGATAGGTTAGGCAGGCGAAGTGCTCAAAAGCATTAGAAAAAGAATGCCGTGGCGCTAATCACTAGGTTAGGTTAGGTTTGAACTGAGAGAAATATTACAACGCGAGCAATAAGTGCGAGTCTGACTCGGACACCGAGGGCTCCGTACAACTTACGTTAAATTGTACACCTGTAACATCATCGAACAATGCTTTATCGAAAAGATAACCAGGACATAAGTACTTAACTTTGTAGTTGAAAAAATGTACAGTACATCGATGTACGTCACGGTCAATTCTCCAACTACAAATGAAAAATTGTAATCGGATTTTAATATTTCAGGTACCAAAAGCCGTATCCCGGTAGTTTGATCGGAGGCTAACAACTCAATAGGCTAGTTCACCTTGCTCATAATGTTCTTGTCGTAGTAGTACCGGAGCGCCCGGGACAGCTTGTCGTAGTTCATGTTGGGCTTCTGTTTCCGCCGGCCCCAGCGGCGCGCCACCTCGTCCGGGTCCGAGAGCCGGAACTCACCCTCCGACGGCGGACCCTGAGTAATACATACAAATATTCAGTTTCTACAGAAACTTTTTTTTTTTTCCTTTGCTTAAGGAACGCCCGAGAGGCAGGCTAATAAGTAATTTAAATCTAGCTTAAATTTACTTAAAAAAATATTAAATAATTGAATGTGCATTTTTCTCCCTATTACTATACAGGCAAAAGTTTAAAATATATATAGAATTGAAAAGACTACTTGTACTGTACGCATAGCTTTGGAACTTCGTTTATTTGGACGTATTATTATTATTATTATTACTATAAAATGTAGCTTATGAAATATGACATAAAAAGGAATCGTTTAGGCGTAACCTACAGAGCGTCTTATAGGAACACAAAAACATATACTCACATACTTACATACACCCAAAAACATTACCCTCCTTCATGGGCAGTCGGGTAAATACAAAAAAAAAAACAAAATACTAGCACTCAAACTGAAATCCCAACTATTCCTAATAATCCTAACTATCCTAATTCCTAATCCTAACTCATTTATACATATTCACTATTTATACTTACGCCTTGTATTTTGTTGATAATTTTTCTTCATTCCATAGATTTATCGGATGCAAGCAGCATTAAGCACTGATGTGATATTGTTTAGAAAATATATATATATATATATATTATAATTGAGAGGAATATAGCCGCAGTCGTATTAGGACCAATAGAGCTTCGAGGCATGTTCGTCTCGAGGAAATAACGTCGATTGCGCGATTCAGTACTCCAACATTACCACTGTCAGTCCATACAATACGTCAAAAAAGCCACCTAGCGAACTATAGGAATATCTCTGTCTGGATGTTTGTCGTGTTATCACGACTAAACGGCTGAACGGATCTTGATAAAATTTGACAAGGAATTACTGACAAAGACGGGCATAGGATACTTTTTTGTGTCCACGCGAAAGAAGTCACGAGTCAATTAGACCAAGTGAATGCTTATGAGGAGTCGAACAATATGTTCTGGGAAAAAAGGCTTTGCAGGGTAAAAAATTGGCATATGATGATTATAAAAAAAAAAACTACTTAAATTATATCTAAAAACTTTACGGAACCCTACCACAAGCATATCATAGCACGCACTTCAAAGACTTTATTTAAAATTGCACGTAAGGGGCCATCCATAAATTACGTCACACGTTAAGGGGGAGGCAGGGGGTCGACGAAGTGTGACTTTGTGTGACAACGGGGTGGGAGGGGTTCTAAATTTCGTGACATCACATTTCAAAATCTATTATAATCTAAGTGTTAAAACACGAACTTTAAACTATTACTTTACGAAAATCTCAAAACATAAATACAATAATACCTGTGTAAATATAAGATACCAATTGTTTTGTCGGTCACTCGCTCTACTGGTGTGATGCGCCGAGTCAGACGTCAAACGGGTACGTAGCCACAGAAAAAGATGACCCCGAAGGTAAATTCGGTCCACTATTACTTCAGTTAGCTTGGGATCTCCGAGCGTCATCACATTTGAAGCAAGTTCCGTATGATAGCTATTGCCCTAGTATCAAAACATACTTGTTTAAGCGATCATGTGGTATCTGTGGTCTATATTTTGCATCATACAAGGCCACTAATCAAGACAAGCAATCACATAAGAGGCAACAAGAAGCTTTACCTATCGCGAAGTTTCGTCCTCAAAGAATTGCTGCTAGACGTGCCAGAGAACTTCTTTGTGTGGATGATGACAATGATGCTGTATGGTTCGATGAAAAAGATGTTGACACAACTAATGTTCCTGACATTAAAACAACCCAAACAAGAAGGAAGGGACTGCTATGCCAGCTATAAATAATTTAAAGGAGTGAGTCCATGGACTCAAGATTATTAAGTTTTGATTTTATCTGTAATTAATATAATTCTATTTTTTTTAAATTAATATAGTTATGTTAATTTCCTTAATTAATATAATTAATCATTTTTTGTTTTGTTAATTGTTTGATTTGATGTTAATTTTATTAAAATTTAAATGGAAAAAATACTGATTTTGGAACCGCTGTTTTCATTCAATAATTTGTAAATGTAAATTTACAAAATATGTGACGTCACACTAGGGAGGGGGGGAGTCTCAAAAATGTGACTAGCTGTGACAAGGACGGGCGGAGGGGCAAAAAATCATGAAATTCGTGTGACGTAATTTATGGATAACCCCTAACGTGTTTTATATGCCAATGAACATAGAATGTTAAAATGTAGGAAAGTCCTGAATAAATAAAAGGCGGAAAAGGACAGCTTTAGTCTGGCACTTAAGTAAATAGTGCCAAAGTGCAGAATGATTAGTTACCTCCCAGCAGATGCCGGGCGCGCCGGCCGCCAGCTCCTCCAGCAGGAACTGCCAGAGCTGCACCTGGCCGCCCGAGCCCGCGCCGCCGGCCCGGCCGCACCCGCTCAGCGCCGCCGCCGCCGCGTACCCGTCTGAAACAACACATCAGCAATGTCTTACTCACGCCTCTACTGTACCAATCATATATCTGTCATTTGTCTGACCCTTCGTAGACTCATCTGCTGTTGGTTGTCCCTTCGTAGAACGTGTAACGTAGCAACCGAAGACTCATCTACTGTTGCTTGTCCCATCGTAGAACGTGTAGCGTAGCAACCGTAGACTCATCTATTGTTGGTTGTCCCTTCGTAGAACGTGTAGCGTAGCAACCGAAGACTCATCTACTGTTGGTTGTCCCTTCGTAGAACGTGTAATGTAGCAACCGTAGACTTATCTACTGTTGGTTGTCCCTTCGTAGAACGTGTAATGTAGCAATCGTAGACTCAGCTGCGGTTGCCACGTTACATGTTCTACGAAAGGACGCGATTTCGCTAGCTACTTTCCACTATTTATCTATCAGTTCCCTATAATTGCGTTAGGCGACCTTTACTAGTCTTTTATTTGCTACTAGCTTGCCAGCACGGCTTCGGTCGCATTGGCTACAGTAATATAATAAACCCATGTCACCTCTTCAGGATTTGATTCTACAAAAATCCTGAGACGTGCCTTTCTTTATTTTTTTTATGTTTAGTACACAAACTAAGTTTAATTGGCGTAGCATAAAAAATATTTTATTCCCATACAAACTTTAGGGGTTGGAATTTCGCAAAATCCGTGCTTATCGTTCACCGTCACCATTTTAGGAGTTTTGGTTTCAAATTTCACATCTCTTCATCTTTGAAGCGGCTTGGTCTGTGGCTCTGTGCGCTGATTCCTAGAAAAGGGCTTATGGAAGCGTAATACAGAGGTGTTACGGTTTGAGAAGACCAGACGAAAGAACATGTAGCTCGATCTTAAGAACCAGTAGGTAACGGTTGTCCTTCTATGTTTGCATTTATAGTAAACCACTAACAATGAGTGTGTCTACTGACCGTGATAGAAGTGATGTATGCGCCGCTGCTCCACCGGGCTCAGCCACAGCATCACTCGGCCGCCCGCATCATCACCACATCACACCGACCAATTTTTTATTTATAAGCATATTTCTGATTCCACAATCTACGACAATATTATTAACAAGGCATTTTTTTTTGCGATCCCTAGAGAAGCTAAGCTTTTATTATTATTTTAAAGAACAAATTATTTTATTCGATTATGTTTCACAAAACAAAAATTTATAAGTACCTATATCCGGTGAAATAATCCGGATATGCGGGCGGATGCGCGACCGGAAGCGAACGAGTGCCGACGGGACAGTCGCCCGCCCTGCGCCGCGCGCCGCGCGCCGCCGGCGGGGGCGGGGTCGAGGACTGTCGTAACACCTCGGGTCTTTACCTCGTTGTACAATTCACGCTTTGTCATATACATTCCCACGAACGAAGTTTATTTACAACTGATGTGTATAAAGTCAATGAAGTAATATCGTTAAAAGTGCAGAAGTAAGTAGATGCTTATTGTTAGATTACCTAGTCCATACATACAATTATTATTTTATTTCATTTCATTTCACTTATTTCTGATGACGCGTTTCCCTAATAATGATAACGAATAATACTTTTCAGTCCTTCTCAGGAGACAATTCAATAACGGAAAACGAGGGGAAAGGTCTATGAGGCAAGATAAATGTGTAATGAAAACCAAATAAAGTTTATCGAGTCCATTTGGCCCCGCGCGAGCATGCATTATGCAGGACGAGCGGCGCAGCGCGGCGCGCGGCGCGATATTGCAGGAAGCCAGCCGCCCTTGTCGTAGAAGCTTTCGGTAAGTGTTCCGGTCTATTAAATCGTACAGAGAACTAATATAGTGCTAAAAATTTTGGACATTTTAATCGGCACTTAATCAGGAGCTTCGTTGAAAATCATTGAAAATAAACTCCTGATTAGATAATTAGGACTCTGAATTAAAAAAAAACTTAAAATGGATTGAACTGGAAATTACGGGACAATAAACAATTTCAGATGAATGCATCTCGATCAACTGCATCTCGAGACGCTGAAGTAATAAGCGCTAAGTATAGTGTCAGTTTTATACTAGTGACCCCCATAAGAAAATTTGTATGTAGGTACCTACTACGTTAATGACATGAGAGATCCTGAATGAATTCTCCGTAACGACTGTTCCCAATAAATTGGTATCCTCTAATAACAATAATTGTCGCTGTATAGTTGTTAATTTGAGATTTGTTCGCATAACGCCAATACGAGGGCACTAATAAAGTTTTAATTCCGCGGCTCTTGTCGGTAAGTTCAGACCGTGGGTAATGAACTCCCACGCAAAGGATATAAATTACTGCAAACCGCAGCCGGCGCTTCTCGGAACACTCGTCGTGGGGCAAGGCTCGAGCGGAGAGGGGATTAAATTGCTCTCGTTGGTTGTGTAACAACTTGTTAACAATTGATACCTATACATCAAATAGTCAAATATTAAGATCGTTTTTATATTGCCTTCAAAAATCGGTATAACCACCGATGCAGTGCGCAGGGTGCTAAACAAGGCAGCAGATTACTTGTGTTTTTTTTTATTATTTTGACTGGCTAGGCATTTGACCACAAACTCACCCGAAACCTCCTGATGAATATAAACTCGTAGATGGTAAGCCCACCTAGCCTGCAACGGGAACTGCTCAAGTGAGGGCCGGTATACACATCGTTAGGTGCTTAGCGACAGATGTTCAAATTGGGGATGGTAAAGCAACTTACGGTTGCATGGTAGCAGCCGACTGTACTAGCTAATCGAGTACTCTACCGTCCCACGCTATGGTTTCCTCACGATGCTAGATGAAGCTTATTTTCGGGACTTGAACCAATTAATGCCATGCGGCGCGCGATCCTAAAGCGCTAATCACTGAGCTATTTTCGCTCCAAGCGTGGTAGTTACCCAATATCTCGATCTCCAACTAGTTCTAGACCTAGTAGAAAATGCTACTTGCGGCGCGGCGGCGTCTTATCTCGCCATTGTCGCTACGTATTGATACATGGCGGCTTTTCTCACTTTTATGGACGTCATTAATTAAATTGCTATTAGGTAATACAACTTTGGGCAACCAAAAGAACGCCAAACAACATAAAACAGCAAGATAAGTATGGAGCAGTCTAATCTTTTAAATAAATTCATTGGAAAAGGTGGAATTTGGTATCGTCGCCATCGCTTGTGCTTCGGGCCAGATTTCCCTTACGAGAAGGAGGGCCGGAGGCGGCGCGATGCCTAGGAGGAGCCGGCGAGGCCCCGCCTGTTCGCCGGACGCCTGACTAACGCCGCAGGACAGTCGGCAGCCGCGCGCAGCCGGCACGGCCGCAGGAGCACGCCACCTCCCACACCGCGCATGCTGCACCACCTGGACTGCCTCCCAAAGCGATTCATTCGCAAAAGGTCAAGTTCTATACCTGATGGCATCGTTCTAATTATCCCGTATCGTGAATAATTTTGTTGGATGTTACACTCATAAAAATGGTACAAAATATGTGCTTAAATGTTTATGCTTAAATGTTTAGGTACCAGACAGGTAGAATGTAATATATATAAAAAAGAAAAAGCCCTTTTCTAGGAATCAACGCAACTGTTAATGTTAGAGACGTGAAATTTGAACCTAATACTCCTCAAATAGTCTAGGTGAACAATAATGAACGAATTTGCGAAATTCCACCCCAAAAGGGGTGAAATAGACTGAAATAAATTATTTTTTCATGCTAAGCCAATGAAACCCGGTTTCTGTACTAAGCATAAAAAATAAAGAAATGCATGTCTCAGGATTTTTGTAAAATCAACCCCCACAGAGCGAAGCCGTGCGGGCAAGCTCTTATAATCATACAAATAAAATGTCATAATTCAATTGGAAAATAACCAAGTATGAACATATATATTTGTTCAATACTTTATGATCAATATGCAAAAGAAAATATTTATTTATCAATTTATAATGATTAATTAAATTGTCTGCCGATATGAGGCGCTGTATTCTAAATATATCTTGAAAGCACTTTGCATTCATTGGAAGACGGTTTTCACCTATACACCTGTGTCTCTATGATGAATACCGCGGCGCAACATGTTACGTAAAAAAGCAGCGGTTCCCACGCGTGGGCCGTAGCCGCGCGCCGCGCGCAATGGCCGGCGTGAGTGCAGGTCGCGATGGTCCGCATTCCCGCGACGTGATTCAGCGGGTGTCGAGCGGCCCGCGACCGCGTGCAGAATGTGAAAGCATAGGAATCCGGTCTGGACCACAGGCTAGGAATGAGACAGGTGGTGAGAGGAAGCCTCTCTCGCGCGAGGAGGTTCCTTGTGTATTGCACTAGTTTATGCAAGTCAGTCATATCATAATTCAACTATGTACTTGTTTTGGCCACAATCATTTTGTATTTAATACCTAGCATCACTCTTCGACAGAGCATCTTAATTTAATCGTAGGCGAGTAGTTTGATTTCACTTGTGGAGTCTGTGAACGCACAGTTATATAATAATAACTTGTTAAGAGCATGTCGGGCCATGCTTAGTAGAGTTCCGTAGGCGCGTAGGACGTTTATTTATCCGTTTTTACCACATATCTCAAAAAGTAATTATCACAAATGTTGCCCGAAATAAGAAATAATTTTAAAAGAAAGTTTTTACTAAGATCTATCAAAATGGAAGATTACAAGTTTCTAAGATAGTAGAACATAGTTTAGAAATGGCAGCAAATGTGTCCCCCATTGTAATTAATTTTGTCGGCCCATATTTCGCAAGTGGTACATCTGATTAAAAAAATGGTTTAGGAAACCTTAACTTTATTTTAAAGAACTATTCAACGATATTTGATTGATTGATAAGCCACATGTGGGAAAAAGGCGAAACAAATTTAGTTTTATGCCCACTTTCCACCCCGTAAAAATAAAAAGTTGTGAATTTAATTTAATTTAAATAATAAAAACTAAATTGTTGCCTTTAAAAGAGCTTTTCAACGATTCCCCATATGATGGGGTTCTTCATGACATGTATGGGAGCTCCCCTTATTTTACAAAAATAGGTATACTTTTTAAACTGTAGGTCTATAAGTAGACTATCGATGTGTAAAATTTCATGCATGTGTAATTTTATAACTTTGGAAGTTATAAAGCTGTAAAGGATTCAGACAGACAGACAGACGGACTTATAAGGGTTCCTTTTAGTACTACGGAACCCTAAAAATAAGGTTAATAAAGAAATAACTAAAGGCCAGTAAAATCAGAGGAATCAACCGAAACCAAATCATTGGAAACTAAATAAACGTAGAAAGTAATTCAATACCATAGCGAAGCATCACGTCATAGAATAATGAAGAGTGTGAACCCGAGGTGAAGTATCGTATATCACAACAGATCCGGGCACAAAGGGCGCCCCGCGCAGGTCGCGGGTAATATGGGGTGATATCTGTCACCCATTGACTTGCAAATGTCCCGAGATCCCGGAACAGTCGGGCGCGGCCGACCCGCAGCGAGGGGATTTGCGTCGCCCTCAAATGGACTGCGAGCAGCGGGAGGCAACGAAATTGATATTTTGTCTCTGTGTACTCTACTCAGAGTTCTTAGAAGCTTACCTACTAAAGCTAAGATTATTATTATTATTATTATTGATATTGAGACCTAAAGGTTACACGGAACAGTAGGTAGTACTTATTCGCAAGGACCTTATTGTACTTATCATTATGAACAAACTTCCTGCGGGATCCAAACAGAAATCGTGAAAACATACTATTCCATAAAAAATATCATTCACCCTCAACGAGTTCTGTAAAACAGCTGCGATTTTTTCATTATTTCAAAGTAAAAGTGGTCAAAAGTAAGTCTTTTTCTGAAATTAATTATAACTATTATTATTATATAATGAGATCCTTTCGGTTCAGCACCACATTTTTAACCGACTTCCGAAAAAAGGAGGTTCTCAAGTCGACTGTTTTTAAAATGTTTGTTACCTCATATCTCCAGTATCATTTATAAACCGACTTGGACTTTTTGTGTCATATGATTCATGCAATTTTGTCGTGTGCCAGACTTTTTAATATGATAAGCATCTGCAAAGTAACCAAATGCTCGTCGGTAGAACTGGAATCCAAGCGGTCCATGAGCGGTGCAAGTAGTGTAATGTAACTAGTATCCCCCGCCTGGTTCAGTTAACCCGTGCCCTGTCAGAAGCGACGCCAAATTTGGCACCGACTGTCGTGATGACTACCAATTGGAGGCGCCGTGACGGCGAGACAACGGCTCATTGGTTCCAGGAACGATGCTGTGGTGAGAGGTAAACTAGAATAAACTGTCTTGGATAATAGAACCGTGACTCGAGATTTACGGTCAAGTCAATATCAGGAGGACTACTCGTACTTTGATATTGACTTATTGGATACAGTCCCGATGGACTAATATTTTAATAGTGGTATTTCCCTGGATGGCGAACCCAATAGCACGCTGCAATGCCATGCCAACACTATTTTGGTCTCTTAGAAGCCGTTTGGCAGATGACCCCAGCTCAGCATGCATTCTGCTAAAAGTAACATCCTACAACTTTTATATAATTTCAACACGTGACCAAAATGCTGGCTTCTTTTTCGTCCAAAGGCTGAGTATTGCAATACAACGTGGTAACGGGGCCAGCATTTTGGGAACAATTCCCACTGATAGCGTTCTTTTAGATTAGTTTATTTTGTTTATTATTACTATGTGATGTTAAGTACTAGGCAAACTAAGTTATTAATTATTTGAATAATTCAATAATATATCATGACAGGTGGGTACTTATTATGCTTTACTCCGTTTGTTGTTCGTACAAAAATGAGGATTCTGAGAAGTCCATTGACATGTATTCACTAACATTCAATTGCTTTCGGATTTCGGATTGCTTTCAAAAAAATGCTTAAGAGCCTTTTTAAATTTATTTGTCATCTTATCTGTAACAACAGAAGTCACACTACTGTTACTTCAATTTGAATTAGACTTATAACTGAAACATTTATTACACATTGTAAAATATTTTTTTTGTTAATAAAATGTAAATATATAAAAATAAAATGTAATAAATACTCATTTATTCAAACTCACTTCAAGTTTGAATAAATGAGTTTTGAGTTGATAGTACCTATTTTAGTTTTATTATTTTCCCAATAATTACTAAGTCAACATTATTATTGCCTTATTAAACATTTCTTTAAAAAAAATGGCACACTGCTCCATAAGGTTAGCCATCTCTGTAATAGTGCATTCACACTGGAGTACTTGGACTTGTGTGTTTGTATTTTGTGTGATAGATAGGTACTTCATAAAGATTAGATACCTACTAAATCCTAAGTACTGCTTACTTACATTGTAAAGCAGTTTTTCGGAGTGGATAGATAAACTATAAAACTCGTCTTTACAACAGTAGCCTTACTGTTATATATAAGAACATTATTGTTTGGATAATTGAAATCAGAAACGACATTTGCACTGCGACGAACTTTGGCTATCTGAGGTGACCTACAGGCGTTCGGTTCTAGGTGACCTTGCCGTAATTCCGACATAAATTACAAGTGTCAGCCGCTGCCAGTCGTGGACGGCAGGCTGGATAGTCCGGCTCAGTCGGCGAGGTGGTAATAATCTGCTAATTCACGTCGTTCGCGGCTTCTGCCAGCGCCGGCGCCGGTGGGAGTGTCCGCCTCCGCCAATAAACATTACTAAACTAGACGAACCTCAAAAATACAGTAACGCAGGTGACTGCTTTGTTACGAACAGACTACTACTTACTTACAGGTTGTTGTGTGAGTCGTGTCGTGTCCGACCCGCGGTGGGTTCAATACCCGACTACGTTTAAATATTCAGCAACGACAAGTGATGGAAATTGAAAAATTATTTATTTACTGCAAAAACAGATACAACCAGTTACCAGCTTATGTAATGGATATTATAACAGTACATATTTATAGGTTTTTGCATCACAGCTTTACACTTTTCAACTATTGTCTATCAGTTCCCTCACTAGGCAAGCCTGTATCGAGGAAACCAGGTACCCAAGGTAATAATTCAAATTAGCTAAACCTCACTAGCAAGACAGTGGCCGGTTTACAGAAAATGTTTTTTAAATATAGTAAATAAACTATGGCAGTTGGTAAAACTAAACGTTTACAAGAGAATACAAATAATAAAGAAAAAAAAAGACATAATTATATGAACCCTATGAAACATATTTTAATAGATCTTCTGTTTTGTCGTATGTTAACGTTTTAAGCCATTTTAGCATGACTCGTTTCGCTTCGCTAACCCTTTTGTTCTTGATGTCACAGTGTTTTGTGACTTCGTTATAGATATACACTTTCACAAATTCACCAAATCGGTGGGCAAAAGAAGTGCTAACTGAAGACAGGGGCATTTTATAAACCCGACGAGTAGCAAGTGAACTGTACTCTGGTGAAGTTAGAAAAAATTTATGTGCCTTAAGCGAGGTATTAAGAAAGGGGAAGTGATCCAGGGTATTTATGTCATTCTTTGTATTAAATTTAAAAATGTCTTTATTTTTGTAACACAGCAATAGGCACTCAAGTAAAATTGCGGGCAACAACGAAATTGAGTCGGTTATTCTCAGTTTTATTCTTGTTGAGTCATTATTATATTATTCCGTTTTTTTTTAAAATGGAGCGTGTCTCTTTGTATGCAGAACAAATAAATAAATAAAATGCGTAAAGAAATTTGCGACAAGTCGAGGCAAACTAGCAAAAATTGTTTTGTTCCATCAAGATAATGCCCCCGCTCACAGGCCCGCCGTCGCTATGGCTGCAATTCGAGATGCTGGCTTCGAAATACTTGAGCATTCTCCGTATTCATCCGACTTTGTCTTTAGTGATTTCTATCTATTTCCAATATAGAAGGAGTCTCTGAGAGGACAGACATTCGAAAATGAAGAAGCATAGTAGTCGCTGCAGTACAAAGTTTTTTAGATAAGACAGACGCGATGTGGGCGGGTATCGGACGCGCGACATAGGTGTTGAAGATGAATAGCCGCGCGCAACTTTCACCCTCTCAAATGGAAAAGATCTCGGATACTATAATTATTGCCTTAAGAAAGGATTTTACTTAGAAAAAAGATATCCCGGCGACTATAACTAAAAATAAAAAAACATTCAATAAAAGTTACAGCATCTCATTCAACGTCTCATTCTCACTTTTTATTATACGCCCTACGTAAAAATGTCTTCCGTTAAAAAAACATGAAGTATAAAAAGAAATAGGTAAGCTATGGAAATTCTGAAGAAAAATACCGTATTGACATCGTCCAGCGCGACGCCACTGTTGAAGTGATAGTTGCTAGCTTGCTACGCGCTATCATCGCGCGCGTCTTCTCGTTTCTAAAACTTGGATTGTGGACATTATAAACTTCTTTTCATAATGTAGTTCGTATGTTCACTGATATGTCCCTCGCTGGTCAATCAACACGATGGCTTGGATCATGATCTGGATGTTAATGTATAAGATGCCACAACAAGTAAGTATAGCCCCGATGTATTCTGCGATTGCTAGGTACCTATAGGTAAACCGTGCACTTTGCATTCACTAAATAATATATCACACCAACATAATCTAAGTATAATCTGTTTGCCAATACACCCATTGCAGGCAATTGTTAACAAGTTATTGTAATTTTGTTTTAGTAATAAAAAAATGCAAGGTCCTCGGTCATATTGGATTCCTGGGCAAAGATTATCTCTAGTCAGACGAGAGAGCAGACCTTTCGTAAACAAGTAGGTATAAACATCATGTGGTGCTATCTAGTCTAGACGCTGAGCAACTTCTTCTTCTCTTTATCGGCTCTCAGACGTCCACTACTGGACGAAGCCTCCCCCCCCTTTTTGCCATAATCCCCACGCTTGGCAGTCGGCTTGAAGATCGCGTACTGTTCATCGTTTACTAGGAGGACGATGCTGCCCGACCTCGGGTGATTATGGCCGCAGTTATTGGACAAACCTGAGTCCCACGCTAACATCACGATAAATTCGAAAGATGAAAAATTACAAATAAGCTGACATCGAAGCGCAATTGTTTTGTCATCGATGTATTATTGTAACCGCGGCCAGGGCTGCGCTGTGTTATAGTGTAATGTGTAATAGTGAGATTGTATAGCGGTAGCTGTAGCGAAGGCACAGATAAAAGCATCTGTGAGCGAAGGTCACAACTCGCAATTGCCTGAAATGACACACATCTTTACAGCTCTCCCACGGCGACACCACGAGCCCGTCACTGGCGCCACTTCCTCACTAAACGGCTTAATTACACGCCAAACAAAACATTCAAAGTAAACTTTATGATACTGTGATCAAGATCTTATATGGCATAACGGTGCCAGATGCTAGATCTTGACTCAGAGCGGAATATTGAATCACGGTTCCGGGTAAATAATGATTCACTTCCTCAATTTTTCGACGGAGAGTGTACTCTAGTATTTGCGCTACTTACTAGTTGGCACATCTTCTGCAAGTAAACGTTACTCAGATTTGAAAGGTTGGTGAGAACGAGGCTCGTGCAGAAGCCGGGTTGAAATGTACCTCGCCCGAATAGTTCCGGCTCGTGTTGCGAAACTGGCTCGAACGGCTGCCGTCAATTATCGATTTCTCCAAAATGCATTCAATCGTTATTCAATTCGATTAACAAATATATCCTTGTGATAGTCACGTATGCGTTTGTTTTTCGTTTTAGCGCTAAATCATTTAAATTTTGGTACAAAAAGTGAATCACTCTGGTCTAAGGAATGCGAGCAATTTTGTTTTGGTTGAGTGGCCGGCTGGCAGGTGAAACATTTGGATCAGTATTCTGATGCCTCGGGTAGTTGGCGCTAGAAGCCGCATTCTGGAGGCGCTGGGCTCTTACTCACGCGCACGTGCTGATTCAGATCTCCGATGCCCAGCATCAGCGCATTCCACGATATTCTTCTACAAAAAAATAAAAATACAGGGTTATAAGGAAAGGGTATGCTAAGCCGAAAGGTTTTCGTAGTAATCATGATTGGGAACAACTTTTACTATGGGGCCATTTTTTCTCGATTTCAGGGTTGGTCTCATAGCAAAAGTTCATAATGATGAGTACTATGAGCCATTTTCGGCTTAGCATACCCTTTCCTTATAACCCTGTATACATACCACGTCGGATTTAACATATATGTTTGTTCGTGACAAGGTAGCAAACGATAGCCAGAGAGACAAAATTACTTTATAGCTCTGTAGATGGCGTTGATCCTTTTTTGTGAATTTTTGGTGTTTTGTATGGACTGACAGTTCATAATGTTCTAAATCGCGCAGACGAAGTTTTTTGATCGAAACGAAAGTATTCATTTTTAATAATCCCCACGCTTGGCATATCCGGATCCCGGGTAGGTTCTAAATGGTACAGCCATCTGACGATAATGTCGAGGATAGAGTAAAGTGGAGGACGGAGACAAAGAAGGTGGTTGACTTGACTTGACCAAGCCTCGATAAAGGTACCAGATAGTTACATAACAAATAGCTATGTACTTTACCTTGAGTACTCAATACCATTGAGCTACAATAGCTCAATGCTCAATACTCATCGACAAAACAATAAGGTTAAATGAATTTTGAGCACAATACAACTAGGTATCAGAAAATATGATTAAGTAAGTACCTATATTAATCAAATTACCTAAATACTTATTGATGGCTGATCAACTTGATATCACTATAATCACTGTATTATCTGTATTATAACATGGAAATTACTCAGCTACTTTGCCGATACTTATCAACATGACAGGACTCTATTTTTTTTTTTATTAGACTACAAAACTGAACGGACATTAACAACATAGTAACAACTACATATTTTTAAATTAACTTGGGAGGACAGGAGCCCTACAATTCTCCGCTACATCTAACAACAAGTAAGGAAAAAGAACAAGTAGAACATTACTTTTAACTAAAGAAGTTAAATGTAAATAAACCAAAGAAAAACAAAAAACAACCAATACAGCAAAAATTATATCACTAAAACTAAACATTAAGCTATTGCTAATAAGAGATCTAATTTAATTGAATTAAATCTATAATTGTCAATAAATAATAAATAAATAGTAAATAAATAAATAATAAGTAAGCAAGTAATCGATCTTTTCAAAGCTATTCTCGAATTTTGTTTCATTTTGAATACCACATTTTAATTAACTCTCTTTGCATTGTGTTTATAATGTTTGTTGTGTTTCTTTCTTGGGGGCCGTTTAAGTATTACGTAAGCACTATGGGGGGTGGGGTTCTTTGTTTTGCTTATTTTTGCTGACAAGTGGGGTGGGGGGGGAGGGTAAACAATTGTAATAAATCTACTTTACGTAAGTAGATTTGACTTGAACGGCCCCTTGTTATTTAAGTATTTGTTTGTCTGTTCGGTAGTTTGCAGTAGATCTCTATGAGCTATACGAGCAAGACGAGAAACTTGAAACTTTAAATAAGGTGAATCCACAGATGTGGGTAAATCTGAACTAGATGACAATGCAATTTTACATTTTAGCAAAAAGTATAAAGTTTTTAAATGTATTTATTTTTTACATACTGAAATAATTTCTCAATGGATGGTCAAATACTACGTATTTGACGACAACTTTTGTATAAAGAAAAATTATCAAAATTATACAGAATAATACAAGTGCCTATATGATTCAAATCTGAGGAAATTTTTATCCGACTGCTAAAGAAGAAGGGTAAGTAGCTATATATTATATATTATATCAGTATGTATGTATGTTTGTCGTGTTCCTATATAACCTCCTGTAGCTTAACCTGCTTGACCGATTTTGAAGAGCGAGGTCTCGTCTGCAGCAGCAGCCAATGGAAAGAGTAATCGAACCTTTGCACAATGAAATGCATATATAGTAGCGTACATAAATAATATATAAAGTAATAAATAATGTTCTTGAAATAATAGAAGCAATAAATGCAATTTTTTTGAAAAGGTGTAATTGCCCGTATTGTAAGAAATCGGTCAGTCCAGCCCCCGGGGGCCCATTACGTTACCTACTCAGGAAATGCGATGCGATGAAGTCATCAAGTAGCGAGATCCATTAACTGATATCCACTATCTGAGCTTTTTGGGCGCTTTCTACTATATCCATTCGATTCCCGAGGGATGCGGCGCTTAGGAAGTATGGAAGTCAAATGTGTGTTGAGCAGTGATGACGTCACTTCGTGGCGATACGTCAATTAATCAAATATCACGACATAACTGACTCGTTATATCCTATAACTGCGAGCAGGATTACCGGAAGACGGGCAGCAGCGTCCTCTTAGTAAACGATCAGCGTTCTGCGATCCACAAGCCGCCTGCCGAGCGTGAGGATTATGGCAACATCGCTCTCCATTAATGCATAGGCTTTTGTTCGGCAGTGGACGTATTCTTGCTGATGATGATGATGATAATAATTTAAGCCTTTCATAAAAAAATTGTGTGTATTTACATTATAGTACAGGCACTCAGGCACTAATACCGCAGCCATGTATTGACAGCGGTAATTTCGTTCTATATTGATATTATATTATGTTATTATATTTACATTATAAATTTGATTTTTTTCAGTGTGATTTGATATTGTGATGTGACTCATCCCAGGAAAAGAGAGTATCCCGCTTCCTCATTTCTCACACTGGTCTGATAGCCGCGCGTGCTTCTAATCTGGTAAGTTTCGATAGCGCATCACAACATTTGACTGATAAAAATTAGCAAAATGAGTCAATTGTTTATTTATGTATAGATAGATTACCTTATTTAAGTACTTTCGAATGATTCACTCGCAGGCAACTAATAAATGGATTATCATCGATTGTTAATTTTGGCACGCTTCATTGTAATTATCGCAGCAACTCATAATGCACTGAATGAACATACCTATAAGTATGTTTATTCAGTGCATACTATACCAACATCAAACTAAACTCAAATCAGAGTCTTACTTGCGTTTTTCCGAATCTCTCACATCTTCGCAGAAAGGTCACTCGATGCAGCATCATTTCGGTTAAAGATTTCTTATATTGCTATGATACCATTTTGTTCGGCGGTCCAAACTCCAACGATAACAACTCAGCCTCCGGCGCCAGTTAAATTGTGAACCGTGTAATGTAATAACAGTTAAATATAACTAACTAGTTATCTACCGATTTCCTCGAAAACGGCTGAGTCAGTCGAGTCGTGAGAGATGAACGGGGCGCGATGATTCACGCTACCATTCATACAATTTTGGCGCGCTTTCCATTCACGTCGATAGACGTCCTTATACCTTACCTATTCACTCATCCATACATCTCCGATGGTCATCATTATCATCTTTCTTTTGATTTATAATTATTACGAATTGCCTTTCCTAAGTGCAAAACGCTTGGCCGATGCTTGTAGTGAGTTGTCGTAGGTCGGCCGTAGCCGGAGCTACGACGAGCCACCGCTACGAATGGCATTCGAGCACTTCGTACGGATATAATAGATTTGCTCAGTAGATCCATCTCGATCGTAAATTCGAACGATTGAAATATTATAGACACAGCTTGAACTTACTAATAAATTGTTCTAAGTTAGTATACATTTATGAATTCTGCAGCCCTCTGGCATTAATAATTTGAATGCCTATAATTGCTAATAATAATAAAATAATAACATTTTGTATCGGCGAACGATTTGCAGCTAAAGTAATTGTAGTGTGCAAATTTTGTCACTGATACAGAATATACGATCAAGGCACCGGCCCTTACTTAAGTCTCGCTCTCTGCTCCTCGTGTTCATATTGTTTCCTTATAAACACGTATGAGTGTTGTTTAAGAGTTTTGTCTCGGCGGTGTAAAGCGGCAGGGTGACTCACATGCATCATTGTGGTGAGTCTGCGGCTCGGCCTGGTGCTCCTGCAGCGGCGGCGGAGGCGCGCGGCCCGTGGCGGCCGCGTGCGCGTGCGCCACGTACGTCTGGTAGATGCGCGCCGACTTGTCGCACCCGCCGCACACCTGGAACACCACACACTCATACATACTTCATTAACGAGCACATCACCTAACACTTCTACTGACAGGGGTCTATTTTAGACTCGCGTGCACGTGATGACACGCTGATTGTACGGTTGTAAAATACGTGCGTTTACCAATAGCCGTACTACGTACCTATAATTAATTAGTTTCTGCAACTGGTCACAGAATAGAAAATATATAAATATAATACAAAACCCGGTGGACCTTGTACAAGACCTGCACGCTCAGAAACACGATGAAAAAATGTCAGGGTACTATTGCTTTATAATTGGCATGTAAGAAACGACAGCCTCCGCGCAGGCAGCAACAACCAATTATAATACTTAGATAATGGTTAATAACAGACTGTACTAGATAAAAGTCTGTGGGGTAAATTGCTGCGCGCCGAAACACCTAGACTGCAGACTGTAGACTGCAGACTGCGAGCCTGTCAACTTAACGGAGTAGATACATATACCAAGCTATTAAGTATACATGTATGAACCGTACCTGCAGCCAGTGGTCCGGCGTGAGCTGCAGCAGGTGCGCGCCGCTGGCGGGCAGCAGGTGGCGGCGCGGCGCGCGCACGCCGAACGTGCGCGCCACCCAGCGCACGCAGCGTGCCACGTCGCGCCCGTCCCACTTCTCAGGGTCTGACCGATGAAAACGACACTTTCATCACCAATTTTAATTAGAAAATACAAGAAAGGAAAATTCAAAAAGTTCTTTTTAAAAGTTAGAAGATCCACATTTTTACAAATCTGTTAGATTCAATTACTATATTAATTACTGTTTTTTGTTTCAGTCTAGGTTTTGAAATGAAATGAAATTAAAATAATGAAGGAATTAAATTAACATTATTGAAAAGTGAAAGACAAAAAAAAATATTGACCTATGCGTATATATATATTATTTATATACATATATGAACAATAGGTGGATTTGTTGGGTAGAATATTTTGTTTCGGTTTCGGCCGATACGAAATGTATTGTTTTTAGGGTTCCGTAGTACAACAAGGAACCCATATATATATGTTCGTCATATCCGTCTGTCTATCTGTCTATCTATCTGTCTGTCTGTCTGTCTGAATCCTTTACAGCCTTAAAACTTCCAAAGTTATAAATGCATGAAATTATGCACAACGATAGTATAGACCTCCAGTTTCAAATAATGAAACAATTTTTTTTTTTGTGTAATAAGGGCAGCTCCCATACATGTAAAAAAAGATTTAATTTTTTTTTTCACTGCTCCCCATCAAGTGGGGTGCAGTGAAAAAAAGGGTCTTTCAAAGTTGACAATTATAAAGAATACTAGAGTTATCATTTTATATTAATTGGGGTGGCTGTCATACATTTAAAGTGCGGATAAAAAAAAACGCCTTTCCCCCACATTTGGGGTATCATTGTATAGGTCTTTTAAACCGAATTTAAGGTTTCCTATAACATATATTTTATCAGATCTACCGCTTGCGAAATATGGGCCTACAAAGATCTTTGCAATGTGTCTCCCCTCCCGCCATTTCTAAACTAAGCATCTCAGAAACTTGTTATCTTCCATTGTAACGAAACGTTACATGTTTATTTAGAATAATATAAATAAACATCTTAAACTTACAAGTGATAGTAAAACTAGTATTTACAAAGCTTACATTCTATTCTTTCTATTTTAAAATATAAAATTTAACTTCATAAATAAAACACATTCTAGGTAAGTAGCAAATCTATGCAGAGCGCATGACTGACAATAACAGGTCGATGCGGGGCAGGTGAAGACTGAGGGGTGCCGCAGTATCGGCCGGCGCGACTCCCGCGCCGTGATTTCAGGACGACTCGATCACAGCTCAAGCTAGTTTTGCAAATTAGCGGCCAGTCGTAAAATAATTAAGATCAATTGGTCCCAGCGCAGTAGCTGGGCATTGAAAAATAACCTAATATTATATTCATGTGAAGTGATTTCCCGATATAGGGTTTTACGGTTACATTTGCCTCACGGATTGGGAATTCCGTTTCGAAGCTGGGCAATTCGACCCGTGTCCGGAACCACAACCGACCTCGCTGCGCAATAGTGCCGAGGTCAACGTGGGTTGATAAATCTTAGTACAAACCTTCTTTTAAAATGATTTCGGGCAACAAATGGTAATGACTGTTTGATATAAGCGGCAAAAACTGATAAATACTTCATTCGTCCTATGCGCTTACGGAACCCTACTGAGCATGGCCCGACATGCTCTTAACATATTATTATTTATTTAAAAACCTCGCCCCTCTGTTTCATGTTTTTGAAGTCGGCAATAACATCGATTTTGACAAAGGCAGGTATTAATATCACGGTTATATTTTATTGTGTGATTTAGGCCTAGCTACATGACGCGCCGCGTGCTGCTAAATAGGTATGCATTGTGTACCGCATCACATATTTCCTTTCGTGTATTATGAGGTCGTCAGTATTATTTTGGATGTCACTGTACATAAAACTGCACAGAAAAGTATAACTAAATAGTTTCTTAAATTTAAACTTACTATTGCAATATATAGAAAAAATAATACGGTTTAGTTATCAATGTAACTCTCGCCGCCGGCATCTACGATTTTCATGTTTCATAGTTTTTAGAATCAGTGATCTATCACTTAAAGTTTATACATATTCGGTAGAAATGAATAAATATATATATTTTTACACCTAATTTACATAATTATATATTTACTGACTTACCAACTGTTTTACCTATTTACTATTTAATTTGAATTTCCAATAATTTGACGAAGTTAAATATGTGAATCGTTATGTTTCTCGCTTTTACCACTCGTGAACGTGCGGTAACTGACTGAAGCAGGCGGGGCCGCGGGGCCGAAGCAGGAAGATTCCAGATTGGTAGGAAGAGGGGTAAAGCAGGGTTCTTTTTGACGCGTAATATTGTATACAATCTGCTTGGATACAATATTACCGTTCTCGTGTCCATTAAATAAAGGTTTAATAGTGAGAAATGCCGATTTACTTGTTCTAAATAAAATCATGTTGTAAATTGTAGTAGACAATAAGGAGCAGGTAGGATCGTACGTATGTTCGTAGCACGCAACACGTATAACAACCACAGTTCGAGCAAGTCTGCCAACCTCTATTCAGCCGACCTCCTAGTGTATACATCAATTTTAATTTTATACGTAATAGGGATAAGCCAATAGGACACAAAAAGATTGCTCATAAGTCCGAGTAAGTACCGAAGTACAAACAGCCGTTTTTTCCACGATTTTCGGGTTGGTCGCATTATAAAAGTTGCTCATAATTGACCGAGCGAAGCGAAGGTCTCAGAGTTTACTGGGACAAATCGGCATATGTATGTATGTTTGTATGTTTTTTGTGTATATTTGTCCAATGATAACTTGCAAACCGTTGACCGATCTTCAAGAAATTTTGTAGGCAAGTAGTTCATTTCAATACAATTTTTAAGTTCGAATATGAGCTGAATCGGTCCAAGGGTTGTGAAGATATAGGGGTCGCGAGGTCTCAGTTCGCCGCGAACTACTAGTAATGAAGAGTACAAGGGTATCCTAGACTTGAATATGTCGGTCGTCTAACCGAACACCTATGTAGTATTAACACGAAACAAGAATCCATCAGGAACACAACACAATGCGATAATCTCCGTGAATGTAACTCTCGTTTTGACAGTAGCACAAGTGCATAAGTTAGCACTGAGTTGCACGTAAACAATCACCATATATCTAGTAGCGAACACTGATCACGACACGAGACACGGTACACAGAGAGAGACGGGTGACAGGAGTGGTCGCGGCGAGCATTACCGGCGGGCACGGTCTCGTCTCCAGAGTCGTCGTCGTCGTGGTCCGGTCCCGGCGAGGCGGGCGAGGGCGCGGGCTCCATGCAGGCATGTCGGGGCGCCATGCGCCGGCCGGTGGCTGCTCGAGCACTAGGGCTCGCGCGCCACGACCACCACGCTTTTTATGCGAACCTCGCGTCATCGGCGTGACGTCGCCGCTTCGTCACCGGCCGCTCAAGACGCAGCGCCCGCGCCTCTCCCGCTCGCCTCCGACGAGGAAAACGCTTTCTGGGAAGCTGCGCAAGAGTTGGCGCGAAACGAGCTTATTCTTACATGTGCACTATGCGCGCTTATTGACCTTTTTGTAAATATAAAAACATGTACTTAGGTAGCTATTATCTATTTTGTAACTAAAATAAGACTGCACTGAGTTATACAAGGAGCCATGCTATAGACTTGTAGATTATGTACACACGCTTAGATACAACGATGATGATTAACATTGGAGTCGTTGTAACATTTCGCTTATGAATAATCTTCTAATTGATGCTGAGTATTCTAGAATTTTATTTATAAGTAAATGATGCTGAGTAGGTAATATATCTACTCTATTTTAGATAATTTAAATTTTAAATGAATTTTAATATTGAACTAGGATTAGACACCCTATATTTAAACTCATAACTCATAATCACCATAGCCTTTTTAATCCTTCAGCATCTCTCTTATATTCATATTGTAAAAACCAAAATTTAAGATACGAAATAAATACCTGAAATAATAATTATAATTATATAGTATTCCCTGATGACGACTCTCTGCGTGTGGCGCTTGGGCTGTAAGGTGTGTGAACCCCATAGATGCCCCTGCGGTTCCATGGTGCAGGCCGATGGCCATCACGCTTTGAGTTATCGTCGTTGCACAGGGAGGTTTCCGCGGCACCATGCTCTCAATGACATAGTCCGGAGAGCCTTTGTGTCAGTGAATGTCCCCTGTGTATTGGAGCCTCCGGGTCTATGCAGGTTGGATGGCAAGAGGCCGGACGGGCTGACCCTGGTGCACTGGAAGAACGGCAAGTGCCTGGTATGGGACGCCACGTGTGTCAGCACTGTTGCCGCCAGCCACCTGGGTCGCACCGTGCACGCACCTTCAGCTGCAGCGGAGGATGCCGCTTTTAAGAAACGGCAGAAGTACGCGGCAATGGAACCGCATTACTTATTTGTGCCCATTGCCGTGGAAACGTTGGGCTGTTGGGGCTCGGAGGCCAAGAGTCTGACTGGGGAGATAGGACGTAGAATAAAAGAGAAGTCCGGTGACTCCCGCCCCGGCTCGTACCTGGTGCAAAGGTTAGCCATTGCTATTCAACGCGGCAATGCGGCCAGCGTGATGGGCACCTTTGCGCCGGGTACGGTTAGGAGTGGGTTTTTGTAATTTAATTGACTATATTTGTAAATGTTATTATGGATAATTTAATTTGATGCTATTTTATGAATAAATTTATTTTCCTGATAAAATAACCGGACGTGTATCGAAAGTAATATTTGAAATAACAGATTCCCATTTTATTAAAATAAAACATTTCTCAGTTCTTAAATTTATCTATGATTCTTAATATACCTACTTAAATAGGTATATAATATATTCATAATAGACATATAAATCCACATGTGTATGTACCATCCTTACGGACTCGAAAACGGCTGGACTGATTTGATGACATTTTCAGGCAATCTTCAGATTGGCCCAGCGGGTGATCCTGTGAGGGTCGGTAAGTACCCTCTTAAAGCGAGGCCGGTGCTAGCTATGTATGTAAACACCGTGGCCTCCTTTATTATCTTAGGAACGTTTTGTTATATGGCCCTCCGCCTCTGTCTTAGGTGACTGAGAGCAAAATACATCTTAGACCAAAAACATTGGACCTGTTTATATGAATTACCTGCTAAGGATGCGGCCACACAGCGCCGTGGACGCGACGCGACCTGAGCTTGGGGGCGTAACACCACCTCTGCGATTCAATATAGGGTCCCAAACAAATGCTACTCCTATTTTAATAGTTTTTTTTTTTATTTTTTTTTTTTTTTTCAATTTTAATTTATTCACGTATTTTTTAATTTTTTAGTACACTGCAAGATTTAAAAAAAATAATGTTAAACCGATGTTTCAATATACAATGGTTCACGGATCTGTGGGAGGACGATTGCTATTTGATACGATCAGTCCTCCCACAGATCCAAATTTTAATAGATTGGCCATTGATTTATCGACGTAACAATAAGCACTGCTAAATAATTCAAGTTTCATTTTTTGAGAGCCCACGTCAAATCACTCTAATATTATAAATGCGAAAGTTTGTGTGTAAGTAGGTAAGTATGTAAGTAAGTACTTAGGTGTGTTTGTTCCCGTTTTCAAATCTATAACGGCTGAATGGATTTGAATGAAATTATACCCTGGAAGTAGCTTACACCCTGGATTCACGCATAGGCTACTTGTTATCCCGGAAAAATATTCGGTTTCTGTAGAATAGCGGGTGAAACGGGGCGTATGTAAATTTAACCGTGAAAGGAGCAGTATGCCACCGGAACTATAGAAGAAACTGTCAATCGGACTAGCGACGCGCCCGCGCCGGGAGCGTGGCTCGGCAGCTGTGTGCCCGCACCTTAAGTCTTGAATAGATTAATTCGGACGAATGAGTCATCGGCGACGTCTCATAGGTACTTACTAGCTGTAGGCTGTCGCAGTACACTCGTACGTATAACATAGTCGATAGGTCGACATTGACATCGGCTTTTAATGAGGATCTAAGTAATTACATAATACTAAAATAAAAAAATACAAATAAATTGTATTAAAGTAAAAGGGAAGGCCGTGCCTCGCCTGCCGGAGCCGGTACCGATAAAATTTAATTTATAATTTCATTTATTGCCATAAAACACACTCCGAAAATATATAGCTTACATTCGTTGGATATGAAAATAAAAATCTAAAGAGTTTAAGGCTGTTGCGGGGGGCCTCAAACCAGGCTAGGGCTGTATCTTACCAACGAGAATCTTTTTAAACATTTCTGTGCTTTGATTTTTTTTTTAACATTTCTTCGCTTTGTTTTCTCGTACACACTAACAGAACACAATACAAAATAATGGAACGGTTAGAATAGAATAGAATAACGTTTATTGCTTGGTTGCCGGAGGGACGTCCTACCTATACCTAGTCATCAGACTCAAATCTGTTACTGCGGACGGGTTACTGGGCTGATAGAAAAAAAACCTGAACCTACTGTTATATTATTGGTTATATCACACCAGAACGGTTTCCTGGTTGTCATATAACAAAATAATAGCTGATAGTCCTTCCGCGAAGTTTTGGCGCATTCGATATTTGAAATTGTTTAGCTGTCTCTTAGACGAAGCAATACAAGATCCATGAGCTGTCTCGTACGTGCGATAGAGAGAGTTAGTGACTTTTCCAAACTTTTTGATGACATTAGCGTTTCGGGGGTAGACTGTTATCAACCCCAAATCTTAACAAGATCTTTAGTTTTTGGTGTTTATGGCTTGGATAAACCATAATTTATGCCGCTAGGTATTGTTATTACAAAAAAAAAGTTACTTTAAGTATATTAGTTAATACATTGAGAATTAAAAAAAAAAACTACATACAAGCATAGTTTTCCACGGTGTAGATAACATATAAAAAAAACCATCGTTATTCGATAATATTTAGGGGTGGGTATCAGACTACGCTTTTTGTATGGACAAGACGGTGGTATACTATTCTATTGAATTCTATTCTTAATCTACTGTTATTTGACTCGGAAATTAGTTTTTAACGTTTCGCCCGTTCACCGCCGGCAACCGTCCCCGGCGCCGGCCACGGTTGCGGAGGCACCTCCAAAAGTAAAATAAATCGTTTGTACCTTCATATTTCTGTTAAATCATCATCATAAACGCTTCATAGTGTTTCAAATGTTTGCTATGAATAAAATGTAGGCGCTTCGAAACAATAAAACTTCCATCTTCTTTTAATTTTGGCTAAAATACAAGCACTGACCAGACACTATTATATACCAGTCAAACCAGTAATATGTACTCAGGTAGTGAGTACTGTACTGTACTGTACGGTGTACAGTTTACCATCGGTGCTGCGCAGGGGCGCACGGTAGTGCTCTGCAGAACGGTGACCGCAGGCAGGGCGACCGTCAGGCGAGCTATTCGCTTATTTTTTTTTATCGTTCCTTACTAGGTACTATAAATTGTCCAGTGACACGTCTTGTGATAAGTTGAAATGAATACATTATAGTTAGATACAGGTAAACACAGCAAGCCTAAACTATTTTGTACTCTGCAGGCAGCAAAAATATTTTCATTTTAGTTTAGTCTAGTCGAACCTCCATGAGCACGACGTGGTCTCCTGTAATTGGGGGTGCACCCTGCTTGATGCCTATGTTTCATAATGTGAATGTAATGTGTAACTTCTGTTGGGGATCCATATTCTATAAAAAAAAATAAAAAAAGCCATGTCAACCAAAGCTCTATAAAATATACCCCTTTGTCGCACGTAAAAGGAAGTAAAATACGAAATAGTTGGTAAAACCGCAGCGGTACGCGCTGGCAAGGACCTTGGAGGCAAGTCAGTAAACATCGTGGCGAGGGATTCCCATTCCCTAGCGCATTGATTTTTGTAGGAGGCTGCGAGTGTGTGACCGTGCTTTGTTCATTGAAGTAATTGTTGTAATAAGCGTTGTTGTTTAGCGTACGCTTTTGTCATTAGTTTGCTACGTACCTACCTAAGTACCATAGTCAATTATTATGCTGATAACCCGACTTCAATATTACAACACCAATGCATTAATACCTATTCCAAACAAAAACTTTGCTATCTTAATATTTAAAAGGCGAAAAATCATAGAAATAATATCCAAAGCGGCTGGACCGAGTGTTATGTTTTCAGGAAATCTTCAGAATACCCCAGCGGATGATCCTGTGAAGTTTGGCACCGCGCGATGTCGGGGCAGGTCGCTAGTCTTATATAAATACACATAAAGTTTGAAGATGAACTGCCTCAAAGTAACGCCTGAATTAACCATTGAAAACTACTCTTCAGCACACAACCTGCTGTTAGCTGAGTGATGACGAGTGGGGATGAGGTGACCTCATGACTCAACGATCGGTGGTAGATGCAAATAATAATCAAACCATTGAAGTAAAGTAATCGGTAGGTACTGAACCTCAATTTCAGATGAGTCACATTATTATCGCAATTCGTTGTTTTATTTTATCGGGTACTTATTCATCTATCCTATGCACCATTACACCCACAGATATCAGACCAATCTGATATCAGTGAATACACCATACAATAAAATCCATGAAATATATCTAATCAGTGCTGTTGCACAGCTGCTCGATGACTAACGCTATATCTGCGATATGTGGGTAGGTGCTTCGATAACAGCGCTAGATGCTCGCTCGGCTGATCGTGCTCTAATCTCGCGCGTGCTTGATTTTTAATTTTTTTATGTGACTGGCATAATGATAAAGGCGCTTACAAGGCGCTGGCGTTGAATCATAGGTAGTCAAAAGCAAAAAATATAACTGTTGAGTTTTGGCGGGAAGGAAAAGACAACGCGAAGACTGGCAGGAAAGTAAAGAAGTCATGTCGCGTCATGTATTATTTTCCAAAACTATTGCTATTTCAAGTGTAAATGTAAAAAAATAGTGGATTTTTATTCATTAAGTATTCGGAACGTGCACCATTGTTGATGAATAGTATAATGCATAGATAAAAATGTATAAGTACTAGGTATAATGTTGTGAAACGTGACTTAATTTGTGTAACGGGCTGCAAATTATCGGGCCCCTATTCGGAGAAATGACATTTTATCTCGGTCACTCTCACTCCCATTAAATTCTAAATTAGAGAGACAGTGACCGAGATAATCTCGAGCGCACAGGAATAGGGTCCCAGGGACCCTATTCGGAGATATGTCATTTTATCTCGGTCACTCTCACTCCCATTAAATTCTAAATTAGAGAGACAGTGACCGAGATAAAATGTCATTTCTCCGAATAGGGGCCCAGGTCGTAAAATACAGGCCTTACAATGGCCGTACAATATACCACGTGCCAATGTCGCGTACCTGAGAAAAAGTACACGTTTTATCGGGTCGTACATTATTGGGCTGTACATTATTGGCTATACATTCCTCATCGTGCTTTTGGTACGTGCTGATAATGTTCGGCCGGTAATGAACAGCCTGATAAATGACGACCCAGCCCGTATTGGCACAGAAACTGTCATGTTACAAGACAGCAGAAGGAGTCCGGGCGTTTATAAAAAAAACCTAATAACCTAACCAGTTTTTACACAGCAAAGATTTCCGAGTTGTCATAAAAAAAATATACTTTAACCTACTAACTGTAATCCTTATATTTTTAATCTGTGTCTTATTTTTACTTATCGCGTTCAAACGAAGCACGAAATCGATAGATGTCATAGACGCAGAGGCTCTCAGCCAATGAGGGATGGGTTGTCTTTTATCAGGCTGTACATTATCGGGTCATACTTTACAGGCCGGTGCCGATAATGTACGGCATGATATTTCACAACCCGATACTGCGCAGCTCCGGCTTTTAGGCACGCTGCGCTTCAAATATACGGCATACGGCAGCACTTCCAAAGCCGTATAATATTTGTATGAAATATACGGCAATCCACGAAAGAGTTATCAAAAACTGCCATTTCTATTTTTTTATGTAACGTAACGCACCGAGTACCCGGAATTCCCCGTTGAAAACGCCCTCTATGAATACGACAAAATTGAGATGTTGGACTAATAAGTGGTTTGTTGAGCTTAGAGATTGTGTTACGATTAGTGAGCGGTGATACATTGATCAGAAAAAAATTGAAAATCAAAGTGTGAAAATGTCGATACTGAGGAAGATAAGAGAAGAATAGATACCATTTCCAAGTAAAAATGAGACATAACTTCTAACCACAATTCTAAATCTATATAGAGACCAGTAAAAAAAAGCTAAGAATCGTAATCTTGTATATAAATTAAGGAAAATTTAGAACACGGCAATTTTTTTGATTTTGTCCCTAAATACGGCAATTTTGAGATCTAGATACGGCAGCCCCAAAATCGACTTTGAACAACACTGCATAGGAGAGTTTTGGCGGGAACGTGAAGAAATCATGTCGCGTCATTATATTATTTTCCATTACTTGTGTTATTCCGAGTGTTAATGTGTAAAAACTGTGAATTTTTACCCGTTTTTCGTGAACATGCACGAGTGTTGGTGAATGGTATAATGTCGTGAAACGTGAATTTTCGTGTTGTTTCCAAAACTCCATAGAAGGCTCTAGTAAAGTTTTCACCACTTTACTGGGGCATGACTAGGACTTGACCATGACTTGCTTTGCTCTACTTTGACAGTGACTATGACTTGTTTGATTATATCTAACTAAACTTGAGAATAAATATGTATACTTGACACTGGCAAATGCATAAGACGTGCGACGCCAAAACCCTCTTAGGAGGAAAAAGAAAAAAAAAAAAAAACACTGCATAGATGAATGTATACTAGCGTCAACACTGACTGTTGTAGTCAAGTTGTGGTGTTTGTGCTGGAGAATCCTTGATATTGATTGATTGGAGTTTTTTGGTGTACTTAGATGAATTTAACCAAATAATCTCGTTTATAATGGTAATTTACGGTGTGTATATCGTTAGTAAATCCGGAGGGCTTATATACAATTATGATCACAATATTCCTCGCGTGGAAACAGAAAAAACTTTCGGTTTTCCTTTAGACATCAAATTACAACTTGAAAATAAGAAAGTTATCGTGGCTTTTGGCCAAAGAGATGGAATAAACGGTAAGTTCTTATCACGTAGGTACAATACAATACTAGTCCTTACTAATTTAGTTTTTGAGACCACTAATTTTCAAAAATGCTCTGTTACAGTGGGACACGTTCTTCTATCCGTGAACGGCTCTCCGGTGACGGGCAGTACTACTGAAGATGGAAGAGACGTGTTTGAGATCATAGAAAAAAAGGTGATGACTGTCCCAACCACCACAACCCAAAACCTTAAGCTTTTATGATAACTTTAAAAATGGCAAGTTTTGCAGGAGAACTATCCTCTGAGTTTGAAGTTTGGTCGAGCACGGGCGACCACCAATGAGAAGATAGTCCTAGCAAGTATGTTCTACCCACTGTTTGCACTCGCCAGTCAGCTAAGTCCACTGCCAAAGTCTTCGGGCATAGAATCACTTACAGCTGACACATTCAAGCTATCCTGCTTCCAAACATTAACAGGTATGAGCATTATTTTCTTACTGAGTAGATGTATACTTGCTTATGAAGGGGTTCATTCGAGAAAAATATAGCACTATATACGTTTGCGCTCAGATAAAGAGATAGCATTAGCAAACTAACAAGAAAATCAGATAAATGCTAATAAACCAGGAGATTGATCAAAATTCTATTCTATGCTACCCTTAGATATTATTACCTCACTATTTATCACTGTAATATTTACGAATAATAGGCTCCAAAATCACATTTATTTTGTGTGAATAGAGTGATTAATTTACAAATACCCACATCCTGCAGCTACAGACCTGCCATCCTGAATATAAAGAATTTGTGTTAATCCAGGATATTATATCCATACAGAGTTTAATTCAAATCCCATTACAAAGTTCAGTGGGAACAAACATAACATAAAATTAGAGTCATTTCAGGTGTGAAGTTCATAATAGTGACGGACCCAAATATGCAAGGGCCGGAAGTGGTGCTCAAGCGAATCTATGAGCTATACTCGGACTATGCGCTCAAAAACCCATTCTACTCGCTGGAGATGCCCATTCGCTGCGAGCTGTTCGACACCTCCCTGCATACGCTGCTCGAGCTCGTTGAGAAGTCAGGGACTGCTAATTTATAATAATGTAGTTGAAACCCTGTCTTGTGTTATTTATATAAAAGACTTTAAATATAAAAAATATTATTTATAAAATGGCGAGTTTTCCATACCAAATTGAACAATGAATTAAACATATAGGTACCATCTTAATACAAAAATAATTTCAAACAATTTAGACACCTGTTTCAATTAACAATGTCTAATAGTTAAAAACATTTTAACAGATCTTTTATTTCTCTTTTCAAACAAGGATATTAGGCCGTTTCAATTTAAGCAATGGCTACGGCATGTTTCACATTACACAAGTGCTAAATGCAAATGCAATGTCTCTTGTATTCTCTTGATATTGTCAAAAATATGTACTAGGGTCTTTTTACCTTAGTCATAATAATATTTTTTTTGGGACGTAGAAAGGTGTGAAGTGAAATAAATGATGGATACCAGTAGGAAGTTGGGGGAAGAAGCAATTCCTTGTAGCGCTTAACCGCACAGGATCCAGCATTACAAAATGCAGGAAAAGATGGAAAGACAAATCAACAAGAGAAAATTAAAGTCGCAAAAGTTTACAATAAAAAATTTATTGATATAATATAACAATTAAAACCGGGACGGCACGTCCAGCTCGCGCCGACCACATCCCTATGTAAATAAACCCATCGTTAGTGGCAACACTCCTTTGTACTCGCTACGTACACGCGGACAAATACACACACGTGCGCACCGTTATTGCCAGATATTTGATACAGTGGAACTCCGGGCAGACGCACTTCCTTCTCATTTTGTTAAAACAAGTATTTAAGGCGATTACATTTTTTTGTGCAAAAAATTGAAAATTTCGGTGTAAAAATAAAATTCAAATCCAAAACGAAATACGGTTCACAAAATCAGCGTCTACATAATTTTACATCATCAGGAGTCGTTAGTGTGGTGGCACTCGGCGCCGCGCCGCCCGGGAGCTGCGCTCCAACGGCGCCGCGGCGCGTTCTCCTCGGCTCTATCCTCCTCGGTCGACGGACAGTGCTAGTGTTGCAGTTGTAGGGAGAGACGCCCGCGGAACGTCACCGTATCGCGACACACGACCATCATCAAAATACAATATTAGTCTCAGTATTCAACGGGTGCCATAATTCAAATCTGAATTAGGGTAAGGAAGGCTATTGCCAGTCACCACAATATCTTCGTAATTATTGCGTTTTAGGCGCGCACACACACACACACATTGAGAAAAGGGTTGAGGCGACTGTTCCCCGCGCCCGCGCCCCCACCCCTGCTTAGTAAACAATTACCGCACGTCCGTACGTTGCGCGTGAATCGTACCTATTATTATAAATTCGAAAATAACTACTAAGGGTCAGAAACGGACATAGGCTACTTTTTTTTTGTAGGGCCACGCGAATGAAGTCGCGCGTAACAGCTATATTCTTATATTTTTTTTGGCCGCGGAACAAAGAGGCGATTGTTAACATCATCGTATTTTTTTCCGTGACTATTGAAAACTATTGGCGTGCACGTATTTAGCTATCCATCATAGATTTCGAACATGTGATAGGTTTTTGGTCAAATTATTATTAAACAGAAAAATACCCCCGCGGCTAATACCGGTCATGGTGGCCGGTCGGCTAATACCGGTCATGGTGGCCGGTCGGCTAATACCGGTCATGGCGACCGGTAGAATGAAACGGTATAATAAGAAAGTTAATAGGAAACAGCCATCGTAATCTATAGATGTCAGAAGGGCGAAGCAAAACGTTTTACAGGATCAGAGTTTATCATCAAATTCTAAATGACTGACATACGAGACGACGATAACACCAAATGCTTCAGGAGCATCAGAGAACAGATGCATGATATGACTGTAATGATTTTGGTCGACATTAGACGAGGACATTGGGCTCACGCGGAATGCTCCGGACCACGAGTCTCCCAAGTACTGTGTGTACTATTTTTGCCTTTATAAAGTTTGATCGGTATTGTACTCCCTCAGTGACCCAATTCCTGTGCGCTCGAGATTATCTCGGTCACTCTCACTCCCATTAAATTCTTAATTAGAGAGACAGTGACCGAGATAATCTCGAGCGCACAGGAATAGGGTCCCTGACCGGCATTACCTACCGTAGCGTCCAGTATATATATATATATATATTTGTTAAAAACTGGTAGAATAATACCTAAACTTAAGTTTTTTAAGAGTATAATTAATAAACATTGATTTTTGACGGAGTAGTACCTATAGAACTTCTTGCTTAGGTGACCGGCAATACCCTTCCTTGCCTCTTAAGCTGGTTGATTTGTGTTCGATAGTCAGTAGAAGGTACTTCTACAATCATGCAACAGATTTAATTTAACTCGGGTCGTAAAGTATAACGGCTTCGTTAAATAAATTCAACCTCATCAGAGATTCAGTTAACGGATAGAAAAATAGAGCCGCGTCCCCCCGACTATAGAATATTACCTCATTCATATTTTTAAGTCTTATTATTATTACACCGAAGGACTTAAATAATATGCGTACGTTACTCTCGACACGGTCCGAATGACGAGCGGAGAGTACACACGTTGCGGACTGCCTCACGACACGGCGAGCGATAACAGCTCTTATCTCTTCGATCATAGAGTCCATTCCAACCCGAACAATCCGACATATCAGTAGGTATGTTACCCTCTCCACTATACCAAAATATAGCTAAATAATAGTTTTGTATACTTCGCAGGCAGAGCGATACCATAATAAATTCAATCTTAATTTAGTGATAAATAATTTTAATGTTAGAGTTAAAATATACTTTAACACGAGCTCACCGCGACACGAATCTCGACTTACTCTCTATTATAATTAAAACACAATTGCCCTTGTTTTCTATCACACTCCGGTGTGAGTCAGAAAGAAACAAAATATGCCCGGCAGATAGCGTCTCCACTCCAGCAAGAGATGCCAGTTCTGTGCGGTTCTGGCTCCGCGCGCCGCCGGTTCGTAAGTATTTGATATTGCAGATAAAATCTCATTTAGATAATCCATTAATAGCACGCGATGCTGCCATCTCTTCCCTATTCCCGACTGATCCCGACAAGCTAACGACAGTTACATCTTTTCGACCGAACATTCGAGTTGTCGAAGTAGATTCGCCGGGCGAATCAATAAAACTATACAGTTTTCTACAGAACAACCAATATTTTGCAAACCGCATAAAGTTTACCCTAACTAAACAGTAGATAAGTTAGTAAATCCTTACAAATATTTTTTTATTCAAACAATTTTCAGTTCTTAAACTTATCTCTAATCCACACTCATTAGCGACTTGTCTTTAAAACTAGTAATTTAGACTTCGTCGCGTGAACGCAGAGTCTACATTCATATCGAGACAGCTGTTGCCGACAACGGTACTATACTCTCCGAATGTCCGCGACACACCTAACTACATGAAGCATTCCTTCACTCCGTTAACCTCCACATTATAAACAGTTATGTTCTTTCACAACACAATTATTGCAGTCATATTACAAATCGTGCAATATTTCCAAACTCTCGATTAATGTCCTTCCGAAGCCGGCCAAAGGCCTGCGCAGACGGCTTTAAAGCCGTTCGCACGAGCCCTCGGCGAGTGGTCGAGCGATACCGGCGAGAGGCTGGCGTAGCCGAGGCCCGCTTTATATAACTGATCAGCGACTCTTCGCTGCATTTTTCGGAGTGCACGCTCGAATACGGAAGAAAAACATCGGAAAGAAGACTTTTTAGAAAGCCGAAGACTGAAATGAAGTCGAGAGTGAGACGTGCGGGTGGAGTACAGGGCACGTGACACGTGTCCGGTCGGAATAGCTCTGTCGTACAATACAAGATGTAACTACCCGCTACAGCGGACGAGATGTTCCGTGAACGGTAGGTTCGAGAAGGGGCCGGGGGACCCCGACAGGCCCACCGACTCACCGCGCCGCGTCGTGCTCCACGGGAGGGTTCCCGTTCTGAAAATCACATCAATATATTGTATCATAACTGGGTACGTAGCACCGAGGTGTAATCGAGTCTCGCCGCGGCATACCGTGGGTCAGGGCTGCGGCTGCGGCTGCGTCGGAGTCGGCGTCGGCGAGGGCGAGTGCGGCTGCGAGTGCGGCGCGGCTCGGTGCGCGCGCGGGCCCCACAGCCGCAGCGAGTAGTCGTCGGAGACGGAGGCCAGCAGGTCGTGGTGCACGGGGTTCCAGGCCGCCGCGTTCACGCAGCGCGTGTGCCCCGCCACCGCCGCCACCGGCTCCTCGCCGCCGACGTGCCAGATGTACACCTGCGCACGCGCACTGCGTCACTGCCTCCGGCTCGTCCTGGGCCGCCCTCCAATTATGTACAAGAAGTAGGCGACCCGCGACTTACACTGTGCGCCATATTGTGACGTCACGATATGGTCAACATTGAAAATTCAAGCAGGCAATAATAGTTGACAAGTGCCATACTGGCGAAGTTCCTCGTACGTACCTCGTTGTCGTCGCTGCCCGAGGCGGCACGTACCTAGTTGTCCTCGCCGCCCGAGGCGGCACGTACCTAGTTGTCCTCGCCGCCCGAGGCGGCACGTACCTAGTTGTCCTCGCCGCCCGAGGCGGCACGTACCTAGTTGTCCTCGCCGCCCGAGGCGGCACGTACCTAGTTGTCCTCGCCGCCCGAGGCGGCACGTACCTAGTTGTCCTCGCCGCCCGAGGCGGCACGTACCTCGTTGTCCTCGCCGCCCGAGGCGGCACGTACCTAGTTGTCCTCGCCGCCCGAGGCGGCACGTACCTAGTTGTCCTCGCCGCCCGAGGCGGCACGTACCTAGTTGTCCTCGCCGCCCGAGGCGGCACGTACCTAGTTGTCCTCGCCGCCCGAGGCGGCACGTACCTAGTTGTCCTCGCCGCCCGAGGCGGCACGTACCTCGTTGTCCTCGCCGCCCGAGGCGGCACGTACCTCGTTGTCCTCGCCGCCCGAGGCGGCACGTACCTAGTTGTCCTCGCCGCCCGAGGCGGCACGTACCTCGTTGTCCTCGCCGCCCGAGGCGGCACGTACCTCGTTGTCCTCGCCGCCCGAGGCGGCACGTACCTCGTTGTCCTCGCCGCCCGAGGCGGCACGTACCTCGTTGTCCTCGCCGCCCGAGGCGGCACGTACCTCGTTGTCGTCGCCGCCCGAGGCGGCACGTACCTCGTTGTCCTCGCCGCCCGAGGCGGCACGTACCTCGTTGTCCTCGCCGCCCGAGGCGGCACGTACCTCGTTGTCCTCGCCGCCCGAGGCGGCACGTACCTCGTTGTCCTCGCCGCCCGAGGCGGCACGTACCTCGTTGTCCTCGCCGCCCGAGGCGGCACGTACCTCGTTGTCCTCGCCGCCCGAGGCGGCACGTACCTCGTTGTCCTCGCCGCCCGAGGCGGCACGTACCTCGTTGTCCTCGCCGCCCGAGGCGGCACGTACCTCGTTGTCCTCGCCGCCCGAGGCGGCACGTACCTCGTTGTCCTCGCCACCCGAGGCGGCACGTACCTTGTTGTCCTCGCTGCCCGAGGCGGCACGTACCTTGTTGTCCTCGCTGCCCGAGGCGGCACGTACCTTGTTGTCCTCGCTGCCCGAGGCGGCACGTACCTTGTTGTCCTCGCTGCCCGAGGCGGCACGTACCTTGTTGTCCTCGCTGCCCGAGGCGGCACGTACCTTGTTGTCCTCGCTGCCCGAGGCGGCACGTACCTTGATGTCCTCGCTGCCCGAGGCGGCACGTACCTTGTTGTCCTCGCTGCCCGAGGCGGCACGTACCTTGTTGTCCTCGCTGCCCGAGGCGGCACGTACCTTGTTGTCCTCGCTGCCCGAGGCGGCACGTACCTTGTTGTCCTCGCCGCCCGAGGCGGCACGTACCTTGTTGTCCTCGCTGCCCGAGGCTATGAAGTCCTGGTGCGCGCCGCCGAAGCAGGCGTGGATGGTGAAGTGGCCCTGGCTGAGTCCGCGGAACCGACGCACCAGCGACCGCGACCCTGGACACCGGCAACTCGCTTGTATTATACACGCACACGTTTATTTATACTCGGTATGCGATCGTCCAATACCATCACGGCCGGGCTCAGCTCGCCGGGGTTCAACTATTTTGTAAAGTTCGAGTGACATATCCAGCGCAGAAGCTTAACGCGCTAACTACTTCCGTTTATTAGTTCGTCGGATGGATGGGTGGTCGGTCGGTGAGAGTGTGAGTGAGGCCGAGCGCGGGTGGAGCCGGCGGAAGACTCACGTATGTCCCAGAGGTGCACGCCCTGGTTGGCCACGTTCAGCAGCACCATGGTGTCGGCCGCGTTCAGCGTCATCGCCATCACGGCGTGCTCCTCCTGCACCCTGTAATCGTATATAGGAAAAATCGTTTTGTCCCCTATTCCTGTTTGCCTCCTGAGGGGTCAGAATTGATTGTTTCAATTTAAATGTTTTTGTCTTGGAATGAAAAAATGCCGGATTATTAAAAATCATCGAGCAGAAGTCGTCGAGTATATGATTGAAGGAAGTAGCGTTTTGCGTATTGTGAATGCAGCTACATTGTGTCGCATGCGTACGGGTGTGTGTGTGTGTGTGTGTGTGTGTGTGTGTGTGCACGCACAGGTTGCGGTCGGAGAGGTCGGAGAAGTCGTAGGCGCGCACGCGGTGGTGCGTGTCGGCGGCCAGCACGGCGCGGCCGTCCCCGCGGCACGCCAGCGCGTTGACGCGCACGCCGTCCCACGAGGCCAGCACGCCGCCGTCCAGCGAGCAGCTGTAGAACTGGCCGCGCGCGCCGCCGCACACGAACTTGTCGGAGCCCGCGTGCCACGCCACCGCCGTCAGCGAGTCCTCCTGCGTTACACGTTACCGTTACCGTTACCACACGACCTCTAGCCTCAGAGCCTCCCTTCCCGGATGTTTACCTGCGAGTGGTTCATCTTCAGGTGCAGCTGCTCGGTCTCCACGTTCCAGATCCAGAGGTCGGGGCAGTCCTCGGGCCCGGCGGCCAGCAGGTAGCGCCCGTCCGGGCTCCACGCCAGGTACGACACGCCGTACGTGTGACCCTCCAGGGACTTCCTGCCGCGGGAAAGAGAACGCGTCAACCGGCGTCGTCACATTTTTGGAAAATCAACGCAAAGCTACAACACTGTGGCAGCTCGCCGCGGGCCCGGTTGTGACCGCGAGGATCGCTGACTCTCACCTGAAGGACAGCCGCTTGGCGGCGGGGTCGAGGTCCCACAGGATGACGGTGTTGTCCTTGGAGCCGGTGGCGAGCTTGGACCCGTCGGGCGACCACTGGCAGTACCACACCTCGTCGCAGTGGTCCGTGAGCACCTGCAGCGCGTGCACCGGGAACCGGTCCGCCGAGCAGTGGTGGTCCGCCAGCAGCGAGAAGGGGATCCGGTCCGGGTCGGGCGGCGGGCGCGGCGCCGCGTGCAGCCGGCAGCGCGCCGCCTGGTGGTGCGCCGCCTGCGCCAGCAGCGCGCGCAGCCGCGCCGGCGCCATCATGAGCGCGGGCGGCAGCACGGCCTGCACGCGCGCCAGCAGCGCGCCGCGCGACGCCGCGCCGCCGCCGGGCCAGCGCGCGCGCGCGCGCAGCTCGCCCGCCGACCCGCACATCATGAGCGCCGACAGGCGGTGCACGCGCGCCGTGTCGTGCCCCAGCGGCGTGAGCTCGTTGCGCAGCACGTGCAGCGCGTCGAGCGCGCGCCCCGCCTCCAGGTGCTCGAGGTACTTCTGCTCGAGCACCACGAACTTCATCTCTTGGAGGGCGCGCGGCTCGCAGCCGCCGGCGCCGCGCAGGAGCTCGTGCAGCGCCCTCAGGTCGTGCTCCGCCTTGCTCCAGTCGCCGGCCAGCACGTGCGCGCGCAGCCGCCCCGCCGCCGGGTGCTCCAGGTGCAGCCCCGACTCCTCCATCACGAGCGCTGCGCTGCGCCTGCGCACGTATCACGAGACAAACATTCATACTGATCATTATCCGTTACGATATTCCGATATTTCTGGTGGACTATTCTAACCATATTTACAATACTAGCAGCGCTCTGCGGTTTCACCCTCTATACTATAGGTAATAGTATAGGGAAAAAAGTAGCTTGTGTGTTAAACCAAGGTATAAGCTACCTTCATGCCGAATTTCATTCAAATCCGTTCAGCCATTGCGGAGTTGACTGGGAACAAACATACTACAACAGGCACAAACTTTCGCAGTTATAAGAGCAAAGAATCCTGTATTTGATCTATAATATTAGTGTGGTTTCTAAGTTGCGCGCAGTATATTCGCCTATGTGTGAAGAATCCCAACATTGCTGTATGGAACAGATTGGACCGACTCGACAGGTGGAGTAAATGTATAGTCTGAACTTTTGTAGTGGTAGGGCTCTTTTGCATAGTCCGCCTGGGGAAGTACCACACCTTTGCCAGTTTTTTAACCGCCAAGCAGTAGTGTGCAAGCATTACTGTGTTCCGGATTGAAGGGCAATGTTTCCAGCGTTATTACTGGGCATACAGAGATTTAACATCTAACATCTCAGGGTGACGAGCGCAGTGCATTTCCGCGCATAGTTTTGAACTGTTGAAGTTCAAAATTCTGGGTGGCACTGAACTGTTATGGGCAAGCGTGACGCTTAACATCAGGTGAGCGACTTGCTCGTCTCGTTACCGAGTAACGTAAAATATATATATATAACATTTCGGCTAGAAAATTGTTTCACACTAATACTATAAATATGAGAGTTTGTGTATAAGTGTGTTTGTTCCCATTCAACTCTGTAACGGCTGAACGGATTTGAATGAAATTTGGTATGGAGGTAGCTTTTTATCCCGGAAAAATATTCGGTTTCTGTAGAATAGGAGATGTAATCGCGGGGCGAAGCTAGAAGAAAATAATATTTAAGATGCAAGGCGCTGCTGGTAGGTATTTCTACCGTGGTGGTGGTAAATGTTTCTGAATTGTCTGCCAAAACGTAACGAATGGGGCAGGATGGTCGACATGTCAGTGTTGTATTGACGGGCGGTTCGAGTTCGACGGGAGCGGCGCGCCGGCCGCCGGCCGCCGGTGACCGCGTCTCGCGGCGCACGCGCAGCTGCAGCAGCCTGCTAGTGCAGGGTGCAGCGGCGCGGCGCCGGCGGTGGAAGGAAGCTATTTTGGACGCTATTTGTATGAAAAAACCAGTGGGTGAAGCGCATGTTCGTCGCCATGATTCACTCCAATGCTGTAGAATTTCTTATGATATTGTGGTTTGAATTGAATACGTTATTATATAAGAATAAACAAAAAGCTATAATTATGTTAAAAAAAGTTGTGTTCAATTTACCTAATTATATTATGCATATAGGCAGAATTTGATAAATTACTTAAATTAATACCAACCATAGCACATAAGTCTAAACAAACCTTATTAGGGTTCCATAGCAAACTCGGGAACTCTTATAGTTATCCAGTGTCAATCTGTATGTCACAATAGTTTTATTCAGCCTGATCATAAAGACAACAACACTGGAATATGGTATACATTTAGATAAGTACATCTGCTACAAGTAAAAATATTGTCATTAACATGTCGGATCATAATGTCTAAGCTAAGGTGGCTCATTTAGTTTCAGATTTGTGTCCAGCCATTTATGAGATACTACCTGCTACCAGCGACTTCGTTCGCGAGGACCCACAAAAAAAAAGTTAGCCTATGTCCCTCCGACCCTACATCTATGAAAAAATTCAGCTCGATCCATTCAACCATGATAACGCGACAAACACCCAAACAGAAAGACAAAGGGACAGAGTTACTTTCGAATTTATAATACTAGTTAGGATTAGGATAATTTGAGAAAACTACTTTTTATTTTATTTTCAAAAATGGAGCATAAAAGAATATTATCATCAATATTTGCCGCTTGGGGAACCAGATAAGTCGAAATTACATAACTAACAATATGTGTAGCTATAGCTGGCCGAGTAAATGCTTTTATGGTATCGAACAAACATCCCAGGCCCTCAAAACCAATTATTTTCTACAATCATGAAAGGTTACTTTGTCATCTGTTGTAATCAGCATGATTTAATTTTTTTTTTGGTAATTATCACCGTATTTTTATCAGTCAGCAGTTAGATACCCATTTAAAATGTTTGTAAACAATATGATAGGTAGGACAATGATAAACTTAAAATAATTTATACATTTTGTTAACATTTCACATACATTGTGTTTCATTTCAATTAAATTTTGTAACTATTTGCAATTGCAGCAATCAAGTTGGGTCACATGCTACAAGATCTGAGTAGGGCAAGCCTCGGCGTCGGACTCAAGAATAATATGGTAAAGACCAAGCTAAGACAAAAAAATAAAATAAAAAAAAAAGCTAAATAGTAAAAGTCCAAAATTTTGTAGTATATAGTCCTAGTTCAACCAGACAATTGAAAGAATGCATGTCGGATGTTGAGCAGCATTATCAAATCAATAGTATGACTGGCCAAGGCCGAGGGTTCAAATCAATATAAGCCATTATGGAAAACTAAGTAATACTTCATACAGAGTCTAATCTTAATTTGTCAAGTGCATTCAATAGCTTCTGCACTACAGCATTTAAAGTTTTTAACTGGTATCTAGAGATACATTTTACTAAATTACACTACACTGGTTGTCTTTGTTTTTGAATTAAACTGGAACTGTACGATCAACAGAGACAATAAGTTCAAACATGTCTCTGAATAGGCTTATAAAAAATACTATAGTTATGATTCAAAGCTGTGATGTGATACTGATATGGACATAAGTAATTTCTTGCACCATTCGATCAAGTAATGGTGTCCCCGAATAGATACCTATGGTTACTAGATTGCAACAATTCAATTACCAATCTATCAAGTGCATGTTGTGACATACTCAATGTATGGTTCCATAGCTATGTAGAAAAAACATCATCATTATTATTGTCAGAGTTCTATAAATTCAAAGAAGTTTTTAGTTTTTCCTGGAACATTTTGATCATCCCCTCATTAGCATTACCTTGGCAAACTGTATCTCAACTGCTATATTTATTGATTCCATAGTACCTTTTACCTAAGTTTACTACGGACCACAAAAAAAGAGAAGCATTTTATTTTAGTGCTGAGTTTAATAACATTGTGTCTAGTACTAGCCGTTGTCGAAACACCACTTGAATTTATGAATAAGCCCAAAGCAAACAAAGAAGCGCTTCCCAGTGAAACAGGTTTCCTCCTTGGCGGTGACAGGTTATCAGTTAAATATTTCACAACAGCCATAACACACAGTTTACAGATACTATAGTTTAGGTTTCTGTGCTCTTACAACAAAACAGGATAAAAAATCACTGTCTCAACTCTATAAGTCTAGAAATTTAACACAAGTTTTAAACGGTGAATTTATGTTAAATAATACCTTCCCCTCCATTAGCATTAGCATACAATATCATTGTGCATTTAAAATGTCTAATCATTTTGGCAACTCAATGCCAAGACTTACCAGAGATTTATTTTGGCAACTCAATGCCAAGACTTACCCGAGATTCATATTGGCAACTCAATGCCAAGACTTACCCGAGATTCATTTTGGCAACTAAATGCCAAGGTGTACCTGGGGCCGCCAATTCCTTTGTTATGATAGACATAGCAGTCTTGCCTTGTGGGTACTCACTCAAGTCCAATGGAGTTGAGGTGCTGTCCAATGAGACGCACAATCTCCTGGTCGGTCTGGGACATACGCAGGCCGGGCGCGGTCACGGACGCGGGCGCAGTCGCGGCCAGGTCGCCGTTGCGTGCAGGCCCGTCGCCGTTCACGTGCTGTGGCGGCGGGCCGCCGTTGGCGCACGGCTGGTGCATGGCTGCGGGCTGGGCGGGCGGCGACAGCCTGCGGGACCGCTTGCGCGGCGGCCGGTGCCCTGCGCCCTCGTCCCCCGAGTCACTGGAGGCCAGGCTGGCCCGCTCGCCGCCGCCTGCGCGCCGGGCTCCTCGGAGCGCCGAGATCACGAGTGCGCCCGCCGCATCGGCCTCGACGCCGCCTCCGCCACCGAGTGACGTCACGACCGCCTGCTATGCACCGCCCGCGCTCAATACACCATATCCCTTTGTTCGTCCTCGACGATGTAGTCTTCCAGAATCTTTCTCGAAACACCTATTTGAAGAGTGTTATATTCACAACGTTCTAAGGAAAACTGGCAACGTCGCTGGTCACTTCGAAAAATAAATTATTTTCGTTGTGTTCACGATGCGTACACAAAAATCAGCTGAAAATGAAACGACAGCTGTCTTTCATTACAGCTTCGCCCTAATCTTGTTTCGTTTCGTTTCGACCCGTTTCGTATCACGTATGACGTTGTTGGGGTGTCTATAATGTACAACCCAACAATGTACGACCCGATAATGACGACCGATAATTGGTGTACTGGGCTGCAAATTATCAGGTCGTATAATACGCGCCGTACATTATCCAGTATCTGTGGCCGTATATTATCGGCTGTACATTGATGGTCGTGCTATATTGGCACGTGTTGATAAAAGCTGATATAAGACGACCTAGTCCATATTGGCTGCTCCTATTGGTCGATGTGTCTATGATATGTTTTGATTCCATGCATCGCTTGGACGCGATCGTGTAAATAGGGCACAGACTTAAAATAACTTAACCAACTGTCATGTTACAAGACATAACAGAAGGTTTCCGGGCTTTTATAAAAATAAAAAAACCTAATGACCTAACTAGTTTTGACACAGCAAAGATTTCCAAGTTGTCATAAAAAAACTAACTTAACCTACTAACTGTAATCCTTTTATTTTTAATATGTGTCTTATTTTTACTATCGTGTGCAAACGAAGTAAGAAATCGATAGATGTCATAGACAAAGAGGCTGTCAGCCATTGAGGGATGTGTTGTCTTTTATCAGTCTGTACACTGTTGGGTCGTACATTATCGACCCGTGTCTATAATGTACGGCATGATATTAAACGTCTAATATTGTACAGCCTGATAATTGACATACTAGTACATGGAATATCAGGCTGTACAATATCGGCTGTGCACTATAGGCTCGTGCCGATAATGTGCGGCATGATATTTCACGACCCGGAAATGCAAAGCCTGATATTTCATGTACCGATACACCAATTATCAGGCTGTATATTATCGGGCTGCTTATTATCGGGTCCTGGTGTTGCGAGGACTGTAACAGAGTGGTGGCCGAGACAAGGTAGGCGGAGCGTTGGCCGTCCAGCTGCGAGATGGGTCGACGATATCGTCACCATCGCGGGTCGAACCTGGACTAGATTAGCACAGGACCGAGGCAGATGGCACAGCAAGAGAGAGGCCTATACCCAGCAGTGGGATAAGGAAGGCTGTGGATGATGATGATGACGATCGAGATAATCTCGAGCGCACAGGAATAGGGTTCCTGGGCGTAAGACCTTCAGGCCTCGCTACATGGCCTGGCCTGACACCGTGTGAAAGGGACAGCATGACTTGAATTTCATGGGATCAAAAGAAACAAACTATTAAGGTTATAGCTTCTCCCTTTCGCTCCCCCAGAAACTTATATATAGCTATCACACGAAGTCAGGTCAGGCCATGTACAGACACCCTTCTTACTGTTTTAAGAGAGCGTGTAATAATTATAGATATTCTAAAGTAGAAATCGGAATATTATCTGATTTTTATTTTATTTATTAATGAGGCGTATTACATTACTTTAAATTGTCTATATACACATGTGGAGCCAAAAAACATGAGAAAAAAGAAAGGCACACGTAATTTTTTTTGACTTTTATGTCTTGACAGTGACAGAAAACCTCAAGGGACATCTAACGCCATCTATTGGGTACTTTTAAAACCAGGTTATTTTTTTTTGGAAATCGCCTCTTTGGGCTGTACATTAAAGACACGCGTACAACATGGGCCGTACATTATCGCCATTATCGCTTGGAGGAATGTTTTATATTATCTTTGATTATCGGGTCGTCAATTATTGGGTCGCACATTATTGTTTCCCTACTCTGTGCTTGTATAATTATAATTTGTATTTTTATTTGAATTAAATTGAAAAATTATAAATAGTTTATGTTTAGGCTTAAGTACTTATTTTTAGTAAAGACATGGGTTTAATCATTATAGCTGTTATACTATTTTATTTGCTCGTGCCGCCAACGTGTCTCCAATTATTAATTAACGTTAAAAACCAGGTACATTTTTTACAGGAAATTAAAGAAGGGTGTCGATTTCAATTTTATTTCAAATTCCGAATACCGATATTCATAATAATGCAGCACGTAGTTGAAAGAGAATTAAACGCTACGCTAGGCAGTAGATGTTATCACAAACTGAGTAATTTGTAAAAACTTCATAATTATTATTTGTTGTATGTGGATTGTAGCGAAGTGACTGGTCCATCTTATTAAATGTTGTTAATATGTGTCAGGGTGGCGATGTGACCCAAGAGAACATCACTGCGAACGTGTCTGAGGACACGGTGACGCTGGAGTTTATGCGCCTCGACGGAGTTTATGTATCACAACTCGTAGATTTCACTAATGTAAGTTGCCCTCGACTCTATGTATACTGACTGGTAGCTGGTAGCCACCTTATGGTTTTATCTCTCAGCTTTCATTCAATATCAGTTGTGCTGCTCTTTTTATTTGGTTTTACCCTCAACAAAATCCATGTTCTGGTATGCATGGTAAAAGGTCAAGAGCAAAAGTGAGGACAAAACTAGTTACATATGTTTGAAATAGTACTCACAGGATACTCACATCGGTATCGTAGTCTTTTGAGTTCAGTTCAGTTTGAATTAAGTTGGCACAGTTACAAGAGGTACACCTTGTTCATGGGCAGACTGAAGAATGTATGCGAGTGTTTTTTTTCTGCTTCTAATTTTAAACTTTTATGTCATCCACCTGCATTCTTTAGTATACTCTTGAACATGGTACATGTAATAGGGGATATATACAATTTTTTTATTATTTCAATTAATTTGTTATAAGATGTACCTATTACAGAAGGGATTCTTAATTTTTTTTACATCGTTGTTCTTACAAAATGAACTGTTGAGTTTCAATTAACTACCAAAATGGGGCGCTGCTTGTGACATTACCTTGCTAGCTCTGCATGTGGCAACCATTACACCCTCATTCACCAACTTAAATAATCTGTGCAGTTCTTTTGTGTAAAAGCTTTTGAGTGTAAACAAGTATTTATGTGATTTTTTGAAGGAAACCAATTTATGAATATTGTATTGTACAATAACTGAGTAGAAGCAAACAAATAAAAGCCAACTTGACTTCTCCCTAAAAATATTGACAACCCAAGTGATGTAATGTATGTATGTACCGCCACCATATTTTTCAGACTACATCCTGTTTTATTGAGATCAATTATTTATTTCTTATCTTTTTATTCAGGTGGTATAAATCAAATCAAATTATCATGTTAAAAATTAATAAAAAATGACTAGAAAATTAGGTATAGATTGTTATTAACATATTAATATGCATATTCCGTATGGCGGTGCTGAAATATGGGGAACTCTGAATGTTCAGGAGGTGGAAGTGATGCGAGTGGTGATCCCGGGTGAGGAGGAGCTGGGCCAGGCCGGCCACCAAACACTTTGCTTCCTCACACACGCAGCGCAGGCAGACTTCATAGCCCCCGATGCCATGGCTAAACTGAGACAGGTATGCTATCCTTTCTATTACATACATTGAGATCTTTTTAATATGTCACGTGTCAAACACTGCTCCACTGTGATGTCACATCATCCTCTCACCCCGGCTAGGGCGATGTGATAACTTGAAAATATATATAATACTGCGACGTCAGTGCTGGTGTAGAGTGCGGAACCGAGACTACCTTAGGCCTCGCATTGACATAGTTGTTGTATTGGGCTCGAAATGCTTAGGGACAAAAAAGAATAATAGATTAAACCAGAAAGTGAGTGATAGTGAATGCGATGGTAATAAAGCACCACATGGTAGGTAAGCGCCTTAATTGCCTGGAGCTCTACAGTGACGGATTCTGTGCCTACAGTAAAGGGTTCCCTAAACTTTTCATCCAGTTTTGACGATCACATGATAGAATGACAATGATTTGTGTGCTGATTGCTGACAGAAAAACCCCGGCACCGTTCGCACGGCGGAAGAGGATAAGGGCTGGCGGCAGACGACGGCGACGGCGTGGGCGGGGCGCGCCGCGCGGCTGCTGTCGCCGGCCGCCGCGCGCCACTGCGGCGCCGCGCGCGACCGCACCTACCTGCGCGCCGCCGACCTCGCGCGCTGGGCGCCCAGGCCAGGTATACATGCTGTTTATTTACGAATCTCTATGGAGAAATCGCATCGAACAGGGTCGAGATAACTTGTATGAGAGAGCCTGGTTTCACAGGACAGAAAAAAGTGCGACACGAGACCACGGCGGCACCGATCCATCTATCGGAACATACAGCCATCTGTACTAGGCGTGGACGGTAATATAGTGTAGCCACCGAGTATTGTCTTTAAAACCAACCAAACTGTTTTAATCGTCAATCACCTAGGCCATGTACGTAGAAGGCAAGGAAATTACATTCTCGTTAACATTGTATAACGCATTTAAATGATCATTGTATTCAATGAATAGCCTCTACTTAATTTGCATACTATTGTATATAAAAGGTTTTAATTAATTTAATTTGATTAGTTTTAATTAATTGTATATAAACTATTTTTGACTTGTAGATGAATATTTACCAATAAATAACTTTGACTTTGAGAGTACCATTTTCTTTACTCTTACATATTAGCAAGGTTACATAGGTAAATTCTGTTTATCCTTACCTGACAAAAATTATCAACGAAATTCATCATGATTACACTATATTTTGCATAAATACGAAAACAACACAAAATAATCTGGTCGTATTTGGCGGTTAGACTCCTCTACAGTCTATGGATTTAGGTTTTGTTTATTTACCTTTTTTGTCAGGTAAGGATGAACAGACTATATCTTCCTGATGGGGGAAGATATAGTCTGTTCACCCTTACCACAACTTACAACTTTGAGTTTTGGGCAGAGAGCAGAGAACAGTTTTGTAAAAACATAGTTTAATTTGTGAGTAAGTAAGTAATAAGTGACTTGCCTGTAGTATTCAATGTCATTTATGTCTAATAAATATTTCTGATATCTGAAACACTGTTGGGTACCGACGCAAGGTGCCAAAATCGGCCCTTGTTAATTGACATGTTGTGGTGTGTTCTAGGCATAGAGCAGTCGTCGTACACGGGCGCCGTGACGCCGTTCCCTGCGCACGCGCTGTCCTCCGACGCTCCGGACGGGAAGCCCACTGTCGCAGCCTGTGTTTCTGAATCGAATCCAGCGATTGAGTGCATATGCCATTTTGAGGTGAGCTCTCAAGTGTAAGAAATAAATTTGGGTAACTAGATAGCTGTATATTGTTAATGTATCTTTTTGATAATTATATTTATATAATGGTATTCCCCATGATCGCATAGGTCTTGTCATGTTGAACAGGTATGTGTGAATTGGTACCCGTGCGGGCTCAAGTACTGCAAGGGCAAACCGGCAGGCGGGCTGAGTTACCGCTGCGGGATCAAGACGTGCCGGCGCTGCTACCGGTACCACATGTACGTACGCCGCCGCGACGCCTGCCCCGCGTACACGTGACATCGACAACTCGGCCCGCCTAGGACCCCACGCCACAGAACAAATAACCACTGTACTTCGCAGATTTGTACTTCAGTACAATCTTTGTGTATGTAGGAGCCTATACTGGAAAAGCCAGCGTCAACATTTCAGAAATTTGTTGATTGTTGAAAGTTTTCCTCTAAATGAAGGTAAAGAAATGATGAAGGAGTTTTTGCTATCCTTCAATATGATTACGCTGTAAAGTATTTGTATACTTACATTTTGATACAGTGTATCAGAAAGTAGGGAAAGTGAACAACTTCCAAAAAATTAATGAGATTTAAGAATGAGCGCATACAGCCAAATAGAAATAATAATCATAGAAATAACAATCATTGTGACTGTTTTAGCTGCTTTGCATCTGAGTGGTGTCAACTTCAACAACGCAATTTGGAATAAATAATCAATTATTAGTCAACCATATACAAAAATAGTAATAAAATAATGTAAAAAAAGCCTGTAAATTATTACATAAAATTATATGTCACCATAGCTCCTCTACCATGTTATCAAATTATGGAACAGTAAATGTGTGAGGGTCAAATAGTACAGAACTGGTATGCTCAGTGTGGGCTGTAAATGTATGAATGCTTTTTAGGATGTAGGCTAACATATGTGTCAGTCAGCTTATAATCTCTACCTCACGTTTTGATAAGCAGCTATCTTGCGGCAATGTTGTGTATCCTATGATCATTGTTAATATTTTCCTATGACTATTGTACTTATAAGTAAATAAACTGCATATAATTTCTAAATACTATTTTTATTTACAAAATACTTCCTATTTTAGTGTAAGGAAACAAAAGCAAAGGTTAGTAATTTAGTAACATCCAGGAAAAGGCTCATGTCTGTTCTTCCTCAATACAAATTGTATTTTTCTCTCCATGTCTTCATTGTAGATGGCTTTGCATTTCTCGTGGTTTATACGTCGTCTAGTCTGAAAAAAAATTGGAAATGTAAGATAAGTCAGTCACTTAACTTGCATTGTGCAGTACCTACCTAGTTAGATGTTAGCATGTTTGTTACTGCACTCGTATAATAGGCTCACACGGTGATGGTCACCTTTAGATAAGCAAAATTATGGTGGTTATGTGAGACTTGCCATTTTACCACTATTCATATTATAATATGAATCATTAAACATTATTTAACTATTTGGTAACATATCTCGGTGTATTAAAGAGCTACCTGTTAGAGCAAGTTTGGTGTTGATAATTGATATTCAAAAACTCTTTATAATATATGGACAAAAAGCATTTACAGAAAATTAAAGTTTCGAGAATTTTCTTAGTAATTGTGTTTTTGCAAGGTAAAAAAATAACTATTGAACTGAAGATAGAAGTTATATACATATATTTAAAAAATTACAGGATTTGGGGCAATATTACAAGTATTTTATTTGAATTTTCTAACAATCCACTTTAGCTAAATAACACATGTTAACTACAACTTTGGGGGTGGTCCAAATTGACTGCATTGGCTTAGTGTTGGTGTGCTTACAGACAGTACATGATGTGTTAACGCAAACAGCTAAGCGCTAACACTGCTAACCTGGTGCAGTAAATTGGGGGCCCTACAACACTGCAACACGCATTACACCATTTTATGATCAAGCCTAAAATTCTATTTGATGATTTGGTTCCCTTTTCTATTCAATGTTAAGTCATGTACTTACACACAAACCAATTGGTTGGGTTCTTGATACACAACAAGTTTGTTTGCATGTGTGTACGACTAACAAACAGTTTTTGATGTTTGTCTTTTCGTATCGAAAATACTATTAGTATTGGACCCGGATACGACCTTAGACTGCAACCAAAACCACCAGAGTAAGGGCGTTTTGCGACACCCATTATCAATATTCCATCGGCAGCATTATTTTTGATTCACTTGGAATTTAGTAATGATAGTAGTGTTTTAAAAAGTACCTGAAAGGGTTTCTCGTAGTATCTGGTTAGTCGGTATTGCTCCAAAATGCCTTCCTTGCCGAGGATTCTGTTAACAAGCCTGCAAGCACTGTCAACGTCGTTATTTTTCACAAAAACCGTCCGTGCAATGAACGACGGGTGTCTGTTTGATAATAGCCTAGCTGTTATGAACATTGTTCTACAATTTTTATAAACTATATTGAAAAAATTGTTCAATTATTAATTATTTTCTTGATTTTTTTGGTTTTTGGTTTAGATTAGGTTATGTTTTGATTTCGCAACAATGACGTGACACTGACACTACTGACAGTTGTTTTTTTTTTTTGGCTTTTATGCGGTTACCTGACCTGACGTGTAGAAAAGAAAGAAGCTACAACCTTAATAGTTTGTTTTTTTTGCTCCCGTGGAATACAAGTCTAGCTGTCCCTTTCGCATGACATCGTAAAAAGACACTGGCTAAATACAATATGTGGGAAGCCAAAATATAAGAGTAAAAATAGCTGCCAAGAGAAAAGAAGAAAAAAAATATGGCTTCGCGTGCGTAATCATCGTACGAAACGTGTTTGTTATTTGTTAGTTCGCAGAAGTATTTGAAGTTTGAATCCCCGAGTAAAAATATTCTTTGAGTTTGAATTAGCAAGGTTCTAGGAAAGAAACATAATGGGTTCAAAAAAACACAAGAAAGAGTCGAAAAAGAAGAAGCACAGGAGTCGGTCACGTTCTCCTCTGGACGGAGAGGAGCGAGAGCGAAAACGCCACAAGAAACATAAAGATCGAAAGAAGGACCGCTCCCCTGATGGTCAGTAGCACTTTTTGTACATTTAGCCTGTAAGCGCCAAGTGCTGTTGATGATTTACGTGCTACTAATTACGGTGTTAATTTTGGTGACGTTTCCTTGGTTAAGTGCTACGAACACGATTTATCGATTGTCACCCTCGGTCTCGCTCGCTGCATCAATACTTGCAAAAAATTATAATTTTTTACTGCTATCCGGTAGTAAATCATCGACAGCACAGGCAGCATTCCCGTTTGACAATGATAATGGCATAGTTTGCTCATTATTTCAGACTCGGTGGCATTCGCGATGGGCCACCGCGTTCTGCTCGCTGCCAGCGTAAGGTGGGTATTTAATGACTAGTTTCATGCAGGAAAAACTACCACAACAACAGAATGATTATTAAGCCTGGGCCTGCAGGCCTGATTTATCTAAAATGCGTTTTGATCGGTCTCGCGTAATGTATTGAGTCAAGTTGACTAGTGTAATATAGAGAAGACAGACAGTAAATTTTTGTTATTAAGGCCTTTAATCAATCAAATAAATAAAAAATATACAACTTAATGTGGTTGTGTGTGTACCCAGTACAATGTGTAATAGCACATTCATTATACTCTGAGTGCTCCATTACATGTTGGACATATTCTAGGATATGATTTTACTCATCACTATGGACAACTTCAACGAAGAGACAAACCCAGATCTCACAAAAAAAATGTCAAGAGCATGTTGATCCATGCTTAGTAGGGTTCAGTAGATGCACAGGTACCTATGTAGCTTTAATTATAAAATAATATGAAACTGAAAATGCGAAACTCATTGAACTTAGGAGGTGTGTCATCTCAACATATTATATTATATTATACTTCTTAAATAAATAAATAAATAAATAAATAAATAAAATAAACTTAAATTATATATTTTATACAATTAAACAAATACAAATACAAGTTTTTCCAGCTTATCTCAAAATGTTATTGTCAGATATTGCCCGAAATAATTTTAAAAGAAAGTTTTTAAGATTTATCAACTTGGAAGATGATAAGTTGCAAGCAACTTTGTCTGCCCATATTTCACAAAAAGTACATCTAATAAAAATAATGTGTAGGAAACCTTAACCTTTAATAGACCTATTCAATGACACCCAACATGTGGGAGAGGGGCTAGATTTTTTTTTATCCCTACTTTACATCTATGGAAGCCACCCCTTTAATAAGAAATTGTGTTTTTTTTCAAATCGTTAACCTTAAATGACCTGCTCAATGACACCCCACATGATGGGAAAAACATTTTTCATTCCCTCTACACGTATGGGATCTACCCTTAATGTACAAAATATATGTGTTTTTATTTTTTAAACTTTAGATCTTTAACTCTTATATATGTATGTTTATAACTTTGCAAGGTATAAGGCTTAAAAGGATTCAGACAGACGGACATGACGAACTTATAAGGGGTCTTTGTAGTACTACGGAACCCTAATGTTCACCCTTGATAAAATATAGCATTGTTTTTTCTTTTCTTTTTTTTTACTGTTTGGCCCCATAGTAAAAGTCATTCAACAATAACAATAGAAATTAGGAATAAATATGCTTATAAAATTAGATTACATTCAGACCATTGTAAATCCAAAAAATGGCTGAGATGTACAAAAAATACTAATTTTTAAAAATTCTGCTGTTTGCGTGTACATAGGTAACTTAAACTATACATTGCCACAGGACATAGTGGTAATGTATAGCTGTAAAATTACTTATAACATTGTCTAAGAAAAATTGGTCTCCCATTCTTTTATGAATTTGAATAGTGTATTTCCATCAGACGATGAGTGCTATGATGTTGTGTCTCGAGCTAGTGATGTTAAGAGGCGCCTCCATTGTTGCAGTTGAGGAGGTGCCAGTGGACTCGCACCTGTGCCACCCGGAGAGCAATGGCGACTCCGGCCTGCCCTCGCCACAGCCAGTGCCTCCGCCCGTGTCCCGCGACTCCCGCAGCGCCAGCAAGGAGCGCGACCGCCGCATGCGCGACCAGCGACGCCACGAGAGGTATGTACTTAATTGAAAGATAGTATATAAATGCAGGAGATGCATCTCTATATATCTATAATCTATACAAAAGACAAGTGCTTTTCTAAGAATCAACACAGAGACCAAACTGCTTATGTGTAATTTAGACTCAATTCTCCTGAAAATGAATCCTGTAGCTCGGTGAACAATAAAAACGGATTTTTCGTAATTCCACCTCTAAAGGGGTAAAATATACCCCTAAAGATTGTATGGAAATAACAAATCATACCGAAACATCATTTATTGATAATCAAAATCTACAAAATACACACAACTGTGTTTTATTGGCTTTGCATATAAAAATATTTTGTTTCCATACAAACGTATCTGTGATGCGATCCCCAAGCCGCCTGCCAAGCGTGGGGATTATGGCAACCCCCCCCCCCCCCACACAATGACAAACAAATTTAGCCCACGGCCCGCAGATGCCCCGCTACCACCCCCAACGAACTTTGGACCTGGCAACACACAACATCCGCAAGTTGCGTACCGACGAGAGGATATTAGAGCTGGAGGAAGAATTGAGCAAGGTGCGATGGGACATCATAGGACTATCTGAAATCCGACGAGAGGGACAGGATACGATAGTCCTAGATTCCGGCAACATGCTCTTCTTCCGGGAAGGAAATCGGAAATCCCAGGGTGGTGTTGGGTTTCTCGTCCGTAGGTCCCTCATCAACAACATAGTCAAGGTCGATAGTGTGTCGTGCAGGTAGCATACCTTATACTCCGAATCACCGGTCGGTATTCGTTGAAGGTCATACAGGTATATGCGCCGACCACGACACACCCGGACGATGAAGTAGAGGCTTTGTATGAGGAGATATCCGAGGCGATACATACCTCCGAAACTCACTTCACCGTTGTTATGGGGGATTTTAACGCAAAGGTGGGCTCTCGGAATGTCGATGAGTTGAGAGTGGGATTGTATGGGTACGGGCAGCGGAATCGGAGGGGCCAGCGGTTGGTCGACTTCATGGAAAAGAAGGAACTCTATTTGATGAACTCCTTTTTCCAGAAGCGACCATCCAGGAAGTGGATGTGGATAAGCCCCGATGGTTCAACCAGAAATGAGACAGACTTCATCATGACTACCAAGAAGCGAATATTCAGTGATGTCTCCGTGATCGCCAAGGTGAAAACCGGTAGCGATCACCGCATTGTCAGAGGCACATTGAATATCAATGTCAAGCTTGAAAGGTCACGTCTGGTGAAGTCTACGCTCCGTCCTGGTCCTGCCCAAATCCAGAACCCCGAAGACTTTCAACTCGAACTGCACAATCGCTTCCAGAGCCTAGCCGAATGCGAGACTGGCGACGAGTTAAACAATGGGTTGGTGGAAACTGTCCAAGCAGTGGGGTCCAAGTTCTTTAAGACCCCACGCCGGAAAAAAACCTCTCAGACAGAACCATTAAGCTAATGGAAGACCGGACTGAGATGAGACTGCAATCTTCTGCTGACATGTCGGAATATGGCAAGCTAAATAGGCGAATCTCGAAATCAATGCGACACGACTTGCGATCCTATAATACAAGCTGTATTAAGGACGCAATTGAGCAGAACCAGGGCTCCAAAGTGTTCGCAAAGAATTCGTATATCGGCCAAAGCCAAATGACGAAGCTGAAGACCGAGAACGGCAGTATCATTTCTGAGAGATTCTGAGAGAGCTCGAGAGGTTTTACGGACAGTTGTACACCTCGACACGAAAACCCATTGTCAGAAGAGTTCAGGGGGCGTACCGTGAGCTCTTATTGCGGTTCAGAATAGGCTCTAAACAGAATCGTTAGTCAAATTCGTACCGTGAGGTCTGTTATTCGATTCAGCTTAGGTTGCCGCCATATTTAACCGGTGACAACCTAAACATCATCGCTAAGCGTGATTTCTTTCATTCAATTGGTACCGTGACCTCTTAGTTGAATCGATAATTGTCTCGCTGAATTGGCAAATTAGCGATTCAGTATAAGTTACTATTTCAAAACCTTTTTTCGACCGATTTGTCATTTGGATCTTCTTAGTCGTTGCTGGATTGTAAATATTATTTATAAAGAAGTGTCCTCCGCCGTATTACTCAATTAACGAGTAAATAAAAACTATTGAGAAGTAAGTAAGCGTTCACTTTACAATGTAATGGTTACTTTATTGATAGTAACCACTACAAACAATCGCACTAAAACTAAAACGGTTACATATAATAATTATCCCGCGAATCTTACTTTGGGCGATACGCTACTTTGATTATATATATTTTTCTCTTATATTTTAGCTCCACACGTTGTGTATTTAGCCAGTGTCAAGTGATGTCAAATATATCACAATTAAAACAAGTCTCAGTCATAGTCTAAGTCAAGCAAAGTAAGTCACGATCAAGCCCACGTCATGCCCCAGTAAAGTGGTAGAGACTTCACTAGATGTTTCTATGGAGTTTTGGAAAAAACACGAAGAGTCACGTTTCACAATATTATACTATTCACCAACACTCGAGTACATTCACGAATACTTAATAACTTTAGACGATGACTGAGACTTGTTTTCAATATGATATAATAATCACTTGAAATATTTAACTAAAACCTCACAGTTGCCAAATGGGCTAAATACACTATGTATGCCACGAGCCAAAATTTAAGAGAAAGAAAAAACCTCAATGTCAAATATATTTCAATTTAGATGAATGCGTTCAGAAACTTGTAAATCGGAGTTTTGGCGGGAACGTGAAGAAATCATGTCGCGTCATTATATTATTTTCCATTACTTGTGTTATTTCGAGTGTTAATGTGTAAAAACTGTGAATTTTTACCCGTTAAGTGTTCGTGAACATGCACGAGTGTTGGTGAATGGTATAATGTCGTGAAACGTGAATTTTCGTGTTGTTTCCAAAACTCCATAGAAGGCTCTAGTAAAGTTTTCACCACTTTACTGGGGCATGACTAGGACTTGACCATGACTTGCTTTGCTCGACTTTGACAGTGACTATGACTTGTTTGATTATATCTAACTAAACTTGAGAATAAATATGTATACTTGACACTGGCAAATGCATAAGACGTGCGACGCCAAAATCCTCTTAGGAGGAAAAAGAAAAAAAAAAAAAAAACTTGTAAATCGTTGTTTCTCACAAATCGGATTGATATTATTTCTTAGAAATTAAAATTATTCAAGGACAAAGCACAATAAATATTGCATGATTGCATTAGTTTTGCACTTTGTTATAAAATTCAACATGAGTTCTCTTATAACACGCTGATACTATAGCTAATCACAAAAAACGCTACTTTCCGGAAAGGGCTAACACCTTTGAATTTCAGAACGCATTTTTTTTACGAGAGCCAGTGATACTTTTGTATAGCGCTGTCTTTGTCTAATTTTAGCGTTTCATTACTGGAGCCAGAGACAATTTTCGTTCATTCTTTCGAGAGGTAGCGATTCAAATGCGATCGTGTTTAATCGAGCTCACGGTACGAAAACTAGCGAGTCAGTTTAGGCACCTAAACTGTACTGCATCGCAACTGGCTCGCAAGTTAAAAGTTGACGGTACGCCCCCAGGACTCCAGAGCCTAACTGACCCGACACTACACCGAGGACAACCCAGACATCAGCCTGCACGAGATTAGAATGGCTCTCGAGCAGCTTAAAAACAACAAGGCGCCGGGTGATGACGGAATAACGACTGAGCTTCTGAGAGCAGGTGGAAAACCGGTAATTTTAGTCCTCCAGAAGTTATTAAATTCCGTCATACTCGAGGGGACTACGCCAAAAGCATGGCACAGGAGTGTGGTGGTGTTGTTCTTCAAAAAAGGTGATAACACCTTACTGAAGAATTATAGGCCCATCTCGCTCCTGAGCCATGTTTAGAAGCTGTTTTCGAGAGTTATTACGAACCGTCTCGAACGCAGGTCTGATGACTTCCAGCCTCCCGAACAAGCCGGGTTCCGTAAAGGATTTAGCACCATGGACCACATACACACGTTCCGCCAGATTATACAGAAGACTGAAGAGTATAATCGGCCATTATGCCTAGCGTTTGTGGACTATGAAAAAGCCATCGATTCCATCGAAACCTGGGCGGTATTAAAGTCCCTTCAGCGATGTTATATTGACTATAGGTGTATATCGAGGCGATGAAGTGTTTGTATAGAAACGCCACCATGTCAATCCGTTTGCAGGACGAGAGCACGAAGCCAATCCAATTGCAGAAAGGCGTGAGACAGGGAGTTGTTATTTCTCCAAAACTGTTCACGACCGCATTGGAGGACGTTTTCAAGCTCTTAGACTGGAACGGATTCGGCATCAACATTAATGGCGAATACATCACTCACCTTCGTTTTGCTGATGATATAGTAATCATGGCAAGAGTCGCTAGAGGACCTCAATATTATGCTCAACGACCTCAGTAGCGTTTCCCAACAGGTGGGTCTTAAAATGAACATGGACAAGACGAAAATCATGTCGAATGCCCATGTTGTACCCGTACCGGTAGTTGTTGGGAACGATGCGCTCGAAGTGGTTGACCATTATAACTACCTTGGACAGACTGTCCAGTTAGGTAAGTCCAACTTCGACAAAGAGGTCGCCCGAAGAATCCAACTCGGATGGGCAGCGTTCGGGAAATTACGTGATATCTTCTCGTCCAAAATCCCGCAGTGCCTGAAGACGAAGGTCTTCAATTAATGTGTGTTGCCAGTGATGACATATGGAACTGAAACGTGGTCCTTGACTACTGGCTTTTTGGAAAAACTCGAGAGTCGCACAGTGGGCAATGGAGAGAGCGGTCGGTGTGGTGCTCTAAGGGGGAGGCCTATGTTCAGCAGTGGACGTCTTATGGCTGATGATGATGATGTATCTGTGATGCCCCTGGTGTTACAGGTATCCATAGGCGACGGTGATCGCTTACCATCAGGCGGCCCGTCTGCTTGTTTGCCACCAATGGTAAAAAAAAACAAAAAAACTAGGGATTAGGATAGGCACTATCGTCGATAGTTAAACGGTGCTGTTCACGCTAGAATTAACTTTATTGCAACGCAGTGTGAGTCTGCATTTATTTAAATGTCATCTCGGAGTGAACTGTCTGTACTTTGTGCTATTATTTATTCTGTGGTGAACTAAAACCATCTCATATCTGAAACCAAATATGTTGTATGTCTATTTTTTCACACAATATTTTGTACCAGGGAGAGAGAAGAGCGAAGAGAGAGGGATGCGTCGCCGCCCGACGGGGGCGGGGGCGGGCAGGAGAGCCTGTCGGTGGAGGAGACCAACCGGCTGCGAGCCAAGCTCGGGCTCAAGCCGCTCGAATTCAACGAGCCACCTGCAGGTACGTTGCGTTACTCACAGGGACGAGGAACATAGAACAAGTTCGCTACCCAGGACGTCTGCTGTACGAGTGTCATCATCATTAGCCTGAAGACGTCAACTGCTCAAAAAAAGTTTTCTCCCTTAAGAGGGTGAGGCCTTTGCCATAATCTCCACGGTTGGCGGGCCGTTTGCGGATCGCGGAAGCTCACCGTTTACAAAGAGTACGCTGCTGCCCGACCTCCTGTGGTTCTGGTCGCAGTATTAGGACGTACCCGGCTCCATGTATGACGTATGCGATAGTATCTGGTAAAATGGTTCGTGAACCATACTCAGTGGGCGCGCGGGACTCCGAGCTTCGTCCCGCGATGAGCGGCAACTAACTACGCAAGCAAATATCTACCCTATTTCCCTAACAATACGGAGGATAGGCCGGTGGAACGTCTCGTTAATTCCATCTCTGTGCGTTACTCAGAGGACGGCAAGCTGAAGGACGACCTGGGCGAGTTCTACCACAAGCCGGCCGCGAACATCGCGCACCAGCAGAAAACTGACAAGATACGGCAGAAGCTCGAGGAACGCAAGGAGAAGCGGAAACTCGAGGAAAAGTCAGTATTTACATGGTTATTATAATTATTGATTTCGAGTTTGAAGCTTGCGGTCGAGATACGTAAAGGTACCGGCGGCGCTGTACCGTCCCTGACTACGTGTCGCTCGTCCGCCCGACTGTAGCGGTGACTGTAGGACAAATGCGCCATCGGCAATACAATTCCGAATCGAATAGTTTCTGAATACGAGATAGATAAGTCTTTATTCAAAACCACACAAAGTATAGAGAAACAGATACGGTGATACTATCGACTAGCCTTCTAATTGGTAGTTCTCTCATGTCCCGGAGCTCTTCATCTGCCAGATATGTTACAAGGCCACATCCTGTCGTGCCGCAAGAGTAATATTACGCGAGATTTACTTCCTGGAACGTTGTGTTATCAGGTTGAAGACGAAGACTCTGGGCGAGGAGTCGGAGGACGACGACGCGGCGGCCTGGGTGCGGCGCTCGCGGGCCGTCGACCTCCAGAAACAGGAGGCCGCCAAGAGGGTGAGCCTCCTCCATTCTTATATCCCCTACATACACTATACCCCCTGGTAGAATACTCTGACCAGTGAAATGGCATGATCGATGACAGCGGTCGACGGTGATAAGGGGTCCAATAACTAGTAGTTCGCGGTTAACTGAGACCTCGTGACCCCTATATCTTCACAATCCCTGGACCGATTCAGCTCATATTTAAATTTAAAAATTGTATTGAAATGAACTACTTGCCTACAAAATTTCATGAAGATCGTGTCACCGGTTCGCAAGTTATCATCTGATAAATATACACACAAACATACATACAAATGCCAATTTGTCCCAGTAAACTCCGAGACCTTCGCTTCGCTCGGTCAGTTACATTCCGATACGAAATATGAAGTGAACCGGCATAGCAATAAAGCGGAGCCGATCTTACATAATGGCATGGCACACAACACCGAGAACGGAGGTCTTTTCCTTCCATTGCGTAACATCAGGCGGGACGTCGTCGTCCGACACGAACCTATTCTGTATAAAAATACGAGGAAATGTATCGACGAGAGAACGCGGCAGTGAGCTAGGTTTCCGTTGCAGGCGGCGATGCTGGACGAAATGGACGCCGTGTTCGGAGTGTCGGCGCTCGTGGAGGAGGAGCAGGCCGAGCAGCGGGCGCAGGCCTACACCGCGGGCCACCTGCGGGGGCTGCGGGTCGCGCACGACCTCGACAGCGTGAGTAGCCTCGCCCGCGCGCGGCCCGCGGCCAGGGCGGAGCCCCGGGCTGCGGACTGACTGCTCGAAGCAGCCCGCATACACTTGTCGCACTTATACGTTAGATTTTCTTTGACGTTAACTAGCACACCTGACAACCGCGGACTGCAGACCGACGAGAGAAAATAAGAGGATTTTTTTTTTTCTTTATTTGCTAAACGGTCGGTGCCACCCGAGTTGTTAGGTGTAACACAGGAATATTGGTGCGGGTTCCTCGTGCGACATGTCGGTACTTACATCCGCAGCCAGCCCCGGCGATGCAGTGGTGCTCGATTCATTTAATCCAGGGTTATGTCGTTTGTTGTGTTGTTTAAATTATAAGAAAGTGAGTGTAAGTAAGACGTGTCGACATTCCAGCTGGGCTCGGAGCACGAGACCGTGCTGACGCTGGCCGACAAGCCGGTGCTGGCGGACGACGCCGAGGACGTGCTCGTCAATGTCAACATTGTGGACGACGAGAAGTACAAGAAGGTATCTTCACTCACTTACTAAATTCAACTGATTCAATCTAGTAATTTCTCTAAAATGTCAAATTAATTCTAAAACGGTACCGACTGCGTTCTGCGATTATACTGTCCTACAGAAAACTATTTACTTAGAAACCGATCCTGTGTTGTCGTGTCCGCCCCCACAGAACACGGCGGAGCGGCGCAAGGCGCGCGCCGGGTACCGCGCGTACGACGACGAGGCGGAGCTGGGGGCCGCCGCGCTCGGCCTGCACAAGCCCGTGCTGGCCAAGTACGACGAGGAGATAGACCCGGACGGGCCGGGGAAGACCAGGGGCTTCCACATCGGAGACGAGGCCGCCCTGGAGGCCAAGCGGTTCAGGGATATGATGGTGAGTTGCAAGGATACTTTATCTCTTCAATCCGGAAAGTTTAAGAGGGCGGTTTCTCCCTCTTAAACTCTTCGGAGGGGTGTGTGCCGTCGTCCGCCGTCATATCTGAACGTTCCGCGCCCCCTCGCGGGTCGTCGGCGGCGTCTCACCGCCGTACACTCCTGTATTTTTTTAGGTAATTTTTGTATAGCCTACTTGTTAATAGCCTGCTAAGTTTTAAAGTTTGGATACTAGGATTAAATATGAACGTGGTACGTATTGGATTGTAAATAAACAGTATTTATGGATGTGCAGCGCGCGGAGCGGGCGGCGGGCGGGCCGGACCGCCGCCTGGAGTCGCTGCAGCTCCCGGCGCTGCGCCCCGCGCGCGACTACCTCGACCACGACGAGCTGCAGGCCACCTTCAAGAAACCTAAGAAGAAGGTACCCACACCCGCCCCCCGCACCCCGCACCCCGGCCCGGCGGACACCGCCCTCCCACTCCTTCACCTCGCGCCCTGCACGGTCGCTCGGTATCAGACGTGATGTATGCGTCGGTGCGGGCGGACGTGCGCCCTGACTGCCCGGGATCGAAAACTGGTTATGTCAGACTAGAAGCTTTGCACAAACGTTTAAAACGTCAACGACTATTATCATTAAAAAATAAACATTTATGCAAATTTCATACTCTGGACATGAAGAAAATCCGACGACATCTCATGCTTCAAAATTATTAAATTCGTTTAAGCTACAGGAGATACTATAGGAACACACAAACATATACGTACACCCCGAAAACATCGCCCTTCTTCTTGGGCAGCCGGGTAAAAACAGTAAGCTTGATTATTCTTTTGTCCGGTGACATTTCCGAGACGCATGAAGTTCGGGGTAATTTTGATCTCGAGCGTTAATTGAAATAACATAGCTTTATATCGAACAGGGTAAAATGCGCAAGAAAGCCAAACAGGAGCCAATCGACGTGGAGGACTACGAGGCCGGCGGCGCGCCGCTCGACACCGACGACACAGGTATGTATGGGGCGACGGGGGCGGGGGCAGGCTGAACGTCGCCCCGCTTATAGGTGCTGACTGCATGCAACTAAGAAGCGAGTTATACTTAAATGTGAAACTTGTGAAAACTGATAAAGCTTGTTTTTTCTTATTTAGCCGTTCTATTTGTATATATAAAGCTGTTTATTTTCCAGAAATAAATAAATAATAATTAGTCGAAGAGTTAAAGATAATTTGTAAGTATACATTGTAATGTGTGGATAAAGAAATGTATAAATGACTTAGACTTGCCTGCGCCGCCAGAAAACAGACAACAGTCTTTATCCTGAGAGAAAATATTAAACTCGTTGACAAGTCTGTTGTCTATGTTTATTTTTTTTGTTGAATATAACGTTTCTAATGCAATCACTGATAGGTGTGTTACTCGCGTCGCGGCACGACGCCGCCGGTTCGCGCCTACATCGGAATGCTAAAAAAGGTCGCGCTCCGAAATACGCCGAAAGCGCCAACAAATAAATGGGAACCAACACGGCACAAAAAAAATAATCTTCGTGTTTGATGCTCTTAGCGCTGTTGACGTAATTTGAAACGCGCCCTAACGTTTGTAGACATGTCCTGTGCGTGTCGAGGAGTCGATATTCGAGCCCTTTTTTACGTATTTATGAGGTCGCAGGAAAATGTGTGTTTGTGCGTTTGTTCCGCAGAGGTGATGGTGGGCGGTGCGGCGACCCCGGTGCAGGATGCCGAGGAGACGGAGCCCGACACGGAGCTGCAGGCGGCGCTGGCCCGCGCCAGGAGGCTGCGCCAGCAAGAGGCGCTTCACGACATCAAGATACCGAAGGTGCGACATAGTTACTCGCATCCGTTGTCATAACACGCCGACCGACATCACACTAATATTATCAATGCGAAAGTTGGTGCGTAAGCGTGCAAGTGTGTTTGTTCCCGTTCAACTCTATAACGGCTGAAGATATTTGGATGAAATTTGGTACCTTGTACAGTTTAAGAATGACGACGGTTTATATATACGATATACGCTGCAGGTCGAGGAAACTCTGTCGCAAGTGAAAGAGGAGCCGGAGCCGGAGCCGGACACTTCGAGCGGCATGGTGCTGGACGCGACGGCCGAGTTCTGCCGCACGCTTGGGGACATCCCCACGTACGGACAGGCCGGGAACCGGGACCACCACGCCGAGATCATGGTACCGACCCACCGACCCACCGACCCGAGCGGCGCTCGCTCCTTCACCACAAGACAATCTACCGGCGCGACCATTCGAACTTTCGTTTTTTAAATGTCTATTTAATTATTATGTTTATTTTTTTCTGTATTCCATATTCTTTCTAAAGCTAATATATAATATCTCTATTTTGTCCATAATGAATGGAGCCAGCCGGGGTAGTGGTCGAGTATTGTAAATAAAGTAGTGTACGACCGCCAGGACTTCGAGACGGCGGAGCAGGACGTGGAGCCGGGCGGCGCGGGGGGCGCGGGGGGCGCGGGCGCGGGCGGCGCCTGGAGCCGCGTCGACACCGCCCGCGAGCTGCCCGGCGCCGTGGCGGCCGCGCCGCACGCGCTCGGCGCCGAGCCGCGCCTGGGCGCCGGCGTGGCGGGCGCGCTGCACCTCGCGCTCAGCAAGGTACGCGACCTACAAGCGTGGAGCCAACCGAAAACATACTAATTAATAATAATTTAATATAAAAGGGTCTTGACTCATGTCAAGACCCCTAAAGCCACCCGGTGACCCCCCGCTTACTTGGCGGCCATTTTGACTCGGTGACATTGGCAGTTTCGTGATTGAGTTGTAACATGTCGTGTCGTGTCGTGTCGCAGGGGTACCTGGAGCGCGTGGGCGCGGCGCCGGCGCCCCGCTCGCAGCACGTGCACCTGCTGCAGGCGCGTCACTACTCCATCGAGGACAAGACGTACGGCGGGTGAGTACCGCACACTACCCTCGGGGGGGACAGTACGGGGGCTTCGAACTCACCGCGATGAACATTTAATCTTTAATCTCCACACGCAAAGGCCCTACTTCCTCGACAGACTTTATGCAAATTATAATTCTACTACGAATGACATAATATTCCGATATTTGCCAATGAAGAAGAATAGAGTTATACTTTTTGTTGTAGACCGCACCATTGTTGTACGTGTGCCAGAAATAAATAGAACTAGATACCTAGTCTAGGACGAGCCCAACTCACCACATATAAGTTTTATAAGACTTATATAAGTCCCCGCCCCATACTTTGGACCTTAGTACCGACCAAATGCCAGAACTGTGCGTGCGTGCGGTTTACAAAACTAGACGGTTAAATTTTTTTCCTGATAACAAAAACAAACTAAAAATTACTATCTGTGCAGTGGAATTGTGTGAAAAGTCGTCCGCGTACTCAAACTAAAGAAAAGACGAAATAACTTTTCATCTGCAAACAACATAATTCAATTTTACCAGTCTTAGCAGAGCTCAGCTTATAACGGACACGTCGTCACTTATCCTTTTTCCTCATCGCGGATTTGCAATATAGCTGTCCCTTTCTGGCGAACGCACGTGTAAGCTAGTGTTGTGACTCAATAAACAAAACGCAGAGTTGCATTTTGATTTTCACCATACCATAAAGTGATTTGAATACTTCTGCTTGCATAAGCTCGACAAGCAATGAAATCACAATAGAATCTTCTGGTAGCATTTAGCATGCGCGTGAAACTACAAAAAAATATCAGAAGGTAAAACTCGATGTTTTGACATTTATAAACAGTAATAATCAGCAAGAAAAATGTAATTTCACTCGCGCGTTTAAGAGAATACACACTACAAAGACAGCATTGCGTAGCGAGCGTCGGCGGCGAGCGTACAAAGATACCGAAAGGGCAGCGCGTTCTTTGACAGAATGCCGCGCGCCGCGAACCGCGGATTGACGATACGGTGTACCTATTGAATTTTTTTTTGGTTTTCTGACTTTGTTAGTAACATTTTGATATTAATCTTTATATATTTATATTTGACCGAGCGAAGCGAAGGTCTCAGAGGTTTCTGGGACAAATCGGCATTTGTATGTATGTTTGTGTGTGTATTCGTCCGATGATAACTTGCGAACTGTGGATCTGATCTTCATGAAATTTTGTAGGCAAGTTCATTTCAATACATTTTTAAGTTCGAATATGAGCTGAATCGGTCCAGGGGTTGTGAAGATATACGGGTCGCGAGGTCTCAGTTCGGCGGGAACTACTAGTTTAATCTTAATTATAAGCCACACAGTGGCACGCGTCTCTATTTTACTACTTTACCGAGGGAGAAAGTGACAACGATTCTGGAACTGGCGGAGGAATAGAAGCTCTCGTGCGCACCAAATCTATATATACAATATACATAAGATACCTGCATAAAACTACGTGTACATATCACACTAATATCATAAATGCTAAAGTTTGTGTGTAAGTTGGTAAGTATATGTAAGTGTATTTGTTCCCGTTCAACTCTGGAATGGCTGAACGGAATTTAATGAAATTTGGTATGGAGGTAGCTTATACCCTGGATTAATATACCCTGGATTAACACATTGGCTACTTTTTATGCCGGAAAAATATTCGGTTTCTGTAGAATAGCGCTTTCTGTAAAAACCGCGGGGCGCAGATTTTGATCTTAGGTCTTCAGAAGAGAAGCGGGTTTACAATTTTTTTTAGTCGCACGAGCTTGCTAGATGCTTCCGGCCGTTTCGTATCGTAGTGACTCGAGTGAGTGCGATTACTATGGCAGTGCGGCAGTCGGCCCAAATGTTCGCTAAGTAGGTAAGTACCGTATAATAATGTTGCCCTTCTGCCATAGCCTACTGCTTACCCCATCACTACGGAAAGTACTAACTCGGTACAGTGGTGGGCGTAACCTTGATGATAGCCAATGGGAACGATTTGTCACACTCCGCGCACCCCGTGCTTTCCTCAAACTTTGGTGATTTTTGATCGGACCATAACCCGCGTGGCGAGGTATCTGGTTCATCTGTGACGTGTGCGCTTGTGAGAATTCCTATGTCTAAATATAACAATGAAGTGCTGTGTAGGAATCCTTCCTTATTAAAATGTGATCTACATTCAGTGTTGTTCCAAGTTGATTTTGTGGCTGTCGTATCTAGACCTCAAAATTGCCGTATATTGGGACAATATTAAAAAAATTGCCGTATATTGTAATTTTTCATTAATTTTCATAAAAAATTATGATTCTCAGCTTTTTTTTTACTGGTATGTCTCATTTTCACTTGGAAATTGTATCTCTTCTTCTCTTATCTTCCTCAGTATGGACATTTTCACCCTATGTTTTTCTAATTTTTCTGATCAATTTATCACCGCCCACCACACAAACCACTTATTAGTCCAACATCTCTAGTTTGTCGTATTCATACAGGACGTTGTTCAACGGGGAATTCCGGTAACTCGGTGCGTTACGTTACACGAAAAATTAGTGATGGCAGTTTTTGATGACTCTTTCGTGGATTGCCGTATATTTCATACAAATATTTTACGGCTTTGGAAGCGCAGCGTGCCTAAAAGCCGTATAATACGCGAATGCCGTATGGAGAACAATACTGTCTACATTCTACAGGTCTACAGGCCTAAAAACACCGTCGACGAAACGTTAGCGCGTTTTAAGCGTTACTAGCGCCATCTAGTTTTTGTTTCTTATTAATGTCGGTACATACAAATCCAACAGTACGTAAGGTAGAAAGTTATCTAAAGTTTACCTATCTCTGATAAATAAGAAGCCGTACACTTTCCTATTCAATAGTTAGGAAAGTGTCTGTCGAGTTTTGGCGGGAACGTGAAGAATTCATGTCGCGTCATTTTATTATTTTCCAAAACTTGTGTTATTTCGAGTGTTAATGTGTAAAAAGGTTGAATTTTTACCCGTTAAGTATTTGTGAACATCCACGAGTGTTGGTGAATGGTATAATGTCGTGAAACGTGAATTTTCGTGTTGTTTCCAAAACTCCATAGAAGGCTCTAGTAAAGTTTTCACCACTTTACTGGGGCATGACTTGGACTTGACCGTGACTTGCTTTACTAGCCTTTGACTGGGACTATGACTTGTTTGATAGTATATAACAAAACTTGATAATATATATGTATACTTGACAATGGCAAATGCATAAGACGTGCGACGCCAAAAACCTCTTAGGAGGAGAAACAAAAAAAAAAAAAGTGTCTGTCGGTGTGCGTGAGGGTGCGTGTTGTGTGTTGCAGCGAGGACGACAAGTACGGGCGGCGCGAGCGCGGGGGGTACTCGGGCCCGCTGGTGGATTTCCGCGAGAAGGGCGGCTTCCGGCCCAACATCAAGCTGGAGTACGTGGACGATGAGGGGCGCCCGCTATGCCCCAAGGAGGCCTTCCGCTACCTCTCGCACAAGTTCCACGGCAAGGGGCCCGGGAAGAACAAGCAGGAGAAACGGATCAAGAAACAAGTGCAGGAGGGGGTACGGATACTGCTCCTAACTAACTATCGGAAGCGACCGACCGGCACACTACTGACATACAGATTTCAACATTTTATGTAGTGACCGGTTAGTCGTCCTCGAGGTTTACGTTCCTCAATAATACATCTAAAAAAATCAGTCGAATTGATAAGCTCCTCTTCTTTTTGGGAAGTCGGTTAAAACTGTTCATAATTGACAAAGATATTGAAGTAAACAGAAACTTTGAAAGTCGTTAAATCTTGTAAAAAGTTTGTGTAAGTTTGTAAAGCCGCCTCCGCAGTAACCGAGCACGTGTGTGTGTGTGTGTGTGTCCACAGCTAATGAAGAAGATGTCGTCGACGGACACGCCGCTCAACACGCTGCAGATGTTGCAGGACAAGCAACGCGAGACGCACTCGCCCTACATCGTCCTCAGCGGCGCCAAGCGGGACGCCAACAACTGACGGCCGCCCTCGGCCACTGCCGCTCGAGGGGCCGCGGCTGGTGCCAGCGGCGCCGGTCTCCCCCCCCCCTGACTTCTCTTCCGGACATGCATTTTTTTGAACAACCACTTCACAAACAAATCTACGCAGCCTCCGCGATAATTTTTATTCATGACCGATAAAATTATTTGCAATATTAGAAGTTGTATTTTTCGTAAAATAATTGGGTGATTAATAAACAGTAATAAAGTTAGAAATAACGAGTTTTAATTTGAATATAACTGTGGTACATACTCGCTTTAGATAAACACGAGAGGCGAGTTTCCACCAGAGATGTACGACGTAGCGAAGCGGTGCGCGAGGAAAGCTGTATGAGGAATGACTCGGCTAAGAAATTGGTCGGGAATCGGTGACAAGCAGATGTAACAAGTGTTTTATTCATCTTGTGTGTTCCCACGTTCCCACCTATTATCTCCAGAAGTACAAACATAATTCTACCAACATCTAATAAATACAAATCTAACTGGATGTATGTATGAACAAGTTTTTTTATTTTGTACTGGCTGACTAGACGAGAAAGTCGCTCACCTAATGTTAAGCGTCTCGCTTGCCCATAACAGTTCCAAACTCTGCGCGGCACCGCATTACGCATTGCAAGTTAACTCTGTATGTCCAGTAATTTCGCTGGAGACATTGCCCTTCAATCCGGAACACAGTAATCATTGCACACTACTGCTTGACGGTTGAATAACCGGCAAAGCTGTGTGATACTTCTCCAGACGGACGCTGGCAAAAGAAATCAACCACTAATACTACAGACAAACTAGACAAATAAAGATTATGATTTAATAAGAGTGTAACATGCTAATTGTAATCTGAATTAATTACGAGGGCTCACCGAAATTATCGGGAATATAAAAAACAACGTGCGGGTTTTTTTACTGTTTTTCCAAAGTATTCTCCGTTGCAATTTATGCACTTTTGCCAATGATATTTTTACTAAAGATGGGTTTTAACTTACAAAATGGCGCTTTGAATTCGGCTTCGCTCCATTCTGAGTAGGTACATTCTGGTTGCTAGGTTACAGTTCCCGCACATTTAAACAACAACCAGTTTTTTGTAGCCAGGCGGCTGCGACACAGGTCAAAATGAATGTTGTCAATGCAGGAGATAAATATTAAAAATAAGGTTAAATTCGTGAAGTAATGTAATAAAGCAAATGAAAATAAAATATGGCTAAAATAATTTGCCGTGTTTTCGAGACGGCAAGTTATATTATCAAAATTTGTCTTTTTACAAAATTGTATGTAGGCCGCAGTCAGTGGTCTTCCTTCGGACGGAAGTATAGCGTACAGGGCTGCAGGCGGCTAGTGCTTGGTGAGCGCGGCGGGCGCGGGGGCGGGGGCGGGGGCGGGCGGCGGGTCGAAGTGCGCCTTGCGCGCGCCGGCGCCGCGCCGCAGCCGCGTGTCGCGCACGAGCGGCGGCGTGGCGGGCCGCTTCACCGGCACCGTGGACGCCATGCGCAGGTGCGTGTACAGCGGGATCTGCGCACGTTATACAATACAATACAACCACTTCAGCGCAACTGCACACTACATCATTATATTTTACATACGCACATACATGCAGCTCACTACCTATAAGCGAACTAATTTAAATGTTTTAAGCGTAATATTTTCGTAACAGGCGAACCATAACAATAAAAGCCAATAAAAAACATGAAAATAAGACGGAACCTCTCTAGTTGCACATTACTGCGAGGCTCATCGCCGAATCGAATATGTACTTAGAAATCGAGAAACACGCCGGCCGTCTGTAATGTGTAGGGTGGCTCTGACCGTATTCAGCGCGTCGTCCAGCTGGATGGTATCCTGGCGGTCGGGCCGCTTGGGCAGCAGGTAGTGGTGGCCGAGCAGCGGCTCCCCGGGCACGGCGCCGAACGTCTCGGTGCGCAGCTCGGCCTCCGTGATGTCGCGCAGCTTGTCCACCTCCACCTGGCCGGGCACGAAGCGCGACACCTCGCCGTGCCGCCACACCTGCAACACGACGCACCGGAACACCGCCGTCCCGCACCTGGCATCCCGAGCTGAGGCGGGACGTTCGTCTACCACCGGTGAAAATAATCACCCCCTTCCGACATTCCGAGTGACTGGAAAATCTCGTATGACTACATACGTGACAGAAACGAAGGGATACCTTGAAGGTGGTGAAGGAGGCCGTCTTGCACACGTCGGGCGGGAAGCGCGGCTCCTCCAGCGAGTACGGCACGAAGCTGCCCAGCGTGGCCAGGTACTCGCCCGACAGCCGCCACACGCGCACGCTGTAGTCCGAGCTGCCGCTGGAACCGCACGCGGACGACATGGTACGACGTGACTCGGGTGCTCGGTGGGGAGTCCGCGCGGCGGCTCGCAGGCTACCTGAGCACCAGCTTGAGTTCGTCGATGTACTCGATGCAGGAGACGCAGCGCATGTGCGCGCGGTACGAGCTGAGCAGCAGCGGCAGGAGCTGGTCGCGCACGCAGCGCTTGGCGCGGCCCTCCACGCGGTCGCGCCACAGGAACGGGAACTCCAGCCGCAGCTCCGGCATGCACACGTGCACCTGCCGAGACACCGGACGCCGGACGCCGGACGCCGGACACGTCTACCCTTACCTTACCTCAATACTTTATTAACTACAGTAACGAGCGATAACAAAAATATACGATTTAGGCAAACTGCGTCGTGTTCATCATCACTCACATTTTAAGGCTGGGTTGCATCATAATCCAGTTAAACTTACTGTTATAGTCAAATTAACTATAACCTTAGTCATTTTAACCACAGTTTAAATGGTGCACACATTTGCTGCTTAACGGAAGTTTTGACTGCAGTTATGACTGTAGTTTAAAGTTAGCATTTTGTGATGGAAGCAAACCACTTTGCACTGTAATAGAGGGGATAAAAATAAGCGATTTTACCTGCAGCAGGTCAACTTTCACTAGCTAACTTTAGGAACAGAGGTGGCGACACTTAAAAAAAAAACTTTAAAGAAATCTACAAGGCTAATTGATTTTGACGTTGAGTGTGGCAACCGTAAGGAAAATACACGATTTATCATAAAAAACTATAAAAACCACGATAGCTGCCAAAAATCTCTACCCTGAAGGTTTTTGTATGTCCTCCTGGACAACTCAAGTTATAACTGTACTTATTTACAAAACTACAAGAATATTTCTCCTGATTGCACATATTCGGCTAATTTGACTGGACTATTGTGGACCTATCTGTTATACTGTATTCAATGAAAAAGTGTCAAATATTAGGTATACAGTCACAGAAGACACACTGAACATTGTTCAGTTTTATTTACCCATAATTTATTATACCTATGTAATTTGGTACAATCTACGTGAGATATGATCGAGGAGAGTGAAGTCGGTTACCTCCTCCCCGCGGAAGTAGTTCCTCATGAGCCAGATCTTGACGTATCCCATGGTGGTGCCGGTGAAGAGGTAGTCGTTGTTGAAGTCGGTGGCGAGCGCGGAGACGTAGTCCCCGGCCGTGTGCACGCCCTGGAAGGAGCCCTGGAAGCCGCCGGCCGGGTGGTCCGACCACATCTGGACCGTGCCGTTCTCGAGGGACAGAACGAGGGAGCCGACGCCCATGGCGGCCGGCCGCGTCTCCAGGAACAGCGTGGCATGCACGGCCAGCTGGCGCATGTTCTGCGCGCGCTGCGGCATGGACACCATCGACAGCTTGCGCGCGCGCGCCTTCTGCACCGCGCTCGACGCGCTGAGCGACTCGCGCGCGCCCGCCATGCTGCTGCACGGGACCGACCGCCGCCATCACCGAACATGCATCTCGCTCGACAAATCAGCTGTTCCATACATTATGTCCTTTTTATACGGAATAGCTAATTTCTTCGCGATTTTAAGATAGAGTTCCCATTTTCGACTGCCCCGGTGGCTCAGTTGGTAGTGAACCTACCTACTGTGCTTGGGGGCGTGGGTTCGATTCCCATCTAGGACAAACATTCATGTGACGAATATTTGTGTTTGTTCTATGTCTGGGTGTTAATATCTATATAAGTATGTATTTAAAAAAATATCTATGTACGTATATCAGTCTCTGGCAGCCATATTACAAGCTTTGCTTAGTTTGGGGTCAGGTGACGATGTGTGCAAAAATGTCCCAGATATTTATTTATTATTTATTATTAAACTTGTTTAGTTGTTTGTAATTATGTGCACGATGACCTGGCTTTTGTTTGATTTAAAATATTACTTAATATTCAATTCAGTGTACATTCTCGGTACCGGTTAAACAGTGAAGTTACCAATCAAGACATAACTTTATTTTTCACTTAGTATAGTATAATAAAAACTACGAAAAATAAATAAAAATGAGATTATTCAATAATATATAAATTACTGTGTTGTTTACAAAGTTACCGAAATATTTTGTGCTACTAAAAATACGTAAAAACCACATGAAATACTGAAATTTCCGAAATAATAATACATCAGTTACTTTTTCGCAGTTCAAACATAACCTAACCTAGTGTTCAGAGCCATACTTATACAGGCTGAATGATTTGCACACCATTTTTTTCAGGGTGTGTTTATACAGGTATTGGGCTATCATTTAAGCGGTACATTAGGTCAGCAAAAAATAATGCTTTTCGAGTAATTTAAAATATAGTGAAAAAGGTAAATATCCCCGTTTTTGGACCTTAAGAGCCGATTCGCCTGATTCAACTATCTCGTTCGCACTTTTGAAACATTTAAATAAAATTAAGTACATGTATGAGGTAAAAGAATAAATATCAGAATACCACGGCCAATATTTTGAAGCAATTCTTGTTGTGTTATTATTGCAGTCATTATTAAGCAATGTTTCTTACTTTGGCGAAGCAGAAAAAAAAAATAACTGCTTCGAGTTTTTTCCCTAGTTACTTTGGGTAGTTAGTTTTAGTTTTTTTCAATATATGATACAGACGAACACTATACATATGGTAACTGTAAGACTATTGTACAATAAACGGTAAAACATACCTGGCCCTTCGCATAGTAGAGGACTTGCGAGAGGCCGCGGAGGACTGCGCGGCGGCGCCCGTCGCCTTCGCCTCGCGCTTGCTGTACACCATCTTGATGCGCAGCATCGGGTCCGTGCACGAGAACCGCCTGCGGACCACACCACCCATACGAGCCACATCACACCACACGAGGATCACATGACAACACAGCCGGCAAGCCGGAAAATGTTTTATTCAATTCATTTATTTGATTACTAACCTATTTTAACATTGTTTTAACCTAAGAAGGCTATTTCTTAGTACAAATAGTACTAAAACACTAGGTTTTTCATATAACTAAAACCTGTCGGTGTCTCGTCTGCAGCCGTACTAGGAAACCGGAGCTAGGAGGCTATACTATGCGGCATCAGGTACATTTTAGATTTGATGTCAACTATTTTTGCTTGCAATTCTAAAATGGACTTTATCCTCTATAGTATAACTGAGTTTTTCATTCACATGATTGTGATGAGAGGCAGTGTTGGTCTTGTGCGGAGTCTATTAGTGGACGGCGTACTCTACCTCCCTCTTTGCTTCGCGTAGTCGGGTAAAAATAAGTATCGTCTTGGTCTTATTAGTAAAAGATCATAGAAACAAGTGGCGCGTCGCGGTGAGAAAGCTGTGATCCGAGGGTATGTGTGTGAGTGTGTGTGGTCTCACCGGTAGGGTTGGCCCGTCTCCAGCTTCCAGAGTATGAGCTCAGAGTTGTAGGAGGCGGTGGCGATGCTGAGCGGCGTGCGCACGGCCGCGGCCAGCACGTCGTCCGTGTGCCGCGTCTCCCAAGCCTTGCCCGTCTCCGCCATGCCCGTATCCTCGAACTCGATCACGTGCCGGTTCCACCCCACCGCCAGGATCCTGTCCATCCCATCAACAATATATAAGATATATAATGGATACGGGTCAAACTTACCATTTGTGACAGCGTTTCGCTGATGGAGAGGCGATGGGCCAGTCTGTAAACAGTTTACTGCTCATAGTGATAAGTACGTACCTACCACTGGCGGCGCGATGGTACCCAAAGAGCGCATCGTCTGCTGCGAGGTGTTTACTAGTCATCTCATTAAAACACTTTGTAAATAAAATCAAACTAGAATCCCTACAGATGCCGGAGTAGAAAACTATAGAGAAAGAGCATGATATCTTAACTAGACCTATTTGACAGACCCTGTGACTGTTGGGTGGACCAATTAATCGCGTCTACACACTATGATGCGCATAGAGAACAACCAAGATAATACTAAATAATAATAGATTACTAAATGATAATAATTACGTATGAATTTCTATTACTATAAGAGGCGACTCTAATGAAACGTGCCTTCCCTCAACCCAGAAGACGTTGGTGACCTCGCACATGTGCTCGATCGACATAGTCCTTATGCACAGACCCGTGTTGAAGTTCCACACCTACACACACAATACTTAAATTACACTATCTAACATAAATGCGGCTTTAGACAGTGGTTAGACCTTGTCAAAGGGACTGGTCTGGCTGCAACTTGCTCTTGTAAAACTAAAGTTTTAAAAACTTTAATGAAGTTCAAACTTGGATAGGTTGCAGACTAATCCCTATGTATGAGGAAGATATTTTCTGATGTCACCGGTACAAGTATGACAAACGGAAGCGCTATCTTACAAATGATAACTTTAGCTATATAAACGTTTTATCGCTTTGCGAACTAAACACACAGCGTAGGCAGGCCTCCCACTAGGTGGACCGACGACATTGTGAAAGTCGCGGGCAACCGGTGGATGCAAGTGGCACATTGTCGGTCGGTGTGGCGGTCTAAGGGGGAGGCCTATGTTCAGCAGTGGACGTCTTCTGGCTGATAATGTAATGTAATGAACTAAACAACGGTCGCTCGTCCCATTTCAATTTATAAAGTAAAAGTGCAAGGTTGTACCTTGAGCGTGCCGTTCCTGGCGCCGGTGAGCAGCAGCAGGTGGCCAGGGTCGAAGCAGGCGGCCGTGATCTCCACGGGGATGAGCTCGCCGTGCAGCAGCCGCGTGTGCGCGTCGCGGATCATCACGTTGCGCTTGCCTGCCAGGTGTGCTGCAAGCTTAGCTAGTTTGTTTCCCTATGTGGCCCTAGTCTAGTGAGGAAGCTCGTGTGTGCGACCTACCTATTGCAGTAACTAGTTTCAAAGAAGAAAGTACTAACTGGTAAGTAACGTAAGCTTAGAAAGAGATCGGTATATGTGGGACAGGGATATAAAGATCGGTATATGTGGGACAGGGATATAAGAGAGCGGTGACTCACCAGTAAGTGGATCCCAGTTGATGATGATGCTGTCCATACCGCAAGTGATGACCACCTTGAAGAGCGGGTTGTAGAGCACCTTGGAGACGGCGCGAGAGTGAGTGAAGCCGTCCGTGTGTTTGCCGTTGATCTGCTCGTCCAGCACCACGACGGCTATCTTGATGGCGCCTAGGATGTACTCGCGCGTCGCCGGGTTGTACAATGCGGAGATGGGTGTGCGCTCGCCTATCACCGACGGGATGTCGATGTAAGTCTGTTACACCCATATCCTTTTGTTTGTAATCCAGAAAAAATCGATTCAGACTGACCAAAAGCACGTCGTTCAGAGGCTTGAATTATATTATATTATTGAATTATTATATTGAATTATAGGCTACTATGGACAAATCTCAATGCCATAACATTACGCGATCCCTGTATACCATGTACCTAATTCATCATTATATTTTGGCATAAACTCCCGAAATGTTGGCATCCTGACCGCACCCACATGTGATGCGCGAGGGCCTTGTATGCCAAGATCTCGGACAAATTGATTTAACGTATAGGGACTCTACATAGTGCCTTTTAAGTGTTACTACCACTTTTCGGTGTTGTATAATGGCGCATGGCGACTGAACGCCTAAAAAGAAATAAAATTTTAAAAAAATACATTATTTTTGTTAATTCCGTACCTTTTTTGTTCTTTTCAACTTCAGCAACAACATTTGCTGGACTAGAAGCAAGTCGAGTTATGTTGATGTATCTGTTTCAATAAAAGATTATTATAAAGGATACGATAGATGAATGCAGAGCTCACCTGTATGCACATCTGCGCCTGCACATCCCAGACCTTGATGACGCGGTCTCGAGCCAGCGTGTACGCCGTGTTGCCGCTGTTCTGCAGCACGATGGAGATGATGCCGGCGTGGTGGCCTAGGAACACGACGCTAGGTTTGGACGGCACGAAGGGGTTCCACACGCGCACCGTGCAGTCCGGCCCGCCTGTTACCAGGATGTGGTTCTCCTCGTCGAATGCGAAGCATTGGATGCCCTGCGAAGTGATGTACCAGATCTTACGTGTCCTGTTAATATGCAACATCAGCAGGGAAAGGCATATCGGATCTGGAGGCACCGCTGTCATTAATTGGTGATTTGAATGCTGTAATGATCCACTAATAACTATTGCAGTAGGCATACTCACATGGAGATTGCGAATCCGCAAACAGAGAACAAAAAGATAACAAAGAGAAACATACGGATCGCTAGTTGGCAATGATTTAACGGGAATGATAACACCAGGATCGGATTGAATGACGTGTCTTGGGGAAGCTTGTATTCAAACGTGTAAGTTCAGCTGATGATACCTTGTCAACATGAAACATGTTGTGCGTCTTAGAGCCGGCCATGTCGGCCATCAGCAGCGAGTCGGGGCAGGTGGCGCACGAGACGACACAGTGCAGTGACGCGTACCACGCCACCTGCCGCACCCACTCGAGGTGCACGCGCCCCATCTCCAGCAGCCTCAGCTCCGGCAGCAGTTGCGGCTGCAACATACGAGGGTCCACGCCTCTTGTCGCAGCCTTGGTTCAAGCACTTCTCCTTCGCAGCTCTGGCAACAGTTGCGCTCACTACGCGCGAGTGGCCCGTGAGAACTAGACGCTGACATATCGCCGAAGACACGAGACCGAAGTGCTTCGTGCCTCGCACGCTGCAACCCGCAGTAAAAGGCACATGGCCCTCAAGGCAAATATTTGTTGGCACTTGTCAATGAAAATGCCTATTTTGATTTAGCTACGCCGAAAACTGTCGCACGACGACCCTGAATCCTAATTGTTCCCGGAACGATTGCGTTACATTTTTAGTGATTTAGTGCTCAGGTCTAAGAAAGTCGAGGCAGCAGTACCTAGGCCTTACCCTGCGCTGCAGGTCAACGTGCCGCAGCTGCACGAGCGGGCGGTCGGCGCGGTTCTGGAAGGGCCCGCGCCCGACGGCCGAGAAGGACAACACGCGCACGTGCCCGCCGACGTCGCCCAGCAGCAGCAGGCAGCGCTCGTTAATGTCCTCCGAGAATTGGTAGTACATCGTGCAGATCTGGGTGTACAGACTCAGTGTTACTATCGAAATTAATTACTCACCTAACCTCCGAATACCCCAGCCAGAGTCTATAACTAGCGTAGAACGCACTACATTTAAATGAATTTATTGTCGATGTTTTGTACAGCGATTAGAATTATTGATTGGATTGATTATTCTGATTATTGTATCATTAGCATTGTCCTGCAGGAAAAAGTCTTTGTGTATTCTCCATCTTTTTTCTATCAGCCGACATCTATGCAGTCATTTCACTCTCCCGCGACATAAGACTCATACAGTCTGTGTTCACCCTTCGGAATCATGGTTTATCCTCTTTGCGCGCAATGGCTTTTTATGTACTTTTTTTCCCCAGTGTCTAAGTTCTAGGATATAAAAAAATCTTAAATGGTGATCGTTCTAACTTACAAACTTTTCCTAAGCATTCGTAGGTGACAATCGAGAACCGTGCGCTAACCATGTACTCCCAGCTGGTGATGACTATCTTGAGGGTGAACGTCTTGGCGGTGCAGTCGTAGAAGCGCAGGTCGCGCTCCGTGGAGCTCGTCACGATGATGTTCACGTCCGGCATGCAGACCATGTCCGTCACCCACGTCGTGCGCACCTTCAGGTGGGCTGCCGCGATACATTATGACGTTATGGCCAAAACGTTGAGCAAACGCCAGGGAAGGTCACGCTCACGCCATCACCTAATATGTTGGAAAGTGTACAATATAACGTCGTTGCTGACGGATGATTCGACGGCTCGCCGACATATTTCCGACGAGACGATCGGATGACGGTGTTGCATTGAAATCTGCGCTCACCCGACGTAAGCTGGCAATACACACACCTGTGCCTGGGCGCCTTCGTGTCCTCGGACGCACTCGAAAAAAATTATTGTGTGGCCTTCACGCTGCAGGCATGAAGGAAAAGAAATGTTTTACAGTATGGAAATACTCTATGGATGGCTTCACCCGCTGCGTGCGTGGACTACCATATCAAGTAGGTGTTGTAGTTTTAGTTGTTTAGTTTTTATACTGAAACGTACGACTAGAAGAGAAGCGAGTCCGAAGCATCCTCATGTCGAGCGTCCACCAGTTGATCATGCCGTCGCGACTCGCTGTTATGTACATGCCCTGCATGGGGTCTGTGGTGCGGGTCTGGAAAACGAATCAAACTATATATATTTTTTTATTCAGAATAGGCAGTGGTAAGATTCTTCTGTAGAGTCCGCATGGGGAAGTACCATACCTTTGCCAGTTATTCAACCGCCAAGCAGTAAATAGCAAACATTACTGTGTTCCGGATTGAATGACAATGTTTCAAGCGTAATTACTGAGCATAAAGAGATATAACATCTAATCTCTCCGGTTACCTGGGTATGTCCTTAAACTGCAACCAGAAACACCGAAGGACGGGTGGCAGCGTCCTCTTAGCAAACAGTGAACGGTTCTGCGATTACCAAGCCGCCTGCCAAGTGTAGGGTTTATGACAACCCACCCCTTTTCCAAGGCGGAGGCCTTTGTTCAGCCGTGGACGTGTTCAGCTGGTGATGATGACTTATAAGTCACATGACGGTGGGTAGCCTCATGATGGGCGGTTGGAGCAACTCTCGTTGGTATTATTACCTTAGAGACGTCGGGACAGAAGCATATCCTGGTGATGGGCTGGCGGTGCATGGAGCGCATAACGGTGGGCAGACCCATGATGGGCGGCTGCAGCGACTCTCGTTGGTTCTCCGCGTCTGCGCCGAAGTACCCCAGCAGTAGGTGCGATACCAGCTCGTCCCACTCAATCTCTCCGTCGCGGTTCGTGTTTATCTTGTAAGGACATATCACACTAATATTATAAATGCGAAAGTTTGTGTGTTTCGTTCAACTCTGTAACGGCAAAACGGATTTGAATGAAATTTGGTATGGACCCTTATTAAGGACTACTTTTTATCCCGAAAAAATATTCAGTTTCTGTTGAATAGCGGGTGAAACCGCGGGCCCCACCTTGTTATTTTATAAATTTAAATTTTACTACCACGCTCAGGTATCGTTTAATATATACCGAGTTTCTTTTCATGTTGTAAATATTGTATGCTTGGCCACAACACGCCTCATGATAAAGGCGCCGGTATGGCTAAAGACGGACCTCGTTTAAGTGTGTCTAAGTAATAATGTGGGACATTCGAGATAACAGAAACTTCGACATACTCGTACCTTCAAAAATAATATGTTAAACTCCTCGTCGTCATATTCCACGTTGAGCATGTCTCGCAGCAGTTCGCGGAACTCCGTGGGGAACAGTTTGTGTTTAAATGCTTCCTGGAACGCAGACTGTATCCTGACCATGTCGTTCATGGTGCAGCGCTCGTGCAGCGGCACGTTCTTCAGCCGCTGCTTGGCCGTGGCCATCGTGCTGCCCTCCGACTTGGATGACAACGTCGTCAGAGATTTAGCATCACTGTCGGCTTGGTTTGCCATTTTGTTCAGATATTAATGCTGTGATCGTATGAAAATAAATAGCACTTAACTCGTTTATTTGATCAAATGATAAAATTAGTATATCGCAGATCAAAATATTTACACTGATTGACACAAACAGCGCGTCACCTTTTAATGTTTTGAAAGGTCGAAACCTTTGCCTTGGACGAAACATCAAATCCATGTTTTGAACGTTTGAACGCAAATTCGCCTCAGCCTCATTTGCTTTTTCGCTTTTTGTCTTTACTCCTGATTTTGGCGTCGCATTATTTGTGCATATGCCAGTGTCAAGTTAAAATATTTTTATCGGGATTATCGTCAAACAAATCATAGTCACAGTCAAAGTCACGGTTGTACCACTCGCTTACACCTTTGTGCAATTGTGGTTAATAATTCTCCATCATCATCGACGCTCCTGCCTTTGTTGGTAGTGCGTCTGCCTTTTAAGCCGGAGGTACCTGGTTCGATTCCCGCAGGCAGGTGTTTGAATGATGAAATATAGCAATTAACTCTAGGTCTGGCTCTGGGTGTTAGTTGTCCATGTCTTTGCATGTGTTCTATGGCATCCCCGACACAGGGAAACCTAGTGGAAGCTATTAATAGTACGCTCATCATGCAAAGGTATAATAATAATAGCAGTACACAGTGATGTGAATTGTTGTTATTTTTATTATACACAATAGCGTGGTCCTTGACCACTGGCCTTTTAGAGAAACTCAGAGTCGCACAGCGGGCAGTGGAGAGAGCTATGTTCGGAGTTTTTTTGCGCGATAAAATCCGGAACGAGGATATTCGTCGAAGAACTAATGTCACCGATATAGCTTTTAGAGTTTGCAAGCTAAAGTGGCAATGGGCAGGCCACATCACTCGTGGAACCGATAACCGATGGGTAAGAAAGGTTCTTGAGTGGCGCCCACGCACCGGAAGACGCAGCGTAGGCAGGTTAACTTTGGCGCCAAAATACGGACTGGTCTAAAGGTCTTTTTCATAACTAGCTAATTTATAAGAAAATCTAAACCGTTTTCGTGGCTATTTTTCATAACCAGCTATGAAAAGGAATATCTTGTCTCTTTTTTGTAACTAGTTGATGAATGATGAAAAAAAAAAACATTTTTCGTAGGTATCTTCCCATGTGTAAGCGTACTCCATCTTAGACCAAATCATTGCTCAACTTCTGGCAGAATGTGGACAAACGCAAAACTAATTAGAACTTTAAAAAAATAGTTTGTTAGGGAATTATTTACGATGTTATCCGTTTTAAAATATCAGGATTCAACCAAAATAAAACCATACTAAGTTATACCAGATTTAAAGAATTTATTGCAACTGGCAAATCATTAACAGTTAAAACATTATATATTTACCTTACAAATATTTTAAAATAAACAGAACAACATACATAACATGATCTTTAAATATTTACTTGGTAGACATAAATTAAAACTTGTATTTTGGCATTACGAGTAGCTGCACTACACCATAGACCGCGCAGTACACTACCTACATAGCAATTGACGAAGAGATTACTTCAAATTGGCGACAAAATGCACTTAAAAAGGAATGTAAAAACGGGTCTTACCATCTAATCTTTACGCCATTAACATAAAAACAATTACAGTATGCTGCCTAGTTAAATATATCGTTATCTAATAAATATTTGCCTTCGAGTTTTATAAACATAGTAAGTAAGTAAACAGTCTTATATATGTAACAAAATTATATATAATTATGTAAAACTAGTTTAATTTAAAAATAACGCACGTTTTCCTTTCAACTACTATTCAAATAAAACACTCAAATATTTACAATTTTCGAAACATCATACAAAATAAAACATCAAATCACAATTTTCACTTTTGTAAATGTGGCACAATAATGGTTATTATAATCCACACGATAGCACACACTGCACTTCAACATGCAGATTTCGGAAGACATATTCATTCAAGTTAATTGAAGGTCGATTGTCGCATTTAAGGCTTGTATAAACCGAAAGCGTGTCAGCAGTGGCGCAGGCACAGCTAGCACGCGGGCCGCAGCCCGGAACACGCGGGCCGCGGGCCGCGCGTTACGAGTTTGTAATACATGGTCACGCGCGACACTTCGTGTGCGGGCCTGCGTTTTCTTTCAAAAGCATTTATAGACAAATCATCATTTTACTTTAGAGAGCATTAACATTTTCACCTAGTGCCTCTAGCAGACTGAAAGCATACAACGCTTTAATATCTAATTTCATCAATATCAATTTCACGTTCATTTAAAATGACGTATCTAGTCTCGAGGATATGTTACGTACTTTTTTTTTTCTTGTAGCTGTTATAGGTATTCGATGGCAGTCGTACACGCGATTCGGTACCGCGAGTAACGTTGACACCGAGGCGAGGAGGCGAGTCGACGCGAGTCGAGCGTGGCTGCCGAACACACGCATCATGCAATATTTTGCAGATCAATAAAATCTATTTTTGTTTCAATTTATCTATCTACAGATCCATTAGGGACAGCGACAAAAAAAATTAAGAACCAAAAAGAGACTAAAACGCTATATTATAGACGATTAAACAATGCCGGATCTCTATAGAGTTAAAAACTGTCGCAAGCTCGGGCATCGCTATCACGACTAAGGAACTGAACTAAAATGATTTACTCGGGTGGAATTTCCGTAAATGTGTCTAAATTGAAACAAGTACCGAAAGCCCGGCCCGGACACTTCGTAAATTGTATATTTACAAAGTGCATTAATATATTAATTTCTAGACTAGGTCGATGTTTCCAGTACTCAGTCTGCCGAGGACATCTTTTGTAACGAGGTCACCACGCTAGCGCCAGGTTCTTTGGATAGAGTACCGAGCTATGTTCGCGAGGCACACTCCGAGTGGTGTGCACCCCCCGCCGCATCCGTCGGGGGCGCGGGCGTCAGTAGAGCGCGTGCGCAGGGTGGATGCGCACGGGCGCGGGGCGCGGCGCTCCGCCCGCCTCCCACGCCACCACGGCGCCGCCCTCGTAGCACCCGAACAGCAGCATGCAGTCACTGCTGAACGTCAGGCTGGAACAACGGCGGCCCATCTCTCAGTCGACTCGCTCCCCGACCGACGTAAGGTAAGAAGAGAAGGTGTAAGTGCTCACCAGGCGAGCGGCGCGCTGGCCGCGGGCGGGATGTAGGCGGCGGGGCGCAGGTCCCACGAGGAGTAGAGCCGCACGCCGCCCGCGCGCAGCCCCGCCGCCACGCAGTTCACGCTCACGCCCTCCGGCACGCTCGAGTACACGACGCACGTCACCTCCTCCGCCACCTTCACGCTGCCTGCGACAATAACGACACCGTCACGGGGACCCGCCTCCCGCCTCCCGCCTCCCGCCTCCCGCCTCCCGCCTCCCGCCTCCCGCGTCGGACTCTACACTTATGGAGAATAAGCTGGAAGCCTTTCGAACGTTCCCTCTCTTCAACTCAGCCTCACCCCGGATACAATTTATATCATTCGACAGACTTCAAAATAGAACTTACCGACAAAAGTAGCGTTGCAAGTGTGCACTCTAATGAGAGACTTGTATTTGTACGCCGCGTCCTTCTCGTACTCGTCCGCGGCGTCGGCGTCCGCGTCCCTGTCCCCGTCCCCGTCCCCGCCCCCGCCCCCGGCCCCGGCGGGCGCGCGTGCAGTGCGCGCGGCGGCGGCGCGCGGCGCGTGCACGGTGGCCACGTCGCTCAGCGTGTCGCTGACCGTGCCGTGCGTCACGGGCGCCATGTCGCGGTTCGGCAGCGTGCGGATGTACGACAACCTGCGCACGGGAGGGGAGGGGCTCCTCGTTACATTTCAAGTCGAGCAGAAATTGTGACGATTATGTCGCAGTTTACAGGACTAGCGACTTCTTACGTCCTTATCGGTACTACAATCGGGGTAATACATCTTTCTAAGGACATGAAGCAGTCTCAGTCAATGATTATAGTATTGTTTCTTTGTATTTCACCTATGAATAAAGTATGGTATTTCGAATTACGTGTTAAGATCCCAGAGCACGATGGTCCCGTCGTGACTGGCGGTGAGCAGCAGCGCGGCGCGCGCGCTGGCGTGCAGCGCGGTGATGGGCGCAGAGTGCGCGAGCAGCACGCGCGTGCGCACGCGCGGCGCCAGCCCCGGGCCCGCGGGCCGCACGCGCACGCCCAGCACGCGCCCCGACGCGTGGCCGATGAACAGCGGGCAGCTCGCCGTCAGCGATGATGACGATACTTTTGTTATCTGTTAACACGTTATTGTTTAAAAATAAAACATGATTAGACAATAGACCGACCTGGTGGTGCCGGGGCACACGTCAATACAACGAAAACCAAACAGAATCGTTGTAGGGGTGTGAGCGCAGAACGTCACTTTGGAACGCTACTTATATCTTTCGCGGCTATTATCCGTTTTGAAAAAGTAAAAGATGCAAGTCTTGTGAGCGTGTGTAGTAGTGTGTACCTGGTCGAGTGTAGGTGTGTGCAGCAGCAGGTCAGGGGGCGCGTCGCGGCGTCGCTTCAGCCGCACGATGTTGTCGGAGTGGCCCCACGACACCAGCCCTAGCGCCGGCCCGCCGCCGTTCTGCCCGCCCCCGCTCTCTCCTGTAAACATTATGTCACGGTCAATATCTTGACCGGCGGGGCTAGCACGCGGCGGAGACAAATTAATGAAATAATTCTCTTCTCTTCTCTACCTTACAAAGCACGGCGGCAACCGGGGAGAGGGAGAAAATGTTTTCATAATATATGACGTTTGTCTTAATCATAATATCCCGCCACTCCCGCTTCATAGCATGGACTCGAAAATTATCGGAAATTCTCTCCAGTTGACATAGGACGCGGACTGCATCCCACCGTCCCTTGACTGTGGGGACAGAGTCTACCCTCGGAGTTTAAAATTTCACGCGCATTATACTACTAAGTAAGTGCTTGTTTGGTTCGAGACCATTAATCACACAAATAATATAAATGCGAAAGTTTGTGTGTAAGTATGTTTGTTCCCGTTCAATTTTGTAACGGGTGAAAGGATTTGAATGAAATTTGGTATGGAGGTAGCTTACACCCTGGATTAACACTTCTTCTCTTCTTCTAGATGGGACTTCTTCTCCTCTAAATCGTTTTTTGATCGTACTGAGAACTCACGACCTTATATATCTTATTATATAATTATGTCGTATTAAGAAAGTTTGTTCTCGCAAGGTCTACCGTTTACAGAACTACTAGTTTAAACGTAATGTGCGAGTAAGTTTAAAATACAAAGCAGGAGAGGTTCGAGAAGAGTATCGTTACGTTACCGAGCAGCGCTTGCAGCGCCGTCGCGTGCGTGACGGCGGCGACGGCGCGCGCGTGCGGCAGCGCGTGCAGCGCCGCGGCGCCCGCGCACGCGCGCCGCGCGCTCACCGCGGGCGGCGGCAGCGCGGGCGAGCCGCAGTACCGGCCCCAGCGCAGCCCCGCCACGCCCGCGAACACGCCCGCCTGCAACACGACGGGCCACGTCACTGCCGCTCGACACGTCGCGAGACGCCGGCCCCCTCGCGAGCTGCAGGTAGTCACCTCCTCGTGCGCGTGCGCGTTGAGCGCGGGCTGCACGCTGGGGTGCGCCGAGCGCAGCAGCTGCCGCGGCGCCTGCCCGTACAGCCGGACCATGTCCGCCGCCGCCGTGCGGTCGTTCTCGTCCTCCAGCGACTCCGGCGAGAAGCCGTAGTACGTCTGCACACCGCAAACCGACAACGTTACCGCAGACCGACGACGGGCGGCTGGCCGGGTCGAAGGTCCGGCCGGGATACTCACGCAGGCGGGGAACACGTTGATGGCGTCCCGCGCCGGCTGGCCGGTCTGCTTGTACCCGAAGACGAGGTCGATCCAGTGCGGCAGCAGCTCGGTGACGTGGCGCGCCTCCAGCGCCTGGCGGTGCGCCAGCGTGAACAGGCGCGCGTCGGCCGCCCACGCCGGCAGCTCCACCTGGTCGATGCCGGCGCCGCACTGCCGCACGCCCAGGTTCAGCCCTGACGACCGACACGACCACCTTATACTGCATAGCTTTTTAATTCATTACAGATTATGTTACATGTCAAAAAAAACATCAATTCGTCGACAAATAATCTTAATTTGGGTGATATGGTCGAACTTGTAGAAGTAGTAGCTTGCCTTTTCGACAAGCCTCCTTGTAAATTTATTTTAAAATGATTCCATAGATGGTAAGCCCCTTATGTGATGCGGCAGTCGGTTGTATATTCCCGTTGCAGTGACATGCACTAGTTCAGGCGTGTCGCGACGTCTCCGCGGCGCGTCCCCTCCCCCCACTAGTACCGGTGCGCGGTACTAGTGGCGGTAGTGGTAGCGGCGCGTGTCTCACCTTCGTTGTTGTGGAAGAGCTCGGGCAGGTAGAACAGCTCCGGTATGAGCTCCTTCACGTCGGTGGGCGAGTCGTTGGTGATGAGCCGCCAGGTCGTGGCCAGCGAGTGGAACGTGCGGTCCGGCATGTCGAAGTTATTGTCTGTCCAATACCGGAATAATGTTCTAGGTAATTATCGCCCTATATTTAACCAGACGCACAAGTTTGCATACTAAAGGAAACTGTTAAGCTGACTTAAACATGTCGTAGTACAGATAATTAATTTCGTCTGGGTTTCACAAAAGGGTCTTTAAATTTTCCCCCTGAAACAACATTGGGTACTTTTCATCCTAAAACTATTGCAAAAGCATTGAAACCATCAAAATAACATAATTATACAACCGGCTTACACCCACGGAAACAACTTGACAGTAACAGGTTCGTCCGGTTTCAGAGTTTCAAGCCCAGCACACAATGAAGTGGTAATTCTCCTCAAGAAGCGTCACAGGCGTTCTTTGCGGCGGCTGCTCGTGAGTGGTCGCTTACTAATGTTCTTACTGAGAAATCCTAACTAATATTATAAATGCCAAAGTAACTCTGTTTATCTGTCCCTCTGTCTGGGTGTTTGTCGCGTTATCACGGCTGAACGGATCGATCTGATTTATTTCATATATTATATAGCTTAAGGATCGGAGACGGACATAGGTTACTTATTTTTGTAGGTCCTCGCGAACGAAGTCGCGGGTAACAGCTAGTAGGTAATAAAAGACAAATGAATGAAATCACACTAATATTATAAATGCGAAAGTTTGTGTGTAATTAGGTAAGTATATAAGTGTTTGTTCCCGTTCAACTCTGTAACGGCGAAACAGATTTGAATGAAATTTGGTATGGAGGTAGCTTACAACCTGTATTTACACTTTTGCCCCGGAAAAATATTCGGTTCGTCCAGAACAGCGGGTGAAGCCGCGTAGTAAAGAATGTATTGTACCTTGGTAGTTGAGAAAGAGCTCGGTGAAGGGCGGCACGCGCACCAGGTAGTGGAGCACCCCGCCCGAGTTGGAGTAGAGCGAGGCGTAGTGGTGCGGCTCGCGGGCCACCAGCGGGCTGCTGCCCTCGCGGCGCGCGGCCTTCAGGTCCTGCAACACGGCGCGCGTCACGGGGGCTCCGAGCGCGGCGGGCGCGGCCTCCGGCCTCCTCCCGTACTCACGTTATATATCTTGAGATAATGGTGTTCCCTGTTCTTGTTCTGGACGGCCATGGGGCGCGACAGGTCGCGGAACACGTCGGGGCGCGTGAGGTCGAGGATGCGCGAGGTGTAGTCCGCTATCACGAATGGCAGCACGGGGTATTGCATGAGGTCGTTGTAGGAGCGGCCCGCGAGTCCGTTCAGCCTCATGAGGTACTCCCAGTTGGTGATGGCGCCGCTGCGCCACTGAGACATCGCTTCGGCCAGGGTGTCCGGCTCGATCCTGCGAGGGGCGAGGGGGTGCGGGCACACTCTACACCTGGCTTCTAACTCTTTATTTTGCATTTTACAGCTTGTTACATAAACTGCGGAGCATCCAACTGCAGCAGTTCATGTAATGTTAATGTAATTTATTGGTATGTACAGGCTGGTTGTATATTTATTAACCGAGCGAAGCGATGGTCTCAGAGTTTACTGGAACAAATCGGCTTTTGTATGTATGTTTGCGTGTATATTTGTCCGATGATAACTTGCGAACCGTTGATCCGATCTTCATGAAATTTTAGGTAGGTAGGCAAGTAGTTCATTTCAATACAATTTTTAAGTTGAAATATGAACTGAATCGGTCCAGGGGTTGTGAAGATATAGGGGTCGCGAGGTCTCAGTTCGGCGCGAAGTACTAGTAGTACCATAATATCGATTGAGTAAGTTTTAGATGCGAGTATCGTACATTACGTGACTAAGTGCCAATGCACTGCAAGGACGACTCTGATTCATCTCATTCATTTTGTTATCTCGATCGTGTATTTTAACTATGGCATAATATCATGTATCGTGTCGGTGTCGGTGTCGGTGTCGGTGTCGGTGTCGGTATAAGGTCGGTACAGACTTGGCGGGCAGGTGCGAGGCTTGCAGCGCCTTGAGGAAGGCGGCGCGCTCGGCCACCTCGGCGAAAGCCAGCAGGTGCGCGTGCCCCGAGCTCAGGAACACCTCCACCGCCACCTCGCGCAGGCACCAGCGCCGCGTCACTACCTGCGCACGCGCATACACTACTGTAAACCGAACCGACGCGAAGGACGACCATGCTCCTAGAAATGCGATCAGGTCGGACGGAAACACGATCCATATTCGTAAAGATATATTTTTTCGATAGCCGTTCGTCCCTTGCACAGAAAAGTGATGACACTACAGTGTCCAATTTTTTTAATTTAAAAAATAAATAAATACAGGGCGTGTTTTAAAAAGGAACATAATTAAAAGTGTAAAGCCTACTTACTACAGCCATGTGCGCACGGCGATGCACGGCCACGATTAGAAAGAGATCTCGGCGGGCTTACCGACCACACGCGCGTACCACAGAATGTGTGGATAGGACACTAGTGAGACACAGCCGCGCAGGGGGCCGTCCTCCATACCTGCACGAGGGTGTCGAGCGGCCAGCTCTGCGCCGGCGCACGCAGCTGCGGGTTGTACTGCTTGTCGCGCCGTCTGGACGTCGGCACGACATCCTCTTCCACGTCGTCGGGAACGAAGTGGACGCATCTGGGGATACATATCGATATTAAAACCATATTTAACGTAGCCGCCGATTGAGACCTAATTTGTGTCCGAATATGAACGGCAATCGAAAAACTGATAATAGAATGGGTTCGTTCGAGAAAAGATCGCGCTACCGTTGCCCATAGTGGGTGATGACTCTGGAGCAGCAGGTAATTCAAATTCGGTGTAATTGGTGTGTGGTGGGTGTGACGCTGTGGTGTGGTGTCGTGTGGTGTGGTGTGGTGTGGTTTGGTGTGGTGTGGTGTGGTGTGGTGTGGTGTGGTGTGGTGTGCGCAGTGTTGTAGCGTGCCTGACCTGTCGCTGAGCAGCAGCTCGCCGGGCGTCTCGGCGGCGACGGTGACGCAGGTGGCGCGCGCCATGTACGCCACGGTCTCGTTGAGCTGCAGGCGCGCCACCAGGCCGCCGCGCGCGCCGCCCCCGCCCGCGCCCCCGCCTGCGCCCGCGCCGCCGGCCGCGCCCAGCACCGAGCGCAGCGGCGGGCCCACGTGCAGCGTCTCTGTACCGCGACCGGAACACACACACATCGTCTTCATTATAAATACCACCGCGGTTTTACTCGCGGTTTTCAATATGAGCCAAAATCATTTCATACATTTCCCCTTGCTAACTTCCTATCATACCGGCTGGGCGGTTGTGGAAAGGTAACAGATATGCAGAGTCACAAATGTAAAACTTAGCCGAAAGATGAATACTAATGTTTACCGCCGAGGTCGGTCGCGACAGTCGCCGCGGTGACCCCTTTAGATACATATATCTATGGGTGTCCATTTTGTGTATTCTGAGGGTCCATTTTACAATAGAATTTCCATATTGTGATTTAGTGAGTATACCGTAGGCTGTCTTACTTCTTTGTTCTTATTTTATTTTCCCCTTTTTATTGATATCGATTTATATAAAATAAAATTAAGCTCTCATAAATTCAATATATGTTACTTGAAACGTTTCATTACATTTAATTATTTGTTTTCTTTTTTTATCTTTTCTATACTATTCATATTGTAGGTTACAATGACCAAAATGCTGGCCTCTATTTCGCCCAAAGGCTGAGTATTGCAATACAACGTGGTAATGGGGCCAGCATTTTGGGAACAATTCCCACTGATAGCGTTCTTTTAGATTAGTTTATTTTGTTTATTATTACTATGTACTTTTAAGTCCTATTTTCATATTATTATAATATATAGGTTATATTTTATTGTAAATATGTATATAATTTATTATATTTTTTCTTTTTAGTTCATAGCTATGTAACCTACAATATGAATAGTATAGAAAAGATAAAAAAAAAAAAAAAAAAAAAAAACTCAGTATAAACATTTTTATTTATTTATTTAATTTGTTTTCTTAGATATAATTTATTACTTATACTGGACTGTATCCTTCTGCCACTTGTGAAAACTGATAAGGCTTGTGTATAAAACTTCAATGCTTAATTAAGCTAGTAATATTAAATGGTTCGTATCGCAGTTGCAAGCAAGCTTGCAGTTGCCTCGAACTTGAACTAGATGCGCTTGTGTCGCGCCGGTTCAAGTCCTGCATCGCGATGGCGAGATGTTTTCATACAATACCATCCTATTGAGAGGTGGTTAATAAATCAATCTTAACACCCACTAGGGAACATAAAGTATCTGTTTGCTTTACACCTAATTGACCCACCCTTAGGAACTTTTGGACACCTAATTGTGTTCAGCTTGTTTTTTCTTATTTAGTCGTTCTATTTGTGTATGTAAAGCTGTTTGTTTTCCAGAAATAAATAAATAAATAAATAAAACGAATGTAAGGTAACTCACCGGTCTTGTGCCGGTACTGCGCCTTGAGGAACTTGGGGTGTATGTCGAGGTGCGCGCGGCGCAGGCGCACGCGCACGCGGCCCGGGCCCTCCGTGGGGTCCAGCGCCCACGACGCGGGGTAGCTGCGCGGCTCGTGCCACACTCCTGCGGAGCGCGCGCTCACGGTTAGCCGCACTCGTATCCGATGTACATACGTGCATATCAATCGCAAACGAATGGTTACAGGGCACGGACCGACAAGACCGATACATACTCACTCAAGTTTGCTGATTGATTGATACCAGACAGTACAGACATAGACTTATAAGCACAAAAATATTAACAGAGAGAATCAAATAGAAAATTGAAATTGTGTACGTCCCTCGACGTGGTGTGGTGTAGTAGTAAGTGGAGAGCGGTACCCTGTTCGTGCGTGTGCGTGTCCCGCAGGCGGTCGGCGGCGAGCGCGGCGGCGGCGGCACGCGCGTGCGCCACGCGCAGGTGCTCCATGAACCGCTTACGCTCCGCGTTCTGCGCCTCGACCGCGGCGCGCGTCACGCTCATCGCGCTGTCCGCCACGCGCGCTGCCAGCGCCTCCTTGCCGAACACGACCCTGCAAGCGCCACCTCGTATAAGCCGGCGCCCGCGCGGGCGTCGCACGCGCGTGTGCCGCGACACTCACTTGCCGATCGCAGGCCTGGCGCGAGCTGCGGCGCGAGCCCACCGCTCCTCGTCCTGCCGCAAGCAGGCCTCGGCCTCGAGCGCGAGCGCCTCGCCCTGCAGGCGGTCGGGCAGCGCCGCCTGCAGCGCCAGCGCCCAGCCGCGCGCCCAGTCCGTGATGGCGTACTCGAGCGGCGGCGGGCCCTCCTCTCCGGCCGCGTGGATGCTCTTCAAGATTATCAGCAGGTACACGGACAGCTGCACGACAATAACGATGTTACGTCCACTTGTATTCACAATGCTCGACAAAATATTACGGTAATAGTTTTCATTTTGTTGCGTAATTAAACCATGTCATTTTTTTAATGGAAGATAAATATTTGTAGTAAAAATAGATTTTGTGAATTTATGAGTGACTAATATTATAAATGTGAAAGTAGCTCTGTCTGTCAGGTTGTTTGTCGTGTTATCGCGGCTAAACGGCTGAACGGATCGACCTGAATTTAGCATAGCTTAAGGGTAGGAGACGGACATCTAGGCTACTTATTTTTTTTATTGGTCCACGCGAACGAAGTCGCGGGTAACAGCCAGCACTTACTAAATCATCACAGAAAAAAACATTCAAAAAGCGTAGTTCGTAGTTTTTATTTCTCGCAGTAAATAAGTCAACGTCCTTATAATAACTGACATTGAAAATGTTCCATACTCTAATAAAGTAAGAGTTTTGTTTGTAATTGGTAATTGTTACGATAGTTTGGGCTGGTACGAGTAGGTATCTGAAATTTGTTCACTAACCGAAGATCACTCACTACACTCAATTCTGTTTAAAATGGGGTTGTGGAGGAAAGTTAAATATGATACCTTCCGTCGATATGAAAAAGGAAGCAATAGATGTTGTTTGCAATTTGCGCTGTTAACAATAAGCCTGTAATTAATAAAACGTACAAATTTCCTCGTTGTTAGTAATAAGTTACCTTCCGCATGTGTTGCGGGTCGGGCGCCAGCAGCTGCAGCGCCTGCTCGGGCGCCATGTAGAGCGCCCGCAGCGCCGCGGCGCCGGCGCCCTCCCCGCCGCCCGCCAGCGCCCAGCCCGCCAGCTCCTGCAGCGGCGCCGCCCACTCGGCGCCGCCGCCCACCCACCACTTGGGACGCTGCTGCGACCCGCTCACAGCTGCAACCACAGAAGATAATGAAAATTACTTCTAGATTAGAAGGGCTGTCAAGGCAATTTTGTATGGAAATCCGTTGTAGCCCATTACTTTATTATTATTTATTATAATTCAAATTTTTTTTTTGGCAAGCTGTGTTACAAATGAATGAATGACTAGTATAAATCGTTAGAAGTGTCACAATGTATCAGTTTAAAAATAAACTTATTTTTATGATATACTGCTTGGAGCTCTACGCGTCTTTTTGAAAAAAAACTGCACAATTATTGAGCAGTTTTCGTTGATTTCAGAGACTATTATTCCGACTTTTATTTTATTCATGTTTAATTCGAGTAACTAAACCTCAAAGTATTACATTCTAGATTAAAATGCACAAAATGTGGCGGGATAAAATTAATGAACATAGGAGCTTTTAAACGATTTTGTTTTTTTAATTACCAAAACCTGTGTAAATTCGAATGTACATGTGTAATAACGGAAGATTATTGTCCGGTAGTTATTCGAGAAATAAGATAAAGGTAAGTTTATAGGATCGCTTAAATGTATGCAAATGATACTTGCGAAGGTAAAAACTACAAAAGTCCATAGAAACTTAGCTAGTATAGTCACCTACCCAGGTTATGATTTGATCGTGAGATTGACTTTGACTATGGTAAGGAAACTTTTTATGTGAATTTATGTAGATTGAAAAATAAATATTACGTGACCCTGGCTAAATGTACCTACCATTCGGAGTCATAAATTAAAATTACGTCTTGCGGTTTCGATAGAATGTGTTATCACAAGCTAGTGATGAGGTAAAGTATTGTGTGCAGTCTTTATCGATAACATGTTTGACAAAAAGGATTCATATTTTTAATTTTCATGTACGAAAAATGTAGAGTTGAAAGAAAGAAAACAATCAGAAGAAACATTACTATCACCGAACGTTTCATCGGAAACACATTGTTCAATAATGTAGGGTGTTCTCTGACTGACCGGTGGGCAGCGTGTGCAGCAGTCGGTGCGTGAGGGCGGCGTCCGCGGCCAGCGGCGCGCGCGGCGGCCGCGACACGATGTAGTGCACGGCGCGCGACACGGCGCCCGCCAGCCGCGCGCCCAGCTCGCCGCGCGACCACCCGGCCCCGCCCCCGCCGCCCGCGCCCCCGGCCCCGCCCCCGCCCCCGCCCAGCGACACGGCTGACGTCAGCACTGCGCACGAGTCGTTACAATAACGTAGGTGTTGCATTCTTACATATAATTTACATTTTTATTAGCTTACTAGCTACGCCCCGCGGTTTCACCGGCTATTCTACAGAAACCGATATTTTTCAGGGATTAAAAGTAGCTTTAATGTAAATCCAGGGTATAAGCTACTTCCATACTTAATTTCATTCAAATCCGTTCAGCCGTTACAGAGTTGACCGGGAACTAGCACACTTACATACTTCTTACACACAAACTTTCGTATTTATAATATATTATGTGTCATTAGCTCGGTCCGGAATTTTCGGAGCACTTTTAATTTGTCAAAGAGATTGCACGTTTATCGACTTCCGATTGTCGATGTGTTAAACCTTAATATAGATTGTTAGGCCCTCATCATATTGGTACTGGAAATGATTCCATTGACTTTTGATTACTTATTTTAAAGACGTATGTAGATATAATATCAATAATTAGAAATCTTTTACGTCCACTAATATCGAAAATGTCTCGCAATAAGAAAAGTACGATAGAGAAATGGTTAGAAAATTACCCGGAGTTTATTTATAAAGAACAAGATTCCTTGATATACTGTTCTGTTTGTAACATTAATTTAAAATAGTTTAAAAAAACATATTATCGAGAAACACCTATCAAGAAAATCGAAAAAATCGTTTATCGACTTCAGATTGTCGATAAACGATTTTTTTGTGCAATCCCTTTGAAAAATTAAAATAGCTACGAAAATTCCGGACCCCGCTTATTAGAGTAATCGAAATTATAATGCGGCTGGGAAGATCCAAAACTAATAACATTTTATTTAGCGCTACTGTTTTTAGCATTGAAATTGTTCCTGGCATTCACACATCACTTTCGTGGTTATCGTGAAACTGGAATGGTGCGAGTGTCTCACCGTTAGTGAAGTAGTTCCCGTGCTTGGCGTGCTCGGTGTAGGAGGTGTGCAGCCGCTCCTCGAGGTAGTCCAGCTGCGCCGTGTAGAGCTGCGCCTGCGCCCCGCGCGCCACGCTCGCCACCGCCGCCTCGTCCGCGCCGGCCGTTTGCTCGATGTACGATAGCATGTGGTGCATCTCTATTATACTCTGTAAAGATGCCGCACGATATCTAGAAGCACCGACACTGCAGCACTTCAGAACTCTCCTTTACTTTTTATAACTTTACTGACGTCCGACCATCCCGAGTATTACTTTGTTGCGTGTATACCTCCCATGCTCTTACTAAATAAAGATTCCGATTCTGACCATGAACAAAAGACAGAGACTGTTATAATTATGACGTAGTCGAGCCCCAACTAAGCTATTAGAAAATGATTCTTAAGAGGCTGCTTGAATTTGATACACTTTGAAGTTTCCTGCACGAGGTATTCCTTCACTAAAAGTTTATGTTTATTTTTTTAATCACATCTATTCAAAAAGAGCTAGTTTATTCTTCGTAACCAGCGAGGAAAATAGCTCTTGATCTCCATATCTTGATCTTTAGGGACGAAAAGTGATTTGAGTTTGGAATGTCGATATTGTTAATAAAAGAGATCGATCACGAACATTGTATGAACAAGTATGATGAAGACAAACGCGCGCGAGGCAAATAAACAAAATAAGATTGTGAAAAAATAAAGAACGTGCGAAATGCATTCCGCCTTTGTTCGTAATTGTTTACTCAAATTCCGATTTAACTTAGTTTTATAAAATATGAGTGTGTCTTAGCCTCTAATAATTTCTATGTTATGTTTTATTGTTCCTTATTGTAAGTAAATAAATAAACGTACTAGTTGTATACGTGGCTGTGTAGATAAGTTGCACTTACTTGTTTTCTCATAGAGTGTGATGATAAGTAAAGTCGGGAGCAACACTATTTCAAGCTCGAGTGGACGTACTTTGGAACCCTCGCTGCGCTCAGGATTCAAAGTCGCACTTACTTTAAAATAGTTGTATATTCCCAAGGCAAACAATCTATTTGATTGTAGGGATTTATTCCCGTACCGTGCGGCGAGTGTGGCGAGTGCGGCGAGTGTGGCGAGTGCGGCGAGTGTGGCGACCCACCACGCTTCATGTCGGGCAGGTTCTATTTCTTCTTACCTGCATGGTGTGTTGCGTCGAAAGCGACTTGACAGAAAGCCTTGTAAGTAGCTCGTACAGGTCGTCGAGCAGTAGTGTGCGCCCCTCCCACTCAGCGTCGCCGCGCAGCCCCACCGCGCGGATGGCACGTACCACTACCTCCACTAATGAAACTTCACTCAGCAGCTTTAATGATCCCTGGAACAAGCATGCCCTGTCACCATAATGCTTGTAAAGTGGTCATTATTTTGCCAATTTTCTTGAGCGCGCTACTCAAATACGAATCAAATCAAATATGCGCAGGCAAAGTTGTATGGAATTTCATTGCTGGTGAGTTGTACCCATCAGCAATTTCATTTGAAAATCCAACATGCCCATATTGCTTTCCATCAATTTTCATGATATTTAAAACCAAATTTTAAAAATAAAGTCTAAAAATAGACAATAGATAATATAAATTAGTTTATTTGTATCAAAAAACATGGAAAAATTAATTATAAAGTGAAAAATAAACAAAAAATACATAGAGTTTTTTGCCACAAACCAGGCCCAACTCAGCAAGATGCTGATTGTAGCCAACCAGCGCTGGTCTTCCGTTGGGACCGGCAGGTGACGTCACGCACGAGAACAAAAAACTAAATAAACACCCGCATCTTCAGTCTACCCGTGAACATGGCCTCTCAGCCTTCAAGCGCTCGCCGTCCGCGCTGTAAGTCCAGCTCGTCCATCGCGCCGCGGCGGCCATCATCATCGCCGCCAGCAACAGTCATTATAGACCGCGACAGTAATATACTATTTTTCTCACAAAAATCAGTAATGTACTATTTTTCTCACAAAAAGCATCAGCACATTGCAGTATTATCGGTCACGACTGTCTTTGCAGGTTGTCGTCAGTGATACTCGTGGGGAATCTTTTCGGGGAGGTGAACGACAACGACAAAGCCTAATAGCCGATAAAATACCTTATCGATGATTCTCTTCATGATGCGCGTAATGTTGTGCGCGAGCGGGACGGCGTGCAGACAGCACGGCAGCAGCGCCAGCAGCGGGGGGCAGCGCTGCAGCGACTCCTCCGACACGTCCACCCAGATGTCGTCCTGGAACACGCACGACACTCTACTGCACTCACTCGGAACCCTCACATTGGACTTGGTAAACGATTCGCAGCTCTATTACGATACGTATAGGTTCAAGTTTAAGTCGATGTACTCACGTCCAGTTGATCTTCGAGAGGCACGTCACATTTAGTAACGAGCGCAGCGCAAGCCGTGGCCAGCTCCCAGGTACCTTCGTACAGAGATATCTGTCGAGTGAGAGTTCTCCGGTTAGGTACGGGGCGAGTGACTGTCGCTCGTCGGCCCTCCTCATTATTGATTCGAGCATACAGGCAAATATTACTTTTACCATTGTAAGGGAGATAAAATCAGATTTTTAAAACACAGTATTAAAAAGGACTACCATTTCTACCGAGACTACCTCGAGACGGGAACTACTTATCTAACAGTGAGATATTTGCAACACTTCGGCTTCCCAATTACCGCCAAAATGAGTATTATGTGCGGTATAAAGCAAATTTAATTGCCCAAAACAGCACGATAAGTTACGTAAGTAGTGTAGAAACTTCATTTACACATCGTAACTGTATTATAACTAATATTATAAATTTGTCACGTTATCACGGCTAAACGGTTGAACGGATCATCTAAATTTTTGCATAGTTATAGCGTAAGGGTCGGAGAAGAACATAGGCTCCTTATGTAGGTTCACGCGAACGACGTGGCGGGTAGCAGCTAGTAATATATACACTGCGTACCTGATTGGCGAGATGTATGTAGTAGTGTTGCGCGTGCAGCTTGCGCGCGAGGTCGGGCGGCGCGCGGCGCTGCAGTGCGCACAGCACGCGCACCACGGCGGCGCGCACGCCGCCCGCGCGGTGGTTGGCCAGCACCACCACGCTCTCCGCCTGCACCGCGCCCCCCACCACCTGCACAAACGCACTATGCTGACGCTCCAATCGCACAGAACCTACCAAATACATTTTTAAGGAATGTTATCATTGAAACAATTCATCACAGGAGATAGTTCAGCTCAAAGGCCAAAACGTAGGGTGAGGGTCTCACGACTAATTCACTCGCGGCAGACAAATCCAGGCCGAGGAGCCAAGACGGCTGCATTCCATGTATTACGTATCCGCCACCAGAGTTTCGTCCCTCGTGTGCTAACAACTCTCTCCTCCATGGTTGTGTATCGATAGGATAGGGAGCGGTATGTGTGTAGTGTAGTGTAGTGTACCTGGTGTAGCGCGTGGTCGGGCAGGACGGCGATGGCGTCCCGCAGCAGCAGCAGCAGCCCCTCGCAGGCGGCCCAGTCCGGCGACGCGCCCGCGCGGACACGGCCCTGCTAACGGGGACACGATTCGTTTACTACTACTGTCTAAATACACAGATTATAAATCGAGCGACATTGTAAACAGCCAGACAGCCTTCACGTCATTTTAAACAACAAACAATATAAATGTTAAGTTGTCAATAATTGAGCCTTAGGTTTCAGTTCGCCCGTTACCTGATGGTATATCCCTGAAGAGTACATCTCGACAGTGGTGTGGTTCACGTCGTCCGCATCCACCACGATATACTCCTGCAGGTCCCCCCCTCCGACACCGTTCGCGCCCCTCTCGCCCTCCGCCTCGCCCGGCCGGTCCGAGCTCTCGCTGCCTTCCGCTGGCTCTGGATCTTAACATACGACGTTACGAATTTAATCAGAGATCACATTTTCTTCTCTTAATAACTCTCCACTTCCACTCTTAATCACATTTTGTACATTTTTTTGCCAAGAATAATAGGACGGTAACTGTAACAAACTTACCGGCCGTCGTGTCAGAGTTCTCGGAAGTCGACGACGCGGTGTGTTTTCTGAAAAACAATCAGGGATTGTAGCAAAATTCTGTGAAAAAACAGTGGATCGAGAAAACTACGAGTATTAACACGTTACCTGCCTTCCTTTATCTTCATATTGATGATTCCCTTGAGCTGCTTGGTGGACTCTGTGCTGCTATACATTTTGTCAGTGTCCTCGCGATTATGGACCGTGTCCCGGGGGATGTAGGGGCCGTTATCGGTCGCCACGTCTTCGACTGACGCAGTGGAGGCGGAAGGGCGATCGCCGCGCTTGATGCGCTTCGACGACCGCCTCTTCGTGGAAGTGAACTCGCTCGTCTCTTGCGTCTCCGACGTCAGCAGGAAGTAAAAGTTGGCGCGCGAGTGTGTTACAAATGTGTCGCTGGCCTAAAAATTAGGATACATTTACGAGAAATTCTTTCAATAAAACCTGTGCACTTGTAGTAGTAATGTTGAGTCGATTAACGTACACAGTGATGTTTATTTACTACCGAACTAGTAAAAGTTACATTTGTCGAGAACGGCTTCAAGCTCGTATTTGCAAGTTTAAGAAATCGATTGCGTGAAGTTTATATTAGTAATACTTTTACGGTTCGGCGGGATTCGACAAGAATTAAGATCAGGTCCAGGCAGTCAGAGTGGGGTCCTGCGTACCTGGTGCATGAGGAGCAGGAAGTCGCAGAGCAGCGCCAGGCGGTGCGGCGCCGGCGGCGAGCCCGCCAGCCCCCGCACCAGCTCCACCAGGCTCTCGCTCGCGCAGGGCTCCATCGGCCCGCTCTCGGAGTTCAGGAACCGCTCCTGTCACATATCATACTCTGTAGGGAGCTGGCGGAACCTGGCACCACGACCGTGCACTGTACCGCCTCGGTCAGTCATCGGGCACGATGACGGGTGTAAGCAGATTATGCTCCGTCACCTATCACATGTGATGTTCCAAATTGCATGGAAATGTTAGTTTTACTCATTATTTTTTTAATAGCCTTGTTTTTGCCGTCTAAGGTTGTATTTATAATGTTCACCCATTCCATAGACTAATATATAATTATTTAGTGATTATTTACGATTTATTTAGATTTTTCTCGCCTGAAACAAAGGATAACCTAGTTCAGGCACACGTGTTATGTTCCTAAGTAAGACTCTGTATTGTAATGTTATCTTGTGCAAAAATATTTGAATAAATGATTATAATTATACTAGTTGTTACACCGAGTGCAGTGGGTGCGGGTGCGGGTGCGGGTGCGGGTACCTTGCAAGCCAACAGCAGGTGGTGCATGAGGTCGGGCCGCGACATCTGGTAGTGGTTGAAGGCGCGGCGCGGGTGCTCCGCCCGCAGCAGCACGCGCATGCAGCACAGCGCCAGCGCCCACAGCGAGCCGCGCTGCCGGCACCGGCTGTTGTTCGCGCCCTCCACTTCCCACGAAAACTCCTGCAACGCGCGCGGTATATACATAACTATAACAACTCGGTCAACTCGGTGTCGACCTCTCTGACAGTCAGACGAGAAAACCAGCAGCTAACTATAATGTGCAAAATCTAGCGCCGGAACGGATATAGGAACGGAACGGAGAGCTGTGCAAGGTGTTGTCGCTGTAATGTGGGCACCACGCGGTGGTTGCCGAGCCGGCCCGCTGTGGTCGCGGAAGCCAACCTTAACTGCGATGTGTTGGGCGACGGATGGCCGGATTTACTGTTAATTAATTTTAATTTTTTGTTTACTTTTAATTTGATTATTCTAATTATTCGCGCGCGTGTATGTGTGTGTGTGCGACAGAGAGTGTTCGTGTTTGTGTGTGTGTAATTTGACTGGGTTTTGCCGTTTTAATAAATAACTCGATGTCTTGTAAGGTTTACATTTCCATGTTCTTTATGTGCCCTTTATGAATGACGATAGAGTGTATCCCGTCCGTCCGGAATGTATGGTTTACCGCGGTGTTGTCGAACCGCTGCGCCGCCCGCGCCAGCAGCACCAGCAGCGCGGGCTCCAGCAGCACGGCGTCGCTGCGGGCCGCCACCAGCACGCCGCCGCCGCAGCACCGCAGCACGGGCGCGCTGCACGCCTCCTCCAGGATCACCTGTGGGTACCGTCAAGTCTTACTTACTGCGGCGGCCATACCACTTCTGTCAATTGTCAACTATTTATCATCCTGGTAGAAACCCTTTGCTCAGTTTCCAGCAGAAAGCACGACACCTTGAACTCAAGTTATGTAATCGCCAGGCAGCGCAGACTATCAATAAAGCGACACTAACAGTTGAACAGGTTTATTGAGATGTTTGACGAGAGCGGAACAATGCCGCGAACAATTTCTTAACTAAAAAATCTAAGCGCCACTGCAACTTTTACGAGCAGGCGAGGCGCTCACCGCTAGAAGAACTTCCTTATATCATATTCATATTTACTTTAGAGACGTTTTGATTAAATATATTGTTTTAGCACCATCTATCGGTTACCTTGCATGTAATAATTGGATTGGAAATAAAATGGGTTTTATGATTATTATCGGTTACCTTGAGCAGATGCGGTGTGAGCTTGCACTTCGGCGCTGCGAACACCGTGAGCAAGATATCGGGCACTTCTTCTGCGTGGAAGCTGGCGTAGAGCCGGTTGTCGAGGCGGGCCGCGCGCAGCAGCACGCCCAGCGCCAGCGCCTGCTCCGTGGCGCTGCCTTCCAGCTCCACCACCTGACGCACGGAGCACCGCTCGAGATTCGTACCTTTCTACTGTATTACACTCAAAAATATCTCGGCAAGTCGACGTGTTACGTCGGTCTTATTTGAGAGGCAGGTACCTACTCAGATTCATCATCACCATTCCACCGAAGGACACGGGCCTCTCTCACGCACGCCACGTAGCCCGATTATCAACTTTACGCTGCCAGGTCGAGGTTTCATGTCCAGACGTCGAGCCAGGCTAGCCGTGCCAGTCATACAAATCACTAGTAGTAGTTTCGTATGGTTGTAAAACATCGTGTCATATAATCATATACATACCCTCGCGTACAGATAGAGCAGCACCTCGACGCCCTGCAGCATGTAGAGCGCGGGCGCGAACCCGCGGTGGCGCGAGGGCAGCGGCGCGCCCACCCACCGCGTCCACAGCGTCTCAGGGATGGGCGCGCCGCCCCCGCCCCCGCCCCCGCCGCCGCCGCCGGCCCCGGCCCCGGACACCGCGCCCGCCGGTGACACGCGGCTCGCGAACACTGCACATATCGGGTCATCATCATCAGCCGGAAGACGTCCGCTGCTGAACAGAAGCCTCCCCGGCCTCGGAGCGCCCGCGACGTCCACAACATTGGACCGACCTAACCGGACAGTCTGTCCGAGGTAGGGTAATGGTCAACTACTTCGAGTCTCTTTCCAAACGACTACCGATACGGGCACAACACTGGCATTTGACATGATTTTACATGACATCACATGACATGATTTTTGCCTTGTCCATGTTAATTTTAAGACCCACATATTACATTTACATACATTTTACATCCTATATTTTGAGAATTAAAAATGAAAGGTATCCTTGTAGGTAAGAGAGGTACTAACCGGGCGGCAGCGACGTGGTGTGATGGTACAGGTTCATGAGTCCGGGCGCGCTCGCCGAAAACGTGAGCAGTAAGTTCTCGTGCAGCTCTCGCAGCGCCGAGCTGGATATCTCGTACACCTGCGCGACACACAATTATACAAACATATGTATTTATTTACCGAATCATATCGGAGGAAATCAACAACAGACAAATGTTGCCGGTTACCTGATCCCAATCTATATTCAAGTCCAGAACGTTAGGCGTAAGGAGCGACGCGTAGTTCGGCGTCTCGCATCGTACCTGCCGGTACAACAATTTATCTCTCAGACCCAAAACACAAATAGTACAAGTATAGTATATGAAGTGTCGATGGCCACAGCCGGAGAGTGCGAGCGGCGCTCACCATGCAGGAGGAGTCGGGCCCGTGCGCCGCCACGTGCATGGCGTAGTAGTGCGTGAGCAGCGGCGCGCGGTACACGGACACCGCCGCCAGGTGGTACACGCCGGCGGGGCGGGCCTGCGCGTGCGCGTGCGCCGCGTGCGCGTGCCCCACCACCACGTGCGTCGGGGTCACCTTGCGCACCAGGATGCCTGCCGATTACACAAACAAACAATTTACTATTGCACGCACGTGCACCGGGCGACATTCTGGATACAGACTTTTGAGAGAAAAAAAGTACATAGTGAAGTTATGCGTTACCTTGAATGGGCAGCGACACAGTCTCGCATTCGTATCCGTCGACGAACATCGTCACCTGCAATATCAATCGTATCGAATCTTTATTTTAGGATTTCTAACCCGAGTCAAACTATTCTGTGCAACGAAAGAGATGCCGAGCTAAAAGTAAGTCCTCCAACGTCGCAGGCATTCAGCTCCTCGACCTCACAGTTAGTTTTTTTTTTTGTGGTACGGAGTGATGAGACGAGCGAGGCGGTCACGTGATGTTGAGCGTCACGCTTGCACATAGCCAATACTACAAAATTAAATATCGTACACCACACAAAACATATATTTTATCGCTCTCGTCTGCGCTCGGTCGGTTTCCACGAATGTTGTGCGGCGAGGTATGGTGTGAGAGAGTGGGGCGGCGCCGCCCTCCGGCGCGTGTGACAAGGTAGCAATACGAATGACCTGTATGTACATGTGCCGCTTGTGCACGCGCTCGCGCACGTTGAGCGCCACGCACGCCCAGCGCCGCGCCGGCACGCCGCGCGCCGCCCGCGCCGCGCTCACCACGCGCTCGCAGCCCGCCTCCGGCCGCGTCAGCCGGAACGTGAACACTCCTGCGGCGGTCCACACAATATTTGAACAAATCATGCTATTACGAAATCAAGATCAAACCCAGGAATTGGTAATTGTGTACTACAAGTTCAGCTCTGATTAAAACATGTTTTTATACCCTTCGGGTGCCCGAGATAGGGGCCTAGCCTCCTACATTTTTCTTAAAATGTATAAAATAAAACTTGTTGTGTTGTTCTGGTGATTAGGAGCCTTTTCTGTTTAGAAATGAAAGGCACTCACGTCAGTGCGTGTTTTTAATATGTTGAATCTTTAGCTTACATTTTGATGATCCTTCCTTTTAAAAGAAGAAAATCGAGAAAAATTAAAAATATTTTTTTTAATTTCCCTTCAGTATCAAAATAGCTAGTTTGCTCGTTACCCGTCTGCGTGTCAAGCCACATCTCGAACATGAGCGAATCGTGTCCCAGTGAGAGCACGTGCGAGAGCTCGACGCGCGGCTCGCGGCTCGGCGACTTGCTCGCGGACTTGCTCGCCGACTTGACCTCCGACTCCGCGTCCGACGTATCACCGTTCGCGGTCTCGGGCGTTTCTAGACATAAAAATGTAATTATTTCGCAGGACCTAACACGGCGACGGGCATTTTCTAGTGCTCGCCTTACTGACTACCTCCAAGTAGAAAATTTGACAAAAGTCGCGCACATAGCGGTATATTACGTTAGCCTTCCTTGAGAAGTGTTCAGTTCCCACGGAACGGCCGGAGGCACCCCACACACCGGAATACCTCGTGTAGTGTGTAGTGTACCTTGTGTGTGTGGCGGCGCGTGCAGCCAGAGCACGACCGCGAAGCCCGCCATCCACGGCGCCCAGCCCGCGCCTTCCACGCCACACCGCGCCGCGCCCACACTCCACACACTGGTTATACCTTCACACATACAAACATTTTAAAAATAATACAACACATAGATACAACAACTATACAGATCATACGCCTGTTTGTTAATTCCAAAAGGGTCTAGTGGACTAGCCTTATATTAAGTTTTGTAAGGAGCGAAAACATGGCTAGTGAGCGAAAGTTTTTACATAGTTAAAGAAGTTTTGGACAAGATATTTGTCGCTCGTACGTTTATCACACAAAATATTACATTGAGTAGTAAATTTCTTTTGACATAGGTATTTAAATAATTTTTGAATAATTAATTTGCACGCTTCATCCGAGGTTGTCATTGGCTGTTCAAATTTAATTTACGATGTATGTTACCCATTAAAATAAAGAATTCAATCGTGCACAGATATGGTAACATACCAGCCCTGAGGTGCGCTTGGTGCAATTTGAGTGCGCTGCTTTCAGCGATGTGGCTCTGGGAGGACACGCCGTTCAGCGTCAGGTGGACGAAGTCCTCGGACAGCGGCTGCACGCTCTCTGGAGGAGACGTTCATCGGGTGAGAAGCCATCGCTATTGGAATAACTGTGCCAGCGGCGGAGAACCACGGTCCGATACTTTAAGGAACAGAATCCAGTGTACGTGGTGGACATTCCTCACTTCACGTCAACCAGAGGTTCGATTACACATTTTTATACGGACAGCCCCCTTCGCCTCTTCTTGTATCTTAGAGATGGAGGCCTATATCCCAGCAGTGGGATGTAAAAAGGCAGATGCAGATACGCATATCGAGGATGCGGAACTCGCTGTAGAAGCCTGTTTCCCGAAAAAAACAGTATGGGTGTTCTAGATAAGCGTGCCGCATCCTAGGTCGCATCATTGCTTAACATCAGGCAGGATGTGGCCAAACGTAAAACCATATTATTGAATAATAAAAATCGGTGTGCATGCAAATTTTGAATTTTTGCACAAGCACTCCGAGGGTCGTCAGAATAGGAAGGACTAATGGCCCATATCGAATCGCAATAACAGGTATGAGATCGTGACTCCCACAACGGACGTGGGTACGATTGGTCAGAGTTGCGACCCACCATAACGCGTTCCCGCGCCGGCGACACTCGCGACAGTCTGTGCTGTTATAACAAATGTATACCCGTGTCGGTGGAGTAACGAGTAGCTATGTGCAGACGTACCTGTGGGCTCGAGGTCTATGGGGAAGGTGAGGATGCAGTCGGGCGTGTGATGGTGCGCGCTGCCGGCCAGCCGCTGCAGCGCCGTCAGCAGCAGCGTCAGCGGCGGCGCCTCCGCCACGAACAGCTTCAGGAACGCCGCCAGCTCGCACGGCTCCACGCTCTGAGACGCCAGCACGTGCACCAGCTCGAGGATGCTGCGCTGCAGGTCTGCGACATTCTCACGTTACAGCGAACATTCTACTGAGCCGTATACAGTAATGTTTGCTTGCCACTGCTCAGCGGTTGGACATATATTTTTTTAGTCTGCAAGCTAGGCTTTTCACCACACCTATGACAGTTTACTCTCATCGGTTCCCTTACTAGGCGCGAGGAGGCGTATCCTCGAGATAGTCAATGAGAACGCTCGGTCGCCCTCCCCGCAACCCGAACTCGTCGAGTAATAGGTATCTAGTGCTATGTGAGGTAAACACACCTAGCCTGGAATAGGCGAGATGTATATTTAGCAGAAGGTATATATTATAGTAACATTGCCGTCGAGTTAATGTCCCGATATTCGATGGCCTACCTTCGAGCTGGTCGTCCCTGCAGGCCAGCAGGCCGGCGGCGGGCCCGGCGGCCAGCAGGCGCTGCAGCAGGCGCGGCGGCGGGCGGCCGGCCGCCAGCGCGCCCGCCAGCCGCGCGCAGCACGCGCGCGCCAGCGTGGCGCCCACGCGCTGGATGTTGCCGCCCGCGTTCGCGACGCATTCGCGTTTTGACGCCAGCAATCTAATTTGACACATCGTTCGTGTTAATATGGAAAATTCGTCTGACGAACAGACTCCGAAAACGAACATTCACACTGAAAATTTACGACAGTGTTCAAAAACTTTCCTCCGTTAACGATCTATCCCGATTCATTTTTAGTAGGCAGTTTTTAATAGCAATACCGTATGTTTAACTGACAACATTGAATGGTTTACTATGAATACAGGGGTGAAATGAATCTTCTCAACCGACGCTCCGGTCGTTCCGTACTAACTTGTCTATGAGATGCGAGAGTATGTCGACGACGATGATGCAGAGCTCGGGATGCGCGAGCTCCCCGCGCCGGCTGTACTCGCCGCACTCCGCGCTCACCGTGTCCGCGCCGGCCGCCCGGGGACTCCCCGCTGTAAACATTCAACACACACACGTCACACTCGCCCTCATGTCGCCGTGGGTAAATGTTTTACACTACATTGTCAATAAAATCTGAACATGAACATTCAACTTCCGTTGCTGCTTACCCGGGAGGCAAAAACCTTCCTTCAAATTTTCCAATTTCGGCGGTCTCGAACCGAGTCTGTCAGTCTCGTTCATCGCACCATCTCTCGAGTGTCTAGGTTTTAGTTAAAGACCGAGCTTGCGCTCCGGAGGTCGAATGGTGAAGAATGCGCACGTGCACGACCTCGCGGAAAGCTTGTAATCGATAAAAACTCAAAATATATAAACTTACCGATTGCAGTGATGGACGACATAGCGGATGATATTTTTCTGTTTTTAAACGGGGGCAGAAGGTCGAATTTGCCTATTTCTACGTCCGCCTGTAATATAAGACAGAATTGATTCCCCGTCAATCACAACAAAATAAGAATTCACAGGCTCAGTGTTGTCCTCAAGGTCTGATAGTAACTCTAACTGCTACGCCTCATAGACCGAGGCGACACATAAAATGTGTCGCGTAAAGGGTGAGCATATTATGCTCACCGTTTGTTTACGCGGTGCGGTTGCAGTTCAACTAGGCATGTGAGGCCGCCATAAAGCGACGAAACACAACACGAGCTCACCTCGTATCCCTCGTCAGGGCCGGCCTGCGGCGCGTCGCTGTGCTCGGAGGCGTACAGCGCGGCGGCGCTCTCCTCGCTCGACGAGCCCGAGCCCGAGCTGCCGTTCGAGGCGCACAGCAGCGGCGGGACCTGCACACCGCGTCACACGCATCCTCATCATCAGCTCATGAAGCAGCCCGACTACGCAGCCCCCTAACCGGCTAGTTCGGACCGCGACCGACTATCATTGGCAAAAAATGAAATGTAAATAAATTTCATAGACCGTGTTCACGGCCGGCGGATTTATGAATATTTCATTATTTTGGCAAGTGAAGCGTTACGAAAAACAATGCTGTCACAGAACAGGTTATAATATTAGAATTATACTACAGCACGAAAGGCCTTCAAAGGTCGGTACACTAGCAGCCTAACTAATCGATAAATTAGAAGCCGTATATAGTTGCAGCCACTAGTACACTGATGTCATATCTTACCGGCGACATTTGTACACTGAGGTCATAATGTGTAAAATGTCTCATTTTTCTTTGATTTGGCATCCCCTTGCGCTAGATCGAGAAATGTAGCGCTCATAGAACCAGAGACATATTTTGTATCGCTACGCAAACTAAGAACTCTAGCTTAGCCCTTAGTTTCGCCACGACCATCGCGTGTCCCTTTTATTCGGATACTGTTAGGACTATAGGCACTGAATTTGGTATAATTATTACCGCTACTATTTAAGGACCGACCATGAATCCGCGAAAAAACGAATGTTGTTCGTAATGATATGTATAATGACCTGAGACCTTATATAATGAATGAGCTATGTAACAGGGTTTTTAAAAACTCCTTATAGGGAAAATAATAAAATGATGTAAAAAAAAATAGAACTGGTTCCCCTACATACAAAGTGGGGAAAAAAAAGTTTAAATATCACACTCTGTGGAGTATCGAAAAGGTAATTCAAAATATTTTGCAAAATTACGCCTGTTTAATTAATTACGTCTTTGAAATATTGTAGTCCAAACGTCCATTTTCAGTTTTGGTGGTTAAACGTTTTAACGATCAGGGGCGCTAATCTCGACTTGTCGCTACAGCACTTTGCGAACGAACTCGGTCGCTATGACGTAAAAATTAGACTTTAAACACGAATAGTCACTATAGATGACACAGACGAAAGTAGATCTCGAAACAAAAAGTATCCGTTTGAGCTGACAATATATAGAGCATTTCAACTAAAGCTGTATTTTACTCACAGCTGGAAAAAGCGCAAATCTGGCGGCTAATACCTATATCGAGATGTTCTGATTATCCATCTCACCTAGGATCGCTTGATTTCATAGTTCAGAAAAGCTAGCGGCTAGCTAGCTGGTTAGTTTGCTTAGCTCTGGTGAAAAAAGGCTTCAATGAAGCTATTTTACATACATTTTATACACTCGCTCACCGCTTAGCTACTTCATACATTTCTGGTAGAAAGGAAGTCATAGTAATTTAATTCGTGAAGCCAATTTACTTTTCAAACTCAGTAAATAAAATCATATAGCTTACAAAATGTATGTAGTAATGAAATCGATTAAATAAAAAAATTATAGAATTCGTCATAGTTGTAGAATGCTTGCTCAATAAGCCAACGATGTAGGCGTGTTTTAAACTAAATAGGCTTTGCAGGCTGGGAGCTACTGTAACATTTTTTAGGTGGTGGTTGTATACTTCGGGGCCTATGACATGAATAAGTTTGGCCGACTTGGTCAATGTTCGCCTAATGTTGGCGAGGTGACCAGGAGTGCTTGTACCCCACAAGCACTCATGGTCATGGTACTTACCACGTAACTCGTAAGAGCTCGTATTCTTACGTTATGCTGCCATCTGTAATATAACTATAGATGGAAGCAATAATTACGTACGGCGCGTTTTTGGAGTCGGAAAACCTACCCCCATTCTCGCATGCGGCGACAAACGACTTTGGACAAGCGAATGCACTGTGGCTAAATAGCAGTTAAGTTCACGCTTTAACATCCTGTGCGAATTGAGGGAAGAGCTTACGCAACAGAGACATCAATGGCGCAACTCTTTCTGTCAGATGCTCGGTGCACCATGCAGCAGGTCCTAAACTGATTTCGTGTGTTGCAAGCAACATCCGCGCTCCGTAACTGAAGCTAGCCAGGTTTACGGTTGACGGCTACTTCTAGGAGGATAATTAATTTCGATACATAATATCATTATTCTTTTAAAACTTCCGCTAACACAATCACACACGCACACAACGATAAACATACAATAACACTCACTTTCTCTGTACTCATTTTTTCTCAAATTTAAAATACAAATTAACAATTTCAACTTCAACTGGATGAGAATTAATAAAGTTCAGTTAAAAGTTATCTTTTATAAAACGTAAACATTTGTCAACAACAACAACACCAATAACATTTGTTAACATCAATAAACAATTTCAACGAATATTTAGTTAGGTATAATTTGACTATCGTAAGTCAACGCCGCGTGTTCAACTAGACTCGTCCGAAGATATCTGTTGTGGTCGGAATGCTCACGTGCAAGCGTGGGACGTAGAAAACCCAAAGGTTCCGCAGGTTTCATATACTAATAATTCTAGAAGCATATCTTTGACAAAAGTTGAACGAACCAACTTTAAATTATTATTGTTTCACCGTACGACATACATCGGAATAATACGAATTTTATCGAATTATGCGACACACTGGTGTCGTTTATATTATACCATTTCCTAAACCAAACTAAATTTGACATCTCTAACATTGTTGCCATCCTTTTCTCACACATTGAAACAAAAACAGATGCAGCTAATTTTAGTCCTGTCAGAATGGCGAGCGAGGTACGAAAAAAATCAACACCATTATCATCTGCAACTCCCGACTTTAAATCGCATCAAAACTACCTTTTTTTTATTTTATCCTAAAACAAGAGATTCACCTGATACACGACACGTTTCTATTTCCATGCTTCGGACGCCACGGTACCCTAAAACGGAACCGATTAAGGCAGCGGCTAATAGGCGAGGGGCCGAAACCGGTACCTCGAGCCGTCGACCGGGCCCATACTCTATCACATGCTAATCTCTCGCTCGGAATCTTCATTCACTTCCTATACCCAAATAACTCAGGTTTATCACGCTAGAGGAAGAAACAATTCCAAAACTGCTTTCTTTTAACCGAAATATATATTTTTTTAAAATGTAAATGTCAAGAGTGCTTACTTTCTTTTTGCGCAACATTTGCGAACGGTATTGCCAGCGTTGAACAGATTATTCGCTTGGTACAAAACGGATGAAAAGCAAATCAGGCCGCAGGCAGCACTCGTAGATAAGCATCAATTGACAATGATGATGATAGAAAAGACGCAGTAGAATATAATAAATAAAAGTGAAAATTCCAAGCGGAGGTAGATTTTGATTTTGATCTAGCCTAGATACAATTCCATAGTTAAAAATCCACTTCTTACTAACCAGTACTGTGCCCAGAATACGTTGCTGGGAAGATGCATCATGATGATCTCTTTCCAGAACCTTCCTGATCTTTTTTATTAAGAGAAAAACATTAGCCCTTCTTCTTGGGCAGTCGATTAAAAACAAAAAACCCAACCATAAAATAGGACGTTTTTATAAGCCAAATTAAATCAGGCTTTAACTATTGATTTGTTCTGAACTTGGGTATCAACCCTTTTAATATCATTCATAAAATACCGTATCAATGCTACGCGACTAAAAGTTAATTTATGATTATCGCTGAAACGTTTGCAAGATAACAACCTTGTACATAAGTTGATAATTATTTAAATTCGGTCCTACTACCGTATAAATGAAGCATACAGTCAACAACAAAATAATAGAATTAAAAAAAACCCACAAGGCCAACAAGGCAGTAGGTATACACATGTCGAATTTGTTGACTCATTCGACTATGTCGGATATAAATATTGATATATAACTACCCAGAATGATGGTAATGTTTTTCAAGTGTATGTCTGCATGTATATTCTAACGTCTAAACATCACAGAACAATAAATGTCCTACATAAATGCCATTTTAGTAGTTTGGTAGTATGTGATACGGGTAATTTTCGAACCGAAAACACCGCATTTTCTGTCATTTATAAACGAACCGAGGGTGGCCTACCTGCCACATATCCCAATTTAGATAAAAGATCTCACCGAGGGATCCCATTATGACAATTTATTTGACCACTCATACTCCAATTCAAAACAGATCGGAAAAATAATCAAGGCATTATTATGTTTTTCATACTCGTACAAGACCCGTTATAATTTTATCAAGCGGTTGAAGGAGCTAGCGTTGCCGCGATAAGTACCCGGTCAGGTAGGCTACAGTAGGTTGCCATTACGACTGAAATATCGCGCAGTAACTGGACTGTATCGACGGAGGGACGATACAGGTAAGTTTGTGTACCCGTGGAGCAGGGTGGGGTGGTGAATGCGTTATGGGTGACCTTGGGTGCGCAGGGCGCCGGCATGGCGTGCCGCGGGCTGGGCACGGCGGTGGCGACGCGCACGAGCGCCTCGCACAGCGCGCGCAGGCCGCCGCCCTCCAGCACCGCGGCGGGCGGCGACACCAGCGCGCTCCGCACCAGGGCGCAGCTGCGCTCCTTCGACCGTCCGCCCGTCACGTCTGCAACATGCCACAACACTACAGACCATGCCAATATCTGCTGATGAACAATTATTATAATACCTACTAGCTGCGCCTCGCGGTTTCACCCGCTTGGACTATCCTATTGGAACTGTAGTTTTTTCCAGCATAAAAAGTATCCTGCGTCCGGTCTTTAAACTGTACCCTTGTAAGAAGCACGTTGGTCCGTTACTCTGTACTTGCATGATACAGAAGCATACACTCTTCCGCATTTATTATTAGGAATATTCCCCATGTTAGTTCTCTGGTGAAGGTTATAAGCATCATAACTATAAATGTTTAAATCATGAACGAATCTCAGCGACTGTTTAATAAATCAAACGTGTATTGAAAGCGAGCAAATAAAAAAAACGTGTGCAGCCGAGATCCGTTTTTTGCCCGGAGCAGTCGTCTTACGCGACATGCATGCAAAATAAACAATTTGTTACAAATAGAAAATGCTATTCGAAAAGTCGAACAAACTAAGTTGTCATATCGGCAAAGTTCGCTCGGCACAAAATATTATCTATGTTAGACGTATGGTTCTCTCAGTACATTTAAATTAGGGTTTAAATTTCCTTGAAACAGTATCATTTCACTTGCGCAGGTTTTTCAGCGAAGACTGCGTTAGTTTGTACTCAGTAGTTAACTTCAAAGTAGTGAAAATGTACAATCAAAATGTTGACAACCAAAAGTTTATCTAACGGCAGGACCGTGGGGCACTTTTTACCCGACTCGGCCAAGGAAGTAAAATAATGTTTTCCGGGTAATAAGTAAATAAATGTAATGTAAATATGTAAGCGTGTAAGTATATTGATTATGAAATGCGAGATGTTGAAGTTACATTTGTTCCAATTTACAGAGTGTCATCCGGTACATTTTATAAAAATAATACTTGCTAGCTATGAGTTTACACAGATCGTAAAAAAAATACAAAAAAATGGACTTAATACTATTCTTGAAAAAAACGCACTATCGAGATGTTCTTGGCACCACCCGTGAAATACTTATCATTGGGGAGTTCCGGTTGCCATCTGTGGTCGTCTTCAGCAATTCTACTTCACCAAATGATACTTTCTGAGTGCACATACTTCACATGTTCAAAAATGAAAATACCAAAATCGCTGTGTCGCTAATATTTGAGGAGTTCCTAATTTCCAAATGAAACCCATTATCATAACTAGATTTTGATAAAAACGGGACCAAAGTATACCCTTCAAATAAACAGATAATGTTCGAAATCGGTTTATAAATGACGGAGTTCTGAGGTAACAAACTTTTTTTTTAAAAACGGTATTGTTGAGCACCTCTCCTTTTTTTTTTGCAAGTCGGTTAAATAAACTGTTTTTATCACAACGCTTTATACGGACCACTGGAAAGTAAGAGCGCCAATAATATACGAAGGTCAATTTAATTGAATGAATGACATAATACATAATATGTCATTTAGTACAGTACAGTTACATAATTTCAGTGTTATTAAATCAATGCAGTTAAGTTTTTTGGTTTTTTAATTAATCTTGTCTCTTGTCTCAAAATAGCAATTTCAAGTAAAACCACTCACCCAAACTCCTGACCGAATACATAATTATGAAGAAATTAGGCAATACTTGTTATTTAAATATCGGCGAGAGCGGGACGTCGCGTCGGATGCAGGCCGCACTTCGATACTTAGTAATATGCGACACACATAACAAGTATTCATTTCTTGCTTTATTTTTGCTATTAATATGTTTGTTATTCTAACAGCTATAAAATACCGGTTCGTAATACGGAATTTGGATAACCCTATGCATTTTTGTAATGCCATGTCTGGGCGCCATTCTTATTTACATATGAGGAGGTATTTTGATCTGCTTTTATTTGGAGATAAGCTGTCGAATGCAAATGTTATAACCTTATAGTTATATTTTAGCTTCCCGCAACTTTTGAAAAATCCGTTCTTATTGTTCGCCTAGACCATTTGAGGAATGTGGGGTCCAAATGTCACGTCTTTATCATAAGCGGTTTGGTTTGTGCGTTAATTCCTAGAAAAAAGGCATGATCTTTTATATATATAGATTGTATACTAGCTAGCTCAGTCCGATCTTCCATTAACTTAATGGTTCAGTCTGAGAGCTTTTTAGGTTTTTTTCGGCGTGGGATCTTAAAGAACTTTGACCCCACAGCTTGGACAGTTTCTATCAACCCATTGTTTAACTCGTCCACAGTCTCGCATTCGGCTAGGCTCTGGAAGCGATTGTGCAGTTCAGTACATTGTGAAAGTCGCGGGCAACCGGTGGATGCAAGGGGCCCGTTTTCGGTCGGTGTGGCGCTCTAAGGGGGAGGCCAATGTTCAGCAGTGGACGTCTTATGGCTGATGATGATAATGACTAGCTAGCCCAAACGGCTTCGCTCGCTTAAGCTACAGTAAATTCAATACGATGATTTTTTTTTCATACAAACTTTGAGGGTCCCAAAGTTTACCCTTTTCGAGGTGAAATTTCGCATAATCCGTTCTTACTGTTTAAGGAGGTTTCGCATTTCAAGTCCATATCATAAGCGGTTTGGTCTGTGCGTTCATTCTTAGAAAAGGGTTTATTCTTTTATATATATATAGATTTATTTATTTATTTCATTAGTACGGTATTAAACCAATTACACTAACTACATTACAATTAAGATACAAAAAGCGTTAAGAATTAAACATTAAGTATTAATAATAATATAAAAATCCATGACAAAAAATAAAATAAAAATAGCAGTCAAATTGATAAAAGTACATATTAAACGTCAAATATAAAATAAAAGAAATAAAAATAATGAAAAAAGTAACAGATGTCAGGCTAAATACAATGTCAGAATAAAATTAGTAACAGAATATAGAATGAGTATAGTATGAGTAGATATAGAATGTACACCATAATATAAGTATAAGGATTTAGAAAATGGAAAAAGTATATATTGTACAATATACGGGTTTATTACCGAAATACCTTCATCGCGGTATTAAATTACTTAACTTACCGAAAAACAACTTTTTTTAACAATGCAGAAGGGCGCAATTCTAAATACTTGCCGTATCGTATCTTGTCGCAGCAACTGATTTGACACATGAAATTGAGCACCACTTGGTTTAGGCTCGTGGTGTTTCAAATTCTACCGAAATTCTTAAAATTTCGAGATAAAACACATTCGAACATAATAATAAATACTATCTGACTTTGAATAGCAAATTAATTACTTTTAATTTCGGCTATAAACGCTTTTGTAATTTTGTTTTAATTAATTATTATTATTAATTATTATTAATTTAACTCACGTTAAATTGAGTCGGTTATTTTGATTATAGTTTCGATCACATTCGGTGACCTTTATCAAGGAAGCGAGACACGTGCGCGACTTCGTCTTGCCATGCACTTGCTTTTATAATTCAATTTCTACAGGTTTACTAGAGGCGGTGGGCCTAAGCTGAAAGGAGCACATTGCACTCATTATTATGTACCAGTTTTACTATGGGATGAATCCTGAAATGGATAAAAAAAACAGCTGTTTCATTGAAAAGTTACATTCCCACTCAAAGAATGTAACAGCAATTTTTTTGGTGATTTTTTGGTCCCATTGTAAAGGTAGTAATAATGGTGAGTTCAATGAGCTAGTTTTGGCATGATACCACCGTTCCGTGTAACCCAGTACTACAAGGACTTCCCGAGAACTCTCATTTCTATAACGTTATCTTATCAGTAGGAACAAACAAAATGCAACATACTACACAACACGACGTTTGTAATTTTTAAATCTTCATTATGCACACAACAAACTTCTGAGTGGTACAGAACTGTTTTGACTAAACGTGACGCTTAACATCAGGCGAGCGACTTCTTCGTCTCCTCACTTAGTATAATAATTTAAAAAATACCAGCAAATTAAAATCACAAATGGAGTAACCTTACAAACTAGTACCACAAGTCGCGGCCTTATCCCTAGAAGCGATCTCTTCCAGGTAACCATTGTAATTTTTTATTTGTATATTATTTTTTATTTTTTAACAACGGATTTTGATATTTATTTGAAGTTAGCTGTGCCCTGGAACGACACCAGGAAACCGGTATAATGAGCGGCGAGACCACGGAACGCAACCAGTAATAACCTACTTTTACAATGTAAGGCGGCACCGACCGCGAGTTGCGGTTACTATCAGATAAACTAAGTGTTTGTAATCAAATCTACCATAAAACTGACGCACTTACCTACCGTCTCGGAGCCTTACAAGAAAGCGCGGACTAGAGTAGACTCTATTTCAAACACACGAGAGACCTTAATTGTTAGGAAATTATTTGTAGGACATAATTATATACGGCTTCTATCCTTGGAGTACACTTCTTGTACTCAATAAAGTATATTTAGTTGATTGTATGGCTTTAAAATATAATTTTGGTCTGACATTTTAATTATTGAAGACCGATACAGCAATGGCGTGACGACATCCAAAAGTTTTGCGGCAACACCTGGGGCGCTAGTCTCGACTTTTCGCTACAGCACTTTGCGACCGAATTCGGTCACTATGACGCAAAAATTCGACTTTGAACACGAATTGTTAACGAAAAAACGCAAACATAGCGTTGAATTTTCGCAAAATGCAAAATTCAAGAATAACTGGCACAGGGTAGATTGGCGAAAGATGGAGGAGGCTTATGCTCTGCAGTGGGTTGAATATGCTGCTGATGATGATGATGATGATGATAATTTTAATTATTGCATAAATTCTAAAACTACCTTACGTTCTGAAAGCGTGCTGAATATGCAATAAAAACAGGAATTCCGATGCATCAAATTATTAAAAGCTAGACTTACAGGGACAAAAGAACATATCATAAATGATATGATTAGTTGCGATTTTAACACAGCAACTTGTTTTAAAGATTCAATTAACGCAACAGCCCGAGATGTGAGGAGCAGGCTGGCTCCAGTAATTTTCAGATTTAAGCATACTAATGGTTCGCGCAGGCAAAAGACTTTAGTTCGAAGTTTTGGATTAACCCGAGCTTATGCAGATTTTTTCTCCTCTGTTATATTATCTCTCTCTCTACCTAACTGTAAATCGGGCTTCATTTGTGACTTTTACGAACTGTAGTCTGTCGACAGGGCAGGGCAGATTTGGTGTTATTGCAAGATAGTGAGGGTGAGGGTAGAGGTAGGTGTTACCTGCGACGGCGAGCTGCACAGTGAGCAGCGCCTCCATGATCTTGATGAGCAGACGCGCCTCGTGCGGGGGCGGCGCGGGGCGCGCGGGGGACGGGCACAGCGCGTGCAGCAGCAGCCGTAACAACGCGTAACTATCCAGGAGTGCGCGCGAGCCCGCCACGTGCGCGCGGAACATCGGACTGTACAAACACAGACCCGCGCAAGTCTTCCAAAACGTCCACACGCTCTTCAACGTCTCTATATGGTCCTCTATTGTCTGGTCGGCTGTATTCTCTGCGTAAGCGAAACTAGTCTTTATAGCTAACGGCGCAGAGGCTTTTCTCTCGACGGGTACGGGCGGGTCGAAACCCAATGCCTCCCTTTCTGCGGTCAGATCGATTAGCTCTTCATATTTGTCTGTGGGTAACTTCAGCTCGTATATCTTGTAGCACCTGTCGGTGACGTCAGCGAGGGATTTGAACAGCATTTGAACGGATGATAGCGAGCTCATTTCTCTGTAGTAAGCCATTTCCGAGTTCTCCTGCATTAGCTTGAAGATTTCAACGACGATCGCTATTTCTAGAATCGAGCAGCACTGGTTCGAGAACTCCGGGAGCGATACCAACTCCAGTACGTAGCTAAGTCCTCCTTTCTGGATGAATTGTTCCGCGAAAGGCACCGTATTGAGCAAGCTCGCGAAGATATTCAAACAAGAGACTGTGAGGAAGTACGCGGAGTCTTCGAGTCTGATGATGTATCGATGTTTCGCGACAATGAACGTCGGGTATATGACGCTAAAGAGTAGTTCATATTTCATATCCGGACGGCATCGCGGCGTGACGCGCAACAGATGCGCGACAGTCGCGTGCAACACATCGCTGTGGTTGTCGAGCTGTAGGAGCGAGTTGTAATGTATCAGAAAGGACCAGACGCTTTTTCTCTCGACGGGACCGACCGGATGCTGGCAAAACTTTCCAGTAGAGTCCTTTCTTTCGTCGCACGGCTCACAGACTGAGCATGGAAGCCGGTCGGTCACATTCGCGACCAGTATACTGGCCCCTAGTTCTCCGTATACCGCGTGCTCCAGCACTTGAAGGGACAACGAGGCGGTGTTGTTGTGTGTCAGCATTAATCGCACGATGCTCTCCATGAGCACACCCGGCGCAAAGCAGCAGCAAACGCCGCAGTTCAGCATCACTCGTAGAATCTTGTTCCTCAGCAAGCTTCTGTTCGAGAGCTCTTCATCTGTGAGTAGGGACGTTAGAGTCCCGTACAGGAGTGATATGCAGCAGGCTGCGGCGACGGGCAGCCCGGAGCTGGCCTCCCCGAGTATATCGTGGTGGTGATGCATGCCCGCGGCCACCCGCTGCCGACACGCCTTGTGCCTCGACCGAGGACACGCCGCAGAATGTATCACCTCACTTCTGACTCTCTTCATTCCGTTTATTAACTTTCCCACGCTCTCTATCAGCTTCTTGATCAGTAAGACGATTTCATCCTCATCGACGTTAGGTATCCGAGCCATCAGTTCTATGCAGTCTTTCAACAGGCCTCCTTTGAGACATTCCCCGTACAGTTTGAACTGGTCGGTGAATTCTCGTAGTTTGTCGACGGAGCGGCACTGCATCAATAGACAATGGAAGAAGGCGGTCACGGAGTACGCCACGCCGAATACGAACTTTAGCGTATTTTCCGATTCAGTCTTATCAGGTTTGGAACGATTATTGTCTATCTTATTGTTCTTCGTTATGACGTCTTCTAAGATCCTGAGCAGCATCGGAAGTATACCATTGTTTATGAGTTTCGCGCAAAGATCCGAGTGAACTAGCACTTTGTCCAGCGACACCATCAACAGCTCCGTAAGGGCGACTTTAATTTTAGAAACGTGTTGGGCGTATCCCTCCGTATGTGACGAACCGAACTGAAGCGAGCACAAGTTGCGTAAAGAAAAGTTTATACACTGCATGGATATCTGCGAGCCTTCGGACCCGGACAGACTGCTCTCCGCCTTACACAGCTCGCGGAGCAAATCGGTGATGATGAGCGTGAATTCGAAAGCTCCGATCTCCGAGTTTATAATCTGCTTGTGTTTTTCATTAATGTAGTCGTCGGGTTTGGGTCGGTGCTTGCGCGGAGACTGATAGGAGCCGGTGTAGGAGCTGGGGTACTCGTTCGAGGATCGTATCGACGAGTTGAAGTACTCGAAGTCGTCGTTGGACGCGACTTTCACGATCGCGAGCGAGCGGTTGAGGACTTGAAGGTCGTCGGTGGAGTCCGCGGACTCCGAGGAGGCGGAGGGCTCGCGCGGCGCCGACTTGCGCTTGCTCCGCGCGTCCCAGTCTGGCTGGCTCGCGTGACGCGACCTACGGCACGGAGCGTTACATTACTGGGGCGGCCGGCGAGGGGCGGCCGCCAAAACCAAAATTACATTCGCGATTTAAAAGATACCTTTATTCATCGAAAAGCGAAGATATTCATGGAAATACCACGACAATAATGAACTAAAACCTGAGGATGTTTTATAAACTGATAATTTAATTACTGATAATTTATTAATTTCCTCGAGATCTTTTTGTAATTCGGCATCTTAGAAACCAGTTTGATTGTTGAACAATATGTCAGGTACGAAACACCCTTTGCTTTTTTGTTTGCTGAAAATTTATATAAATACGGTTGTTCACTAACCCGTCTGATGGTAAGCGATAATAAAGCAACATACCGCTGCAAAGCGAAAACTGCTTAAAAATACATACTGCAACAAATATACAACAAAACAAAGTGCAATAATTAAGTTTAGTAGAAATATACCTTCCAGTGACGGAGTTTTTTTCCGAAGACGCGGCAGAGTTTAGCTTCGTCCCAGACGACGGGATCTGTTTGGCCCATATCCTGAAACAAAACTACCATGTTTGTATAACGTGCATAACAACCCACATACGCACAATAATCCACAAAATTAAATAATAAAATAAACATAAAATTATAATATAGTGTCAAATAAATGTTTTGTTTTGATTATGGATCGATGAGCAGTCCTGTAGACTGTAGATATCATGTCAATGTGCTAAGTAATATGATAAGTGTTGCGGTTTGCGGCAGAGCAACCTCGTTGTTCTTGTGAACCATTACGATGGACACATTTGCTTCATCATCATCATCAGCCAGAAGTCGTCCGCTGCTGAACATAGGCCTCCCCCTTAGAGCGCCACACCGACCGACAACGTGCCACTTGCATCCACCGGTTGCCCGCGACTTTCAGAATATTGTGTGAATATTCACACATTGAGTCGCTAACTTCGACTTTCTTTTTATACGAGTTATCGTTATTTGTGTGGCGTTAGGCGTTGAATACAACTCCGAAGGGTTATTATTAAATTTAATGCCTAATACATTTTATTAAGATTAGTATATGGGTGTTCGGTTAGACGAGGCACATATTCCTGGAGATCATTATGAACAAATTTTGCTATGGCTCAAACACTGAAAACGCGACAATGTATGTGCTGTTCCATAATGAAATGTCGCTGGCACAATCAACATTTGTTATTATATAAAACTAGTTTTTATCCGCGACTTCGTTCGCGTGGACATAAAAAAGTATCCTATATCCGTCTTTGTGAACTATAGGAAGTAACTTTGACTCTCTGTCTGAATGTTTGTCGCGTTATCACGGCTAAACGGCTGAACGTACAATTCGTTCAATTAAATTAGTAACAACTTGCATGGACCAACATGAGAATTAGAGAGTTTTTAGAATTAGAGTAGATCTGTTATGTCTTACCCACAGATCAACTTAGATACCGCATTACGAGATTCGTTGTTCCTGCAACGTTTTCACCAAAGGTTGATGAAGGCGCGGGTCGCGTGGAGTGCGACCAAGCGTTCTCATTGGCTATATCGAGGTTACGCCTACTCGCGCCTAACAATCAACCAATCAGAGTCATTTCGTATAAGTGCTTTATGATTGTGCTAAATTTAAAAATTGCTTCCTCATAGTCGCTTAACTATCATAATCGAAATTATTTATGTTACCGCGAGATACCTACGTTAAGACAAAAACTCACGAAGGTCGCACAGCGGCTACAAGAATGGTTCTCAGCAAACGGTTTCGCTCTCAACCTTGATAAAACCTGCTGCATCCATGTCAATCTCGCGAATAGACCGCAGCAAGCCTTGGCAGTAACAGTGCAAGACGTTGCTTTACAGCAAGTCCCGTCTGTGAAGCTACTTGGTTTCCATGTGGATCGCGCTTTGAAATGGGATACCGACATTAACGCACTGTGTGCGCGCTTGAATCTGGAAGTATCTTCTTTTAAAATTAAAAAATATATTCCAAATCGGTTCTCATAAATGACGGAGTTCTGAGGTAACAAACAAAAAAAAAGCAGTCGAATTGAGAACATCTTACTTTTTATTGGAAAAAAGTAGGCGTAGTCTCATTTCACCTGTAAATATACTAAAATGTAATTTTATCCGCAGCGATGTCATGCAACATAGCTGAAATAGCTATATTTTTGTATTTCGTGACGTGAAAAACATAAAATTACGATCCTTACGTTAAGTTACGTAATGTAAAATAAAAACTAAATAAAAATAAATATATTATAAATCCGAAAGTTTGTGTAAGGGTATAAGTATGTAAGTGTGTTTGTTCCCGTTCAACTCAGTAACGGCTGCACAGATTTGAATGAAATTTGTTATAAAGGTAGCTTACACCCTGGATTAATACATAGGCTACTTTTTATTCCGGAAAAATGTTCAGTTTCTGTAGAATAGCGGGTGAAACCGCGGGGCGCAGCTAGTAAATAAATAAAGGGAAAGTAGGTACAACCATTGTTATCGTAATGCAGTACTATTTTAGTTTCCCTGATAATGAACTCCACACAAACAAATAGATAGCAACGGTTGGTTTGGAAAGAGATGAAAATGATTGGATGGCCAGTAACAGTAACAGTAGAATATGCTCCATACATTTTTGGGATGGAGGCAAGTTTTATACAAGTTTCCATATTTCACCGAAATCCGTTTAACCGTTTCTGGGTTGAGTGCAAACTAACATACACGTATACATACATACCACAGATAAATAGAAAACTTTCACATTTTATAAATTAGTGTAATGTGATAACAAACATAACATTAGTTAATTTTGAACCATTTATCCTAATAATATATGTACATACATTTTTAACCGACTTCCAAACAAAAAAAGTGGAGGTTCTCAAGTCGTCAGCGAACGCCGCTTCATAATGCATGCGTTATTATAAAGAAAAGGTTGCAAAAAAATATATTCAATATTACGCTCAGTAATTTTATTTCATTCAAAATATTGAATGAGCGAGGAGAGAATACGAAAATCGGTTTCATGGTCTTTAGCTGTAAAAGTTGAATCTGTTTGGAACTGTCTCTTAAAAAAATCTTATCATCCGGACCGGCCAGAGAACGTGTTATCTCAAATATTACACAAACAATAACTACACATCCTATTTATATCATAAATATAGTATTCGTGCTTATCACAACCAAATAAAAAGGTTGCAGAAGTCCGGCTGCATATAACGAGCGGAAACAGGTGCACGCACACAGACTCACGACGATCTCGGATCAAGCCGGTCGAACGCCAGGCGCGAGTGCCCGCGCTTTGGTGATTAAATTATTATTCTATGTTAAAATGAATAAAAGATCCTATCAAAATTATGTATTAGCGTTATACATAACCGAATTGGTAATTTTGAATTTAGATTTCACAAAGTTATTTTTTCTTTTTAAATTGAATAAAATTTGCATATCATACTCATGTTAAGTGTATTTTCGTAATAACAAGATAATGATTATTAGTTTAGATTATTTCAAAATGTAAACTTTTGAAAGTATATTCTAGGTTGCTCGCTACGGTTGCGCGTAGGTTATTATAATCAAGGTCGGCCGGAGGTGGCCTTCTGTTCTATTAATTTTGTGTTATCGAGTAGATATTGCTCAATTAGCGATGATAAAAATTGTTCAAAACGTGTAAATAATACATAAGCGATAAATGCACTCGTATCAGTCATCCGCCCCGGCCCGGCGCCCTTTCCTAATGACAATACATCGCTAACAATTTATCTGTAGTTGAGTGAGGGAGCGACTCGCGTATTTTCTATACAAAGCTGAGAGCCATCGGTAGTTTTTTTTTTCGTTCCAACGTTTAGCCAACCTGTAAAGATAAACGTGTCGGTCCGAATCGTTATCAATATTATGTTACCTCATTGATGTCATTAGCATCGTTGTTTGGGTTTCACCTCCAGCGTGCGTGAATGGATTGAACCTTAATCTAAGGTTCGGACGAAATGTTTATATTTTGCAAAATATTTACGCAGAAAAGAAACTGTCTGTGAGTAAGGGGACAAATTAGACTAGCGCTGGTATTTAAAGCGACAGTGTTCATTTTTAACCCGACTGCCCAGAAGACGGGTAATGTTTTTCGGGTATATGTTTGTGTGTTCTTATGTGACGATCTGCAGCCGAAACGACTTGACAGATTTTTGATTGCGTCATAGGATACATTTTACAATCGGGTATTAATACTTGTCACAACCCTGTTGTCGTGTCTTTGAATACACGTACTTGTTTGTCAAATATAAGCCGTGCGTGCATTGGATTAAAGTTAGTTCGTACAGGCCGAGTGGCAAGCCCTGATGTCAGAGTAATGACGCCGGCTGAAGCTGTTGTCGTTAAAAAACAAATAACCGAGACCTACAAAGTAACGTGTCCTCCGATCCATGGTGGCGCTCAGTTGTAGATGCCACTCGCGGTATCCCATCCGAAGACTGGCCGTGTTGCTTAACATCGGTGATCGGTTAAGAACCTAGTCAAGTCAATCTGCGCTACGAACGCTTCAAATTAAGTTTGAAAGTCAACAGCAAATGCATGTATAGTTCCCAGAGACTGTTCGGTAGTTGAAATAGCATTACGCATGCTCCAAATTTGCGCTGACTTTTATACTAATACCACAGTACGACGAACTAAGTAAAGTAGTATAGACCGTCCACAAGCGGCGCATTTTCTGTCAAAACTGATGGCCACTTGTTTTTTTAAACTACCTGCCCAAGTAGTTGCCGGTTAGATCTGCGCGCGCAATGGGAGTGCTTAATTCTAGAAGACAAACAAAAGCTGAAATGTAACCTACAGCCGCAGCTAGATACCGACCTGTGTGAGAACAGCTGGTGTATAGGCGCGCGTGCGGCGAGCGTGCAGGCCGGCGCGGGCGCGGGCGCGGGCGCGGGCGGGGACGCGGGCGGGGTCGCGGGCGGGGACGCGGCCGCGGCCGCGCTCGCGCCGCCCAGCTCGCCGAACAGCCAGACAAGCACAGAGCTCAGCTGCCGGCAGCAAGACAGACCCTGCACACATACATGTACATCGGTTACATATTCATAGAAAGGGTGCAAGGTCCCTCTAGAGCCGTAGGAGAAGTGTTCAAGAGGCAATCCATCTTCCTGTCAAAATGTAGGGAGGTTTTGACCGGATTTATACACTTTTGGACATTTGTGTAAATGTCACTTTTGTAAACGTCTAGGAATTAGGAATAGTATTATTTTTGGTGAAATATACTACGAGTAATTAAATATAAATAACGACCATGCTACAACAAAAAAACATCGACAACAACAGTGAAAATATTTAATATGTAAGGATTTTTTTTACGCAATTGCACAAATGTGACGCCTGTGGGCGCGCGGTGCGCCGGCGCAGGCCGCGACCCGCAGATAAACAATTAATATCGAAATTTACTCGGTAATCTGATGTTCAAAACCGTCTAACAAGCTAATAATGTTAATTGACTATTTATTGTATTGTCCTGTAATTATTATTATTTTGTGGTTTATTATGTGAATTGTTGTAAGTGCCTATGTTCATGACTCAACATGTAAGTAGAGTCTGGGCGTTACCTCGACGCCGAGCGCTCGCAGCAGCAGCAGGCAGCGCCAGGCGACGCCTCCGAGCAAGTACTTCTTGAGGATCTCCTCGGAGGACTGCGCATTGGCGCGCGCGAAAAGGCTCGCGGACTGCGCCGCCGGTTTCACTTCCGCGTCTATTCATCACAAAAAAAAATAGTTCGTATGGGCTGACTGTTCACCGGTGCTTTGCTACGCGCGAGTAGAGTAACCTTGTGATAGCCAATGAGCAGACTCCCCGCAACCCACGCATTCTTCAAACTTTGGTGACTTTTAGCAGGAACAACGGTCTAATGCGGTATCTAGCTAGTGTGACCTGCGGGTCAACCCTAATGTCAGTGTTTAGTCCAGAGGTGGTCCAGAGGCACAACGGCACTGGCGCTCGTGGCATAGCGTAGCGTAAGAGTGAAGATATTTGTAAGGCGATCGGGTATAGTCTGAACAAGAATGTAAAGACTTAGGGTAATTGGCATGCCTCGGCAGAGCAGAGGGTTGTGTCCAGCCGTGGACTGATGTCAGCTGATGGTGATGATACACCAACCAATGCTCGGACCATCGTTTCGGACTCAGAATTAGATCTAGTAAGTCTTCTACCTTTTTCTGTGTCAATGAGTAAGTCCTAGCCATCCGCGGATTTTCTTACGATTACTTAGGTTACTTAGGACGTGAGAAGTTACAAAAATGCCCGCAATAGAAACGACGTAGGTTAGTGACCTGCAGTGTCGGTAGTGATGTTGTCAGCGGGGGTGGTGTCCAGGTTCGCCAACGGTGCAGAGTGGTGCGTATTGATGGACGACGTCACGCGGTGGATGCCGCATAGCAGCTCGCATCCTACCAGCGTCACCACGCCGCTCACCGGACTGCAAATACACACCATCATCTCACTACATTTTATCTTTAAAGAGACCAGACTCAGAGCCGTGCAGAGCCCTCGAGCCACTAGAGCCTAGCTAGCCTACTTAAATCAGATAATGTTCAATGTATAATTATAGTTAAGCCAGGTAACAGATAAATAAGTAATACTTTTTTTAAATATTATTCGTAGTGTCTCGCTTTTTAAGTTTGCAATTTATAAACAAGTTAGTACATCAGTAAAGAAAACACGTACGTTCTATTTTAAGCGAATTTGTATTATTTTGAGAAAATATATATCTTAAGCCGCACATATTAATTACTACTACATTTCCCCCTCCTAGTTCTGTATAGTACATTTGAAATTGAACATGATGTCCAATCTCCGACAGTACCGCTACTGGAAGATGAATCAAATCTCTTATTGTCAGACTTACCAGAAGTTGATCAACTCTCTGGGGTTCGCGCCGTCGTTGGTGCGTATCAAAAACTCGGCTAGAAACAAATCCAGCCAAGTCGATTTCTGTACAGAAAAATAATCACATGAAACGAAGTTACGTTTAATATTACACTGAAGGACAGCTCACATTTTTCTTTGGACTTTATACAATAAAAAAACGACTTAAAAAAAATGTTACGTCAAGTCTTACTATGAAAACTGACGTGGTTTTGATACATTTTGTTTTAATAAAACGGGAATACTCACATTAAATTGAGTCGGTTATTCCGACTATAGTTTCGATCACAATCGGTGACCTTTATCAAGGAATGATGAACGAGACAAGCGCAACCTCGTCTTGCCTAGCAAAAATAATAATAAAAAAACCTTGATAAAGGTCACCGAATGTGATCGAAACTATAGTCGGAGTAACCGACTCTATTTATCGTGAGTATTCCCGTTTTATTGAAACAAAATGTTAGTCAGTCAGATAAAAACAAGTCAATAATAATTAATTGCGACATAAATATTATGTAGATGCGTAGTTAAGCGATTTATTGAGAGCGAATTGAACAATTGGTCGGCTGGATGGACCTTCGATTAGAACTAGTTAAAGACATCCTGCCTCTACTACATATATAATGTAAACATCTCTAAGTGGGCACTAAGTTCATCGTTCATTCGCAAATAATGTATTCTTATCTTATCATGCTTTGGTCAATAAATGGGGTTCTTGAATGGACGCTTGACGATACAGGCACGGCCACCTGTTTCGGTAACGCGATATTTACGCGAAATGAAAAAAATCATCCTATACGGGAAATGAGGAAACATTTACGTGATAGATGGTCATTGACGCAGCCATATGATAGTTTCCTAACGCGATGAAATGATTGTCAATGGGGGATTTCATACAGCGGATTTAAAAAACACGTTTACAAAATTACCCAATAGATGGCGTTAGCAACAATGAAGTGATAAAAAGCGAGTAGCCAAATGCCATCAAGTCAAGTCAGTCACTGTCAACATCCTCTTTGACTGACACTGAGTACTATCAGTACGAATGCGCATATAGTTACCATCACAGACCTAGCCTAGTGTTCTGTGACTACGTACCTACGTATTACTATTTGCACAGTGTGACATTCACTCACTCACTGTTAGCTTTGTTGAGGTTTCGTTGTTTCAGTTTTTGGGAAAGTAAGCGTTCCTATTTTAGTGAAGAAAGCTACAACACGTGGAAGTGGAACCATTTCCAAACAGTTTATTTATTTTATGTACTTTCAAGAGGGGCAATAAACATAACCAAAATGATAATGATTTAACTATTATTTTTTAGTTTGGATCTTTATTTTGACTGTGACTTTAGACCATGATGTCTAATGTAGCTAAAAGTTATTGTAAATATCACTCACGTGAAAAAGATAGGTACCGAATAGGTTAAATTTAAAAGGGTCATACTTCATTATTTGTCAACGCCATCTATTACAATCTTTTGGTAATGATTTTTTGAGCTCTCAGAAAATCTGCCGTTGCAACTACGCTACCGAGGGCGATTGACAGAATATTTGATTGGTGATTTACCACAATATTGAGGATCAAATATTATCACTAGCCAGAGCCACCTAAGCCGATTTTTAATCGACGGACTCTTTCACTCGAGAGTTTTCCTCCAATACCTATTTGTCTCTGGTACCTAGTTCGGTAGTTCTTATGGTAGGCAATGAACAGAAATCATGCGGGTATATTAAGTAACAGTCATAACGTCACAAAATGTAAACTGCACAAAACCTTGCCAAAGTATCTATTCAGCTGCAATGGAGGGAAAGTTGAGCAGTCAAGTGGAACAACAATAACGTTATAGCATCGACATTTTGCTAGCAATTAGGTAACCTTTGATCCATCTTCTCGCCACAGATGTATTACTAGTTCAAACAAGTTATCTGCAAAGTTTAGTGGGAAAGCCACTACTATAATACCTATATACTAAAAATATCCGTCGAAAACTTTCAGTTCCCTTTTTTTTGCCATGTCTAAAGAAAAGTATATTGTACCACTATGTCTTAATATAATTAAAAAATAGATAATATATACTGTTAAGTCTCACCTCATAAGTACCAGTCTCCGCTTTGAAGAAATGGTCCCAGTATAGTTTCAACGAGTCCACTCCCTCTTCCGTCGCCATTTCCCCCTAGTGCTGACCTATGACAACGCAATACAATAGATAAACAATACGAAGGTGGGAACGACGCACGAGTGCACCCACTCAGAGATAAAACGTAACTGGGCTAGGCCTACTGTTCACGAACACAATGCACCACACTTCTGCATTTTGACTGTATGGCTGTGCGATGTATTAAATGATAGCCTAGCCTTGCGTCTCGTCATGGGCTAACATATTGTGTTGTTTCATGGGTTACCAGTGGGTTATGTGACCATGCTAATCTCGGTTCCGAACACTTTCGATAAGGCTATGATGGATTTACCATAAAAATAAGGCTAGGCTTTGGCCTATGCGACATTTAAAAACTGATTTGGCGGTGCGGAAAGTGACGAGCGGCGCAGTAATGTATAGCCTACACCTTTTTTTTTTTTTTTTTTTGCGAGGGGGAAATCTTCACCAAGATACCCGTCTGCTTTGGGGTGCAGCCGGGTTATGTGGGATTATACCCACTAAAACCCCCCCGGTGGCCTGCCTTGGTGCTTGACCGAGGGCTCCGGGATCTCCAAGGGAACGCACCGGAGCCCTCAGCACCACGCTTCTGCTCCTCCCGGGACAGCTGGTACCTGTCGTGAGACGTTTAAGCCTACAACAGCGTCCGCCACACGACGCTGTTGTCCTCCCCAGGCTCGCTTTGGTAGATGGTGGTTAGAGCCCCACCTCTAACCACCCCCGAGCCCAGAGGTCCCCTTTCAGTAGGCTCTTACTACAGGCAGGGGATACCGATGCCGTATTCTAGTGCCCCGGCATCAGGGCAAACAAATCTGGTGTTGCTGTGAGTCCTAAGAAAACTCCCGAGACTCTTGCTTCGAAGTCACAACGCACAGACTTCGAGGGCCAGAGTAAAAACGTCAGACTGATTAGGTCTCAATGATGTTAATAATAAATGTTAAAGGTCACCGAATGTGATCGAAACTATAGTCGGAATAATCGACTCAATTTAACGTGAGTATTCCCGTTTTATTAAAACAAAATGTTAATAATCATTATTTTTACTTACGCAAAAAACAACGCAACCGTCTCGAGTTAGTTGTCGACGCGCGGTGTACAAGCATGAAGCTGATCACACTATGCATACCTATTTGAAGCAAATGCATACATATCGATATCTCACTCCCTCATTCACTTGGAAATACTGGAAAGACCATTGTGTGACCTATCTTTTTCTCTGACAGAAGAGAGCGGGGTGACTGTTTAAAGCAGATACCAACAAGTAGGTAAGCAGAGTGTGGTCTCGAGCAGAGAGGGGGTTTTTACCTTCTCCTTTACCAATAACTTCATGTGTAAGTACAAGTATATCAACAAGGGAATTTTTATCTTCGTCTAAGTTGGCTGCCATGAAGCTGAAGGTAAAATCTTACTAACCCAGTCAATTTAGCGTTTGACCCGGAAGTATCTAATAACAAGTTTTTTTTCTGTACATAATTGTAGAACGAATCTCTCATATAAATATACAATAACTAAACAAAACGCGTATCCGAAGCAGACACAAAATTTACATTTTGCAATATCATCTCTATTTGTGCTATGTTAGTCTATTTCAGATGACGATCGTCACCACAGCAGTGGGTCGTCGGCGACGATAATGTATCATGTTATGGCCCAGCACCACAGATCCCAGCACCCAGTCAAGCATAAATGCTTTTTCTATCTAGCTAATGGTTTTAGTGCTATGTTCCATGCCATTTTCCATGACATTTTAATTTAATTCAATATTGATTCTACGTCAGCAAATTATACCAAACACAATTTTATATTAATGTTGTGAATTATGTCCGGGTCCTCCCCGGGTATGTACCGTAATTCCCGCCAATTCGTTTTTAATGCTTCGCAAATCTCAATATCTTATAAAGGTTTGTCAATTGAATCAAATAAAGTTTTGCCGGAAGATCTCAACTGAATTGGAAAAGGAAATTAAACAAATCTGGAAAACGGGCTTCACGAAAGACTCCGACTAATGCAAATTCAACTTTCATGGTAACCATAGTCACCGTTTAGTTCTTCCTTTTGCATAAGAAAGTGTACAAAATTGTAAATCCGTCCATACCTATTATATTCGCCATGTGAAAGTGCATTATCTCCCAAGTTGTAACACACTAGGCAGCACACACTTCACACATAGTTTATTTAAACTTTCCACATTCAGTCTAGTAAATCAAGTAGCAAGCACAGAATACGTTTACAGTATTGCAGAGTTGGACAGCGACTGAGTGTGAAGCCTTATCTATCGGTCAATATACATGTTACTGGACAGTGAAAAGACAAATACTCTGTAGCTATGTAACAACGTTATCTGCTTATAAATATGTAAACTTTTGCTGGGTAAATATCTACATATTTGGTTAGTTAATTGTAGACAGATGGGCAATTTATTTCTACATCACTGATTAGTTTTGGAGTCTGTTATATTATTTGACTTTTGAATCATTATTTTCAAGCTATGTTTAGGTAGGCTATATTGATCAATAAAAGTATCCTGGGGTTCGATTAGACGATGGGCAAATTCTGCAATATCATTGTATTTGTCATTAAGAACAGCTTTCAATACAGGACTAACCCTGAAATCACCAAAAAAATCGGCTGTTCCCATGAAAACAATTCACCTCGACTATATGTATGGAGCAGCTGTTTTTCTTTTTCAGAAGTTGTGCTGTAGTAAAATTTGTTACTGACTGACTGAGTTAAAAATAACTAGGTATGATTATTAACCTACTAATATTGTATGACGTACTTGCAACGTCCAAATGTCTCTTTAACATCGTAAGGACCATGTTTGCTGCAATAAATACATTTTCATTTTTATTACAATTTTATCCTAAAATATGTCCATCGTCTAAATCAGACCAAGTATAATAATTAGATTACCTTCCAAACTAGAATAAATTAAACACAATACAAAGAATAGTATCGCAATATTAAACTAAACTCATCGCATGTTACCTAAAACTTTTTTATTGGATATTTTTGTTTGAATTTGTTAAGTTGATTCTTTTAGATCAAATAATAAGCACTAATTTTAATGTAAAAAAAGACTTAGGGATTTGAAATAGCAAGTGCCGAAGGCTCGCTGACCAGGCGCTGTGAGACAAATAATTATGAAGTATTTTGTCCACGCACCCTAGGCACTCAATACAGTCATCAAGTCCCTTAAGCCAGAGTCTATGATATAATAAACTAACACTTGTTGTGAGAACCTACAAAAAAATGTTGCCTATGACCTAAGTTCTAAATTCAATATGTTCAGCTGTTTAGCTGTGATAATGCGACAAACAACCAGAGAGACAGAGAGATAGTTACATTCGCGTTTATAATATTAGTTAGGATTAGGATAAGAAACTTTATTGACAGTTACAGTAACATTGTCAAAAGGACCATGAAAATATTCTATCAATTTTTCAATATTTCACTGTAGTACATGGATCAGCTAGAAGTACACTCCTATAATCAAAAACTAGAAAAGTAATCATCAGAATTGTCAGTTAACATTGGCTTTAGCTTTACCGCAGCTCGGGAGTAAATTGGAAGGAAAATATAAGCAGTACTTGAACTTATGATCTTCAAAACCAGAAAATACCGCCAGTTTCTGAAGTTAGCTGACTTCGAATTTAAGATATATATATTTTTGTAATTTATTCGTCATTAAAATAGTTTATCTAGTAGTACTAGAAAGTACTTTCAGTTGTGCAGTGCAGTCCTGAATTGAAACTTTATCAAAGCAAATATTCTGCCTGCATTCTTATTAATCTACCTGCTTACGGTAGCAACTTTTGAAAATTGAGCTGTTTACTTTTATTAATTACGACACTAACAAAGTTATTGGAGGGTTCTTAGAAAGTTGTAAAAGTTTTTGTAACCTTTGCAGATATATAGTTGTATACTTACATGAAATTTGTGAAAGTCTGGTTTCAATAGCAGCGTCTTTTGCACTATGATAACAATACAATATGTTTATATTTATTATTTAACTCGACGAACAATGGAGCAGCGCAGAATAATGAATTTTATTTTTATTATTTTGCGGGTCAGTCAATCAATTTGTTGGGAGACAATAATGTACAAGCCGATAATTGACGACCGGTAATGTACAGCCCGTATTGTACAGCATGATCATTGGTGTACCGATACATGGAATATCAGGCTTTGCATTATCGGGTCGTGAAATATCGGCCGTACATTATCGACACGGATCAATAAAGGCCTCGCTACATGGCCTGACCTGACATCGTTTGAAAGAGATGGCTATATGTAAGTTTCTGGGGGAGCGAAAGGGAGAAGCTATAACCTTAATAGTTTGTTTCTTTTGCTCCCGTGAAATTCAAATCTAGCTGTCCCTTTCACACGATGTCAGGTGAGGCCATGTATAGACACCCTTATGCACAGCGATATCTTGCTTTATATTATTGACACAGGCAATGTACGACCCGATATTGTACGGCCTGATAAATAGTAATAGAATAGTGATAGTTTGTCTTTTTGATGTTTAATAAAGTTATATTATATTGTATAAAAGACAACACATTTCTCATTGGCGGAGAGCCTCTTTGTATATGTCCATCGTGCTTCGTTTCAATGCGATAGTAGAAATAAGACACAGATTAAAAATATAAGGATTACAATTAGTACGTTTCGCTCAGCGCGCGAAATTCAAATTTTCTTGCGTTTTTTGTCAATTACAGCTTAATTACTCATAAAATTAATTTTGCGATAGTAAATAGATTGTTTCATAAATTACACTAACCAAAAATGCAAGTTGAAAGCTAGTATAAGTACATTTCCCACTAAACCAAAAACCAAGATGAAAATCAGCTTATTGAAATTTGTAGCTAAACCAATGTTATCTAGGTGATCATTTTACCCGTAATTTCATAAAACGGCTTATTTATTGGCGCAAAATTGGTTTCAATAAATCCACGACGAGTAATTAAGCTGTAATTGACAAAAAACGCAAGAAAATTTGAATTTCGCGCGATGAGTGAAACGGTGCACCTTAAGGTATATTTATTTATGTCAACTCGGAAATCTATGTCCTTTAGGTTTAGGCAAAACTGGTTAGGTCTTAGACGAAGCATCATACAGATCCTTGGGTTAGGTGATTAGTTTTTTTTTTATAAAATCCCGGAAAAAAGTGAAAGATGTTTTTTTTTAAATATTGAGTGTTACCAAGTTAAGGTGCCTAAAATAAACTATCTAACATATATAAAAACAGTGCTATGATGCTACAAAGTTACTTACAAAAATATTCCTGCAAAGCAATAAACTTACAATTTAAACTTTCACCAATTCCGGCCAACGTTTCACTTCAACAACGTTTAATCTCAAAAGATTATTGGGACCCAGACACCTAGAAAGATTGCTAATCTAGTAAAAAATGCACAAAGATGACAGCACTGCTCCACGTGAACACAAAATGTACGCACACATAGATACATTGCGTGGTTACCACGCACCACAGATAGATTCTGCATTCAGGACGCTCGAAGCGCACCACGCATCAGTCTAAATACACTTATAAGAAATAACTCAGATTGGTTGATTGTTAGACGCGAGTAGGAGTAACCTTCAGATAGCCAATGAGAACGCTTGGTCGCACTTCCCGGGACCCGCGCTTTCCTCAAACTTTGGTGACTTTTTGTAGGGACAACGAATCTCATAATGTGGTATCTAGTGTGATCTGTGCCACGCACTTACGCGGTATTATGATATCTATGCCAATGACATAGCAGTGTTGGCACACTGCGTGTCATAGAATGGTATGTTGTACAAATAGACAATACATTCGCCATGACGTGATTCGAAGTCGAAACTGTTAAGTAATCTATGTCGAAGTGTCCAAACTCTGGGTGTATTATCGGCTGTACAGGGACCCTATTCCTGTGCGCTCGAGATTATCTCGATCACTGTCTCTCTAATGTAGAATTTAATGGGAGTGAGAGTGACCAAGACAATCTTGAGCGCACAGGAATAGGGTCCGGCTGTACATTATGATAATCTATGGCATGATATTTCACGACCCGATAATACATAGCCTGATATTCCATGTACCGGTTCACCCTTAGACGAAGCATGGTTCACCAATGAGGCGTTTTCCAAAAAAAAAAAAAGTAGTTCTAAAATACTTACTAGATGGCGTAACAGACCTATCTTTTTACCTGTCATTGTCATTTCTGTCGAAATAATTTATGTTTATTTTTTAAATCGTAAATTTTGGCTCCACACGTTGTGTATTCAGCCAGTGTCAACTATTGTAATATTTCAAATGAAGTCAAATACATAGTTACGTTACTTGAAATTGTCTAAATACACATGTCGAGCCAAAAAACACGAGAAAAAAAAGGCACACGTACATTTTTTGTCTTTTATGTCTTGACAGTGACAGAAAAAACCTATAGGTACATCTAACGCCATCTATTGGGTACTTTTATTACCAGGTATTTTTTTTTTTTTGGAAAACGCCTCATTGTGGGGATATATCTAGATGCCAAAACAGTTCTAGCCTTTTTGGAGTCTATAAGGAACATACATACATCGCCTTTTATGTATAAAGGAAAGAAGATAACGTAACAAGTAATAATATGAAAATTGCCTTAAAATTTCATTGAAATCAGTCTAGCCGTTTTGGGCTGTATAGGGAACATACATACGTCGCCTTTTATGTATAAAGGAAAGAACATGACGTAACAAGTAATATTATGAGACTTGCCTTAAAATTTCATCGAATTCAGTCTAGCCGTTTTGGGCTGTTTATGGAACAGACATACATCGCCTTTACAATTTGTAACCACAGATGATCTATTTAGAAAAACAGTTTTTTTTTCTTTTTCCTCCTAAGAGGATTTTGGCGTCGCACGTCTTATGCATTTGCCAGTGTCAAGTATACTTGTATATTTTCAAGTTTTGTTAAATATTATCAAACAAGTCATAGTCAAAGGCGAGCAAAGCAAGTCACGGTCAAGTCCAAGTCATGCCCCAGTAAAGTGGTGAAAAGTTTACTAGAGCCTTCTATGGAGTTTTGGAAACAATACGAAAATTCACGTTTCACGATATTATACCATTCGCTAACACTCGTGCATTTTCACGAACACTTAACGGATAAAAATTCACCGTTTTAACACTTGAAATAACACAAGTTTTGGAAAATAATATAATGACGCGACATGATTTCTTCACGTTCCCGCCAAAACTCCAAAACAGTTTTTCCCTCAGTCGTTTTTAAATGTCAACTTCAACAGATTTTGACAGTCAACATAATTTTACCCAATAATGCCAGACTCATTGGAATATTGCTATTTTGGCAATGCGATATTTTTTTTGCTTCATGCTGCGGGCTCATCCCGTAACTCTGAAAGCGATAGTGATAGTGCGCGAGCGGGAACGCACATAATGTGACTAATTTGGTACGAGCGGGATGGCATGCTCTCGCAATCAGAACCAAGAACGTTTCAAAGCCCGCTGGTCCTAAACTTGCCGAAGTATGGGGTACTTATTGCCATAAAATATACCTACTAATTTATCGCCAATTTAGATCCCTACGTCTGAATCACAATATTCGATACGAAAATTTGCCTATAATTTGTAAATTTTTGAAATATATAAGTATGGGAGTGTTGGAATGGTGGGTAGTCGAGGATTTTAGATACATATAGCCTGAAATTGAAACTGGCTTACAACACGATATTTGGTTCGTCAAGAAACGGTATGGTCGATCATGTTAACACCTAGCCTGAAATGGGAACATGCTTACATCTCGCATTTTATTTCTTCGACGGTTAGTCGACGATACTGGAATATCGTGTCTAGTACATTATAAATAAGGAAGTGATTGTTAGTATTTTAACAAAGTAATCTAACTTTAACTGAAAAACAATTAAACAAACTATTATTAATTTATAATTGAAAAGATAATGATTATGAACTTGAAACTATAATATACACATTATTAATATAGTTATTTTTTATTGATGAATTTTCAGACAAATTTCATTTTGCACTTGGTACTTGTCATTTTGACTTTTGGCACCAGAAAAAAAAATGGGTGGGGTGGACGTTTTTCACACAGCGCCATCTAGCACCAAACTAAGCAAGTTTGTACTATGGGAACCAGGTAACTGATAGAATACATAAATACATTTTTTTTTTGTAAATACATACATTGTTATACATAGAATGTTATACATATGTATTATACATAGAAACACCAAGACAAAGAACAAACATACATGTTCATCACACAAATGTTTGTCCTGGGTGGGAATTGAACCACACCTACGCACCTACCTAGCACAGGCGCTAAGATAAAATTTGTCCACCATATTTATCCTGCAAGAACGAGACAGATGTATCCATATTCTAGCTTTGTCACGTTGACGCGAAGACAAAACGGGTTGATATAATTTTATCCCGGCACCCGTGCTAGGTCAGCAGAAGGTGGAAATCTTCCCACTTAGCCACAAAACTAGTCGTAGAAAATGATTTTATAAAATTGATTGATAAAATGATTTATATAAAATGACACGAAACAATATTTATATTCGACTCTTTAAGTAGTTTGCGCATTTTCCATCTTTCCACAATAGTAATTACCGCCAGAACTCGAACAATTGTGTCCCATGCGAAGAGTGGCGGAGGTCGGCACGAGCTGTGACGTCACAGCATAGTTAGATCGGCCGGCCACACTACGTGAGAAGCAAAAGCGACAGCAAAAACTATCATAACTTCGTAATTGTTACAGAAATTAAGATAATTTATGTAGATATTTTTACAATCTTATGAATCTTATGAAACGAAAAAAATGGATTCCGATGTTTAGGAAACTTCTCTATTTTAAACCAGTTCCTCTTGTTCAATTGAGTTCAATTCAATTCTTGTTTTAATATTTTGCATGCGTGTCAACTTTTCAAGTACCGATGACAATACAATATTATAACAGACTGCAGCTTACCTGATGATGGATACCGTAGGTGGAAAAAGGAATTCCTCAGTAACTAACAGCAGATTGACGGAGTTTGTACTCATCTGATCAGCATACAGTAATGTACTACGTACTTAGTACGTACCAATGACGGATTTTATAAAAGCTTGTCTGGGAATATAGTTTTACACTGCCACCACAGAAGATAATTTTTTTTTACTCTACTACCAATAAATTCTCATTATTTTGGATTCGGCTGGTTCTGGCCTGGCACCTGGCAACTTTGCCATTCTAGCTGGGCTTATCGCGTAACTCTGAAAGCGATAATGAGAGTTGCGCGAGCGGGACCGCGCATAGTGCGACTAAGTTGGTACGAGCGAGATGGCATGCTCTGTCAATCAGAATTACGAGAGCATTATCTTTATTTTAATTTATATTTTTTTTCGTCTTCACTACAGCTACATACATCACTGTATACTATTTCCAATTTTATTTTGAGATTTTTTAAGTTTTTTAACTTATTATTTAGAATGTGGGATAACATGATAGAATATCTAAAAGACCCTCTGCTAGTCATAAAAGTGCAAAGTTTTTTTGGCGTTATTTACAAAAGTAACCAAATAGAAAATGATTCATCGGAGTTGATTTATTCTGATAGGAACGGCCGTGAGAATGACGATTGTGATATAAAACGGCATAAACGAATACCGAGCAATATATCTAGCAGTTCCGGGTCTTCATACGATACAGACACTTCAGGAGACAGCGGCGGCAAAGAAGAAGTGAAATGCCACATAAATAATAAGTTCTGGTATTATTTATTCGTTCTTGGCACAGAGCTGGGTGACGAGCTCTTCTATGCCACTTTTATTCCATTTTGGTTTTGGAATATAGATGGCGCGGTAGGCAGGAGGGTCGTTCTTGTTTGGACAGTTTGTATGTATATTGGTAAGTAAAGGTTAAAACTACACAACTTCTAGTAAGATTTTAGCTACTGAAGGTGGGTGCTTTAGCCTGCTAATCTGGCAAGTGAGATGGGAATTTGATCCCTCTTTGCCTAAGCTATTATCCTAGTTGTATAAACTTTCAAATCACATTCTAAAATGCTATGCTGACCTTACAACTCTAATTAGAATGAAGTGAAGTTGTAGTTCTAGCATTGCTGAATATCTAACCAACTAGCACCATCCGATAGTTTTACCTGCTTAAGTACCTACAGGAATCATAATAAGGTTTTGTGGAACAAAACTGCTGTGGAAGCTGTGTTAATCCTGGGTTTAAGCTACTTTCATACCAATGAAATCCGTTCAGCCATTATGCAATTGAGTGGGAACAAATAGACCGACAAATATAAATATACCTTTGGCATTTATAATATTAGTGTGATGTGATCTCTCGCCAGGTATTTTTATATGAAACTATAACTTTCCAGGACAAGGCTTCAAAGATATAATACGCTGGCCTCGGCCTGGCTACCCCGTTCAGAAACTGCAGCAGAAATGGGCCATAGAGTATGGCATGCCATCCACACACGCCATGGTTGGGGTATCCATTCCATTCTCTGTGCTGTTCTATACAATGGATAGATATGTGTACCCGGTGCACTGGGGCCTGCTGATAGCTGTGCTGTGGTGCACCCTAATCTGTACTAGTCGCATATATCTAGGGATGCACAGTGTGCTGGTGAGTAAAATGCTCTAGAATCGGTTTTTAATAACATCTATTTAACCTTCCAGTGATCCTACCCTTGAGTGGAACATAAGTAGTTGTATGCCGGCTGTGACAAGTGCGCTTTTGTCCTCTCCCTCATACTCTCTACCTCTCATCCTCGAGGATATCACAGAAGCACAACTATCTATTGTTCATAGTTTACGTAAAATTACTAAAATAAGTTTGCTGCGGACTTGAGACTGTGTGCGACCCCTGTATGTTAATATTATGCAAAGTTGTTAATCCATAGTTAGAACCAGATTCTTTATACTATGAGTATGGGACCTTACAAGACCTCTAATCTTTAACCACTATTTATTGGGGTTAAAAATTAGCCTATGTTTAAATCCAGGTTACAAGCTCTTACGAAATTTTATACTAATCTGTCAGCTGTTACAGAGTTAAGTGGGTACAAATAGAACACTCACTTTCGCATGAATTATATTAGTGTGGTGTGATAACTCGATCCATACAATTATCCAACCACCTCAAGAAATATACTTTTTTTTTGATTTCAAAAATAATGTGTAAAAGTAAGAGCCAAACTATGGCATAAAGTAAATTAACTCTGCAAATCTACTCAGCCATTACGAAGTGAGAACAAACTCTCACACATAGGCTTCAATCTTATATTTTTTTTTTCAAAGTGTTAAAAATATGGTTAACATATTCCAGGACATAGCAGCGGGGCTGGTGCTGTCGTCAGCGCTGCTGGTGGCGCTGATCCCCGCCGTGGACCGGCTCGACGGCGCCCTGCTCACGGAGTCGTGGGCGCCCTGCCTCGTGCTGCCGGCATCCATACTGGTCATTGTCTTCTACCCTAATGCCGACAAATGGACGCCTACCAGGTGACTGCTATCCGGTCCAACAGTACCCCTAGTATAAGCACTATCGAAAAAATCCTCACTACATATACGATACATTACTTGAATATCATAGAGAAATTATACTAAGAGTGCTAATGTCCATAGAAAGATGTAACTCCATTGTAGTACCGACGAGGACATAAGATGTCGCTAGCGCTTTAATCTGCGACATGATCGTCACAATTTCTGCTTGTGCTTGTAATAGAAACGCATCCGTAATGGTACGAAGAAAAAACGCGACTTTGAATTTTGTATTAATAATATCAGTAAAATTATTCATTTATATTTAACTAGTTGATTCCCACGATTTCGTACGCGGGCTTAGGGCTCAGAACTGAGACTCTGACTTTGTGTTCTCAAATACAAAGTAAAACTAATGAACTTCCTCACAAAGTTTTATCTATTAAGATCCACCGACCATTGTTTTCGAAAACCGCATATCAACACATCACTTAATTCTACAAACTCTCAAGATAATCAAAAAACCAGCCTAAGCTGAGCCTTGTGCACTAAGGATCCGGTATTTTCTGTGGTTCAACATGTAATAGACATCCTATGATTAGCCTTGTGGCTCAGTGCGTGGAAATCCGCTTTCTGAGCTGTAGATTGTGGGTTCGATTCCCACCCAAGACAAACATTTGTGTAATGGACATGGATGTTTATTCTTTGGCTGGGTGTTTCTATATATTCTATGTAAGTATTTACAAAAAAAAAAAGCATTTATGTATTATATCAGTTAACTGGTTCCCATAGTACAAGGTTGCTTAGTTTGGGGCTAGATGGCGCTGTGTGTGAACAACGTTCACCAATATTTATTTATATTCTCATATTGTCCTTAACTGCGTCATAACTTCAATATTCCTGCACCGATTTTGATGAATCTACAGAACAAATTTTAAAAAACTGCATGTATACCTGTGCCTTCCCATGTTAAGTTTCTGAGTTTATCCCGGACAGACAGACAAATATTTTGAAAACTATATTTTTGAATTCTGTTTATCCCAAACACTTCTAAAAAAATGTATTTTCAACTAGCTGCGCCCCGCGGTTACACCCGCTATTCTACAGAAACTGAATATTTTTACGGGATGAAAAGTAGACTATGTGTTAATCCAGTGTGTAAGTACCAAATTTCATTCAAATCCGCTCAGCCGTTACTGAGTTGAATGGGAACAAACACAACCCCCGACTACTGAAATGTTTGTTAACTTTGACAACAGATTACTTCTAATACTGCCTTTGTCGGGCACTAAGCAAATGACAAAGGCAGCAACAGACTTAATCTGTCATCAAAGTTAACGAACGTTTCAGTATTCGGGGATTACATACTTACACACTTAAAACTTTCGCATTTATAATATAAGTGTGATGTACAGTAATCCCCTCGTTACATTTTTATTATAAGTATAGATATAGATTATTAAAACGGCACTGTCTATTTGCGTTACTTGTCTAAAGCTTACTACAACTATTCGCACCAAGAGGTGGCGGTCTTAGGTGGCGCGGGAGCGACTCCTTATAGTTAATATTCGTTTGAACCTGATTCAATAGATGGCGTTACGAACACTCCAACTCCATGCTACATCATATGAATACGAAATGTAAGAATATACAGAATATAATTATTATTTCCATGGCCAAAATCTACTTTTCGTTATTTCATATTCACTACAATAGCGGAAAGTACATCATAACCAACGGCCAGAAGGCATCCACCGGTTGTCCGTGACTTTCGTAATGCGTTTCGCTTTTGTCGGTACACCCAGTGGGAGGCCTAACTATGCTGCGTCTTCCGGTTCGGGGTTGCCACTCAGAGCCTTTCTTACCCATCGGTTATCGGTTTTTCGAGCGATGTGACCTGCCCATTGCCATTTCAGCTTACGAACCCTGAAAGCTATGTCACTCCAGTTCTTCGGCGAATATTCTCGTTTCGGGTTTTGTCGCGCAAAGAAACTCCGAGCATAGCTCTCGCCATTGCCCGCTGTATGTGAGTCTGAGTTTCTCTAAAAGGCCAGTAGTCAAGGACCACGTTTCAGTTCCATATATCATCTCTGGCAACACACAGACACTGCGGGATTTTGGAATTTTTGCACAAGTCAGACCCCCAAGTCCCCGTTGCACCGAAGACATTGTGGAAGTCGCGGGCAACCGGTGGATGCAAGTGGCACGTGGACGGTGTGGCGCTCTAAGGGGGAGGCCTATGTTCAGCAGTGCATGTCTTCTAGCCGATAATGTAATGTACCATAGCGTAATTACTAGTTAGTACTAGAATGGTAGAGTAAATACTTCACGCGTCCATCTGTACTGGCATAGAATGAATCCGGAGTACTCTTGACTGCCGATCAATCACAATATTAGTACCTACCTGTCACGCTTAAATATTTGCAGTAGATAAACGACATAATAATCAGTTTATCGCACATTTGTATCACATTCTTTCAACTAAAATTGTTTCTGTTTTACGCTTAAAATGAATACCTATACGTGACGTTAGTTTTATCTTTTCTGTAGTAGGTACTACTTAGTCAAATGATATCAAATCATTACTCATTCTTAGATTAATCTAATCACTCATTACTAAACGAAAGAATATGCTTATTTCGTTACACTTGGCGTTATAAGGTATTAAAAAACATTTTAGAATGTTCTCAGTAATTTAAATGAATAAAAATGTTGTTTGTGCGAGCGAGAGAGCGTGTACGACGTAAATGCGTAGGCACTTCATTCGACAAAATATAACTTGCAGGAAACATGAAGATGAGTACGTACGTACATTAATACATGGCCAAAATCAAAAGTATCATTTTGTCTTAGTCGAATGAAAATCAAGAACATACATTTAGTACTTTATGTTCGGTATTACTGCGACATGTCTGTTGCAGTAACGCCGATCGAAACGGCTAAATCTAATTATAGCGAGTTTTCAACGAAAAAGGATATGCTTCTGGCATTATAAATAACAAAATTGGATCAGGAAGAAATTGTATGCGCAGTATTCTATGGTATTCTAGGTAGCACAATCCACAACAAAAGAGCAAACATTTACAAAATGATCGTAGGTATAAGGAACATTTAGATTATATTATGTAGTATGTATGTATTGTACTCCATCCACGAAATTTCCTAAATTTTACTTTACCTGTTGACCTGTGTTTAATACTAAAATTATACAGAGGACCTTGAGTTTTTTTTTTGACCGAGTGAGCGAAGCGAACGAAGGGTGTCAGTTTTAACTGGTAAAATTGGCTTTCATCTGCGCCCGTATGTTGGTACTCGCGTACAGGTCGTATTTTTCAACCAATATTGGCGAAACGTAAGGTTCTACGATTTTTTAGACTTCTTTATTCGTCGGCGGTTTTTGATTGGTACTTACCCAAAAAAAAGGAAAAAAATGTTTAGGCTCGATGATAAAAAATTCGGAATAAGGCTTGGCTTGTCAAATAGGTTCTGAAAAGATTTGTCGCAGTTCAGTTGCGGGTCCTCGGTGTTCAAAGATTACCAAATGTATTTGTTTGTTTCAACTCGGCTACAGGTTCGATCGCGGTTGCCTCTACCTCCGCGCTATACAACTCGTTTGAAAAAGTTCGGCAGCGCCTTCAATATCTACGACGAACAGCATCAGAGCAGAGATCTCAGCAGGATCTCTGATATATTTACAAAGGATTTTGTTTGTTGTAGGGGCGACACGACCATGATAGTGAGCGTCTGCGCCGGCATCCTGGTGGGCTCCTGGACCAATTACCAGCTCGGGAACTTACAAGCCAGCTCGATGTCACCGCCCTACCCCATCATCTGGCCCTCCATCGAGATGCTGGGCTGCACACTACTGCGCACCACGCTCGGCTTCTGCGGCGTGTTAGCCACGCGAGCTATCGGCAAATCCCTCTCGTACGCCTTCATCTGCGCACTACTGGGTAAAGACAAGAACCAACTCCTCGACTCGGAGAACAGCCTCGACAATAAGAACAAGATCATCGTCGAGCTCTGCTACAAGTACTTCACGTACGGTATGATAGGGTTCAACACTACCTACGTCTTCCCTAACGTGTTCGAGTTGCTCAAGATCAACAGGCCCACTTACTACACTGAGATATAGTTCTAGTCGCGTCCCTGTACAGTATGAAAAGTAAACGAGGTGTAACAGTTCGGTTATGATTACTGGATGACGTAGCGCTACGTCAGTACGCCGACACACAGCACGTCGCACTCGCACTCGCACCGGGCTGGTGAAGGGAAGCCTGCTCGTGCAAGGTGGCTTTTAATACCATATCACATCAATCTAATGAAAATACTACTAAAGTCACAATTAATTTTAAAATCACTAATTTGGAGTATGAACCTTAAAAAAAAACAAACAAAATTTGCTTTTTACCACATCCTGATAGTAAGGAATGAAGTGGTCTAGGATGCAGCACGCTTACCTAATAGGTACTTGTTTACTCTAGATTTGAAGGCACGCATAGTGTACGCTTTCGGGAAACACACATTCTCGTTGTGCGTATACACATTGTGGAATCGAAGTGCTTGGTGCGTAGGTACGTACGGTGGCCATTCCCCGTGCCCACCGCGTACGTGTACGGGTCGCGATCGTTCGACCGTCCGGTGGTTGTCCGGTGATAGAAAATTCATTATAACCCATCAAATAAAAGTTATAATTCAGAAATCTTATAAAGTTAGTTGTAAGTAATCGCTAACGGGATTGTGTGATGCTGTTGCTGTTACAGGTGCTTTAATAATAAACCTACTTCCAAACAATGTCAATCTAATCATTCGCCTAAACGTAATAGTATAATAACGGAGTAGTTTAAAAGGCGACGTCCATACGACCTTAAAGATAATATACAAGGGCCATTTTTGATTACTCCTAGGATGGAGAAAACTAAATTATCACGAAATGAATATATATTTAAGTTTTTCTACACCTGCCATTTTCCACAATTTATGATGATATTTATTTATTTTGTCATTTTTTTAATTTATCCTAGATGAATTCCCCACATATAGAGAACTAGCTGCGCCCCGCTGTTTCACCCGCTATTTTACAGAAACCGATATTTTTTCCGGGATAAAAAGTAGCGTATGTGTTAATCCAGGGTATAAGCTACCTCCATACCAAATTTCATTCAAATCGGTTCACCCGTTACAGAGATGAACGGCAACAAACACACTTATATACTTACACACAAACTTTGGCATTTATAATATTAGTGTGATTTACGGAAAAGATCGCTCCGCAAAAAATATGCTGACCAAGATCTGTATGTAAATATTATAATGTTAGCTATACATGTATTTAGTTCCTATAAGTTCATAAGTTCGTTTTCCGTCCGACTAAATTTTTCAGTTGGACCACACTTTGTTGAAAAATACGGTCAAAGCTTGCACTCAATCTGCACTCTATTCAATTGATGTTAGGGAAAAAACGTATAGGTTTTGGTAAATATTTGTACCCACTTGGCGATGACTTATTAAACTTGTCTGTAGTATTATTTTATTTGTTGTGTAAAACCCGTGCCTACCATTCGTTCGAGGTGTTTGAGTGATGTCAAGTAGGTTAGTGTGGGCTCGAGGGAAATACCTCTGCATAGCGACACAAGTGCCCACTATAACGGTCTTTCCCAGAAAAGTTCCATATTTCAGAATATCGTATTGTATACCTCGCAACTCACTTCCCTTCTATATTATTAAAAACGCTTGTGGGTAATACCCCCGTTTAGTAACTCTGCTTCAGTGTTCACCTTTGAGCCCAATTTGGTTTCCCGAAATTCCTTTTAGCAATGGGGATTTTCCTGTGGGTATTATGTAGAGGGAAGATTTCTAATTTACTTTAGGTATTGGACACTTTGACTACCGAAATAAAGTAGCCAGTCTGATGGTAAGCGCCACGCGTTTTATACTCGGATTATGTGCGACACCGCACAGCATTTGTCACCCTGACACCCTATCTACTTATTCTCGTTGGGCCCTATAGTTTTATTTTGTTTGCACACTACTGCTTGATGGCGTGAAAACTGACATGGTAAAGGTTTGGTTTTTGCTCCTAAGACGGCTTTTTATAGAAGCCTTTAATAATGTATTTGAGTGTTTTGAGTTACCTAGGTACTTATCGCATTATCAAAAATAAGTTGAATAGATCTATACTTAAAAGTATGCCGTGATTCAAGTTGGAAAAGTTTAATAAAAAAAACTATTAATATGGATTCATAGTAGATAAATAACACACCACAAAAACTATTCTCCTTATTTACTATTGGTCACCTCGGGACAGTGCAGAGTACATAAAGCGCGCCCACAAAATGGACACATATACGCCCACATAATATTGATTTTATTATAAGCCTTAACTCGCCCGAATGGAGTTCAGTTTTAAACTATTACCTTTCATTATTTAGTACCTGCAACACGCACTCCTCCAGCCCGCCTCTTTCCTGTGAATGTTGTAACTTGGGATTCCCTCGGACTCGGACTTCCACCGAAAGGAAATTCAATGTTATAGGTATTACATTCTGTTTACAGCGGCGGTGGCATTTTGATCTTTAAAGCGATTAGCGGACGACAGCTGCGACCCAGAATGAGCTGCGCATTTAATGGTCTTAGCTCACTACACCAACCCGACATCGGGGCCAATTATTAACTATCGAACCTTTTTATCAAATTTGAATTTCGAAATACTTTGTTTGGAATCGATATGGGTACTTTTTGGGTGCCATACGTAGGTACGTAGGTAGCGTGACGCAGAGCCGAAGTTAAGTTTACTTCGGTTTTTCGACCGGGGAGAGTCGATGCAGTATGCAATGACCTTAATTAATTCATCATAATGCCTAAACCTACTTGGGTTTCCCAGTTTTTATTGTTATTGTTGCTAAAGAGAATATTGTTTGTCATTATTGACCGAGCGAAGCGAAGGTCTCAGAGTTTACGAGGACAAATTGGCATTTGTATGTATGTTTGTGTGTATATTTGTCCGATGATAACTTGCGAACCGTTGATCCGATCTTCATGAAATTTTGTAGGCAAGTAATTCATTTCAATACAATTTTTAAGTTCGAATATGAGCTGAATTGGTCGAGCGGTTGTGAAGATATAGAGGTCGCGAGGTCTCAGTTCGCCGCGAACTACTAGTACTCATCGGCCTTCGCCCTCAAATCTTCATACAAACCTTGTCCTGACAATTACGAAAACAGCAAAAAATGTCATCAAAATCGGTCCAGCCGTTTTTTAGTTTTAACGAGACTAACGAACGGTGATTCATTTTTATATATGTGAGTCATTTTTATATATATATATATATAAATGAATCACCGTTCGTTAGTTTCGCTAAAACTAAAAAACGGCTGGACCGATTTTGATGTCATTTTTTGCTGTTTTCGTAATTGTCAGGACAAGGTTTGTATGAAGATTTGAGGATATATATATAGATTACGGATAGAGACATTTAAATTGTTAAATATTAGTTAATTATGAATTATATCGCAAATATTACTCCGAATTTTAATTTACCTAAAAGAAAAATGGTGTTTTGTGAATAATTTAATAGGAACGACATACAATTTTATTTAGTTTATTAGATATTATTTTTATTCATTTTAGAAAGTATTACCCAATATACTCATTATCTTCGTGTGATGTACAAACATTGTATTGTTTTTATGTGTTTTTTTTTGTAGTGTTTTTATTTATTCTGTTTATGAAAGCCATGTAGCTGTACCTTATGTTGTGAGTATCTTTAATGTTAATTCTGCCGCAAAGGCAACAATCATGTGAATTTTAAAATGTATAAGTTTATCCTTAACAAAGCCGGCAGGTTTGTTTACAATTTTATCGTTAGGTTAGGTTTGGGTGCCGCGTGTGTGTTTTCAAAATAAGAAATCTTGTCTTCTTAGAAATACAAAACACGGCGAAACAGCAAATTCTTTAGCTGGGATTAGTATACTACTAAATATGTTATCAGGAGTGCGTTGAGGAGACTTTCTGCTTAAAGTTAAGTCATCAGACTTCAGACTGGTGGACTGGAGTCTTTTGACTCAACCTATACTTACTTCGTTTGTAAACTAGCCAAATTTTAAATGGTCAGAGCGTTGCTGAAGTCGCCTTAACGCACCCGGAAATAAACAGTTTGACTCTTTAGAAATGTTAGATGAAGATTTTTTTAATTTGTCTTTTGGCTGGAGCGTGGCGACGACACTACGACAAATATCGAGAAGGTATTCGATAATGTTTTATTCGGTATTTGCGAGTGTATTCTAGCAGTAGCCGATAACGGTTAGATTTAAGTGCCTTATTGCTTAAAAATGTTTGCACAAACCATTAGAATAATGTTAATCCGACATTTGTTGAAAACTGTCGCGTATATTGAACAACGAAAATGTTGAACAACGAATAAGATTGTCTATGATATAGGTTCGAATTATTTTAGTACCTAGGTACCTAATTGTTTGTAATTTTAGGCACTACCGGGAGCTTCGATGTTAAATCGCCTCCACTAAATCATTCCAATTTCTTATGTAAGCACGGAAAGTTACCAGCATGTGAAACACAACACAGTTTATCATTTTTTTTTCTGATGAGTTTTCTACAAAATATGGTAAAGAATCATACATTAAACCCCAATATCTCAAAGTGGGTGGTGGGCAAAATAAGGTTGAGAATCTATGGTCTAGACGTTTGTCGTTTGTTCGCCAACAGCAGGTCATTTGAAATGTGATGAACATTAGTCTTGTAACAGGAAAACGAGTGCTTGTGGAGTAGATAACGTGCAGCGGCAACCGGCGCGGCGCCGGCGCCGGCGCCACCGTGCGTGCACGCATGGATCGATCTTGCATGCAATGGACACCCAGTCACCGCCCCAGCTGTAAGTGACAGCTTGCACTGCGAATTACCTAAGAGAATGATCCGTCAAAGCATTTTATTTGTAATCGGTAATAATACAAAAAAAATAAAATTCTGTATTTGCATATATCACGGCTAAACTAAACATTGTTATTAGATACTAATTGTAATTATTATCTATATTAGTTTGTTACTTGTTAATGTCCACAATAAGCAAATATTAAACCAGATTAAATGGTTGCCATACTAAAATAATTATTTGCACAGATTGCATTCCACGTGATTTATATTTTCATAAGTTCATTAAATCTTGTCTAAATAGAGGTAGTTTTTTTTTTTATTGGGATTAATTTTTGATTAAAAGCGGGGAAAATTTAAAATACGAATATACGGTACGATACGAGAATAGACGGTAGTTTTATATACCCAAGTGTCCAAAAACCTGAATGAAGTAAGTAAATAAATCAAGTTGAAAAAAGAGTATCTTTTATTATTCAAATTCAAATCATTTAATTCAAACTAAAAAGGTCCTTAATACAGAAAAAGAAATTCAGTTCAAAAAACTAAAAGCACACAATGTAAACCTGCTTCTACCCTACTGTCTATAGATACAACATTGATAACATTTTTTAATATGTGACTGTCTGACTTTAGCTAGTTATTTAATCCCAAGCTAATTCTGATATGCGTATTAGAATTAACACCTCGATGAGCTAAACATTTCTGTGCTGTTTAAATATTTTTCCTTCTTGGCCGTCCATATTTATTCCAGATTGGGTAGGTAGGTACCTACGGTTAGAATAATCAGAAATCAGTCTCGCATACTGGTCTCGCCGGCACCTCGACCGGCGGCGCAGCGTGGTGGCACGTGCGCACGCTACCTACGCTACGTACACGAAAACAAATGACCTCATTGACTTGGCGCCAATTAATTACACACGGGCGGCGGCGCCTGAACTCATGATTATACCGATGAAGATGACGCACACAGACGACACGGGTATTGGCAGATCTCGGATCGAAACCTTTCCGATTGAGCTGAGAATACGGTAACAGAATAAGATACTAATAGATTATGGCTAACGCTCCTTGTCCACGTATTGTCGCTTTCTTCATAGGTACGTTCGTCATTTGCCGCATTACCGCTCGTGCGCTTGCGTATAAACAAACAGTTTTATATTCATAGGGAGAATTTTGTGAAACAAACGAAGCTCTGTCTACGGAGCGGCAACGTCGTATTTGTGTAGTGGCAAGCAATCGTTGCCACTTCCTCAAAAGAGCTCAGTTTGTTTATGCGCAAGCTGCAAGCAAGCCGTACAAGCTGCAAGCAAGCCATACAAGCGGCAAATAACTAACATGCGTATGAATTAATCGACACTACTGGACAGTCCAAAGCCGATGTTTTATCAGCTTAAATCTTTTTGAGCTGTGTGAGTGTAGGTAGAGGTACTACGCAGGCTCCGAGCCCCTTTGACACCGAAATATGCGTACTGAGTAACCGCTTGCGCCATCGTCCGAACTAATGCTCGAAAAGGCTTACGCGTACTGTACCGTGTACCTACGTGCCAGATTCACTAGATTTGTGGGTTAGTTTCAATTTAAAACAATTTAATATAATTATATCCAATATATTTTATCAATTATACATACACAACAAAAAATAGTAAATAGATTATAAACTAGAGATTATTTTCGCTACTATTGTTTTACAATAATTATATCCAATATTTAATACGTTTACATAAACCTAATTTATAAAGGTAATACAGTTAAATATTATTTATGTACTTTTTAACAATAAATTATTTATTCACCCAGATAAAGAAAAACAAAACATTATAATAACATATAAAATATGTAGGTCGGGTTGTCGGCTTTTTGTTACATTACATAAATAAATCAAGTAACTGAACCATACAAATGAACATTACAATAGTAACTTGTTTGTATGCCAAGTCCTGTCAACGTCAACACCCCATCTGCCAACTACCTTGCCTTGCTATGACGTCACGGTGGTGAGGTAAGACAGCTCAGCCAAGGCACAGGAAGCGACTCGCTTCAAATCAACTTACAGTGCAGACGTTTTTTTTCTTGTTGCTCTCAAAATAATCTGTCCTTTGGATTTGGCACAATGTTTCATCAGACCTCACGCATAAATAGCACCTACTACTACTTATAGAATTGAATGTCTTATGCAGGCCTCATGTCGATACTGTACCGCTACAATACCAAACGCGTGAAATCCTACGTCGGCGCCCTAGCATCCTACGTCAGCGCCCTACCATCCTACATCGGCGCTCTACCATTCTACTTTGGCGCCCTAACAATCTACATCGGCGCCCTACCATCCCACATCGGCGCCCTACCATCCCACATCGGCGCCCTACCATCTTACATCGGCGACCTATCATTCTAGATCGGCGCTCTACCATTCTAAATCGGCGCCCTACCATTCTACTTAGGCGCCCTAACAATCTACATCGGCGCCCTACCATCTTACATCGGCGACCTCCACCCTACATCGGCGCCCTACCATCCTACATCGGCGCCCTACCACGGACTAGTGTCAAAGTATTCGTGTCGATCTCCATACATTTTTGCATGGGATATATTGTCGACAGTGGTTCGTGCTAGGAATTTTCCTTACAGAGTCCTCATCTCATGCGATATCCGCCTTAGCTACTGCTTTCCTGAGAAAGTAAGAGCAAGACTTCTGCCTAACAGCAAAACATTTGAGCATAATCAACATAATTCATGTACTTCTTTAAAATTAATATAAGTATCGCTTCAGTTTAACTGAATTATCTATTGAAACTTTGTCAACTTCAAAATGAACAAAAACCAGCATTTATCGACAATTTTATTTTAACAGTAACTTTCTTAACAATAAGACTAAATCATTCTTCGTTTTGTACAAGGCGAAGGCGATCTATCGAATAATGTTTAAACAATTATACCGATAATCTAAAATTAGTTGCATAATTATCATAAAAACAACTAACACAAAAACTATTACAATTTTGACTATGTTTATTATAAGGCTAATAATATATCATCCGCCTTAGAACTATCAGAATAAAGGTCAGCGCACACGAGACTAAATTTGAACCCCGGACTGGCGCATGGCGCGGCGGACAACAGTGTCTCGTTTGCGCAGGCTATGACAGTGGCCATCTTTTTACCTAAATGTTTAGTTTTCTCCAATTCCTACCACATAAAATATTTTAAAGGCAGAACTGAATTTTTTCAGATCTTGGATCCATTTGCTGAATAGTTTGTATATTTACACTAAGTACAAAAAAATCCAACAGTTATTCGCGATTCGCTTCAGATGGGTGAAGGTGAAGGTGAAGCGATGAACAGACTATTCTATATTGTCTATGATTTATTTGAAGTTACCCCCGACCGAAGCATGACAGCGCTCAGAGGTAGATTCGCAGTTCGCTGACGATCCGAAACATCACAACTAGTGATGGCACTTCGGCCGGGGGTGCAGTAAATAAAACGTTCCGTGTGACATCCAAAATCCAGCAGTGTCTCTGGGATGGGGCCGAGTGTGTGCCTCGTGTCCACCGGCAAGGTACATCTGTGTCGGGAGCTGCTTGCGTGAGGGAGATGCAAGATGCGCGAGGGTCTCAGGCGACGAGCGGCGGGTTGAGGCTGTCCCGGAGCTTCTCGAAAAGGCTCTCGTTATCGCTGTCGTAGTCGTACTCCTGGAAACAACGGGAAACAAGCGTCAGGCGGCGTAGACACAAACTGCGACGTTTACATAAACTACAAGGTAAACAGGAAAACCGTAACCGTTTATTTCCGTATCCATTTATATTTATACGATATGCAAAACAGTTTTTATGCACGTTTAATTATCGAGTCGTAGTCTCTTAGAAACTCGTCAGAGTTCGAGAGATGCCCTTCTCCCGATCAGTGATCAAATCCTGCAGTAGTGATCTACCCCACCATTGCTTTAGAACAAGGCGGGGTAGATCACCTTGGAATCTGCTGCAAGGAACTGGTTTCTGCTGCCCGGAAGTTACTCCCGGACCCCACAAGTGTGGGTAACGACCGCTGCGACCTGGGGCTCATTCAATTGAATGGTGTTTGTTATGCTTCTACAACGGCTAGATCATCTAAGACAAATGCGACAAGTGCTCACATCATCATCGGAATCGGATTCTGTATCGGAGTCGAATGCAGCGAAGGCTTTCTGCAGGCGGGTGTGGCGGCGCGCGAGGCGGCGCGGCGTGCGGCCCGCGTGGTCGCGCGCGCGCGCCAGCACGCCGGGCACGCGGCACAGGTACTCCACCACGGCCGCGGCCCCGCGCGACGCCGCGATGTGCAGGGGACTCCACCCGGACAAATTTTCCTGCAAACAAACGCGTGCGTTATAACTACAATCTTACACAGGTGATGGCAATGACGACGCTCTTACGGTAGAACGATGGAGAAAACGTCCATGCGGAATGTCTTAACTCACCATCAGTTCGATATCGCTCACTACCGACCATAAGCCTCATGTTAGGCCAGTCTTCCCTTATTATGAAAGGTGTAAACGAAAAATGCGAGTGTGTCGCAGCTAATATCAGATATTTTGTGGTTTTCTGAAGTAGGTAATTATGGCATCGCGCTCTACTGTATTTTTCTATGCTTTATCCAGGTCTGAGAGATTTTTCTACGTTTTCCTCAAACATTTGCATCGTTACTACGGTACAACCGAAACAATAGACGAGGCAAACGATCGCAGCAAATAGCAAAAAAACCCGCGACGCACGAGATAGCGGCTATCAAGCGGATTACCGACGTGCGACCCTGTGGAAAACCCCTCGCCTTCTCAAACGAAAACCGCCTTAGGGCTGCCTGTTGTTAAAAGACTAAAGAAAACACCGAGTACACATGACAAAATAAATGATCTTACATAAAGCGCATAAAACCTGGAGCTAGTCAAGTAGTACAGAATACAGTAGAGAACTCTGCCCCTCTAAAACCAGAAAACGTAGCTAAAGTGTATTAAAAAAAAGTAACGATAAATGAAATAAACATAATGACTATCCTTTACAATCAATGGGCACAGGTACATCCCTACTTATCTTAGACAGCCGTGACTCGAGCTAAGGGCATACGGTATCAGCCATCAACGATGTTGACCGAGATGGAATGATGTTTGATGACAAGGGCTTCCAAACATATCAAGCGGGGGAAACAGATAACATTCTACAAGATTACATTGACGTTATTGGAAATTATACTTACAATAACAAATGAAATTTGACCTAGATAGCGAAGGTTTCTCGAAAGAAGAATCGTCTGGTAAAACAATGAAGCAAGGACATCAAAAGTGAAGACATGCGATAAAACCCAAAAGGAAAACTGAAGCTGGGTATTCATACGGGCTTCCCAAATGTAAGCAAAATTCTGATGATTCCACAAAACTAACTGAATCACAAGAAACCGCAGTTAAAACTACAGACTTTTACTCTTATGGGGAGCCAACATTTCATTTGTATGACAATCAAATATCGCGGGTAAGTAATTAAAATATGGAATTTTGTTGATCCGAATAGTATTCTGAACAAACAGTTCCGAGTTTGCGAGGGTTTTTTTGGAGTTTACACAAGAGTCTGAGCTCAGCAAACAGCGTGGTTCCCCAGAGCACCGACGAGTAAACGACATTCCTGTGAAATTGTAAATATCGCAAGACGGAATCGGGGATCGTCCGACCGTTGTCAACAAGCTATTCTGAGAAGGTCGGGATTATTTTCGGTACATTTACAACTAGTACGCGAGTGAGTGTTACACAATCAGAGGTAAGATAAAATAAGCCTGTTGTGTTAAAAACAATGAATATGCTTTTAGTAACTAACAATGAAGGATGTCGTGGAAATCCCAGCACTTAATAAATCGAAAGTATGATAAGTAAACACTTGTGACTTTGTGCTCAACAATATCGTTGATTATACAAAACAACGTATATTGGTTATTATGTATACGTAGCATATAATATAACGTTATACAATTAACATCAATCCGTTAATATTATAGGATATTATTTATTTGCTATACGTTTAGAATCTAGACGTAGGTAAAGCAAATATATCTATACTCTAGATAATGTAAAAATGTCTATAAAAAATAATGCTTTTGCAATTTAATGTTGCTTGGCTGGACCACTTTTTTAGTTTCAAGTATCTCGCACATGACTCCGTATCGATAGGACGTGTCATCACGTATTCACCATGAGTCTTGTAACATTTTTATACCTTTTCCGAAGTAATATACGAGTAAACGCGTAAACAACATACAGATTACTCACTATTATTATATGTTGGGTAGATGCTACTTCCTTGAGGGACACCGCGAGAATCAAAATTTGCAGCCCACGAATAAGTCTATTGTCCCTGCAGAGATTTATTTCTTCAAGTGGACGTTTTCTCTGTGATAACTAAGATCTAAGACTTTAATTATATTTGTGGCTTCTTTCGGTCTTATATTACTCAATACTCAATCATTTATTGCGACATGCAGGTTTAAGACCTGCTTAAAACATGTTTTGAGTTTAGTAATACAAATGACCCTATTAGGGTATGGCAACAGTTGGTGCGGAACGTTCCATTTGTAAATCGACAAAATTATCTTTAAAAAATTCGTCTAAATAAAATAATCAACATTATCTAAATCTTAGTTTGTTCAGAAATGTATTAAATATGTTTACAGCCATTGTATTAAGTCCAGAGCTGTGCATTTCTAAAATAGACTTCGGTTCAATGAGGTTGAGTTGCTTGTATTGGTATCTAGTTTTGCGTGATTTGTGTGTAACTTTATTAAAGAAGTGAACGATTTAGCGATTCCAAATATGGAAATAGACAATAACGATACAATTTTAAATTTGATAAAATATGGTTTGTAGAAATTTGACATGGAAATGTCAGGGGATGTTACATAATTTTCTTTATGGGCTTTGGTGACGAGACGAGCATGTCGCTGACATGATGTTAAGCTTCACGCTTGCCAATTACAGTACTAGTACTTGCAGAAGTTATATTAGCGATGATACGAATACATTTCTTCTGGGCAGTAAATAGGTCTTCTGCATTTACACTGTTTCCCCAGATAATCACCTGTTTACTGTCTCGTCTTTAGCATCTTTGTTAGGTCTGACAATTGAGGTCTGTTTCATAGTTTTTCTCGAATTACCTTTTCCTATCTTTCCTCCTAAATTTATGATAATCTGTATGATTATATTACGAGATGGTCCTTACCTTGCAGTTGACGTCTGCCCCGTAGTAGAGTAGCGCTTGCAGCGTGGGGATATGTCCTGCTGTCGCCGCCACATGTACACACGCCTGACCTGAAACAAGGCAATGCCACTATTCAGAAATCAATGGGACAAACCTAATTCTACTCGAGTCGAAATGGAAGGAATAAGAAGGAGGTAGAGCTTAGGAAGGTCCTATTCTTCCTAAGCTCTTTTTCTTACCCCTAATATATAATAATAATGAATCGCCGATCATTAGTCCCGCTAAAACTCAAAAACGGTTGACCGATTCTGATTTCTTTTTTGTTGTGTTCGTAATTGTCAGGACAAGGTTTATATTACGGAGAGTTTTACGAGGCCGAAGGTGGCCTGACTTCGCGTACGAAGTCACGGGCATGAGCTAGTGTAATATATATAATCCAAATAAATAAATAAATAAATATCTGGGACATTATTGCACACACGGTCATCTGACCCCAAACTAAGCAAAGCTTGTAATATGGCTGCCAGAGACTGATATACGTACATAGATATTTTTTAAATACATACTTATATAGATATTAACACCCAGACATAGAACAAACACAAATATTCATCACATAAATGTTTGTCCTAGATGGGAATCGAACCCACGCCCCCAAGCACAGAACGTAGGTTCACTACCAACTGAGCCACCGGGGCAGTCAAATAATACTAGTAGTTCTGCGAACAGAAGACCTCGCGAGAACTTTTCGTGTGGGTAGGTCGAGTTACCCGAAGGATAACAATATGGTCAATATATGCCGAAACGTGAATTTATAATATAAATAAATACCTTACCTACATTCAATAACTTACATGAAAAAGATTAATTTATCTTTGTCATATATCAGTGTTTCCCAACACAGGTATTTAAAATTTGTTTTAGTAGAAGATAGTATGGATAACTTACAAATTGGATTGATACGATTGATAACTTTAAACTGACGGGGTTTTTCGTACGATAAGCGATCATTTATCGAGTAGCCCTAATAAGCTAAGCTAACGAGTTTGCGTCATTCTAATGCGCAAATTGACACAAATCAAATTAAAGCTTGTAGTTTTTTTTTTATGGAATTTGGTGACGGGACGAGCAAGTCGCTTACCTGATGTTAAGGTTCACGCCTGCCCATAACAGTTCAGTGCCACCAAGAATTTTGAACTTCAACAGTTCAAAACCATGCGCGGCAATGCACTGCCCTGGTCACCCTGAGATATTCGATGTTAAATCTCTATGTGCACAGTAATTACGCTGGAAACATCGCCCTTCAATGCGGAACACAGTAATGTTTGCACACTACTGCTTGGCGGTTGAATAACTGGCAAAGGTGTGGTACTTCCCCAGGCGGACTCTGCAGAAGAGCCCTACCACTACCGAAATGCTATGTCTTATGCATAAGTTTTGTGTCACCAACGAGCGTCTAAGCGGCACCACATACCAATACTACAAATGTTGTGCATCGCACATTTATCGCATAACTACATTTCAATGAGAGTGCGCTAATTAAAATAGAAAGCACACCACATTCCGTCCACCGAATAGTGTGCGACGTAACACAAATGTCTTACTGCACACAAATGTTTTAATGGTGTGTGGTACGGCTAAGAATCCATGACTGACGTTGCAAAATACCAAATTTTGAATCAGATTGTTGTATTAATACTGATTCGTTTGTGACTCATAATAATAACTGAAGTTTGTTTGCAAATTTTATTTTATGAAATCATCCGTTTCGGTTTGATGACTGGGTAGTACCTATTCTACGTGTTTTCTGAATCAATCCATGAGGTCATCAAAGGAAGCAAGGAAAAAAAAGCTAGACGTACTTAAATGACATAAATGTTTGTGACGTAGTTTACTCATTTTGTCCTGCGTGTACCTACTTACACTACACATCATATTTTTAAAGGTAATCATACATTAAACATACGCTTACGTATTCTATAATACAAGGTGTGTCGGTACCCATTGGGTAATAATTAAATGCACAGGTAAATTTTATACAGGTATGTTACCGTACCTACACATATGTTTACCTGATAACGCCAGTTCAATTATTACATAATAAACTGCACGACGTCATACATGTATGTTACAGTCTGTTGTTATGGAACCTGACGTGTAACAAATGGTTCTTAATAAAAAAAAGTCTGAGTACTACGCGGGTGAATTTGATTGATATATGTACAAAATTTTGTTTGATGACGTATTTTAAGGCGCATTAGGTCTAGTTATGGTAATAAAACACAACACTCGTTCTAGAGACTGAACGAAATGTTTTACTTTATCTCCGTAACAAATCCACAATACAAATGCAAGTTATAACAAGAAACACTTATAAAGTTACCTAAAAACTGAAATTATGCATGATAATACCTATTCTACATGTACTAGTAATGTACTCGGTGATAAGATTATTAACCAACACTATAATAATGTTATTTATTGTTAAAAATAGGTTTATTATAATTGTGACGCTGAACGTAGCGGGATTCAAATCGATAATGTGAACTGCGCAATTGATAGATTAGACATTCTGTACAACCTGCATTGTACATTACAGGAGCGGCAGTTAACAGAAGTGTTTGTGTACCAACGTGTAGGTACATGCGGACCGAGGGGTAGTCTACAAGTACCCCTTTCCATTGCTAGGCGATTGCAATAGTACTTATTTCAAATATGTCGAGGATGCTACCGTAAATAATAAGCATTTTAAATATTTTAAGGTCATTTTCATAATTCGTATAAACTGGCTACTGCTAGTACTGAAGCTCTTTTAACGGTATATCATGGTCTGGCATTATCATTATCTTTTGGGGAAACTTAACTGAAAAAACCCATGCCGTCAAATATCAGAAGCGCTGCATAAGATCCATGCTTGGGCTTGAACCAACAGATAGCTGCAAACGTTATTTTAAGCAACATAAAATACTGACACTTCCAGCGATGTACATAATATATGAGTTGGCAGTATTTGTAAGGGCCAATCCCAAAATATTTTCAAACATGTCAGTACGTGATATTCGTAACCGCTGTGACAACAACAACCTTTTTTACCCGACTACGTAACCGTAGTTTATTAAACAAGGATTAGCAACGTTACGTTACAGAGTATTAAAACTTTGATCAAATTTAAACAAAGGTTCTCACTTATACAACAACAAAAACATAAATACATACTCGTATCCCAAAATGTTGAAACAATTCAACATTTTCTAAACAGTCAACCGGTTTTAAATGACGTCAAAGCCAAGTTTTGTACATCCTGAGGATGACAAAATTATGATATAGGTACATAACATAATATCACGAGAGAAGTAGTTACCGAACAAAGAAACAAGGAAGCAAGGCAGTAAATAAAAAGTATAGAATAAAATAATCAGTTTTTATATGCTACGTATAAGTACAATAAGGTCTAAAATGTGGAATGTGGCATTAAAAGCTTTGCTAATACACAGCGGCCTCAAGGCTGATTTGCAAATAGTTGTAGAAAGCACACAGATTCGAGTGCTGATAAGAACAAAATATGAGATGTCAGCGACCGAGTAGCTGGCCATTACTGTAGTGATTTAGAAACTATTCTTAACTGCCCTTTAGCTCGGGCTCACAGTACAAAAAAGTCAGTAGTAGCGCGAGGTTTAAAAAAAAAGAATTGAAAATGCTTTGGAAATACCGCAGTGCCTGAAGACAAAGGACTTCACTCAAAGTTTGTTGCCAGTGATGACATATGGAACTGAAACGTGGTCCTTCACCACTGGCATTTTGGAGAAACTCAGAGTCGCACAGCTAGCAATGGAGAGAGCTATGCTCGGAGTTTCTTTGCGTGATAAAATCCGGAACGAGAATATTCGTCGAAGAACGAAAGTCGCTGATATAGCTTTCAGAGTTTGCAAGCTGAAATGGCAATGAGCAGGCCACATCACTCGAGGAACCGATAACTGGTGGGAAAGAAAGGTTCTTGAGTGGCGACCACGAACCGGAAGACGTAGCGTAGGTAGGCCTCCCACTAGGTAGACTGACGAAATTGTGAAAGTCGCGGGCAACCGGTGGATGCAAGTGGCCCTTTGTCGGTCGGTGTGGCGCTCTAAGGGGGAGATCCTATGTTCAGCAGTGGACGTCTTATGGCTGATGCTGATGATAATGATTATGGAAATACCGAGTTATTTAGCGAGATGGCTGCATCAGCCGACAATAAATTGTAGCGGTTTATCAATATACCGAAAATATTATACAATCGATTAAATGAATCGAGATTGCGATACTAAATAGCGGTACTAACAACACACATCAAATTAGGAAATGAATTAACAAAACCTGTCTACGTGATCTACCTATGCGATGAAAGAAAAGCAAGTGAAGAGCGCATAAGAGAGACAATATAATTCAATTAAGTAACAAAGGTTCAACCCTAAATAATAATATAATTGATCAGCTGTGATGCATAGCATCCGTCTAGCCACAGTTACAGCTGACGCTCTTTCAATCAAACAAGGCGACTACCCGAGGATCGGAACGTAAACATTACTATTGTCCTTGATGATCGCACTACAACGAACGTTCCGAGTAGCATACGTATTCACAAACTTACCGACAATGAGCAATGTACGTCAAGGCGAGTTGAACGGTCGCTTATTCATTTACAAAATGTGTACGTAGCGAGCACGTGAACGTCGGCGAGGTGAACCCGAGGCGGGGTGCGCGGGCGGTCGATGGGGTTTTCCCAATAACGTGGCGACGCGACGCTACGGGCGGCTGCGCGGGCGCAGGCTGACCGCGCCAAATATGGTGCCGCCACTTCACTGCCGCGGTATTTTCACCATTTCCGTATTCACGAAGACTAATGATTGTGTTGTGAATAGGAAATTTCTATTAAATCTTTACCTATCTAGCAAATTATTGACAATAATTATGGGTGTAGTCGCTTGAATCACTTTAGGTATGTACTATGAACTGGTAGACACCTATTTATACTTTGATTATACCTATTGCTTGCGACACAAGGTTTATAAAAATAATAAGACTAGGTACCTATGTGCTAATACGCGCATGCTTATCTATATTATGTGTTTCTGTGTTTTTTGCAATCTGAACTATTATGTTTTATGTTATTATGTTTATACTCTGCATTTATTTAAAAAACAAACATTTAGTTTATGTTGGGGTTATTTTATTATCGATAAATTTTCAACCATTCATTAGGGAAGACTTAGTAAATAAGCATATTCTTGTAAAGTAACATTTAAAAAAGGACTAAAGAGGTCTACTATCAGTGTCTACTGAGAAACTCATGTTCTATCGTAACTACCTACAATATTGGTAATTCGCAGAAAAGAAGCTTCATAACGTTTTCATAACGACTCGAAATGAGCTCCTTTATACGCGATCTACTCGTAAGCTATTGATTTTGATTATACTTCTTCCATTCCACGGCTATCTCTAAGTACCTATCCCTCGTACCTACCTACGCGAGTCCTGAAGACATTCACCTAAACCTTCTACCGACATTTAGAAGCGCATATCCACAAATCCTATCCTATCCACAAATACTACATTACTCCTAACATATCCTCCTTATTTTATTATTACTCCTATCTACAAATCGGCAGTTTTAACAAAGTACGTAACCACAGGTAGCTAGGTTTAATATAACTTGCTAGAGCATATATTCTTCGCGAACTACCTACGTTGCATGTGTTGAAACGACAGCGCACATGACGGCGAGGGTCATCGAAAGAAGCGGGTCGAGTACTGGAAAACCCCACGCCCCATAAAAACGGTCCAAGTGTATTGCAGCTGATATATCTTTACGAGACGTTAGGCAAAAATGTAACTAGTTGCTTTTACCGATGATAAAACTTTAGCATTGAATTTGGCAGAAGCAGACCGCGGTTCTGTTGAACCCAGAGAAATTTCAGCGTTCAGTTCTCTCGCGGACAAATGGGGGAACTAACTCCCGAATCACGATGGCGATGCAACAGTCGTTGAGGTTCTTACAACCGATTTGGATAATAAAACGTTAAACAAAAATTACATTACTTTACAAAAATCGATAAAACAGCAAATACACCAATGACATCGGATTGACACCAATGTGAAGTTCTCGTAATTTTGATAAACATTTGGCAGTCGAACCACGATTAGAATAATATCGGTATCGACGACACACGAATAAGAAAACAGGTAAACAACCGAAACCGGATTTGACAGAATTTCCAAAAATTCTAAGTCGTTTTCGCTTTAAATTATACTGTCGAGTGTTGAATGTGTATTTAGAATTAGAACTGAGTCAGAGAATGGCGCTCGCCGCGCGCCCCGCCGGCCGCGCGCTCCATGGCGCTCGAAGATCACATTTAGCCGAGGCCCGATCTGGTACACAGGCTAGAATTAGAAAGTGTAAAGAGCACGTAACATACTCGAATGTTTGGGAATTCCGGTGTGCATGTAACTGGCGAGGCGACCGTGACGGAGGCGTACTTTCACGCGCGGGTATAACCCAAAGAATCACCATCGGACAGCCGGCACCTTTGTTCAGCTAATACTATAAGCACGAGCCTTTTGCGGTTTTCCTCGCTTTGCTAATTTATTAATAATCATCGCCACGAGAAATATTAATTCCACTTTAAAAGCAAAATAGTAGTTACCCATTACAGCGGTTTTATAATTTTTATTACACTATATATTGTATAATATATTGTATTCGGACATGTGTAATTTCCTTCCATGTCGTTGCTAGGGCAGTGATTTTATTTAAGTTATTAACTCAAAGATAAAAATAAACCAGCGTTATAAATTCTTCGATTTCACACCGAAAAAATATTCAGGGAAACCCCATTACGCGGTTTCTGGTTTGCACAACACGCGTTATAATTAGTAGATGGACAATAATAGCCGCATCCAGCACGACTTGTGCGATGTCGATGGCTGGCCGACAGCGGGCGCGCCCCCGGGGACAACGTTTGCTTCAGACAACGTGCTTAGCGGGTACTATGCTGCCGCAGCCTAGCTATGTAATTCCAGTACTCTCAATCCGAGCTAGCCCACGAGGGAATTTAAAGTTGTAGCATATCCCGATTGGTGTTCAAGCCAGATATCTTTCGAAGATTTCAATCTGTCACACAAAAAGACACCTCACCAGACAAGCAATTCCAGTGCGGTCAGAACTTTACCTCTGCCATTTTCACGAATAATAAATATCTTGTATCTCTATAATTAGATACCTATGTTGAGAATGAGAGCGACAGATACAATCTCGACCGTGCTATAATTTGTGCCCTGGCTCGGGCTCTCACTCGAGCCGCGCCGCCGCCGGCCTGTCGTTCCCGTGTTGGGATTTCCCACCAGGTACAACAGCCTCTCTAAATGGCCACGACCGCTGCCGTAGGTAGCCTCACACAACTTAATATACAAGAATCAGACGTCACATAAATTTTTTAATAATAAGCAGTATACCGAGTGTCGAGAGAAGGTCAATCCATCTGGTAAAACCGTATGTAAATAATACGGCAAATATTTCGAACCGAAAACTTTTACATCGAGCACCTCACACAAGTATGGAAAAACCAGAAACGATAAAAGCCGAAGAGTTAATATCTTTCCGATGCAGTTACCTGAGGTAGGGAATTCCAAATTTTTTAGAGATCATGTGAGGTGTGGTGGCGTTATGTTCTTGATTGATGCCACTGGATGGATTTACGAGATGTTATTTGAGTCTAGTGGAAGCATGGAGCGTATTAGAGACCTTGAGGGCGGCGACGTCAATGGCTGACGCGGTGCGTTCACAGTTCACACGCAAACAATGTCTAATAACGTTGTCGCAGCAAACTGGTTCTGGCCGGAGAGGGTCGATCCGAGAGTTTCCGTGATCCGGTACGCGACGACTCTTGGGTCCCACAATAAGCCGTGGGAGACAAACATTTATGTACTACTCGTTAGGCAGGACATCAAGATTCAACTCAATTGACAGAGATGATTGATAATTGCCACGCACATTATTTAGAAGGAAGTACCTCTGCACCCGTAGCCAGCAACTGGAACGGTTTCCGGAGGTGGGCGGGCGAAGCATCATCATTATCATCAGCCGGAAGACGTCCACTGCTGAACATAGCAGTTCGGTGTGGTCCCCTTAGAGCGCCACATCGAACGAAAACCTGCCACTTGCATCCACCGGTTTGAAACCTTTTCGGTGACAGAACCGAGTTCGGATAACAGTAGGTTCAAGTATATATTTTTTTATAATAGCCCAGAAACCCTTCCAGTTACAGTTTTGAGTCTCATGACAATAGGTTGGTCTTACCTCCGGCAACCGTTTCATTATTTTATTTTTTGGAGGCACAGCCTATTTAGAATCATCTGATCAGGGTATCATTCGGAATTATTTAATGGCACATCGGAAATACTTCACGCGCATCAAAATATTACCACCACTCATACCATGTAGATAGTAAGGTCAAGTTGGTGAGTATTCATTATTGACCAAAACATTAAAAAGAGTCTGTGAATTTTTTTGGCGTACCTAAAACCAGTATTTTTGTTAGGTTAGGTTAGCGTTCTATAAAAATTTATCTGCTTATGGCACCAGACAAGTTACCATTCCTTACATGTGCAAAAATAAGTGCTTCGAATCGGTCAAAAAACTTTATCACCAAACGGAATACAGAGGTCAACTCTTATCTCTCTCGGCGAAGCCGTATTTCAGTTCTATATTATATTATTACTCTTTGTAAGTATTGTAGGTATCTGATATTTTTGTAGACAGATCTCATTTAGTTTTAATATTAACTACACCGTGATTGCGGGTGTCTAAAGCGGCAATTCATGACTTTGTACCTTTATGTTGGAAAAACCGTTGGGCGGGTTTTTACTATATATATATAATAAATAAAGTATTACATGATTCAGTTTGTCTTGGCATTATAACAAGTATTCTAGGATGTATAAAAAGTAAAGTAGACAATAAGTTATATGTTAATACCATGCAGGATGCAGGTTAGGCTCAGGGCTGCCTCAGGGTTCCCTGGCAGGGCCTCAGTTGTTTAAACTAGTCAAACCAAGCTATCGGACGGATGGCATGAGCTGTATCTTCAACACTTCCTTGTTGGGTTTAAGATGCAGCTCATATTATGAAACAACTTTAAGTGAATACTAATAATAATCAAACTGTGAGGTCATTCAATTGATGATGTCAGAGATCCCATAACATTAATTTCCGCAGATATATTAATTTCAATATTCGTTGTGAGGAATTATATATGTAAAAAATACTAAGTGTACTGAATCACCAGGTGCCACACCATACAAAATGACTAACGGCCTTATTCAGGAGCATCTCATAGGTCTGTTTAAGTTGAAATGTGCTTGCTTGGTTTTCGCGCTGTCTGTTTGCAAGTCTGTTGGAAGTTGACAATGGGCTTGTCTAACGTTTGTCCAAAAAGGTTATATTTGTACTATTTGATGCTAAAATAACTGGATAATATTCTAAATTTAAACAAAGCCAGGATGTGGTCACAAATTGACCCAAAATGAAAGATTTGTTTGCACAATATTGTACACCGAATAACAAAAGATATACACACAAAAATATGGCAGCTGATTTTCTTATTCTTATTAGGTTCATTAGGCAGAGCCACCTGCTCTGGCTTCGCACAAGTGCAAATTAGAAAAATTATATATATAAACCTTGCGTGAAAAATTATCTAACTGATTATGCAAACCTCATCAAAATCAGTTGCATGGTTAGCAGACAGAAGGGGAAAGAGACTTTATTTTATACTAAGTAAAGATATTTATTATATTCAGCTGATTTTTATTTCATTCTTTTATGTGTCATTTAAAATTAGCATAATACGACCCATATGGAACAAGAACCTCCTACTTGCTTTTAGCTCTATTAAAAATACACAAATGCAAATATAAGAAAACATTATCCTCCTTCTTGGGCAGTCAGGTAAAAAATAGAACTTACCATTATAATTTTTTTGATTGAGAACTGTCGAGTACTTCCTTTGGGGACGCTCTGGGACCGGGTTGAGGAGAGCTTTGATACATTCCACATTTTTAAGTGTGGTGGCTTTGTGCAGGGGCGTCTCGCCCGTCCTGTCTCTCGCGTCGAGAGAGGCGCCGGCTATCACCAGCATTCTGGTCACGATCGCATTCCCGCTCATCACTGCTAGGTGTAGCGCAGTGTGGCCGTCATCATTTGGTACACTCAGCAACTCTTTGTTTGGACACACTTTGAGGAGTGTGCTGATTGCTTTCACACATCCATGTATAGCTGCGATGTGTAATTGTCTGCAAGAAAATAAATAACATTTACTGGTGTTGTTCCATTACAGGTCAATTACATTCAATGTAATTTATTTTTTTCAATTTGTTTATTATGTCTATTTAGTTTAGTTTTGAAAATGATACATACAATAGAATTACAATAACACAATATAATGAGCAAATGCCGAATCTTTGATTAAGTATTTTTAATTTTTATTTTACTTTAAGTATTAGCTATTATATTATTTTATTAAGTATATTTCAATTCAGTATAGTGCAAGTAGGTCAGACATTTTACCTAATAATAATACCCTATAAATAATATGTACAAATCAGATGTTATTTAGTAATTAGTATTACCATTTAGGTAGAGTAGGTAAAAGGCAGTAATCCACACAAAACCAAATTAAGAGGGTATTTTGAGACTAAGATAGCGCTATACGATTTCGCGCGCAGATGAAAAGAGGTGTCTTTCGCGCGCTTGTCAAAAAACCAGATAATTGCTAATTACATCTATAACTGGAAATCAAATGAAATTCTATACAGAATTTCCGATTTGAATGTACAGAATTGATTTCTAGATATTAATATTACCACACTATTAGAGTGTAATAATCACTTGAATATACACTAGAGCAGCGGTCGTCACACTTTACTGGCCAAGGGCTACACATGACAATGAGAGTGCCAGCGCCGGGCTGCAGAGTATGTGAAGGCGCTCCAAGAGCGTTTTCCACACTTAGGGTGCAACACCTTAATTTTAACGATAACAATGACTTTAACGCTTGAAAATGTATGTGATTTGACAATTTCGACAAGCAAATCATGGTTATTGTTAACTGGTGCAACTTAGCCTGAGACATATGAGTATGTATTCAGCTCATTTCGTTATCTAAATAAAAATAAAATAAAATAGCCTTTATTGCCCATATTTGCTTACTTATGATTAGGATCTTATTTACTAATTAAAACTATTTGGGCACCCAATTTTGGTGGAAGGCCTCCTCCATACAATGCCATGCGCTGCGGTCTTGGGCTAGACGAGTCCAGGTGGCGCCTGCCACCTCAACAACGTCTTCGCATGATGATCGGTGCGATGACATTTCGTTATTTACTTCAAACTAAATGTGCGACATCGTTCATGCTTGGGAATCGATATCGAAAAAAGTAATCATACATATTGTTCATTAGAATACTTATTGGAAAAAGATAATTTATAAAGATAGGTAGGTAAGAAATAATTAATGAAGTTCAATGCCGTAATCAAAAATACCCGTTTTATAATTAGGAATTATGGTGTTGCAAGCGATTGTGTTATTAGCGAGCGAGCCAGTAGCGACGACTCGTGCGGCAGGCTATCGTCGGTTTCGGTTTCGTCGGACTATCGGTTTCGAACGCAAAATCTGATTTTTGTTTGACATCCTACTTACCATTATAAACGCGAAAGTTTGTAGGTATGGATGGATGGATGGATGGATGGATGTTTGTTACTCTTTCACGCAAAAACTACTGAACAGATTTTGATGAAATTTGGCACACAGATAATTTATAACCTGGATTAACACATAGGATACTTTATATCATGGTATTCCCACGGGAACGGGAACTACACGAGTGAAATCGCAGGGCGCAGCTATTGTAGGTATATAGTTGACCATTGAAATATTTTACTTTGTCGCGGGCCGCACAAATAACGGCCACGGGCCGCATGCGGCCCGCGGCATCTATTACTTAATTTAGGATAATAATTTCAAAATTGTTATATTCTTCTTTTCAAAAAATTGTTTAAACATTTGGAATAAATAATTTGTAATATACTAAGTACTTTTCTAAAAATTATATAAAATTTAAATACATATTAGGTAAAAAACAAACAATTGTTCATTATTCCTATTGTACTGGACGCGACGTTACAGCGGAAAGACACTACATATTGGTTATTTTTGACAGTTTATTTTGATCTTATTATAATACAAGTACATACCTAGTACATTATTACATAGTTTATTATTTTATATCATATTGCTGGACATACACCAAATAGTATGTAGGTAAATTACCTACTAAGTGTGTAAATACTATAAAATATGAAGCTAACTTATTAATTTGGTAGTAATTCAACTACATACTGTACATACAAGTATAATAATAGTTTGACTTCATTCTAAAAAAGTGTTTAAATTAATTATTGCACTGACTAATTTTAATGGCAATGTTGTTGTGTGGCCGGCATGTTTGTCTTTTAAAGTCATACCTTACTAAAACAGGTCCCCAATTTGTTTAGACGCATGTAAGCATCAGGCATAGATTTCAGTGGCAGAAATTATATCCTAATGGTTTCAATGGTGGCATAATCCCATGCATACACATCAGTGCTGGACTTATCTGTGCCTGCATTTGCCATAATCCCCATTTGTGTTGGGGATTGGGGCAGAATTTATATACTCGGGTCCATAATCATAATTATTTCAAATTAATATTGTCCAGTTATTCTATAGTTTTGAGTTTGTTAATTTTTCTTATGTACCAACCTAAAGTTGTATTTTATATTTAGCGGTTAGTCTGTATATTAACAAAAACGGCTTTAGCTCTTTTATATGTTACCTTATCAAAGAAACCTTGTGTTTTCCTTATATGATCCAAAATATTACAAATTAATTTTAAATACAGGAATTGTTCAAGTAACCATGAACTTTGGACACTTCCTTTATTGAACTGTGTATATAATTAAAAATTTGTTTCTTCATATTATATGATTTTACTTACTGTGAACTAACCACAAGTAGTTTTATGACCTTGTAATAATGAATGATTATTACACTTATAGAATGCATAATTTGTATGATAAAATTAGTAAAGTACTTACGTATCGCCATCGTCGTCCTGTTTAAACAGTACAAATAAAGGTGGGAGGACAGTGGTCGCCTTTGTGTCCACAGGAGGCGCAGGAACCACTGTTTTAGGATCCAAGTTCAAATTCGGGAAATCATCTAAAACTTCTATTACTCCACTGTCGTATTCACTTTCAACATAGACACTTGGCACCTTCTTGTCATCACTCTTGACTTCACTTTGTATTTCACTACTAATTTCACCAGAATCTGGCCATTGGTAAATGGGACCAGAAATGACGCCAGAATCTAGCTCGCTGTCGTCAGGGATCTTGGTATCGGTTACTTTATTGGCACTCATTGTTGTGGATTATTAGATAGCACTAACTTCAAAAACTTAACGATATTACACTCCGAGTTATCCAGTTAACACTTAGGTCACGATAACATGTTTTGTAAAATGTATTCCGTCGCGTAATACACAACCTTGCTTAACAGAATCGCGTGCACAATGATCTCGCAAAATGAGGCGGAGTTAGTTATAATGTGTTATCATCAGAGGACGTGGGTTTGTACGCTTCGCCGAGTTGAACTTTGTTTGATTGTGCCGAGGTTCCAACTTGGTTACAACCAACAAATGAATAACGTTCACAACCTGGTTGCGTTCACGACATAGATCCGAACAAGTGTGGGTGTCGATAATGTACGGCCCGGAATGTACGGCCGATAATTGGTGTACCGGGCCGTACATTATCAGCACGTGCCAATAATGCACGACCAGGAATGTACAGCCGATAATCCGCGTACCTGAGAAAAGTACACGTTTTATCGGGTCGTACATTATTAGGCTATACATTATAGGCTGTACATTCCTGGTCGTACATGATCGGCATTGTGATAATGTACAGCCTGATAAAATGCGACCCAGCCCGTATTGGCCGAAAGGCTCCTATTGGTCGATGTGTCTATGATCTGTTTTGATTCCATGCTTCGTATGGACGCGATAGTGTAAATAGGACACAGATTAAAAATACCTTTAACCAACTGTCATGTTACAAGACAAAACAGAAAGTTTCGGGGCTTTTATAAAAAAAAACCTAATAACCTAACCAGTATTGATACAGCAAAGATTTCCAAGTTGTCATAAAAAAACCGTAACCTACTAACTGTAATCCTTATATTTTTAATGTGTGCTTATTTTTACTGTCGCGTTCAAACGAAGCACGAAATCGTTAGATGTCATAGACAAAGAGGCTCTCAGCCAATGATGGGGTTTCTTTTATCAGGTTGTACATTATCGGCTGTGCATTATCGGCCCGTGTCGATAATGTACGGCCGATATTTCACGACCCGATAATGCACAGCCTGATATGCCATGTACCGGTACACCAATTATCAGTCTGTACATTATCGGGTCGTACATTATTGTCTCCCGCAGCTTGCAGTAACATTCATTAATTCATTTCCACTAATTACTATTTAACTATTTATTTACTTTTGGTAATTCTAGGCAATGTTTGCCGAAAAGGTTATAGAGCTGTTGAAAGAAGCTGAAAGAAATCCAGATACAATAGATCAGTTCAATGTAGGTAAGTTTACCGACAGACTCTTACGTCGTTGTTTCTATTGAGGCTGGGGTCTAAACCGGCGTTGCACACATTGTTTCAGGATGAGAATATTCGACAGATACTCGAAGAAATGCACTTTCTATTCAAGATGAACATGAACGATGCGTAAGAAACCAACAAATTATTTTATTATTCGAGAGCTGTTATGGTTCTGTACCAAAATGGTAGGAGCCTGTATATAAGCCTGTCTGTCTATCTTTTTGTCACCGCTTCACATTTAAAGATCTTTTGGGTGCACAGAGAATGTCTCAGCTAGCTGCTGAAATGTCCGCAGGGGTGATTTTTTATAAGTGACGTCTTTAATACTGTTGCTATTAAAATAGAAAGCGCATAGAAATCGCAGCCAACTAAAACATTTCGAGAACGAATTGTTGAGCTCCAGTGAATAGAATTCTCCAACAATAGATCCGTTAATAGCATGTTTTATGCAATGGTTTCAGAAATGCCACAACTGATAACAAGTCTCTGTGGAATACAGTGCAAGTGCGGCACTCCGCATTAGAGAGAAACAAGCGATGCCTCCTCGCTTACCTCTACACTCGTATGAGCAAGATCAAGACTCTACGCTGGGAGTTTGGCTCTGTGCTGCCTCCAGATGTCCGGGAACTTCTATCCGATGAGGAATATGCCTGGTTCTCTAAATACTCCACCAATTTAGCCTCCTACATGAGATCTCTTGGCCAAGACATCGGGTACAGTGGCATAGATTTGACGGAAAACCTTAAACCGCCAAAATCACTGTACGTAGAAGTACTGTGTGTTCTAGATTACGGGAAACTAGAGTTGGAAGACGGGGATGTGATAATGTTGAAGAAAAATAGCAGACATTTTTTACCAACATCAGAGTGTCAGACACTCATAAGGCAGGGTATTTTGAAGCAAATTGTTTAATTTTAAGGATCATTTAGGTAACGGGAGACTGTTTGTGGCCTGTGCTGACTGTTAGAAAAGGTACATACTATTAATAGATTTTACAACATTTACTAGAAATACTAGCTTTTAAGGTCAAAAGAGAAAAGAACTGACGGGCTCATAGTTGTACTGTAGTCATAACCATCTGAAAATTATTTATATTTGTATGGTTACCTAATTAAAATGACATGTCGGTAATGGGGAAACATGTCGGTAGACAGCAGCTCTGTTCGCCGCTTGCCCCCTTTCTGATTTCGTCTATTTTTTTTTAGAAGTGTATACCTTTGCATTCACATTATGACTGTAAAGTATTGTACTTAGGGTTAGGCATAACAATTAAATAAGAATGAATCTAAATTGTGCTTAGCCTCATTCTTGGGCAGTCGGGTAAAAATGAAAATATTGCATATTTTGATTCAGTAGGTATCTACCCAAATAATTATAATTATTTAGTATTTTAAATAACACAGAATTAGCGTCAGTCGCGCGAGTTGAGGTGCAAGTTAATTTAATGAGATCGAGGTGTTGATAAAATAATTATGCAATGATAACGCGTCACAGCAAAAAAGTTATTTTTTTTTCTTTAAAGCGTTTTACTACTAAGGTATATGGTAGAGCAGGGCCGGGTCGATATGGGTCGATCGCGGCTATTAGTCAGGTCGATGGTGGCAAGGCAAAAGCATTTTTTCAATCGCCGTTCCATCACGTTATTTGTCTTCTTTTCCACACAGTAGCTCTTTTGTTAAGAATAATTTACAATTTTATGTTCTCTCTTTTAATAGAATTAAAAAATACTATACAAAACTATACTGTTTCATTTAAAATGTTACTTAAGTGTTAGTACAAATTAGATGTTTAATAGACTAACTAAACTAAACAAAAGACTTCATTGTTTTCGTACCTTCTCATTGGATTAATATAATTTTAAAATTTAAAAGGCAAAATTTCAGAAATATGTTATTGGTAGATTGCACAGGGTTTCGTCAGTAAATTACTTGCGTCTAATCAGGTTGGCGACCCCTGGGGTAGAGTTTTCACATGTAAATAATTATGTTATTCCCGGACGCGGCGCCTAGTATACATTCTTATCTATGCGCGGCGCTGCAGTCACATATTTTTGTAAAGTAATCTACGAAAAGTGAGAAACGGTCGGTGTTTTAGTATATTGTTATAACTTGCGAACTGAAATGAAATCTTCAAGAAATTTTGTAGCCAAGTACTTACTTAGTTTATTTCAAAACGATTTTTAAGTTTGAATATGGGCAAAATCGCCTCGACCGATTCCCGTTGTGAATATAGAGGGGTCGCTAGGTGTAAGTTCGGCGCGAAACACTAGTATAAACAAATTAAATGTGCATTTCTTGCCCATTAATTATTTTCGCAAACACTGACACTCGGGTGTGACTATTAGATACTTGGGTGATTAGAATTCTCTGTAGGCACAGTGGGCAGTGCGTCAGACGGTGTGTAACGCCGGGGAACTCGTCGATGCCTCGACTGTGTTGTGTAGGTTTTTCAGCACTAATAATGGCTTCAAGGAGCTTGCTTTTCTCGACTCTTGTTTTGTAGCGAATGTATAATATTTTATTTTTTAATGAGCCCTGGAGCTCTCAAACCTCCCGTGCATGATCTCGTTACATAACATAATAAATTACGTCGGTTTGCAGAGCTTATGTATGTATCTACGGAGCTTTAGGTACCTCCGTAAGTTATGTAACGGAGATAAATCTCGGTGAGATCTCGATACCGCCGTTGCGGCTGAGCCTGCAAGCAAGTTGCCAGCCAGTACCGTCCCGGCGCTCTTCGATTATTTATTTGGGATTTCGGTACTTTCTCATTATAAGTACCTACAGTTCACAAGGGATGATTCCTCTCATAAAGGAAGTTCGATGTAGGTAAGTCTACGAAGCTTTATGCCCCGTAGATATTCTACGAGGTCTACGAGCTACAATATTTTTTTGATCGTGTGAGTGACGCGAACGAAGTTCATATTCAGATTATTTATTAATAACAAATTAAGTTATAAGTATATAAAAAAAAGAATTAGTAAAAATGTCCACATAAATTAAGTACATACCTAAAAATTTAAAATTATCAAAATAAAAATTATTGTAGGGCCTAGCCTACATCACAGTTCTAAGTATCATACTCATATATATAACTGTATTAAGAATCAGAGCACAGTCCCGCGCTGGTGCTCAAATAAAGCACACGTCTCCTACTCGCATCCTTATTTCAACCCAGTAGGACCAAACCACAGATGGACCAAACAATTTAACAAACATCGCGTACCTACATATATAGCTTATCAAGCAACCACACGTAGTGCGCAATATTATAAAATTTTAAATTGCTCTTTTTGTACTTACAGAGTTATTAACCAAAACGCTTCAGATCGTCACCCTAATCATGATTTCGTCAAACTTATAAAATGCCTGTTCGACTAGCTAGCTTTTTATCTTACGCTCAAACGATCCCCTCGAAGGCGCATCCCTGACGTGTTGCAGCACCCGGTTGTACACCTCCGGCGCCGTACCTCCGTACACAGTATGGTTCAATTTACGCATCAATTAATAATACCTAAGCAAGCGATTGACTTTCGTAAATTATCCGGACTACAAATTACATCTCAGGATGTTTCGCAAATAGTAGGTAAGTAGGTACCTACTGCCAGTATGCGACGAAAATTCTTCAACCTTCATGGAATAGAAAAGAGCCGCAACGTAAGCTTGGGTTCGACAAATGATGGCTATAAAGTTTATCTCGTAAGTATCACTCGTAAATCGTTAGCGCAGCGACTGTGGTGGATGCTTCACTTTACTGCGCACCCTTGCAGAAAAATATACGCTATAAATTATAAAACATCGACGGTTCATGACAAAGATGCTTTTTGACGGCTTCATTTCATAGTTATTGTTATGCTATTGGAAGAGGCAAAGGCAATTTCTCTTTGTTTCAGGAGTTCAGGACGACTTAAAAAGGACATCTAAATGCATAAAACAGATGGCACTTGCTACGTTCCTAGCTGGCAGGGAATGAGAGCACGCAAGACGGCCTCTCTCTCTCGCTTGTTCTCTTGCTTTGAGGAAAGATCCCCCATTCGTTTTCTTGCGGCAGTTCCTTCTTCGCATGCCCCTCTTCCACGACCACTTTGAACGTAGTCCCCGTCTCTACCTCCTTTTCAGCCTATCGGGGTAGAAATTACTCACGTCCACCCAGTATAAGGAATTATTGGCGTTCGCTGGAATAGTTGAGATATCGTTTACCTGAACTCGTTTTTATTTCTTATAAAACTTAGGTTATTAATGAAGCTTTACAATTACACGAAAATTTTGTGATGTTGGTCGATAGCAAATTTAATGTGCGATGCCCTTTCATTGGGTGCTGAACTATTCGGGTTTTTCTGTTTATTTTATCGTGTTCGCAATGTTCTGGAATAACCCTAACAACCGATTGTTTTTACATAAAAGCAAAATAACTACCCACTGGGTTTTTAGGTTCTTACACAGAAGAGGAAAAATTTTTACTTCTCTCTTCTGTGGGTTCTTAGGTTAGGTTAGGTTAGGTCCTCTACCCCCCCGGTGGGTTCCCGCCTTGTCGTGGCGGGACACGGCTTAGTAACCGTGGACTGCTCACCCACGGTGAATCTAAGAGGAACCCGAGGCGGGGCCGCTTCTCTGGGCTTTCTACCTAAGCCCACGTTGAAGCGGCCACAGTAGGTTGCGGGCTGTATGGGCAGCACCGCAACTGAGGCGGGCTGCAGTGGCGTCGTGCTGGCGACACTGCAGCTGAAGGTTGGAGGCCGCGGCGGGAGAGGACTGTTGGTGTGTCGTTGCCACTTTCCCTACCTTCCGCGGCCTCGACGGGGTCGCCACCGTCAGTTGGCGGACGCGGTGGGGTCGCAGAGGAAGAGGAGTGTCGGTATGGTGGATCGCCGCTCTCCCTATCCTCTGCGACCGAAGTGGCAGGCGGCGGGGCCACTCAACTGACCCGTCGCAGGGGGACCTCGGGCGTCCAGACACGGGGTCGTCTGGCGCCCATCGGCCGGCTTGGTCCCCGGGAAGACGTTGCGGCCGCCATGTGTCCTGGCGTGTCGCGACGGGGGGAGGGTGCTGCACCCGACCCCGGAGGAGGGTCCGGAGACGGACGGCCGCGGCGGGTTCGCGGTCGTGTGCGAAAGCGTTCCCGTGTTCCCGCCACAAGCGGCGGAGGAGGGACACCGTGGAGTTTTAGTGGGTTGGATTCCCACATAACCGCACTGTGTCCCCGTGGCAGTGCGGTATGCGTGCGCATATCTCCACGAAAAAAAAAAAAAAAAAAAAAAAAATAGGTTAGGTCATCTATAAAAAAGTATTTTTTGCTGGTACATAAGTAGGTTTATATATTTTATCTACTTATATAACGCGGGCTTCACCGGTGCTCGAACGCGTCCGTAAGCGAAGGCTGAACGCAGCCTAAACACACGGGCGCCCCGCCAATGACACCGCCGGCGAGAGAGAGAGAGAGAGAGAACCGCCGTCCGCCGCCCGCGACTCGCAAGGCGCTCGCAAACAATATTTTTTTTACATTTTGTATCGTTTTTATTGACTGTTGTGACCGTGTTTTACCTTTACTTTGATATTATAGTGTACTCTTTCGAATCGTGCTATCGAATTCATTTACCACCCCCTGAGAACCTACGAACCCCAACTTATAGTGACGCCCAACTCGCGGGCACGATCGAAAGTGAAAAACGTTGAAACGTGAAATACACTAAAGTGACTCAAAGTGCTACATTCCTATCGAGAACACAGATGCTGTGAACCTTTTTCGATAGTGCATTATTGTGGCAGGTTCTACAAACAGTCTAAATCCGAATTTGCAAAACACTTACTTGGGCGAGTCCAATTTCAAATTCGAGAAAACGCGTGAACGGGCGAGTCCATTCTTTGGAGATTTCGTGCGGCGGAAAGCAAGAAAACCCGACCGAGACGGCGATTTTACCTGTGCACGCGACGTAAAACGCGTACCTATTCACAGAGACGTCTACACTACCGGCCGAGGAGTTCATCGTTTACCGGACAGATAGCGACCGTCCATATTTTCATCACCCGTACCGCATCAGTCCAGCGAGAAACAGCGATCGCCCTGTTATAATGCCGCGGACACGACGACGTGCCGGAAGAGATGAAGGATCGGAATCTGATACCGACAACGAGTTAAATACAACAATGGTACCACCAAATACCATCACCATGTCAAACGACATGCTTCAGACCCTTGTCTCCAGCATCACGAAGAGTCAAGTGGAAGCGAACCGAATACTAATCGAAAGCCTAACGCTAGCTGGAGCGACCAGTAACAGAACACCTACGCCGTGCAATTCATCACCGATTCTCGACGCGCAGGCTCATTCAATGCGATCGGGCAACTTCGCGAAGTGCACGGCGCGCTTCGATGGATTATCAAAAGACGCGGACCAGCTCGAGGCATTCATCGACGCCATCGAGATATTCCGAGACTGCACTAACGTCAGCGACGAGAATGCTCTACGTGGACTACCTATGCTCCTGGTCGGCGAGGCTGCCGTCTGGTGGAAAGGCGTGAAGTCATCGGTGACGTCGTGGTCCGATGCACTAAACCACCTTCGCGGGATGTACGGAGTGCCACGACCCGCGTACAAAATTCTACGTGACATTTTCGCTACAGAACAAAATAGTGACCGAGCTGACGTATTTATTAGTAGAGTGCGCGCTTTAATATCTAAATTACCGTATAAAGTGTCGGAAGAGATGAAGCTTGATATTGTGTACGGACTGTTAGATCGTAGGATAAGGAAGCGAGTGTCTCGCGACGCGGTGGACGACTTGGAACAGCTGATTCGCAAAGGCAGGTTAGTCGAGGAGTCATTGGCGGAGGTGAGTTCATTTAATAATAACGTAACCTCTGTTGTTAACCCGTATGCTGTCGCACGGGACCGTTCGAGTACAGGTGTTAACCCTGCGAATGTCTTAGGTGGTACCCCGCACATATCGAAACCCGATGTTAAGTCGACGAACGATTCTCGCGACGCGCTTACCACGAATAACTCGCGCGCGCCAAGCGAAAAACGTAACGATAGTGAGGGGCAAAGGCGGGTTCGACCAAAATGCACTTATTGCAAAAAATTTGGCCACTCTTTGGACGAGTGTAGAAATATTGAGAAGAAGAAAGATTTTAAGAACGATAGTAGTCCTAATTCGATAAAACCGAGTGATAGCACCCAGTTACGTTGTTACGGATGTGGTCAGCTGGGAGTGATACGTTCGCGATGCGAAAATTGTAAAGATGCGCATAATAGTAAGAAGTCTGATTTTTGTAGCGCCTATATGGCTGACAGCGACGACGCACGCCCCCTAGTGGATATTCAGGTCGTGGGTCGTACGGGCGTGGCCATTATAGACACGGGGGCCACCCACTCTATCGCGGGCCCCATGTTATATAAAATACTAATCGACGCTGGCGTAGAATTTAGAGAAGTATCGCGTACGATAGCGCTTGCCAATGGATCGCAGCAACTGTGCACCACGCTCGAGTGTGACACCGAGGTCACTTTAGAAAATCGCGTTATACCTACCACCTTCTTGGTGTTGCCGGATGCGCAGACACGGACACTGTTAGGTAGGGATTTTATTATGAAAGCGACTGTAGTGCTGGACTTACCCCAGAGCAGCTGGCGTTTCAGCGATGAGCCACGGCGCTGGCATCCGTTTGTCACCAGCTTCCACTTACCTACCGGCGGCGATACGGAACTAATGAAGGTAGACGTAGCGAGTTTGAAGCTAAGGGACGACGAGGGCACTAAGCTGACGGCAGACCAGCGGGCCCAGTTGAACGCGTTTCTGGTAAAGAGGGCCGACCGCTTCGCGAAGGAAGGGCCCCCTACAGAATATGCCACGCACCGATTGAAGATCGACGAGCACCAAGAGCCCATCGCCTCACCCCCCTACCGGATGTCTCCTGGTAAGAAGGCGATTTTAGAACAGGAGTTGCAGAAGCTTCTGGATGCTGACGTGATAGAGGAATGCGAATCACCGTGGGCAGCTAACGTGGTCCTCGTGACGAAAAAGGATGGCGGCGTTCGACTTTGTGTAGACTACAGGAAGTTGAATGCCGTGACCGAGCCTGACCGCTACCCACTTCCGCGGATCGAAGATGTTCTCCACGCGGCAAAGAACACGAGTTTCATGACCACCTGCGATCTCCGATCTGGCTATTTCCAGCTTAGCGTTGAGGATGAGGATCGCGACAGGACAGCATTCGTGAGTCCGCTCGGCTGTTACCGATTTAAAAGGATGCCAATGGGATTGCGAAATTCTGGTGCCACTTTCCAGCGACTCATGGATCGATTCAAGTCTGGCAAGGAGCTGGCAAACGTTTGCTTGCTAGCCTATTTAGACGACCTAATTATTCTGTCAGAGTCGTTCCCTAAGCACCTGGAAGACCTGGAAGCTGTTTTCGACAGGCTCGAGATGTACAAGTTGCGTGTTAACCGGGAAAAAAGTTGTTTCGCCCGTGAATCGGTTAAGTTTCTTGGCCACGTGATTGTGCCAGGTGGAATAAAAGCAGATCCCGCTAAGACCGCTGCCATAGCTGACATGCCACCGCCGAAGAACATCAAACACGTGAAAACATTCCTGCAGACGTCCAGCTGGTTCCGGCGATTCATACCCAATTACGCTGACGTTGCCAGACCTCTGACGGAACTTCTCAAGAAGGACAGTAAATGGACATGGACTGCGCGACAACAAGACGCTTTTGATCGTATCAAGAACCTACTCGTGTCAGCTCCAATACTGCGGCAGGCCGACGAGACATTACCGTTTATACTCAGAACTGATAGTAGCGGCTATTGCCTCGGAGCAGTTTTGATGCAGGGGGAGGGCCCCGAAGAACGACCAGTAGAGTATGCGAGCCGTTTGTTGAATAGCGCTGAAAAGAATTATAATACGACGGAGAGAGAAGCGCTAGCAGTAGTTTGGGCTGTAACCAAATTCCGCGGGTACATCGAGGGATCGGAGGTAGTGGTTAAGAGCGACCACCAACCTCTACGATGGCTTATGACCGTGAAGACGCCCAGTGGCCGCCTGGCTAGGTGGGCCCTTACGCTTCAGGAGTACAACCTCCGCATAGAATATATACCAGGAAGATCGAATGCTATCGCTGACACCCTATCGCGCCCACCATGCACAGACGAGGCAGATTGCGACCTCTGCTACGCCGAGGTCGATGTCCCATCAAGGAGCCCCAAGGATGTTCGTGAGAACCAACTTATGGACCCTGAAGTACGGAAGATCGTGGACGACCTCGAGTCAATCGACGATCCGTTCAGGGGGAGGAGTTGGTCTGACCGGGGCTATGTAATATCCGATGGCGTATTATACAGATACGGACCAGAGGAAGCCGATGAAGAGACGGCATGCCTAGTCATCCCTGAGCACGAGCGCGAGAAAATCCTAGCGGAATACCACGATGCGCCAACAGCTGGACACTACGGTGTTGAGCGCACGTTGGACCGGGTGAAGACGAAATACTACTGGCCCGGAATGAGACAGTCTATCGTCACTTACCTGAAGAAATGCGTAGACTGCCAAAGATACAAGGCTGATAATAGAAAACCAGTCGGCCTTCTACAAACACCAGCGACCAACCGACGCTTCGAAGTGGTCGCCGTAGATTTATTCGGTCCATTACCAGAGACTGCTGACGGGAACAAGTGGATACTGATCCTCGAAGATACGTGCTCTCGATGGGTAGAGTTATTTGCTCTTAAGAACGCCACCAGCTCGGACTGCACTAAAATTCTGATCTCCGAGGTATTCCTTAGATATGGAGTACCCAGACGTATCTTAAGTGACAACGGAGTCCAGTTCATTAGCGAGATAATGCAACAGATGTGCCACGCATTCGGAATTGCCCAGTGTCTCTCGGCGGTATACCATCCTCAAGCGAACCCAGTGGAAAGAAAGAACAGAGACTTGAAGCCGCGACTCGCCATCCTGGTTGGAAAGGATCATAACACGTGGGATACTCATCTGCCCGCCATTCGCTTCGCGATGAACTCCGCAGTAACGAACAGCACAGGATACTCACCAGCGTACCTTACGTTTGGAAGAGAAATACGCGCGCCAGCCGACGCATTCACGGATATGCGTGCTATCATAGAAAGCGATAACACAGTGACGAGCCTTACCCCTTACCTGCTGAAAATGTCGAACGTACTGCTAGATGCGAGGGAAGTACACGAAAAGGCTCAAGCTATTCAAAAGCGTCACGCCGACGAAGCTCGCCGCCCAGCTCCGATATACTCCGCCGGAGATCTTGTCCTTTTAAAAACGCAAGGCAGTAACGATACGACCCGCGGACAAACACCTAAATTCATACCCCGCAGAGACGGACCGTACCGTATTAGGGAAGCCGTGAGTGCAACCACGTACACCCTGGAACGGATATCTACCAGCGAGATTTTAGGTCGTTATCACGTTTCCCAGTTGACCCCATTCGTAGGAGACGTACCACCTGTACCGGTCAACGAAAAGCGTAAACGCGGGAGGCCTAAACGTTTTGTTGACTAACCTAGTTGCGAGGGCGCTTTGTCTAGGTTAGAGGGGGAGGATATAACGCGGGCTTCACCGGTGCTCGAACGCGTCCGTAAGCGAAGGCTGAACGCAGCCTAAACACACGGGCGCCCCGCCAATGACACCGCCGGCGAGAGAGAGAGAGAGAGAGAGAACCGCCGTCCGCCGCCCGCGACTCGCAAGGCGCTCGCAAACAATATTTTTTTTACATTTTGTATCGTTTTTATTGACTGTTGTGACCGTGTTTTACCTTTACTTTGATATTATAGTGTACTCTTTCGAATCGTGCTATCGAATTCATTTACCACCCCCTGAGAACCTACGAACCCCAACTTATACTTATATATATTTTTTTGATATTGTTTCCATTTAGGTACAGTTTTAGAGTTATTTTCTACATTTATTGTTCCGCAGATTTATTGTGAATTTTCACACTAAGTACTATAGTTCAAAGACAGTAGAAATTTTAGATGACAGATTTTATTTGATAGTACAGCGAGAGACTCAGCAAGTTGAATGATTGGTGACTCATTGACTGGTCCCCGTCTGCAATTATTCAATAAATCTTTGTTGTTCTTTATTTATCCCCGCCTAGGTTGTCTGAAGATCCTGTCTTTTATTATCTAAAACTAGGTACCTACTTAACAGTGCGGTACGCCTTGATGAAGCCACAATGAGGCGCTGTTATTATGTCTGTCTCTCTTTGATAATAGGAGAAAATAATAAATAAGACAAAAATGCAGTTCCACTTTTAACCACATTCATTATCATGGTCCATGGTTCTGTGTGACGCCGAGCCATTAGGCTTAGAAATAATCACGTGCAAATACCTAAGAATCGCGAGTGGGCACAGGTACTCCTGTCGGAAAAGTGACGAATTTCAGGATTTGAGTGGAGTAGATATGTAGTGCATGAGGTCGTGTAAATGTGTATGGCAATTTCAAATTTGTGCGTCTAGCCATTATTGAGATATTTCCGAAGAACACTTTTGGCCAGGAGAACGTTCTCCTAGAGGAACTTTTTTTTCAAAATGAACATTCAAGAAAAATAATGATGCCAATATTTAGTGCACGACGCCGTGTAAAAAGCCGAAAGGGATGCGACTTCGTTGTCAAAGAGTTGGTTTACTTTTTATATTGCTCGTTGTGTTCCGTACGTATCTTTACCTAATTATAGACCAGACATAAAATATAAATAATAAGGACATAGGTACCTATAAGGATATGAGAACCACTTGCACCGAATTGGCGACATCGTAATAAAGTTAGTTTTTGCACGCACAGCGAAGCAATTGAACATCTAACAAGGCGCGTTTTCAGAAACAATCTTTTAGATTAGGGGGAAATCTCGTCAAAAATACCCGATTGTTTTGAGGTGCAGCCGGGTTATGGGAATACTACTTTTTTATAATATTTATATAATGTTATAATGTGGGCTTTAAAAGAAATTATAAAAAATAAAGTTTTAGGTTTGATCACCTCGGACACTTCGGATGAATTCTTTGTACATACTGCGCATTATAGGTACTCGTGTATGTATCGACAAACCTCCTGGGGCGCTAGTCTCGACTTTTCGCTACAGCACTTTGCGACCGAATTCGGTCGCTATGACGCAAAAATTCGACAATGAACACGAATTTTTATCGAAAAAACGCAAACAAACTTGAATTGTTGAACCGTTGAATTTTGCGTCATAGCGAACGACTTCGGTCGCTATGACGCAAAATTCGACGACGAACACTAATTGTTCTGAAAAAACGCAAAAATAGCGTTGAATTTTGCGTCATAGCGACCGAATTCGGTCGCAAATTGCATAGCGAAAAGTCGAGACTAGCGGCCCTGGATTAGTTGGTAAGGCCTTAGGCATGTCATCAGTAGTAGGCGACAATTACTTGATAAGTACAAATATAGAAACAACACGAGTAGTTATGATTCAAGCCGGCGGCGTCAAGCAGCAGAGGGACATACTTACGCAACATGCTACACAAATGGATTTTTGATTCTTGTCGACATTATGGCAGCGCCGACTAAGTACGATCGTCATTTCGCACACTAACTTTACAAGTATTGTACAAGCTTAGTTGTGAATAGTTTAGATAAGTTTTTAATGTTTGACAGACTTGTTGTTTGCGCACAACATGGTAAATACACCTAGCCTGGAACGGGAGCTGGCATTCAAGTTCAAGTGAGGCTGCCGGAACACAACGAGGTGCTCGGCGACAGATTATCAACTTGAGCAATAAATACTAGCTAGCAAAGTAAATATTTTTTTCGCACCAAATGCACCCTTTTCGAGCGAGAGAGTTGAAAATATCATTCACTGTTAACAAAATGTATGAAATATTTATTATTTTTTCGCGGTTCATGGTTCGTGTCATAATAAACATTGTCCACAATGATGAATACAATGAGCTCCTTTCCGTTTAGTATACCCGTTCCGTGTAGCCCTGTGAACTTGTAGTGTGAATGGTATTAAGTATAGATATTGGTATGTTAGATACGTACATGACGTGGTTAGCTGAATAGACTGGTCACATTGGCAACTGTCATACGAGTACATAGGCACATTATTATAGGCCGTGCCAACAAGTACGGCTGAATGGCTCCATTATTGTAGATCCATTCAAAGCTCTTCGCCTGTACGTAACTACCCAATATATACCCATCGCCGTATGCAGGCTGACTCAAAACCTCAAAATACACAATTTCAAAAAATTAAAAATACACCACATACGAATATTGCTTACAATAATACAAATTTTGATATACTAAGAGGCTACATTAATGAAACACCCCATTTTACCTATTTAGGGGTTTATTTTCAAAAAATCGTGAGACATTTAGTACTCAATACAATACACAAACCGAGTTTCATTGACTATTGAAAAAATATTTTATTTTATTTTATGTCTTATTTTATGTCCATACAAACTTTGGTGGTCAATTTTACCCCTTTAGAGGTGGAATTTCGCAAATCCCGTCTTTATCATTTGAGGAGTGTTGGGTTCAAATTTCACGTCTTTATCAGGTAGATTCCTAGATAAGGGCTTTTTATATGTAGGGGGAAGTCCCGTAGCCTCGGATGGCACCTAGCGCCTAAAATCGTAGGTACTAGATAGATAGATAGATAACTCTTTATTGTTCACACCAGAAATTACATGCATAATGCAAAAATCTACTTAAAACTAGTGTAACAATTGGCGGCCTAATCGCTTCCATCGCATTCGCGATCTCTTCCAGGCAACCTTACTACTATTCTTACCAAGATCCTTACTATCTTTGGAAATCAATTAAGATCAGTCCGTCCGATACTAGGCGCCACTCGGACCGCGTGTTAGGGATGCACAGCGTCATCTATGAGCATTGCAACGAACTTAACATACTTGTACACCGATTGTTTTTTTTTCAACAGTTTTGTTTATTTTTTCAATATGCAAATGATTTATTTTGATTTTAAATTTTGTTGACTCACTATATACAAATATTTATAGATAAATAAACGTACAAAATATACATTACACAAATCTTTGAAAATCGAGAGTCAGTGAACTAGATTGCAGAAATAGTGCTGCTTGATCTGAACCCTGAAAGATTATTTACCGAGCGAAGCGAGGTCTCAGAGTCTACGGGAACAAATCGACATTTGTATGTATGTCCGACGATAACTTGCGTACCGTTGATCTGATCTTCATGAAATTTTGCAGGCAAGTAGTTCATGACAATACAATTTTCAAGTTCGAATATGAGCATAATCATAGCAGTTCGGGGCGAACTACTAGTAATTTATATTCTATCTAAGAATAACTTTGTTAGCTCGTGATATTTATGCAAATAAGTAAACGCTGAAGCACAATACAAGTTGAGAGCTGGTTATGTACAAAGCATTATTCCGGACCGGATTACGGGGCGCAGTAAATTGTGGAATTTGTCGATATAAGCCCGTGCACATGCTTACACCCGGCCGCGGCACGCAGAGTGAGCTGAGCAGCCACTGCTGTACCAACTAGGTACCTACTTATACTTTGCCTGTAGAGATGACTTTCATCCGGACAAACTTTCTGTTGGTCTCGGAATTTTACCAATTTCTTTAAAACCTTTACAGCAGGGACCCTATTCCTGTGCGCTCGAGATTGTCTTGGTCACTCTCACTCCCATTAAATTCTACATTAGAGAGACAGTGATCGAGATAATCTCGAGCGCACAGGAATAGGGTCCCAGGTAGTTTGTTTTGAAACGGCTGCCCATGAGAAAAAAGAATTACATTAATCCTTACAACAATTATAATATTTACTATACCATCAACACACCCTAAAATCACGGTCGGCGTACCAACGAGGTAAAATAAGACGACAATATATTTCTCTCTTATTCTCCCACAGCGCAAACCAAATTCGCAGCTCTAGTAAATGGCGAGAAAATGAGGTAAAACGATATTCGATATAGACACCGCAGTGAACAACAACAATTCCTTGAAGGTAGAAAACATATTGTGCTCAAGACTCAGAATACAGAAGCACAAGATTAGAAACGTGTAAAACTTCATGACATTTGGTTTTTAGCAGGGTTCGCAGATATATATCAGCGGATATATATCATGATATATATCAAGATATATATCAATTGATTTTTATCTTGATATATATTAGTAAAATATCATTGCCAAAAACACTATGTCAAATTTAAAAATATCTACATTTATTTATTTGTAAAGTCTTGATATATATCAATTGATTTTTTCCTGTCTTCTGAACAAAATTTTTTGGAGATTAATGTTTACCCTTGCAACACGTAGCGAATCAAAATAAACGGATTTTTGATATTTATTATAAAAATCGGATTTTTTCAAATCCTGGTTTTTAGTAACACAGTTATTCATTATCATCATCATCTCAACCACAAGACGTCCACTGCTGGGCATAGGCCTTCCCCTTAGATTTCCATGAAGAGCGGATGGACAAAGTTATTATGTACCTAGTAATTTGTCAAACAAAAATCCTTTTCTCCGTCAAAGAAAATTCCAAGTCGTTAAATGACTGTGTTCTTGGGGGCAATTCTAGAGCAATCGACATTGCTTGTGTCACACATATCTATCTATCGAATCGAGCCGACCCGAAGCCAGTCCCGTCCGCCGCCGTGACTGAAATCTCTTTGGACTAGGGCAGGGATGCTATTCTCAGGAAAGTCGCTGTAGAATGATTCAAGAGTTTATACCCAGCCACGTAAATTACACATTGTTCAGAAACTGCTATTGTTTATTTGGTTTAGAATAGAGTCCCCCGTGTTATGAAGCATTATGAAGTACCCATGTAGGTAAATCTTGTAGGTACCTATACCTAGTGCTAAACTTTCACGCGTATCTAGTTATTTATTTATCGCCTAAGCGCTTCTGGTTTTTAAATACGTTAATACCTACTTCACTATCGAATAGTTTTAATCGAATGTCTCATAAAATTAAATAAACTAGGTAAGTAAGTATGGTAAGTAATAAACTACCGTAAGTGTTACTGTAGGTAAGCTATTAAATGATTATATACTTATCTACCTAGATTAAATTCTAGTTGCCATCTTACTAAATCGCTTTGGAAAATCCTTTTTCATAACACGATATTCATGTTGTTCCAGTGACCTGATTTTTTTATTTAGAATAAAATGATGAATCGTTCATTGTATTATTCAGGCAAAGGTTTTTTTTTATATTACTGACAAACCAGGTGTTATAAATAGGTAATTAGGTATCTTAACTCTATTCCTAATTTCCAGGGATTTCCTCTCAAACCACTTATTGGAGCTCTGAAACGGTAGGTATTCGAAAACAGTACCTACATTCATAGAAAAACATCTATATCTACATACATAGTTACCTTCTTTGTAAATTATCTACTATTCGCACCAAAAAAGTATTCACATAATAATAATTTATGAGTGGGAAATCCTCGGCTCTCCAGCGGCCGGTACACTCGTCACTCGTGTAGGTACAGTTTTGTAATGTATTTCGGAAAACACAACACACGCGGTTGGCGCTACGTGTCTGTGACGCATTGGAAATGCGCCATATCTAACGAGCTCCCAGCACTTCTGTTTATTTTTTTTATTTCCATTTACGCTGTGAGGAAAGCGGGCTCTCAAACTTGGAAATTATTGCGAGATGTGACCCACATGAATTAGGGGCTAATTAATATGTATGCGCTACGACTACATAACACATACCACTGCATTCAATGTTGCAGTTCATATCTTTATTAAATATTAATCAAATGCTAGTCAATATCAATAAAATACTTTCTCCTGGATGACTGATAGACAACGTTCAGCTGGACGTAGAGGCTTGATATTTCGAGGGTAAATTTATACATAACTAGCTGCGCCCCGCGGTTTCAGCCGCTATTCTACAAAACCGAATATTTTCCGGGATATTAAGTAATGTGTTAATTCAGGGTATAATCTACCTTCATATCAAATTTCATTCAAATCCATTAAGCCGTTACAGAGTTGAACGAGAAAAACGCACTTACATACTTACACACAAACTTTCGCATTTATAATATTAGTGTGATTATAGTGGTGTAAACGCCTATGTACTAAGAACGAATTTTGGAAATAGTTTGTTTAGGGTCAAAAAGAGATCAAAGTTTTGATAAAAACCCATATTGCCGACTACGGCGTTCACGCATAAAATACACATACACGTTGAGTTATAAAGCATAAAATGTCCGGTACTACAAACTATGTCCTATTGCTCGACTATTTGAGCAGTCTAGTTGAGCAGTGGGTAGATCAGAAAGTAAATATCCACTGCTCAACTTTTCATAGTTGAGCCGCTGGTCAATTTGATGCAGTTGAGCAATTTAGTTGAGCAGTGGGGACGAAGCTGTTTCAGGATTTACCGAAATATCTAAGCTGGAAAAAGGTCAAGCTCAGTTTTTCATTAAAATAAGGGAAAGTATGACATCCTTCATATAAAGGTAATACAACGGCAGGGCTTAGGTTTTATGAATTCATCTCCGAAGCGATAGAGAATACTCTATCATCCGGTTCTGGTCCAGGGTGTGATGATGAAGTAGAAATTGAACTTGCAATCTATAATAGTGGTAACATCATAACAATTGGGCAAAATGTTGACAAATGCAGTCCAATCATCGACAACAATATTTATCATCAATTATTCACCAATTATTATCATTATTGTGTATCAACGATTATTATGAATTTATTATGAGCCTCTTTTGTCGCAATGCTGGGCAAAGGCCTTCATATACTCTGAGGCACAAAATACAGATGAGACGAATGTTGTGACTGTGTGTGAGAGTGTTTTGTTGTTTTCATGATATTTTTAAGCCATAATTTAGCCATAATGGAATAGTTGTGGTACATATGTACCACAACGTAAGATGTCCCTGTCCATGAAAAATAGAGACATTCTAATAAGTAGATAGTACCCTTTTTTATTTTTTTTCCCTATTTAAAACTAGGCCCAATTAACTAAATATTTACCATGTCATACCAAAAAAATCCCGCAAGTTTTGGAAAACTGGAAAATATTTCCCTTCGAGAATCACGGGTTGTAGCACGGGGAGGTAAATTAATATGTACCTTACCTTACATAAAGTATTGTACTTACTAATATTTATTATGTGCTATAGTAGAACGTAGCGTAGTAGGTGCATCGGTTCTGGAAACAACAGAAGTGTTGAAACGTGACTGTCTGGGATTCCCTAAAGGAAAACGGCTCGCCGGGTTATTTTCATATAGGACTGACCTACCTAAGTCGCGGTCACTAAGAGACAGTGACGATTTTCACGTGAATGTGCTTAAATGGTTATAATGGGAAACCATTTTCCTTGACAATATTTAATTTTAATAGCTTCCTTTGCACCAAGGAAAAAGTACTTTAGATAAATCTTACGTTAGGTATTGTAGACTTATATATGCCTACTCAAGTATAATAAGGTGGAAGAGGCTCGATAATACTATTAATAACTATAGACACATATGGTTCTCTACGTGCCTTGTCTAAGCATTTGAATAACTATGCGATATTCATTTTGCAAGTGGACAAAAACATAAGTGTGCAGTGGTTTTTTTTTCGCCCTGTCTGTTTTTGTGAACTTGATAAGTAATTTTGAGCTGTAATAATAATTGCTGTGTGTAAAAGCTGCAAAAAAGTTTTATTAAGAGATAAAGAAAATACCCGACTGAAAAATGTAGAAGTGACTCCGGTCGTAAAGAGGTATTACGATACCTCATGCACCCGGTTACTATCGGTCATGCCGTTAAAGGTAATATAGATTTATTATCAGGTCAAGCTATTAATTTAGTAGTATCAAAGTAATCAAGATTATCTATTGTTCATACGTGCGTAGTATACTTGAGTATTGTTCACAAATTTGGAATCCACGATATGACATTTATATCAACAGGCTAGAATCAATTCAGAAAAAAATCATGAGACATCTACAGTACAAATGCAAAACTTACGATGATAATTACGAATCTAGATGCAGAAGACAACATATGTTACCTCTTCACGAAAGACGCAAGTTGGCTGACATAATAATGTTAATTAAAATAGCGCAATCACATATTGATTCTCCAGATCTCCTCTCCAAGATAGGTATAATGGCTCCTTCACGTTCCCGCCGGCACCCTAAGTGTCTAAATGTCCCCCGATGCGCTAACAATTATAGGCAAAATTCATTTTTCATCAGATCTTCGAATACTATTAATAACATGGACTTGCCTGAATTTGACCTGTTTAATATATCTCCGAACAAAGTCCACAATTGGTTTGACGGTACCTCCTAACTCTCGACTTTTAATACTTCCCTTAAGGAATTTAGGATATTTCTCTTTTATCTTTTTCTGGCAAACAAGCTACGTTTAATAGTTAGTTTAAAGTAAATTTGTTATTCTAGATTCAAAATGCGAAAGCTAGTAAATAGTGTTTAGAAATAGTTTAATTAATAAGCTAGCTAAGATAACACTATGTTTTCCGAAAATAAATAAATAAATAGGAACACACAAGCATACATATAACCACAGATCTGTGATACATACATAAATATATACATACACCCCAAAAACATTACCCTCCGTTTTGGGCAGTCGGGTAAAAATGCAAGAAAATTAGAGTCTGGCGCGCTGAGCGATAGTGGTAAGTACTAGGTTCTCAGTAAGAACTTTCAGGTAGGTACTTAGCTTAGCCTAAAAACTCTGACGCCAGGGCTACAAGACAAGTAAGCGGGCACAATAGCCGTGATAAACAACTACTTGCCCATAATTTGAGCATAATAATGTGAGAACACGAAGTACGACGAGCGCGGAGCTCAGAGCAAACCTTTTAAAACATTTTATAGTGATGGATGACCGGAAACGCGTATGCGAATGGTGGGTTTGAGCGACGCTCTCGATCATTCAGTTCAGTGCGAGCATCGAATGATCGAGTCGAGCCTTCGCCGGTAATCGATGAGAATGATGGATCACCGCGCCGCGCCGGTGGCGTCACTTGTCCCCATAATACACTCGTTGAAGTCGTTGATGTCCCGTCAGGGGCCCACTATCATGGCAGCACAAGTAAAAAGTATTCGAGTCCAAGTTCACAAAATGTAAGTATTTCTAATTCAAAGAAAATTCATGGAATTGGATACTACCTATTACATATTAACCGACTTCCAAAAAAAGCAGGAGGTTCTCAAGTCGACAGTTTACTCTTATTTTTTTTTAATGTTTACCTCAGAACTCCGTCATTTATAAACTGATTTGGATATTTTTTTTTATTGGAAAGAAGATACTTCCAGCTTGGTCCCATTTTTTTTCAAAATCCAGTTCTGATAATGTGATCCATGAGGAATTCAACTCTTCAAATATTATATGCATACATATAGCGGTTTTGGTATTTTCATCAACAAGTCAAGCATTTTCACTCAGAAAGTATCATAATATGGTGAAGTGGAAATGATGAAGAAGATCGGAACTCCTCAATGATAAGTATTTCACGGTTGGCGCCAAGAACATTCGATAGTGTAAATTTTTTGTTTTAATTATTCATCTAATTACAATAATTAATGAAATAAAATTAAATATAACCAAAACCGGAAGTAAATTATCGACATCTAACGTCGAGGAAACAATACCTAGGTATTACCTACACAAATCTAGTGCAGATGGCGCTAGCGGGTGAAGTGACTGCGTCGCGAAGATTTATTGGTAGTTCAACTAAAAATCGAATTTTCTAACTTTTTTAATGTTGAATCTTCTGCGAAATGAATATTTACAGGAAAAGTTTAATTATCCTGCTACAGCACACAGACACAGATGTATATTCCGAAAAGACTCAGATTTACTGAATTATAGGTTTATAAAATACTAGGTGTTACCTGCGACTTCGTTCGCGTGGACCTACAGCAACTTGCCAAAAAAGTAAGTTAAAATACAGTTAGAAATGCTAGATTATGTCAAAGAATATTTGTCATTCAAGTAGCTAGTACTCAACATCGTAATATGCCTTCTGTTGAAGGAAACATTTAATTACTAATAGGGAATTTGAGGTTACAGATGATACATAAGCCGTTCCGAGCTACGAGAACTAGACAATGAGGCTATGTACAAGAATATCTTTTGAACCATAACCATACGGGGAGTATTTTGCCAGGTGGGCGGCAAGCGGCAGAACAGGTGCTGAATACCTACCGCTTACCTCACCAACCCTGGAAACACGAAAAAAAAAAGATGTTCCACACCGTTGCCGTTATGTATGCTGTCTAAATACGTTCCTCAATCTTGTTTTCTCGACGTGTGTCGGCATAAGGTCGACAAGATGCAAGTGTAAACTCCATTTCCAACCTCCTTCAAAGAGGTGACGTTATATCTCGTCTATGTTTTTTTACGTATTTTATTTTTTTACTTCTATTTAATATTATTTTATATCGCTAGAGTGGTCTCATACTTAACTTATCCACCCATGGATCACATAGAGAGATCAATAAAATAAAATAGCCTTTTAATTTCCTTCCCTTACAAAACATAAACTTCATTATATTAATATTAGTTTATAATTTTATAGGAAGAGGCCTTCACCCGAAGAGGGGTCCTCAACAAACCCTCACGGTACGTACGGACCGTGACCGTGATTAGGTTCTTTGGAGATATCGTGAATTCGTGTTAAAATATGTTCATAAACTCGTTGCAGATTTGTAAACGTGCAATAAAGGAAGGCACTCACTTAGGTACTCTGTAATAAAGATACTAATCCCAAATCTTATATATAAAAAACTTACTCATGTTTTGATCAGTTGCTTTTGTCTGAAATAAATGTAATAAAAATATTTATTTTTAATACTAACTACAACTTTGTGCAGCCGGTGCCGGACGGTTCAATAAACGCCGTTACATAAGTAGTGGTGGGCAATTGTGAAATGCCCTAAGGTGATAGTAGATATCACATTGTCCACAATGTCATATTAGTCGTGTGTCAGATTGTCTAAGTATTATTAATTTTGTAAGTTGCTCTACTTTGTTGTGTAATATGTGTAGGTACGCGTTGTCATCATCAACAGCCACAAGACATCCAGTGCTGAACAAAGGCCTTCCCCTATGTCTACATACGCAGTGTATGTACATATATGAAAATGTATACCTTCCAGGTACATACGAGAATGCAGGCACAAAACGTGGAATCGACATAATGCAACTAGGTCAATACTAATTTATTCAGTATTTACTTATTTATAGGGAGGTATATATGGATTTACTCGTATCATGAAAAATCTAAACAGACCGCTTATACCACATAAATATATGGCTACGCAAAAATGATAAAGCGTCGTTAAAGGTTTGTTGCCGGCGAAAATTACCTAAGTATGTGACGTCGTCGTCGGTCGTGCTTACGAAGCGGGGCGGGGCAAGTACAAGGCCAGGCTATGTAGGTAGCTATATTTTTTTGCAGAAAGATAACAGGTCCATTAGTTTCACAGGATTGAACTGAAGTAACTTGTAAATGGTAAAATAATTTTTAATGGTATTGCTTATGGTTCATCAAATATCGCGCCATATTTTTTTTAACTGGGACAGTATAGACATATCCGTTTCCTTATACGTATCTCATATACGGGAAAACTGGCTTAGGAAGCAGTTAATTTTTTTTATGAAAACGATATTGGCTTAGTTTTTTTTTCAAGCGCGAGTTTACCATAAAAATGAGTTGATTCGATATATTTTTTTTAATGCGAATCGACTTAGTTTCATGTACTTAATGTGATTACATCAGTTCTATTGTATTGGAATAAAAGAACTGTGCAGTACTAGTTAGTCAAATTTAATAAGCTACTAAGTAATGCCAATTAAACTATAACTAACTAACTATAACTACTTCTACTGATCCGATTTTTTTCTTCTGATACAATGAAATGATCCTTACACCATGAAATTAAGTCAAAAAAAAAAAGATCAAAATAATTCATTTACAGTAAAAGACCTAATGGTTCCCAAGACGGTTTCCTTTGTATCTCCTCATTTCCTCGGATTTCTTCATACTGTCCCAGTTTAAAAAATCACCCTACCTGCCGTTATGGGTTACGCGCGGTCCATCAGTGCTAGTGCTACATAGAACATTATAAACATGACAGCATTATTTCAGCATGACATGTAATTTAAAAATAAATTACCAACAGCCATAATAATTTGAGTCCTGAATGCAGCCCTGCACGCGTCGACTACACACTCAATCGTCCGCTAGGATCTGTCACACGCCGACACAATATTTCAGCTGGTTATTTTCCCTTGACTGAGCTGTGGTCGGACGTTTTGGAAACAGATTTATGTAGTCACTGAGGACACAAAACATGATGGTGGGGAAAAAACCGTGTACCTAATGTGAATCCCATATCGTTTTCGACAGCAAAATTTCCAAACACGTTCAGCGGGTTTGTTCTCACGTGCTAAAGACTAAACACACAGACACTCTTACACAGGCACAGTAAGTATGTCCTAAAACTGCGACCAAAACAATAGGAGGAAGGGGAGGAGCTTCTTTTTAGTTAAGGAAAAATCTGTCGGCTTGAGAACCTCCTCCTTTTTTCGGAAGTCGGTTATAAAAGGTAAACATTCTTTCTTTCTTCTCAAACTTTGTTTTTTTTTCTGACTTTTCTGACGCTTCGCGAACGTTCGCGACCCGCATGGGTGTCCGACCCGCGACTCACACTGAAAAACACTGGTCTAGTGTGTATAATGTATATACTGCAATGCCGCGCAGAGTTTTGAAATGTCGATTTTCCTATGCATTTCGTTTATTCGAAGTATATGTTGCATACATCCAAAAGGTTCACATAAAAATGCCCTGTCTTAAACGCTTAAGAGGATAGTCCTTCCGCGAGGTGTTGGCGCATTCGATAATTGTAATTGTATAGCTGTCGCTCTGTTTCTTGTGCGTGCGATAGAGAGAGTTAGTGAATTTTCCCAACTTTTTGATGAAATTAGCGTTTCGGGGTTAAGTAGTCTTTTATCACCCCCTAAATCTTAACAAATCTTTTGTTTTTGGTGTCAGTGGCTTGGATGAACTATAGTCTATGCCGGTATGTTTTGTTTTTTCAAAAAATGTTTATGGTATTCTAACAACAACTAAGTATATTTCTTCGTCATATTTTCAACGTAAAAAATTGTCACTTTAAGTGCCCATAACAACGAAGATATTGCGAAATTAAAAAAAATACAAACATACGAGCATAGTTTTTTACGGCGTAGATAACTTTTTGTAGGTCCTAACACGCATCAGGCAGACAGTTTACCCTGAGCCAGGTGAAGCGCTCGTCAGAATACTTCTATTCGCACTGAGATACACGCCGACCATGTTACACTAGATCCACAGATTCATCTGTGACTAGATCGGACCGCTAGGCGTACATATTATAATTTTATCATATCCTACCCTGTTTCAATATCAGAGAACAGGGGATGTCGGGTTGGCAAATTGCTGACTATGTACAATGTTGCCACGCAATTTCTAAGCTTCAGAAAGGCGCTATTCATAGGGACCCTAAGTAGAACTTTCAATAAAGATTTCCATACATATTCAACGAGCTCGCTTGGACAAACCCTTTCGGCGAGCGGAGATATTATGCAAAGTAACAGATGAATATTGAGGTTTCAGTACGTTCATTGCACGTATTCTACATCTAATACTTGTACTTAGATACCTTCAATACAAACTAGCAACTGTAGTAAGTAAATTAACTTTTAAACTTTCACGGTTAGAACAGCACGTACTTACAAATATTTAACTGAACTTATCGTAATATATTTATCTAAGGTTTTAAATAATGAGCGATAAGTCATGGTCCTTGATTATTGGCCTGTTAGAGAAACTCAGAGTCGCACAGCGGGCAATGGCGAGATATGCTCGGAGTTTTTTTGCGCGATAAAATCTGAAACGAGGATATTCGCCGAAGAACTAATGTCACCGACATAGCTTTCAGAGTTTGCAAGCTGAGGTGGCAATGGGCAGGCCACATCACTCGAAGAACCGATAACCGATGGGTAAGAAAGGTTCTTGAGTGGCGTCCACCGACCGGAAGACGAAGCGTGGGCTTACTAGGTGGACCGACGACATTGTGAAAGTCAAGGGCAACCGATGGATGCACGTTGTCGGTCGGTGTGGCGGTCTAAGGAGGAGGCCTATGTTCAGCAGTGGACGTCTTCTGGCTGATGATGATGATAATGATAAGTCATGTTAGATAATAATTAAAACCGTGTAATAAGTAAGCACTAACGGTAGATACACTAACGGTTTGACTGCCCCGGTGGCTCAGTTGGTAGTGAACCTACCTACTGTGCTTGGGGGCGTGGGTTCGATTCCCATCTAGGACAAATATTAATGTGATGAATATTTGTGTTTGTTCTATGTCTGGGTGTTAATATCTATATAAGTATGTATTTAAAAAATATCTATGTACGTATATCAGTCTCTGGCAGCCATATTACAAGCTTTGCTTAGTTTGGGGTCAGGTGACTATGTGTGCAAAAATGTCCCAGATATACCTGCTTTACTCGGTCATTAGATTGTCAACAGAATAATTCTAATGCTGCCTTTGTCTGGCACTAAGCAAATGACAAAGGCAGCAACAGAATTAATCTGTCGTCAAACTTAACAAACGTTAACGATTCGGGGGTCAGGCTGTAAAGGATTCAGACAGACGAACATGGCGAACTTATCAGGATTCCTTAGTACTACAGAACCCTTAAAAGGTATCTAATGATACCTCACTCGCAAAAATCAGTCAAGAGGCTAATATAGAAACACACAAACATATATAGATAGATAGAAACTCTATATTGTGTACACCAAAATAATAATAACACACGTACAGAACTATCTTAAAAGCTATTGCCCCAAGTGGCGGCCTTATCGCATACAATATATATATTATACATACTTACATACAAACATATACGTTTGTAAAAATATTACCCTAATACTTGTTGGGCAGTCGGGTAAAATGCCTACTTACCTACACTACCCACTCGTAGTAGAGGCTATCTATTGACTACTCTGTGGCATCGCTATTATTATATTAAAGTAACAGAGTAAATTATTTTGTTTTTTCGAATTGAAATAGATATAATAAAGCAAAGTATTTACGATGTAGGTGAGCCAGGCTGCCCAACTAGTTTTGGATGTGGGCCATATTTTCGATTTCTTTTACTTTAACAGGATTAGGCAGTGCATAGCCGCGCAGGGTTTTGAAATGCTGAAGTTCAAAATGTTGGCTGACACTGAACTGCTAAGAGCAAGCGTGACGCTTATCAGCTAGCAAGCGATTCGCTAGTCTCGTCATTCAGTATAAAAAAGTGCCGTCCGGTAAGATATTATGGTTCGCCACGTTCACCCTTTTACCATACATAAATAATAGCTAGGTAATGTTAACAGTACGAGTAGGAATGCGCGAGAAAAACGAGCGCGACGATTCGATGCGATTTTGTAAACTTTATCACAAAAGCCAATTTCAGCGACCTTCTTAAATCACCCGAGGCCATGGAGATAGCGGGCAAAATCAGATAAATGCAAGCGGTTTGCTTTTTGTACGCACGGGCCCGGGATTGGGCAGCCCTGACGCAGATTAGTTCTATTAAACGTTGGCGCACTGGGTTTCCCGACAGTTGGTTTCTATTGCTATTTAAATAGATACAACTGGACGGGGAAAATCCATGTTTTGATGTGAGCCGATAACCGACTAAACATAATGGATGGGGCTAAGCACGTGTAGGGAACTACGAGATGCTAGGTATTGTATACAATACAAAGGTTACCTATGTTACGTAGTTATAACTAGCTGCCCCCGCGGTTTCACCCGCTATACTACAGGAACGGTTAATTTAGTTCATTAATTTTATTGAGTTAATTGAAAAAATTGCCTATGTGTTCATCCATTCAATAAGCTACCTGCATACCAAATTTCATACAAATCCGTTCAGCCGTTACAGAGTTGAACGGGAACAAACACACTTACATACTTACACACAAACTTTCGCATTTATAATATTAGTGTGATTATTTCCCAGGATCGGGACGAGTCACGTACAATAAGAGATATTTATTTATGATATTTATTTTATTTCTTAGCATAATGCGCATATTATTATGCCGTAGAAACGTATATAGACAGTCATGGTGAAGCTGGCCACCATGTTGCAGGTCGCTCGACGAACTATGGGAAGAGTATGCTCGGAGCTGAGGGACAAAATTTGTTATTATAATAATACAAAATAAAAAAAACGTTATTTCCAGGCAACGTGGCCCATAACATAACTATTTTAAAACTAAAATACATGTAATAAAAAAACATTCTATTTAGCACGTCTGTCGTCTGTCGATAATAAAACTCACTGACATAAAGAATTACTCGGTAAGTTGAAGAATTTTTAACCGCTGATCCCTAGGTGGATGAGTTCTAGGGTGAATTGAAGATGAGAAGGTATTCAGCATTCATTCATTCATCTCTACATAGTCTCTAATCTTATCTTTATCTCTACATAATATAAAATAAAGTCGTTTTCCGCGTCTTTCCGCCTGTATATCCGCTAACTCCTCGTAAACCACGCAACGGATTTTGCTGCGGTTTGCAGCATCAGTTAGATAATTTTCACGGAATGTTTATCTATATCATTTACACCCGTTATTGCACCCGTGCGAATCCGGGGCGGGTCGCTAGTCCATTTAATTAATTTTCTTCGTATTAATAAATACAGAGTGTTTTTTTTTTTACCAAAATGGAACTTGTACGGTGTTACAGGTAAATAAAGTAGAAGTCTATGGCATAGTTAGTAGTTGTACAAAAAAAAAAAACTGCAGAGTAAGTTTGTCTAATGCTTCTACTCCAAGGCCCCTAGTCTCGACTTTTCGCTATGCACTTTGCGACCGAATTCGATCGCTATGACGCAAAATTCAACGCTATGTTTGCGTATTTTCGTTAACAATTCGTGTTCGTTGTCGAATTTTTGCGTCATAGCGACCGAATTCGGTCGCAAAGTGCTGTAGCGAAAAGTCGAGACTAGCGCCCCAGTTGTATTACATAACACACGCAGGGCTAGCATGCGCACCGCGACAAAATCTTTTTGTAATGCAAGGACACGGCTACGATTATGTATACGTTTGTCTCATTTTTCATGACATGAAGAGTAGAGAAGATTTTGTCGCGGTGCACATGCTAGCCCTGATGGCAGCCGACGCTAATGCGCCATAGTAAGTAGTACCTACAACTTCAAATAGGTAAAATATTATTAGGGGCACTTTGTGTAATCATTATCTATGTTTTGTGCTAAGTAGAGCAATAATTAATCAATACAGATAATGACGTTGATTCTGTTGTACCATTTTCTAAAATTTATTGCCACCTAGGACACTAGACTTTTTAGCATACAATACATTCTAGTCTATTACACTACGCATGGTCAGCCTGAACGCTTTATACTCACACATATTTAAATGAAAAGAGATGCAAATAATTTTCGTCCTGTCAGATTGGTTTAATTAGTTACTGCTACAACATAATCGACGACATTGTTGCGTATTTTATGTTACGAGGGATTTTTCAGCCTAATTGCGTATCGCTCAGCGTCTTCGAGTCAGCTGCGAAGTTCTGGAAAACGTTAGAGTTATTGTCACCGAAGGATCGGCACATACGTTTAACGAAGGATAAAATGCGCTTAAAGTTCCCCACAGAATACTATAAAAGTATCATCCCAAGGATTTGCGTGAGCTCTATTTGTACAAGTTGTACAGAACTTCGCTGGCTCGTATTCAGGCCGTTGTTGGAGGGCGAAATTATAGCATAAATATTAATATATTATTTATTTATTTAGGTTCACCTACACTGTGCACAGAAATACAATGTCAAAAATGTACACAAATAAAATAGAACTAAATGTCACAATACTTACAGGTGAAGACAGCATGCAATAATATAGAGCGAGATACTATAATTATTATTGCATTGCATAGTATCTAATTTTATCCTAACTGAACCTAACTTCCTAACTAATATTATAATTTAGAAGAATATAGCCACAGTCGTATCAGGACCAATAAAGCTTCGAGGTAAATGAAAACGTTCGTCTCGAGGAAAGACTTCGCTTGCGCGATTCAGAACTCCCTACATTATAACTGTCAGTCCATACAATACGTCAAAAAATTCACAAAAGTGGATCAACGCCGTAACTCTGTCTCTCTGTCTGGACGTTTGTCGCGTTATCATGGCTAAACTGCTATAAAATTTGATAAGGAGTTAGTGTATAACACAAAGACGGACATAGGATACTTTTTATGTCCACGAACGAACCGCGAACCGTTGTTACCCGCGAACGAAGTCGCGGGTAACAACTACTTTATTAAAGTACCTAATAATAGACTTATGATTTCTTTGTTAATAATATTTTTACATAACTCGTAACCTCTGACATTTAGGTGAATAGACAGTAGAGTGACAGCAATAGAGCTCCATTTTTGTCTTTGGGTACAGATTACAGAATTCTAAAATATTCAATCAATTAGGGGTCCATACTTTTGTACAATTTTCGTAGACTAAATATACAATATACATACACGCGTCAAACTGAAAGTAAAATATCGATTTCAAAATCCGCCCATTTATTTTGCGAGTCCGACTCGCATGTGGTCGGTTTTTCTTCAAGTACCCAATAATTATCCTTAGGTACTTTCTCCTAGAAACTAAGAATGATCCGAGGCTAGTTAAAAACATATTAATTAAAGTTTTTAATACAATCAATACCTATATTTATGTGCACTACACAATTTTAATATATATATATTTTTATTGCTGCTTCGATTGTACTAAAGCAGACCAGCCCCTGCCTGAGTTCGTCCACGACACAGATGAATAGAACTAGATACCTAGTCTAGGACGAGCCTAGCGCGCAACACATAAGTTTTATAAGACTTATATAAGACGCCGCCCCAAACATTGAACCTCAGTTCCGACCAAGTGCCAGAGCTGTGCGTGCGTGCGTGCGGCTTACAAAATAAAACGGTTGTTTTATTTTCCTGACAACCAACAGTAAACAAAAATGACTATCTGTGCAGTGAAATTGTGTGGAAAGTCATCCGCGCACTCAAACTACAAAAAAGACGGAATAACTTTTCATCGGTAAGTAAAATAATTCAGTTTTACAAGACATAGCTGAGCTCAGTGTATAATGGACACGTCGTCACTTATCCCTTTTCCTCATTGCGGATATCCCATGCAGTTGTCCCTTTCTGGTGAAAGTAGTGTTGTGACTCATTAAACAAAACGCAGAATTGCATTTTCGATTGTCACCATACCGTAAAGGGATTCGAACACTGATGAATTCTAACTAACTGTGCACTCGGGACCTTCTGCTTGGACTAAACTCGACAAGCAACGAAATCACGATTGAATCGACCGGCAGCATCTAGCATGTGCGTGAGACTGTGGTGAGACTAGAGAAAATAACTTGTTAAGAGCATGTCGGGCCATGCTTAGTAGGGTTCCGTAGGTGCGTAGGATGTTTGAAGTTTTTATCCGTTACTAGCTTCTGCCCGCGGCTTCGCCCGCGTTTTTCTGGTAAACAATAATGGCGTTTATTAATAATAGTTGGCAATAATTTAGTCAGTAGACTATAGTATACGTCGTAAGTATTTCAATTTTATTAGGTGTATGATTCAGTTGTTAATTTCGATTCCCGGCTAAATAGGTTTTTAGGTGATGAATTGAAGTAACTGAGTTGATTCTGGGTAAACTAACATTATTTTTCGGACCTAACAAAACGCGTGATCTCGAGAAAAGGTCACATTTTAGAATAACACATTCTATTGAAACGCGCAAAGAAAGCAGGGACCTCGAAAAAAAACATTCGACTTTACAGCTCGATCTCGAAAAATCTGCGAGTGCACGACACTGAGGAAGAATTAGTACTTTAATGCTGTTGTGTTTTTTTTTTTTTTTTTTTTTTTTTTATGTTACTTGGTGACGAGACGAGCAAGTCGCTCACCTGATGTTAAGCGTCACGCTTGCCCATAACAGTTCAGTGCCACCCAGAATTTTGAACTTCAACAGTTCAAAACAATGCGCGGCAATGCATTGCGCTCGTCACCCTGAGATGTTAGATGTTTAATCTCTGTATGCCCAGTAATTACGCTGGTAACATTGCCCTTCAATCCGGAACACAGTAATGCTTGCACACTACTGCTTGGCGGTTGAATAACTGGCAAAGGTGTGGTACTTCCCCAGGCGGACTCTGCAAGAGAGCCCTACCACTACAAAAACTGTTGTGTAGTAATGTTATGTTAGTGAGTTGAGTGAGTGCGAGTACTATGACATCGGCAGTCGACCCAAGTGTTCGCAACTTAGGTAAGTACCGATTAATAATGTTGCCCTACTGCCACAGCCTACTGCTTACCCCATCACTACGGAACGTACTAACTCGGTACAGTGGTGGGCGTAACCTTGATGATAGCCAATGGGAATAATTTGTCACGCTCCGCGCACCCCGTGCTTTCCTCAAACTGTGGCGACTTTTGATCGGACCAAAACCCGAGTGACGAGGTATCTGGTTCATCTGTGGTCCACGACCACGTTCATTCACGTGGAGCGTCTCTTTAAAGTTTAACGCGGGGAAAAAGTTTGATTAGCTGGTTTTATCTACGGGGTCAGTCCCCGGGGTGGGCCATTTAACAGAGTGGCCGCATTTATTGGCCGGGCACGTCTCGACGGCGGCTGGCGCGAGATGAGAGCACGCAGCGGCTACAGTGCGATCGTGTAGCGCTGATAGCTCAGTGGCTAGCGCGGTTGGATCGCACGCCGGAAGGCGTGAGTTCTTTTCCTAACAATTAGCTAAGGAAATCATAGCATGGTGGTAGGGCACTTTCTACTACTCGGCAGTACTACTTTCCGGCAGCTTCACTTGAGAGTCAGTTCCCTTTCCAGGCTGCGTGTGTTTGCCATCCTCGACCACACCGTCACTTTACATCAGGTAAGTTTGTGGTCGAATTCCTTGGCTGTCAAACAAAACCGGCCAAGCTTCGGTATTCGGTATGCCTGGGGCACCGATGATTCCGCACAATTTTTTTTTCATAAAATTATATAGTTATGAATACATCGAACATTGTTCTAAATCTAACTTATCTTTTAGAATCTAAAAGATAAGTTGGATAACAGGACAAACTCAAATTTGTAGTTGAAAAAAATATCACCCATACATCGATGTAAGTCACGGTCAATTCTGCAACTACTAATTTGAGTTTGTTATTGCAAAAAATATGTTTAATGAGATACCAACACAATTTTTTTTTCCCTATATTGGTGCTGTAAGATCTTGCTCCATTTTCCAAATTTCATTTCATAGTATTTGACGTGGAAGTACCGCCAGGTCGCTGCTAGTTTTAATATTCATCAAGTACTAACTTACATCATTCTACCTTTGTTTCTAGGGTTTCGTATCTCAAAAGGAAAAAAAGGAGCCCTTATATCACTTAGTTCTCCGTCTGTCCATCTGTCTTTCTGTCTGTCAAGTTCCTTTTTCCCAGGAACGAGTGGAGGTATCAGGTTTAAATAAATATAAAATACTTAGGTCTACAGTCTTTGGAGCTGCAAAAAAAAACAAGATTCTCAAGTTGCAATAAAAAAATATGACGTCGCATTAAGCCGCATATTTTGACACTCGCAAATTAATGATGGTCTTCAGGTCGGGAAAGGGACCACAAAATGTGCCGGCGGTTTACCTTAATGGGCAACCGGTAGCCATAGTAAATAGATTCAAGTATCTTGGCCACATAGTGACATCCAGCCTATCAGACGTCGAAGATATGGAGAGACAGAGAAGGTCTCTTTGCGTAGTTGGCAACTTGGTTGCAAGGAAATTCTATAGGGCGGCGCCTGATGTGAAGATTACTCTGTTTAAGTCCTTCTGCCAATCCTTCTATACGTGTCAGCTCTGGACTAAGTACACACAGAAGGCGCATAGCGCGTTACGAGTGGCGTACAATAACATTTTCAGGCACCTGATGGGCCTGAAATGGTATTGTAGCGCGTCTGAGATGTACACGGAGTCGCGAGTGGACTCATTTAACGCAATACAGCGCAAACGAATAGCGTCGTTTATGTCCAGAGTTGACACGTGTAAAAACGCGATTGTTCAAAGTATTTCTGACAGATTGCCACTGACTGCAACCTACAAACGTTGGGTGGCTATTGCCACCTAACTAGGTATAGTTATATTTTGGTATATTTTTTTTTTTTATTTAAAATAAGTTGTGACTGAATTCTAAATTATGACTTAAATTAGGACTTAATGTTTTTTTTTTTCTCCATATGGATCATGTGTCCGAATTAAAGAATTATTATTATTATTATTATTATTCCATTTATTTATTTTAATTCTTAAATTTAGGTTTTTTATAAAATAAATATAAAAAATAAATAATGCTATAAAAAACCTAAATCTAGAGTCCCGCCGACAGCGAGGCAGGGCCCAAGCTACCGGCGGTTAGGGCTGCAGAGTGAGGAACCTCCTGACAATGCGCGCCGTGTCAAGGATGGCTGCCCTCTGTATCTGGCCCTTCACCCAACCGTCTAGCGAGAGCCTCTTGAGATGTTGGTCGAGGCTCTTCGCTATAAGGCCGTTCGCCGAAACAACTATCGGGACAATGATCGTCGAGTCAACATCCCACATGGCGGTAACCTCGTGAGCTAAGTCAAGGTACTTGCTGAGTTTGTCCTTCTCGGCTTTCACGAGGTTCTCGTCATGAGGGATGGTGATGTCGACGAGCACTGCCCGGCGTTGGGACCGGTCGACTATCACGATATCAGGCTTATTGGCGACAATAGTCCTGTCCGTGATAATAGAGCGGTCCCAATAGAGCAATGCATGACCATTCTCGAGCACTGGCGCTGGTGCGTACTTATAGTACGGCACCTCAGATTCGACAAGGCCGTATTGAAGGGCAAGTTGCTGATGGATGATCCTGGCCACCTGGTTGTGCCTGTGTAAGTACTCGCCGTTAGCAAGATGCGAACAACCGGAAATTATATGCCTGAGTGACTCTCCGGGACGGTGGCATGCCCGACAAATGTCGACCGTACCGTCCTTCAGGATATATTTCCGATAGTTGTTCGTCTTGATAACTTCGTCCGCAATTGCACAGGCAAAACCTTCGGTTTCCCCAAAGAGGTCACCGAAGCGTAACCAGTTCACCGACGCGAGCAAGTCCACATCAGGCCCTGTTAAGGCCCGATAGAACCGCCCGTGCAGCTCCTTGCCCTTCCATACGTCCCTGCGATCCTCAGTGCTCAGCACCGATGGTTTACGCCAGTTCTCGTTCGCCAAGGAGAGCGGCGTGAGACCCCTGTCAACTGCCGCAACATCGCAATGCATCCCACACACGTTGTTGCGGAAAAAATCCCTGAGACTGCACACCTCACGGTTGTGGAGGTTCTTGGCATTTAAAATGCCTCGACCTCCCCACTTCCGCGGAATGTACAGTCTCATAACAGACGAGCGTGGGTGTAACATGCGATGTGTTGTGAGCAGTTGACGGACCCTCCTATCCAGGGCGTCCAGCTCAGTCTGAGTCCACCTCAGTATGCCAAAGGAGTATATCAGTAGAGGCATCACCCAGCCGTTGAAGGCACGCACCTTGTTGCCGCCAGACAAAAGACTGTTCAGTACTTTTGTCAGTCGACAAAAGAAGCGTTCCTTCACCGACTTTTTGACGTCCTCTACCGATATACCCAATGACTCTGACATACCGAGGTACTTGTAGGTTTCGGCCTCGGAGAGGGATCTGAGAGTCATCGACTCAGAAAGCTGTAAATTCGGAGAACTTACAACTTTCCCCCGCTGTACATGCATGACCGCACTCTTGTCTACACCGAACTCCATCCTGATGTCACTGCTAAAAACCTCTGTAGTTTTTAGCAGCTCCATCAAGTCTTGGCGTTTCGGTGCAAATAGCTTGAGATCGTCCATATACAACAGGTGAGAGATGACTTCACCCCCCCTACGAAGCCGATAGCCCAGCTCTGAATCCTTCAGCAAAGTGCTGAGAGGATTCAGAGCTAGGCAAAACCACAAGGGACTCAGACTGTCGCCCTGGAAGATGCCTCGCTCAATCCTTATCAAGTCCTGCGGGTCAGAGGAGCCGTTTACACCACCTGGTTGACGAAGGACTGTGGCCCATTGCCCCATGCATGCACCTAAGAATGATTTCAGAGTTGTATTAATTTTATACAACTCTAAAATCCTCTCTAGCCATGAATGAGGCACTGAGTCATAGGCCTTCTTATAGTCAATCCAGGCAGTGGAGAGGGCTCCCTTGTTCCGCCGAACTTGTTGGCTAATGGTCATATCGATGAGGAGGAGCTCCTTAGTACCACGGGACCCAACCCTACATCCATTCTGAGCGGGGGCCAAAATGTTATTCGCAACGATGTGCGCGTTAATTTTTGTGGTCAGAATGGATGTAAGGAGCTTGTAGATGGTAGCCAAGCACGTGATGGTAATTTTATTATTATTATTATTATTATTAATCAAAACCTCTAGGTTAGGTTAGGTACTTCCCGTTGACCTAGAATGATCAAATTTGCCAAGAAACAAGTTCTTGCACAGTTTCGCATTTATAATAGGTATTTAGTAGAAATAGTAGAGTGGGGATTAAAGTTGAGATTCGGAACGCTGACAAATAAATCCTGAGGAAAAGTAGAATGCAATGTGCGGTCGTGGCAAAATAGTGAGAACGCGCGGCGTTGGCGGCACGATACCCGATCTTTGTATCGCATCTCATGTTTCATCAATGTTTCTTTCCCACGCGTTTTGTGATATAATACGTGTCTTCCCCGTCTCTCTTTATGACAGATTCCGAAAAATAAGTTTAATTACTGAAGTACTATGTAGGTAACCGTGAACGGTACAGGTTCAAAACAGAGTAATCTGTAGTAATTCTAAATAAATCAGATTCAGAAAAAATAATAAATAATATAATATAGGCGTTTGGAATAGAGACGTTGGGTCCTTGGGGATCGGGAGCTCGTCTTATTTTCAAAAATGTATCAGAGCGCCTGGTTGACGCGACGCGTGACCAAAATGCTGGCGTTCATTTGGCTCAACGCATAAGCATTGCCATTCAGCGTGGTAATGCCGCCAGCATGCTGGGTACGCTGCCAACTGGTAGTGGGCTTGCACATTTGAATTATCTTTATTTATTACTTAAATGGATAATTCAACTGTTATTTTCATGTAGTAGGCTAAGTAGGTTTGGTAGTTTTAGTTTGTATGTATTTTTCTTAGTCAATAAAGGCACTTGCCCAAAAAAAAAAGTTTGCTATAGGTATATAGTGTCATATTACAGATTTGACAAGCAAAGCTTAAAACTATTTAAATCCAGCAGCATCTCTATGAGGAACATACTCTACAATAGAGCAGCAGGCTTCTATGAAATGCCACAGCATTTCTCGTAAGAGTGACATTGCTATTTCAATCCAATAGTATCTATATAGTGACTTTGATTTACTCATAGGCTCTTCAAAACGGAATGCGATGAATCAAGGCTATGTAACAAGGATCTTGTATCACACTGGATAGAGTGATTGCTTTGGCAGCGTGTCCACTTTCTGTTGTGACGTTTAGTGAGTAGGGAAGTGAAAACTAGTGCAGAATCTATCGATAAAAATGTACACAGTGTACAAAACTAAGAATTTGTAAATTAAGAACACAATGTTTGCAAAAATATGTACTTTATTGAACATCGAAACTCGTAATTGCCATGTAAATAGTACGAATATATATAGTATATATAGTAACTATGAAAGTTAATAAGTATCTACACCGTCTCCTAGTTTCTTAGATTTTTCAAAACGTTTTCAACAAAGTCGAGAGTATTTAGGTGGCTCCCAGTTTTCGCGCCTCACAGCCTTTATCCACTGATTTCTGATTTCCGGACATTTTGGAAACCTATAACAAAATGTTTTATTTTAATTAATTGTTTAACCATGACACAACATTGGCACAAATTATCATACATTTCAAGCCGCGAAAGCTTCAAAAAGATTAAAATTAATTATCGATAGAATACGTATCAAGCCGATTAAACGCGGAAAGGAATTAACAGTTCATGTTTCACTTAATGTAGTATATGTAGGATATTACAAGAATATTATTAGATAAATATCGACCAAATATCGACAAAGTTTGAAACGTGCAGTGGTACTTCACTAGCAGGAACACGTAAAACAATGCATTTATTTATCTTAAATTAATGCTTAAATTCATTACTAAATAACACTGCGTGATAGTTGTATGACTTCAAACATGTATATTCTTTAAGTGAAACGAATATTTAGCTTTGATTCTGGTTATTTTAGGTAAAAAACGCTACAAAAGACTTACGTGTGAAATGATAATTCTGGATCTTTTACTCCCCCTTTCGTTGTTCTCGATGCACAATACACAGCACAACACGCCATAATGCCACTATGTATAACAATATTAAGTATTCATAGCGATATTTTGCTCCAATTTGCTTTTTTAGTAAGGCGGGTCGCAATGTTGTGACCGACTAGTCGGTCAAAATGGACACAGAGTGCGAGGTTGCCAATCTTACAATAGCTCTCTCGCTTACTCTATGCGACGACCCGTGAAATAAAAAGAGAAACATGACAATGTGAACGTCGGAGCGGCAACGTCTCATGGGTCTGTCCAGTATGATGCTTCGTCTAAGCTATGTAAGGTACTATTATTATTATATATACTTTTTTTATTAGTTGTTCCACCTGTATTCCCCCAACACAAGTCGGGGACATTGTCAAGCTGAATAAGTTACTTACTCAGTTTTCTGTTTTGTTAAAATCAATTTGGCCTTAGATTGGATCGCTGTTTGGAAATAAATTTATATTAATAATGAAATATATTTCGAAAGTATAATTGTAATATTTTAGATAATAAGTATTATAGGTAATATGCAGAATAGTGTCTTTTTTTGTAATCATAATTGGATACTGATAAGCAATAACATGTCAATCCACAAAAAAAAACATTTTTTAATGATACAGAATGCTTCTTTGTCAGCCATAGAAGCGTTCTGTATCATTACCAATTTTTTTTTTTTGTGGTTTGACATGTTATTGCTTATCAGTATCCAATTATTATATATATATATATTTTAAGGTTCTATTAAAGTACTTTTTTATAAATTTTTTGTTTTTTTAATCGGAAAACGTACAGTGCTATCTTGGCTAGTTTGTTAATGATATTATTTCTAAACACCATTTAGGTATTAGCTTTCGCATTTTGAGTCTAGAATAACAAATTTAGTTTTAACTAACTATTAAACGTAACTCGTTTGCTACAAAATATCTTAAATAATCTTCCGTAAGGGAAGTAGGTATTAATAGAACTCGAGAGTTAGGTGGTACTATCAAACCAATTTCTAGACATTAAATTGCGGAATATTGAACAGGTCAAATTCAGGCAAGTCCATGTTATTAATAGTATTCGAAGATCTGACGATAAAATAATTAGGTGTCTATCCCCCGAATACTGAAACGTTCATTAACTTTGACAACAGATTAATTCTACTACTGCCTTTGTCTGGCACTAAGCAAATGACAAAGGCAGCAATAGACTTAATCTGTCGTTAAAGTTAACAAACGTTTCAGTGTTCGGGGGTTAGTATATTACTCTAAGCATTACTCAAGTGCCGAATCGTAGCGTGCTCCATCGTAGACTGCGCACTAGGCGGCGAATAAACGCTTTCGGTATTTCGAATAAAAACTTATTCGAGCGTTTGACTTACTCCACCGGCCGCCGCGACTCGCCGCCGGCATACTAATTCATCTGCTGCTATGTTTGTTGCTAACTTTGTTCTCCTGATACCTATAAATTGCACGACCTTTGCCGCGGCCGCGCCCCTCTTCGATACGGACCTGAATCGCCCTTCGCACGAACCGAGCCACAAGTTTCATTTTATCAAAATAAAAATCGTTATTTTCAATTAAAAAATCCATAATAAAAAAATAATTGTTTTAGATAATAACATTGAAATAAACAAAATAACGCAAATAAAAACAAACACAAATTTTAGTAGTGGTTGGGCTCTCTTGCAGAGTCCGCCTGGGGAAATACCACACCTTTGCCAGGTATTCAACCGCCAAGCAGTAGTGTGCAAGCATTACTGTGTTCCGGATTTAAGGGTAATATTTCCAGCGTAATTAATGGGCATACAGAGATTTAGCATCTAACATGTCAGAGTGACGAGGGTAGTGCATTGCCGCGTATATAGGGTTTTGAACTGTTGAAGTTTAAAATTCTGGATGGCACTGAACTGTTATGGGCAAGCGTGACGCTTAACATCAGGTGAGCGACTAGCTCGTCTCGCCACCGACCAAAATTTAAAAAAAAAAAAAGCGTTCAAGTTATGATAGGAAGTGACGCCACGGCAGCTCATGCGCTTTATATTATGGCAGCACATGCGATGCAGTTTTCGATATACAGATATTATAGATCCGAAATCCGAAGATTCGTCCTCCGAACAAGCAGTTCTCTATTTTACAGAGTCCCTAAACTGTGTACTTCCAAGATTAGGTACTGTGTTCGCCAAAGGTAAGCCAACAGGATAGTAATAAAAAAACTGATCGACCCTATATATTAGTTTACTAGCTTCGTCCCACGGTTTCACGCTATTCTACTGAAACAGTTACATTTTTCGGGATAAAAAGCCATATGTTAATCCAGGGAATAACCTACCTACATACCAAATTTCATCTAAATCCGTTTAGCCGTTAGAGTTGAGTGGGAACAAACACTTACATACTTGCCTACTTACATAATTACATACTTACACACAAACATTCGCATTTATAATATTAGTGTGATTAACTAAATTTCTACTAAATCCTATCCGCTGTTGTATCACTCACAAATGTTCACATTGTTGATGATAATTAATCACTCTGTGTGTAATTCCATTAAACGAAAAAAACAAATAGCTGTACATGTATTATAGCTATACAAATAAATAAATGTTAGTTTTGATATTTTTAAATTTGATATCTATTTTGGTTTCAAACGATAAAATAGATTGTTTTAATCACTTACGTCATATCTAAGATAATCAAAACGTATTATTTGTAATGATAAAGGCTGCTTAAAATACAGCTAAATGTTTTTTTTTATTAATTTATAACATTGTTGAGTGTGCGAGCGAGAGAGAGAACGAAGGGCGTGAGTGTACGGTCGAAGATGGTAAACACACCTAGCCTGGAATAGAATGTAATGTAACAGTACACTATCGGTTCGTCTAACAGACCACGTCATCTGTCTGTAACTGCTGAATTAGCCTAAATGAAATCTAAGTAGAGAATCTCCTCTAAGTACCTACGACCATGTAGGTAGGTACTACTTAAATGAGCAACATTCGGAGCTTCTCGAGTTAAAAATCAGTGGAACGTAATTTAGGCCTTTACGGACGGTATATCGTGATATGTAATTAACAATAATGAATACTGAAATCACGAGGATGTAGACTCCAGCCGTTGCGAATTTCATCACGGTAATTCGCTTGAACCGTGTAAAGGGAGGGCTCCGACGACTAATGGGAGGAGTAAGAATATCCATCGTAACTTTCTTGTAAAAATCTTTTCCTCTTTTTTTCATAGAATTTTCTAGACTCTATAAAATAAAAAGATCTTTGATAACATAAACGTAAGTTTTTTTTTTTAATATGTCAATTTTAATATGTAATTGTTTTTTTGTCATGTTGTTTAATATGTTTTTTTGGAGGCAACGAACGACCAGAATGTTGGCGCTAATTTTGGGCAATAACATAGTATTGCCATCAGCGTGGCAGTGCTGCCAGCTTTCTGGCCAGTTCCACCTCCACCAAGGGGATTGTAGATTCGTTTTTGTATTTATTTTTAATTTCAGTTTGTTTAAACCTGTATAGATGGTATCTTTAATTTTAAGTACCTAGTTGGTTGGTATAAGTTACCTGGTTCATATTTCTTGTAAATAATTATAATTTTCCCTCGTAAATAAAACTATATTTCTTACTTGGCTATGCTACTATGGCTACTATATATGGTACTCATAACCAGCTAAGTAGAAACAGAATAGAATTGGCTTGAGGTTGCAGTCTCGCTAAGCGCTCGCTTTCACAAGACGTTGAACTGAACGTTTCAGGAGCAGACAAGACTTTCAGAACACTAATTAGTGAAGTTCAATTACTGTTAAAGAGTTGAGCAATTTCCTTCAATGGGCTTACTGACGTTAGTGGCTAAAGCGCTTCGTGTCGTACAAAACTACACCAGTGTTGGCATTCGCTTTTCAGTTTACCCGATTACTGTGCAGTCTTGTTCTCAACTTTTTTTTAATTTTATCAGATCATTAAATGACTTAATCATTAAATTTCAACTTTATACTGACGAGCTCCGAGTAACCTCTCCTCTGAGTAGAAATGGCGAGAAAAAACGTATTCTACGACCATATTACAAATACGGCGAAATATTCCAAAGGTTCTTGAGTGGCGACCACAAACCGGAAGACGCAGCGTAGATAGGCTTCCCACTAGGTGGACCGACGACATTGTGAAAGTGGCGGGCAACCGGTGGATGCAAGTGGCCCGTTGTCGGTCGGTGTGGCGCTGTAAGAGGGAGGCCTATGTTCAGCAGTGGACGTCTTATGGCTGATGATGATGATGACGATTACAAAAACAAATCTCTATGACAGTCCATCCCCTGCACAAAATAAAGTAAAATTTCCCAAAACTGTCAATCCAGCAGGACCATAAATAGTCATAGACAGCCGAGTAGTCGGGAGTATTACGGTATTACTTACTCGGAAGTTTCCTGTACTTTCGCTGCGAAGGATGGATAAACTTTGTCGAATAAAAACTCATTACGGGGATAATAGAGTCGTAAATTACGGGAGATACTGTTGAGGGTAGTTGTGATGTAGTCTCTTGTTCGTACCTCGTGTGGACGGTGCGGTGGTGACCATTACCACAGCTTTACGCTATGCTATTACCCACTTATAATTGTATCGGTGATTGGTCAGTCTAGTGGTTAGTGTGTATGTTGGCTTCACAGAAGAGGTCGTACAATTCTGCATCAGCCTTTTATCATCTCATTTCTGGGATATCGGCCTACCCCCGATCTCGAAGGGTGATTGAGCGATGTCCATCATGCACGCTGGCCCAGTGCGGGTAGGCGGACTTACATAGAATTTGTAGAATTCTAAGAATTTCATGCGGAATTGAATTTCTTCTACGGAAATATGCAGGTTTTCTTACGATGTTTCCTTCACCGAAAAGATATATAAATAGATAGATAGATTAATAATCCATCCATCGGTATTAATCTGTACGTCATTAGGAAATAACTAATTTGTACGGGCCCGCCCGGGTTCTAACCCCCAACCCCGCGAATATGATGCGAGCGTGCTCCCACTGAGCTACTACGGCTTACAACAAATGCTTGTTCCGAAATATCAGACAACGAGACACGTATACGCCAGACACGGTCACGTCGCTCCGCGGAGAAAAATTCAATACAATTGGATCTTTCTGAGCCACGCGCTTAAAACTTAATTCCAGTGTTTAGTAGTCGGTACGAGGATCCCGGATTCACGTTTGCAGCCGTCTGGACCGAAGGGTTTGGAGTAACAAGTCGAAAACTTTGGAGATAAACACCATCAAAGTGGATTCGTGCGCTACAACACCGCGGCGCGCATGCGGAAGTATTTACGCGGCTGCGCGGCGCCTCCGAACACGACGTCAGAGGAATCCGCCCCTTCACGTACTTGACATAGCTAAATTCCGTCCGATGAACCTCATCACCAGGTGCCTAGAACCCTCCCCCCCTCCGCCTCCAGGACAGTTCCCTTCTCTCCGAATTCTCTCCCAAGCTCGAAGTGTCGAGGAATCGGGAATACGAGAAACCAAAAGGGAGAATTTGGCCCCTGCAAAATTCCTGACTGCTGACCTTTTGGAGTGAAGGAGCCACGCAGAGACATGCATCAGGTCTCTGGCGCGTTAGTTACGGCAGCACAAGAGGAATATGCCCACATCGCAGCCCATCAGCGAATTTACATAAGGTATTTTTAGATCATATTTGTTTAATTTTTTATTTGATATAATTTAGAGTTACTTAGATGAGTATAGCCAAACTGTCAGCGAAATCGAATGCCTCCGTCTCGGTCTCCTCTGTCTCGGCCGCCTCCGTCTCGCCCTCCTCCGTCTCGGCCTCCTCCGTCTCGGCCTCCTCCGTCTCAACCTCCTCCGTCTCGGCCTCCTCCGTCTCGGCCTCCTCCGTCTCGGCCTCCTCCGTCTCAACCTCCTCCGTCTCGGCCTCCTCCGTCTCGCCCTCCTCCGTCTCGGCCTCCTCCGTCTCGGCCTCCTCCGTCTCGGCCTCCTCCGTCTGGCCTCCTCCGTCTCGGCCTCCTCCGCAACCGCCGCGACCGGTCTTCGGAAAAGAATAATAAATAAAATAAAGGCCGGCAAAAAAAGCTAGTCCAGCAAGTTAGCATTATCCAAACTTAATCCATCACAACCCACAAAACACTTTATAACATAGTGTATGATTTACATAAAATATCTTACAAAATAACTTAACCAACACAAAATAACTCCACTCATAATGAAACTTATTGATGAAATATTCATTATATGGCGTGGAAGTTATTAAAATGAAGCAAACTGATTATAAAATCTTTTGTAGCTATAGATCTGTAACCAGTCCGTTCGGATTGCACGCTGCAAAGAGGGAGAACAATTACCTTGAGCTGCGGGTGAAACAAAACTTCGCGAGGTAATCATAGCATTCGGTTGCCTATAACTACAACCCTCGAGTAAAAAATCTGTCGCAAAGCACCTACGTGTGTTTCAATCTCACTTGAGAGCCAGTTTTCATTCCAGGCTAGGTGTGTTTACCATCTTCGACTAGACCCATGAGTTAAATTTGTCGCTTTGCTTTTGAAACGCAGTAAGTATACGATGTTTTTTTATTGGCGCTACGTTGGTATGCCTTGTTTGTGTCTGATTGATTGGAACCATGATGCTTTGGCGAACGTTAATTATTATCAATTATTGAACTCTATATCTGGAGATGTGTATTGTGTTGCACATGTGTACATTCATGCAAATAATGGAGACTCCCCTTAATAAGTAACAATGCTCAATTATGACACTATGTATGTTGCACAAGGATGTGCAATTGTGCAAGGCCCTATTTCGGCAGTTGTAAAATAGGCATCATTATTTACAAATGTGTTTATTCTAGAACCTACATAGTTACCTTATATTAACTAAATAAATAAATAAAAATAATAATAATAAATATTGGTGGACGTTTTTCACATACACCGCCATCTAGCCCCAAACTAAACAAGCTTGTTCTATGGGAACCAGATAACTGATAGAATACATACATACTTTTATTTTGTAAATACATACATAGAAACACCCAGACAAAGAACAAACATCCATGTTCAATGTTCACCACACAAATATTTGCCCTAGGTGGGAATCGAACCCACAACCTATAGATCAGAAGGCGGAAATCCACCCACTGAGTCACAGGCTCCGTGGCTCCATTTCAGGCAAAGAAACCGAATCAGCAGTGCAAATTGCACCTGCAATTTAATATCTCTTAGTTCCGAACTCTATTTTGTTTTTTATGCTCGTCTCTGTGCTTTATTTCTTCTAGAAGCAAATGAAAAAGCTTCAATGGAATGCCGATTTCAAATAGCAAATAGCTTAGATAATACCATTGTCGTGAGGGGGACAGGCAAGAGCTCAGCCGATACAGGCAGGCTGTAAATACTTAGATGTTTTACTTCTTTTACTGTGATTCTTACTAAGAGGGAATGACGATGGAATCAGAAAAAATGTTGGTTAAATTAATGTTTTTGTATCTTATTCGCGTCCACAGTTGTTTCACTCCACGTGTTTTCACGTTATTGAAGATATAAATTAACCAAGTGTTAATTTCCAAAAAGTATATTATGTGTTTTGAGTTACCGGTATATCAGTATATTGCCATCACATTTTTTTTTCTTATGTTTTGGCTCCACACGTTGTGTATTTAGCCAGAGTCAACTAATGTAATATTTCAAGTAAAGTCAAATATTTCACAATTAAAATAAGTCAGTCAGTCATAGTCTAAGTCAAGCAAAGTAAGTCACGGTTAAGTCCAAGTCATGCCCCAGTAAAATGGTGAAACTTTACTAGAGCCTTCTATAGAGTTCTATGTCTCGTGTGATAATATTTAACAAAACTTGAAAATATATATGTGTACTTGACACTGGCTAATGCATAAGTCGTGCGACGCCAAAATCCTCTTAGGAGGAAAGAGAAAAAAAAAAAACTTTTTTTTTAAACACAAGTTTTGGAAAATAATAAAATGACGCGACATTAATTCTTCACGTTCCCGCCAAAACTCCAGGAGGAACTTATTAGATGCCAAATTCCAAATTTAAGGGTGCTAACACACGTAGCAACTTCTAACAAACGAGATAGCAATACAGCAAAAGAAGTATATTTTCGTATTATTTTCTCTGGTGGGTCGGCGGTACGTGGACGTCAGGTGTGTTAGCTACCTCAAACTCACTATAGCTTGATTATGTATAGAACTCTACCTACAAATGACCTATCATATCTAGGATCGATAGCAACGGTTGGCTGTTTGATTAGCGAAGGCTCAATAAATTATTACAATGAAGTACTTCACTAAAATAAATTAACACATTTACCTAAAGCTCTCTCGTCAAAGTTCAAGGACTCGTCTATACATGTATAATAATAAATAAGATTGTACGTGCTTGGTTGGTGCGTCACCGCGGTCGCAATTGCAATATTAGCGAATAGCGTCCAGTCTTTATCCAGTGCCCGAGGCAGGAACACGTCCGCTTACAACCCCGTTTCAACCTGTTAACAGAATAATCTAGAATCCAACGCAAGGTCACAGGCCCACCAGTGATCCAGGTAGAATGCTTTTCCTTTCTATTACACACTATAAATCAAAATGAATAGCTGCTAAATAATAAAATATTATGTATTGTGCAACATTGTATCGGTCCCAATTAGAGATACGATGACAAAATAGTATATTAGTTATATGTATATTATTTCGCGGAAAGCATCACGACGTTGTCTCGCTCTATCTAATGGTGTCAGAGTAAGAAACGAGACAGCACCGTCGCGAGACGCTTATCGTGACGTTATCGGCCGGTCTGCATTTTACGCGGATGCATAATTAAGTACATAGATTCAATTCAATTGTGGCATTAGGATAAGTTTAGTACACGCTTTACTATGTTTAGCTGAATGTGAATAAGTGGGATTGAAGGTAAAATAGTAGGAAACCTTCTAATAGTTCTAATAATCTAATATCTAATAGTGTGTCTATTTGAAAGATTGCAAAATCTAATCTAATTTCTGATGCCAATACAATGTATATGTATGGTACAATTGAGCTGATGTTACTTCAGTGAGATCAGCTCAGTTTGCAGCCGGTCTGGAAGGTGGACAACGGAACTCTATAGTATAATAGCGGTATTTATAGAATGGAGTCTTTCGTTATTTTCGAACTATAGATATCTCAATTACTTATTGGTGTACTATTAGTAAGTAGTATATATTTATTATTTAATTATATTTTCAGTAGGTATGTAGGCTATATTTTTATTATTATACAATTACTATTATTATTTTTGCGTCTATCATAATCCTTTATTAATAGCACAGCCCGTCCCTTACCTCTTCCATACAAACCCTGTCCATGCTTAGGTTGCCTGGAATAGATCGCTTTAAGCGATAAGGCCGCGAGTTGTTACACTACTTTTAAGTAGTTTTTTTATGTCTTTTATGGTGTGAACAATAAAGTTATAATAAAGTTATCTATCTATTTATACTAGATTCTTGCATATTTTTGAATAATATTTTTATCCTAATGTTCTCAGAGTCCACCGGAACAAATTAATGCGCTTGTCTGTTTGACGATAACTTGCGTAGTTGTTACTTTCTTTGCTTGCAAATTCTATGTTAGAAAATTAAAGTAGAAGTAAATTCTAAGGCGCATCATACACTACATACACATTTGTGTTACGTGCAACACTTTTTGTGAAGAAACGGTAGTGTGTCGTTGTGAGTTCGCTAATAGACAAAACACCATATTTCTTCACAAAAAACGTTACATGTAACACAAATGTCTTACTGCACATAAATGTCTTTGGTGTGTGATGCTCCTAAGTTCTAACTTCTATGACTGTATAATGTATATGGGCAAAGTTTTTACTTCAGGTCAATAATTCAATAACTCTGTGTATTGCCCCACAGAAAGAGCATTACAAAAATGATAAATTACAGATAGACACAAGGCGGTTTTATCGCTAAGGGCTAACGCTACCAGACATCCTTCGTATGAGTAGGAATCATTAAGTGATACCTAATATAGCATTAACAGTTGATCGTGGCTTGGCGTTGGAAGCCAACATTAGAGGATTAAATCTAGGTAAGTGCCTATATACTTACTGTTTACGTAGTTTATATTATAAAACAAAAGTTTATATAATAAATGGGTTTGAATAAAAAAAATATTTTACAATTCCTACTAGGTCATATTTGTGTCGTTAAGTTTCAACTAGATTTTTTAGGTATTTTTAGCTTTTGATTTAGTTTTTATCTTTTATACGGATATTGTGTCCGTTTAACGACAGATAATATCCAAATCAAAATTATAATTTGGTGCCTTACACTGCCGATTTAAGAATGTGGCGCCATTTTATGCAGAGCTTCAATCGCGCCTTGTTCAAATTTGGTATGGCTATACAATATAATCTTATCAACTTTCGAGCTCTGCTTAAAGCGCATTTTGTTCGAAGTCGGTCTTTGTGTAAATGTTCGTTTGTTCGTATGTGATTTCAGCATCAAGTAAACTCAAAATAAATGTTTTTTGAGATTTTCATTTCATATTTTTGGCGATTTATTTATTCATTTTTAATTTACGTAATTCTTTGATTATGTGATATATTTTGTTTTGAAGTTCTGGTCATTAGTTTTGGTGAAAATTAAAGGCTTTACTCCTACATGATTCTAAATTTCTAACGTTGGCTGGATAAAAATGCCATTTCTAAATCTCTCTGCGCCCTGAAACAAACATAGTTTTTTGATATTCGGCGGCAATTTATGAAATCCAACAACATATTTTTTGCAGGGACCAAAGTAGATTAGGTTGTAGTTTGTATGTATTTTGTTTGGTTAATAATGTCATGAAACATATGTTCTTGTTTATTTTTAGGAGACCATCGTCGCTTAATCTACGAGTATTAATTAAAAATGAGCGTATCGGTGAGTTTTCGCAAATTCGTTACGGAGCCAATGAGTGACAAGCTGGTCTCAGAAATACCGGGTGTGGGCCCGGTGACAGCGGATAGACTCAAAAGTATAGGCCACTCTAAGGTAAATATCCTTTACATGCAAAACTTTTAACGTTTGCTTAAGATGAAATCTTTATAGTCTTGCTTGAAACTGCTTTTCTTTCAAAGGGAGAAAAAGACTAAGCAGAGTTACTATAGGTAATTAGATTAATGAAAAATAAACTTTTGTTCAGCACAAGTTCGACTCATAAACTAAACTAAGACTTGTGTAATGTATATGCACTACTCACACCAAGTCGACGCGTTGTGCGTGTGTATTACCGTCTACCATAGTTTAAATAAAAGTATAGTATTGAAGGTGAATATCCTAACAAATAATAAGTACTACCTGTTTACAAGTATGTTTTTGGAAGGATATTCGGTATATTAAGATTTTGAAAATTTCAATAGACTATACTATACTACTCGTATTGTTCATTTTTGTTAAAGTTTAAAATATTTGTTTAAAATACCTTTCCTGTTTCTGTTCTGTTTATAAATAAATAAATGTAATTTTTTTTTACGATATGCTTCAGGCGGTGGATCTCTACAACAGACTAGAAAGGCTCAATTTTGACGAAAAGAAATTTGCAGTTTGGATGACATTGAATTGTAAAGGAGCCAAAGTTACACTCATGTACAAAGCACTCATCAAGTGGCACGAGCAGACTGGTGAACTACAGAATAATGATGGTAAGTTTGGTTTTGGTTTTCAAGATTAATGTGTTCATTAATTCAAGTGTTCACATCATGTATTTGATAATTAAGGTGTTTGTTTACAAACACCTTAATTATCAAATACTGTTTATCTGTTTACTTTACATTCGAAGCCACCTAACTATATTTTACTTTTTTGAACCGGGTATGTCCTTAAACTGTGGTCAGAACCTCCTGAGGACGGGCAAAAGCGTCCTCTTAGTAAACGGTGAGTGTTCTGCGATCCTCAAGCTGCCTGACAAGCGCGGGGATTATGGCAAACCCCCCTCGATCCCTCTCTAAGGGGGAGGCAATTGTTCAGGAGTGAACGTCTTGCCTCCACTGCTGAACCCGGACCCTCGGAGTCCTTCACAGACTCCGGGTCCTGTATAGAGTTTCACATCCACGCTGTGCATATAATAATTTTACAAAAAAAAAAAACGATTTTAACAAAATACTCTGAACACTATCGAATGTTGTTGGCGCCACCCGCGAAATACTTATATCATTGTGGAGTTCCAATAACTATCTGTGGCCTTCTTCATCAGTTCCACTTCACCAAATGATACTTTCTGAATGCAAATGTGTGACTTGTTGATGAAAGTACCAAAATCGCTATATGTATGCCTATAATATTAGAGGATTCAATTATGGATGCCATTATCAAAACTGGATTTTGATAAAAATGGGACCAATCTGGTCTCCTTTCAAATACAAAAAGATTTTACCAAATCGGAAATTCATCAAATTTCTGAGGTGACAAACAAAAAAGAAACTTATTTTTAAGAGTCGGCAAAGAGTAATATAATATAGGAGAGTTGGTCAAAAAATGGTTGGAATAGGGTCGAGTTTGACCGTCATATTGGCTCTGATACAATTATTACCCACGGCGGAACGGAGAAGTATTGGGACTATTGGAGTGTGTGTTGGTTATCAGTTTTCTCCAAAACGGCTTGACCAATTTTGATACGATGAAAGCAGGATTAATTTCAGCGGATCTTAGCAGTGTTTGTTTGTTTAGTTATTTTCCAAAGAGAACGAAACTTGCTTAAAATATTAATTGACCGAGCGAAGCGAAGGTGTCAGAGTTTACTGGGACAAATCGGCTTTTGTATGTATGTTTGTGTGTATATTTGTCCGACGATAACTTGCGAACCGTTGATCCGATATTCATTCAATTTTGTAGGCAAGTAGTTCTTTTCAATACAATTTTTAAGTACGAATATGAGCTGAATCGGTCCAGGGGCTGTGAAGATATAGGGGTCGCGAGGTCTCAGTTCGGCGCGAACTACTAGTTTGCTTTATTCATTGTGAAAATTTCGTTTTGCGCTTAGTATTTTTGCGAAGACACTAATAATCGCACACCCAAAACCAACATGAGTGGGTTTCAACGGTATCCCTTTCGTTTCAGATTCTGGAAGCGAAAGAGCGGTAAATTCTCGAGCACGGCAGACGAGCCGCGCCCGCGCAGTGTTCTCAGTCCCGCGAAGACAACCAAGACACAACGTTCAGTTCGATCTATCTGAAACCGAGCGGGACAACAACAGCCCCGTCAATGTCGCTCCTGGCTCCAAGAACCCCTTGGAGCTATTTTTCTCGTCATTTTCGGATTCTTGCAAAAACATATCACCAGAATTTCACACCGAGTTCAAGATGGCAATATTAAACGTAGTGGGCCAGTTTGAGAGAAGATCAAGGGAGAGGCAGAGTGAGGTTATGCTTTCGACTTCGCGCGCTACCAACGGGGACGCTTAGTGCGCGGCCCCGTGGCGTGGCCGACAAACCGGCGATCTACCAAATCAATAAAATTATATTGCGACACTGCTTTTAGAGACGGTGACCGGCGACAAGGCTTGGTTAGAAGTGAAACCATACTTTAGTGTGCTGTGATTCTGCAGGTTGTAAGATTCTTTTGCGAGAGTTTCCACACCTTTGCCAGTTATTCAACCGCGAAGCAGTATTCTACAAACATGACTGTGTTCGAGATTAAGAGCAATGTTTCCAGTGAAATAACTCAGTATCAAGAGACTTAACATCTAATATCTCGGGATAACAGAGAATTTATACTAGTTAAATGAATATAAGAAATTGTAAAAATTATATACATTTTCTTTGTCTCGGGTGACGCGCAGGGTTAGGAAGTTTAATATTCTGGGTGGTAATGCTATTCGCAAACGTGGCGGGTACAATCAGGCAATCGACTTGTTCGTCTAGTCAGTTAGTCGCATACAAAAATATATAATTACTGTCGTCCATAGGAACTCCACCCGCGCCTACATCCGCAAGCCGTGCCGCGCGTAAGTAAGTGTATTAGAATAAATCTAAATGCAATAAAAGCGTAGAATAATCAATTCGATTTTATATATTTTTTTACGTAAGAATACGATTTATATTTTGTACTAAAGGAAAAATGAAAATAAATTTTACATAGTTTCATAGTTTTTATTCTCGACTTTATTAAATCGCCCTTGTATCCCTGCAGGGCAATCGCACTAAAAAATAACAGCTGAAACGCAATTGAACCTTAACCGTTCCGCGACTTTTTGTACATTTCGTATCGCGGTAATGTTTTTACCGAAAGTTGAGACGTAACTCGAACGCAGCTGAAACGTTACCGCTGTCAAACGAACGGTTGAACAAAAGTTGGAAAAACGTAACTATTTCTGGATCGTTGAGCAGTGTTTTATCATTTTTATTGTAATTTTCTTAGAAATAATAGCTAAAACATAAATAAAATGTATGAGAGGGCCCATGAATTGGAGGTGACGGAGTCTCGGGCCCATGCGAGGAAGAAAAATACTAGTGCAAGAGTGCAAGACATAATCGTGCGAGTGATCGGCAGTTTGTAAATTAACGGTACAGAATGTCAAAGGAGTTTACTCCCCAACTAATAACAGTGTTATGTTACGCCTCACATCCACAATACACTTCGTTGTAATGCTTTGGATGTTGAAACGAAGGTAAGGACAAAATTGTTAATTATACTAAGTATTTGACGATGCCGCAGTCCCCACAAAAATCTAACATTGTCGCTTCTAATATACGTACTTCATAGTAGTCTATGAGTATACTTTTTTTTTTTTTTTTTTTTTTTTTATTATTTCAGCACCACAGACACCAGGGTCCGTGTCATTTGTTAACATGATTCTAATTTTTATTAACTTACAATTGTCTTAATATCTAATTGACGTACAGAAGGAACTTAAGGTACTTAAGATTAGTGTTAATACATTTTTCTGTTATTTAATTCTATATAATATCTATTTATTTATATACTCTAAGTTACGTGTATACCGCGAGCAGTCCAGCCCCCGCAAGCAGCACCCGTTCACGAGTCTGACGCATGTGCCAGCCATCGCTCTCCTCAACCATATTGGAGGGAAGAGGGCGACCCGCCACACGACGCCGCCGCAAGAAGAAGCTTCTAGGTGAGCGTGAGTGCTCCGGGCATACACGCATAATTTATACATTTAAAGTTTTTTTTTTTTTTTTTCTTTTGTCTTAGAACATGTAGACAACAATCACACAATTTATTATTATTTATTAAATGTCATCCAACTCCACTACCCGGCTCAGAGCCTCCATCACCGCCGCGTTTCGGTCTTTGATGGCCATTTGTAAGTTATACTGTCTGATGGTCTTTGGTGACGCTGCCATCGCCCGCCGCACGAAACGGCTGATGGCGTCTCTATCGTCATCGGCGTAATAGATGAAGCTCCTGGAGTGCCGCGAGACTGCGACGACCGCGTGTGGGACACTTTCATGCAGCTTCATTTTGCCCTGAATCTTAATCGCGATGACCGACTCGTACTTCAGTCCCTGGGCTTCGTGGATAGTAAGCGTGTGCGACCCCATGCCTCCTCCGTAACCCTGGTTGATCAGGGTCTCCTTTTCTTCTTGAGTATAGACCAAGAAAAGGGTGTTCTATGAGTATACTAGCCATTGTTAGGTTATAGCTATACTTAAACCTACAGCAGTGTTAGGCAAAGCTTTACTAAAGTACAGCGGTCAAATCTGTGGTACTGCGGTCAAATCTTTGACTTTGACTTTCAACCAAATTAAATGATGATAAAATTGTTTGTTTTTGGTTGCACTGGCATTCTGTGCCACTGGATCTTAACAGACCATTGTAGGAGACAATCGAAAGAATTGTGTGGTGCAGCCCAGTCTGTAGAAAGAAATCCGGCCAGTTACAACGGCCCTAAACAAGCCGAATGCTATAGCTTTTCCATTTTGACATGACAGAGGACAAGTTAAAAGAGAGTAATACCTGCCAAGGTACAAAGTAATTATATAATTATGTATTTAATAATTATGTTCACATCGAAATGGATTGCATGCCACCAAAGTAGTTCTTGGGATGTCGGTCAACACTTAGAAGAAACACATTAATATTTACCTCCATGCTGCCTCCTAGAGCGTTGTTTCATAGGTGTTTCATCAGCTCGCTTTTTATTTTTTTACCAAAATAGTCTTAGTAAATATTCGTTTTTTATTATTAATGCAAAATGTATTTCATTACAGGTGCCTACTGGAAGACAGGAAGTTGTATTATTCACCAGTATATGCTGCAAGAATAACAAATGCATGCTGTGTGCTTCATAATATAGCACAAAGACCACACATCCCCTACGCTGATAGGGCTAAGTCCTATCTGCTCACAAGCATCATCCTAATGTTGCAAGCATTGTGTAGGCAGTGTATTTTTAACACTGACATATCTATATTATGGTAAATTTATTATTTATAGTTAATATAATCATGTCACATACTCTCAAGTATATCTACTTATTAGCCCCATGGTTGTTTGGAAGAGATCACTCTTAGCAATAAGACCGCCTTTTTATGCCTATCTCTAATGTATTATTCCTGTTATGTCCTTTTGTGGTGTTCTTGAATGATTTATACAATGAAATAATGTAGTAGTTGTGCAATAAAAATAATTTAATGTAATACAGTTTTATTTAGAGATTTATAATAACAAACTTGTTCACAAATTTTAACTTTTCTGACATGGTTTAATGCTACCTCGGGTAAGTATAAAGTATCTATAAAATTATCAGTGTCTTGTTCTTGTTGCTCTTCAACCAGTTTCTGCACCATTTCCATCCTAATAAACATAAGATACATGTCAATAAAATGAAGAAAAGCACTTATTGATGAAATTAAGTAAAAAATATCATTGCTTTGTAAATTTAAATATCCTACTGCTTAGATATCAGCCTAACCTCGAAAGGTATTAGGCCATATCCACCACGCTGGCCCAGTGTGTGCTGACGGAATTGCATATTTATACCATCAAATTTCTTGTCTGGAAATATGCAGGTTTCCTCAAGCAGTTTTCCTTCACAGAAATACCAGTAGTATGCAAGTTCCAAAGAATTCATTAATGCAGGCCCGCCTGGGTTCGAACCCACAACCCCACAAATATGAGGCGAGGTTGCTCCCACAGAGCTACCACAACTTAGAATATTTGGAGCTAGTTTTAGTAAATATGAGAGATGGCAATGTATAAGTAGATAAGTATATACTTACATAATTATTTGTGGCATAACGAATTGATCTTGTCAGTCTCACACTAGGCAGAGGATCATGCAATATCTTCATATCGGCAACTCTTTATTGTAAGGGCTCACTGGCTAGCATTTATGCTAACTAACTTTGCTGGGACCCTACACTGGTTTTAATTCCTTCGTACATTTGTTGTCACATATCTGAAAAAAATTATGTATTATACATACTTGTAAAATGTATGTAATTTACTTATTAAATTATATACGTATTTTAAATTGTATAGAAATGGGTAAACCTTAGCCCAATCTTCGCCTGTCTGGCAGATCCTTCCGCATCAAGGGTCTCTGCGCATTCTCTCCATAATCGAGCCGCAACAGCACAAGCTTCTTTACCCATCCCAGAGCAAGGTGTTGGTGGCCTTCGAGAAACTATCATGAGCTCTTGCTACTAACGTACAGTACTGCGGTGCTCTTTCATTTCCTAAAAGAATTATGATTTCACAGTTAACAACAATATTATCCAATGTGTTCACAATCACAACTTTAGAACAAGTGAAATACTTACTTGAACATAATGTGCCTAAAGTAGGTATCGGCATAAAAAAGCACTTCATAACAGCACCAACCAGCCACTAAGGTACATAAATTCATCAGTTTTATTGCCTAAAAACACTCTAAAAATGATTTTTTGTAAAGTTTCTGTTTACATTCGTCGATCGAGAGATTCGACAAATGTCACGCTGTCAGCAGCTGTCAATGCCAACTAGTGTGGCACACGGTAATTTTGAAGGCCTTTACTCGATTTAGCATGCGATTTAACGTTAATTAGCGTAAGCGGCTACTAAAAAGTGACATCTCTTACAACGGTTGATAATGCGTTACGTTCCAGCAACGATTCAACTTTGGTCGACGTTTGAACTTTACCGCAATACCGAATGGACACTCAGTTGGATCGCAACTCGACTACAACCACAACTGAACCGCAACTAAACTATAGACGTTCAAATTAACGCGATTGCCCTGCAGTTCATAAAACGCTGATAACGTTGATCATTTTAATAATACTAATAAAATAATTTGTAACACAAGAAAAATTACATGACTGTGTGTCTCGGACTAACAGAAACATTTTTTGGTACTTAATACTCAATTTTAAACAAGAATTTTATGATTTTAAGATTATTTGGTAGTGAAGAGAAATTATTTAAGAAATTGAACGCTCGCGAGGTCTACTTACTGGTCGAACTACTAGTTTTATTAAAACGGCTCTGAAAACTAAGTATTTAGTGAACCCTACATCCTACATCACTTGTAGCGCGGTGCTGCAAGGGATGTAGTCACTTATAAAGGGTCAATCTAAATCTTTTCTACTCTTTATGTCTCGTGAAAATGAAACAATGTATACTAATGGTAGCCATGTCTCTTGCACGAGAAGAAGACTGGAAAAAATTGTTGCGCTGCGCTTACCTGGTGGATAAATTATCAACAATTTAAATTTATATATTGTTTTATTTAAGTTCTTCGTTATTAACTTTTTTTGTTTCAGAGTGATATTTGTGGCCTGTGTCGTTGACAGTTAGAAGATGTCAAGTTGACAGGTCTCAAATTATTTTCACAGGGTTTTAAGGATGTGGGAGTATATAATACATATCTGTACTTTTAAAAAATAAAATTTATCGTAAATATAATATAATATAATTTATTTATTTATTTATTTATTTAGGTTCACCTACACTGTGCACACCAATACAATGTCAAAAATATACACAAATAAAATAGAACTAAATGTCACAATACTTACAGGTGAAGACAGCATGCAATAATAAAGAGCAAGGTACTATAATTATAAATAGAATTAAGTCAATACATAAAAGTCAAAAATTTAAATTTAAAAGTCATTATATGAATTATCATCATTGGTCAGATAGTCAGAGACCTCAAAGTCTTCCTAAATATATTAATATGGTCACCAAATATGTCAACATCGGCTGTCTTAGACAGAGTATTATACATACGCACCATTCTAGCCATGGGTGCATTTAATCCCACGTTAGAGTGAGACATCGCAGTGGAAAAAATATTAAAGCGCGATACTCTAGGCAGTGTTCGAGGATTCGTTTGTGTTAATTTGTAGTTAAAAGCTTGGAATGGATTTGTATTTTTTTAATATTGGACTTAGATCACTTTTTTTTAAGTTCTTTTAATTTCTTTTTAATTTTAATTTAACATAATAATAAAATACGTACAAACTAGATACAGTCTAAAACACGCTAATATTGTGTAAATAACTTTTTCAGGCTAGCAACGCCTCTGTAAGTCTTTTAAAAACTAAGTTTGATTTTAATTATATTTAAATCCATGAACTATTTAGTATTAGTGAAAAAAAACTATTAATACACTTAAATTTACGGTAAAAAGCCTATTGCACCAGGCTATTTTTTTAATCTATCTTAGGCCACTACTTTACTGAAACATGACTAGACTGATCTCAGATTGTACATTAAGACTATATTATATGACTGACACTTGAGATATAACAAATCTCTGTTTTAAATATAACAAGACTACGAAGATTTAAATATAATTATTTTGAAGTTTCCTAGTTTTAACTCGCTTCATATATTGCTACATTTTCGCATTGTATAATTAAGAGTCGCAAGTAATTTTTTCCACTTCCAATGTAACCTAAAGTTAATTTAAACTATTTTGCACTCTGGAGGCAGCAAAAAATATTTTCATTTTAGTTTAGTCTAGTCGAACCTCCATGAGCACGACGGTCTCCTGTAATCGGGGGTGCACCCGGCTTGATGCCTATCTTTCATAATGTGAATGTAATGTGTAACTTCTGTTGGGGATCCATATTCTATAAAATAAAATAAAATAAAAATAAAAATAAGACTTTACAAGGAAAATGCGATACGCTCGCAGACACGTGTCTCGAACTGCGAGGCGGTAAATCCAGTAAAAATATATACGATAATATTAAAACTTAGTTGGAATATCACAGGTCACAATCCTAACTGATAAGAGTGTAATCGTTAGGAAAAAACATCATCTACGTATGAAACACACATTGACGTCACCTTTTCTCTCCTCTCTTTTGGACGCTTCTTATGTGCGAGCAGGAGGCGAACAGATGTGAAGTTATTTTGAATTCTATGACTAGCAATGTTTGCTAAGTGATTCATTTATTCGCGGACCAAGGCAGAGTACCAACGCAATTTTATTAGACACGAAGAGTTAATAATAAGGTTTATTTTTATTTGTGTCATTTTGTTGAGAGCTGTGCTCAGAAACAAAAACAGTTGCAGATTTAACTGTATTATTATTTATCATTATTTTTGTTAGATGGTTTAAAAACAGTTATAATACAGTGTGCCTTTATAAGTGTTGTGTATATAGGTGCGATCAACTAAATAAAATACGTGTCCAGTTTACTCCGCTGACGCCTCACGCAGTCGACTACGGTAATAATTATAAGCGGTTGTTTTTTTTATGATTGTCGGAATAGGCGTTTGATCAAAATTCAACATCTAGTCTGGAGCGGGGTCTGGGCCGATGGTGAGGCTGCCACACACTGCCACACGCTGCTTGGCGACAGATTTTCATCTCGAGTTTGGTAGCTAGCCAGCTAAGTACTATAAAGTACTAACACCATGCTATGGTGTCCTCACGATTTTCTCCTTCATCGGTATATGTGAAAATCATTGTTGGGATTTGATCGCACGCCCTGCGTGGTGGGATTAAAGTGCGGTGTGACATTTTGATTGTAACAAAACCCGTAATTTTTATGATAAAACCTGTTCGACCTCACCGACCAACTAGAGGAATTAATTAAGTTTCTTTCCCTACGATACAAATATTATCCGTCATACCTACTGTTCTGATTTTTTATACATTTTCGTTTGTTTCAGAGTATAACTGCTGCTCTTTGAAGTACCTCCTTTTCTGAAGTATGGACTATGAATCAGTTACTGATCTACCTGGCATAGGAGAAGCTTATGGAAGTAGACTTAATCAGGCCGGATACCGTTCGGTAAATTAATGTTATTATTATTTTCTGTCAGTGCATGATTTACTGGAAGAGATCGCTTTAAGCTATAAGATTATTACGCCATTAGGAGCTAACTTAATAGTACTACTTACTATATGTTTTTTTAAAATATGTTTGGTATGTCAGTCTGTCAAGACCATTTGGAGGTATCAAGTTGAAATTAATTAATAAACAAGGTCTGTGCTGTTGCTGTAGCACAAGTAGGAATGAATCTGAATTTTTGAAAAAAATTGAAAATTTAGTTTGAAACATCACAAGAAAAAAAGTAATGCTTTAATTTTTTATATGAGAAATGACATGTCATAATTATATTGACATATGGGAGATATATTTTTTCATCTTAAAAGTTAAGATTGTACGGAAGCCTCGGTGCGCGAGTTAGACTCGGGCACTTGTCCGGTAAAAAGTTATCTATTTTACCTCTCGGTTATTAGAACACTTTTATTTTGACCTTTAATTATATTAATTTTACCCACCTGTAATTGTGAAAATTCCCGCCTCTTTTTCATTATTTGTCTGATTGGTCTGGTGGTGATTGGTTCCTTTAGTTTTTTTTTTTTTTTAATTTGACAAATGCGGGTGAAGAATCTTAATTCTGTAGATATCAGTTTTGAATAACAATTTAACATAATATATCTTTAGCGTCGTGAGGCATTTTCAAACAATGTGGGGATAATATATCAGGTATCTTCAAACCATAGCCTTAAAACTATCATAAAACTGTTTCTCATCTTCTGTTCTATTCTGTTCATGTTGTGTTTTCATAAATCTTCTAAATGCATACTAGTACAGCTAAGCTATACATGTAATATCAACCAAATTTCAGGTAACAACAAAATCACTCTAAAAATTGAAAATTTTTCCTTTAAAACTCTTGCAAACTATAACTTGAAATATTTTTTTCAGGCACAAGATGTCTACAAAAAGTTTAAATCTTACAATTTTGACAGTGACCGCTGTCAAAATTGGTTGAACTCGGTTTGTGGCGCGAATTCGAGGTATTCCTCTATGTGCTTTCAAGCTCTCAGAGAATCGCCGCAGCAGAGACACCAAACGTATCGAAATGAAACACCGGAGTTTGGGTTCCTACCGAGACCATCCCGGCAGCAGCAAGCCCCCGAGAGAATTTTGCGTTCAACTGAGCACCATGCTCCTGAAAGAAGCCTGTATACGCAGTTACCGGAGAGGACCCTGAATTCACCTGTGCAACAGTCTACTGCGAGCAGCAAAGGGTCTGATATTAGTAAAGCAGAAGTTATGCAGATGATGGCTGAATTCAGAAATAAACAAGACGCGATGGCTACACGAATAAACGATTTGGAGCAAGAAAAATCACAAACTGACAATTATATTAAAACCCTAGAAACTAAAATAGAACAAATGAATAAGAAGGCTGCTGAGGTACAGAAGAGACAGGATGCGAAAATTGAAACATTAACAAAGAAGTTGAGTGTTATGGATCACACTGAGCAGTACAAGAATATTTCTAGTTCTATTTACTTACTCACTCAAAAATTTGATGACATACTCACAGAATTAAATGACGTAAAAGAAAAATCAACAATCCACTGCTACGTTAAGGCTGTAGAGACCAGAATAGAGCAAATCGAAAAAAAAGCGAATATGCTTCAGAACCAGAACGACAAAATGTTTTTAGCCCTGAACAAAATGAGTGGTACTAATAATCTGGATTGGTACCAGGAAGTATCCAGCTCAATTAATTTACTTGCTCAGAAACGTGATGCTATAATCAAACAAGAAAGTGAGCCGTATCAAGATAAGAAGTCAACGATTCAAAAAGTGCTGGATGCCGAAATAAAACAAGTGAAACACGAACTTTGTAAGTCTACTATCGGGATACGTAACGAAACAAAAAATAACATTGAAACAAAAAAAGAAGAACTACCCAACAGTCACTCTAGGTAATATAGTACTTGGCCGGTAGGGGAAAACAGAGTTAAAACCTTAGAAGCTAAAATAATGCTTATGAATAAGAAAACAGCTGAGCTGCAGAAGAAACGGAATACGAAAATTGTAGCATTAGCAAACAAGTTGAGTGTTATGAATCGCACAGCCCAATTATTTTGATTTTAATTTCTCACTCAGTCGAAAATTTAATTACATAATCACAGAACTCAATTCAATGAAGTAAAGGAATAATTAAAAATTCAGAAAAACTGAAGAACTAGTAGAACGAATACTCATATGAATCGGTATAAGGAATTATCCAGCTCCATTAATTTACTTACGCAGAAATTTGATGAGATGATCAAGCAACAAAGTGAATCAAAGCACGATAAGTCATCGACTCTTAATTTTCCTGAGGCCAAAATAAAACGAAGAACGGGACCTTCGTGACTTGTCCCTCAAAATATATCACGTACCTAAAAAGAGCAATGAAACCAAGAAAGAACGATCGAACAGTGACAGAGATACAAAATGTACAGAAAAATAACGCAACCCTCAGAAATAAACAGATAGAACAACTCAAAGTGACAGAACTTTCGGCGGTGGACAGTTTGAAGATACAGTGAACAAGAAACAACGTTGCACAGAGAACAGGATAAGCTTAAGGCTAGAGATCTGAAACCCAATTAAAGCGTACACCTAAACGTTGTTTCATAGTCATAATTTTTAAAACTTCTTTTTCTTGATGTTTTTTACTAACAGAAGTTGGCTATCCTAGGACTATAACCCCTAACGGGGCGAAGGCCTAACCTCGGTCCCGAGTCCTAAGCCGCGTACTGTACCGCGTAAGAAGTTGAGCGATTCAGCTACTCGTAGTAATCGAATAAGCTGTACTTACTATTGAATACTAAGTTTTTACTAGTTACCTAGAATTTGTATGTTAGTTAGTGTCTGGTCGTTGTAGTTTATATTTTTTTATAATAATATGAGAAGTTGTTTTTTATCCATTTGAATCAATAGAAATGTTATTTTAGTTTAGTTAGGTACCAAATAATGTAATACGGGTAATTGAAAATAATGAAAGTACAAAGATAAAAATAGATGTATACTTATTCATACAGTAATAGGTACATACTTAACTACCTCAACAAGTTTAGTGCACCACGGGCTATGTACAGAGCAATTGATTCTTCTAAAACTGCACATCTGGAAGGGGATGAAACTATACGAAGAAATCTGTTAATAATTTAAAGCTTAGTAGTTGTTATTTGTTATATTAATTATGTCGTAGTTATTTGAGTGTTGGCTCTATGTACTAAATACCGATCACTAACCGCCGTATACTGAAACTTTGTTAACTTTGACAACAGATTAATTCTAATACTGGTTTTGCCTGGCACTAAGCAAATGACAAAGACAGCAATAGACTTAACCTATCGTAAAAAGTTAACAAACGTTTCAGTATTCGGGGATTAGGCTCATAGAGGCTCTAGAGTCTAGAAATACTCAGCCATTCATACAGATCTCGGTAAAACTCGGACTGCCCCGGTGGCTCAGTTGGTAGTGAACCTACGTTCTGTGCTTGGGGGCGTGGGTTCGATTCCCATCTAGGACAAACATTTATGTGATGAATATTTGTGTTTGTTCTATGTCTGGGTGTTAATATCTATATAAGTATGTATTTAAAAAATATCTATGTACGTATATCAGTCTCTGGCAGCCATATTACAAGCTATGCTTAGTTTGGGGTCAGATGACGGTGTGTGCAATAATGTCCCAGAAAAAAAAAAAAAAAAAAAAAAAAAAAAAATATATAATTAACTATATTGGCAGGTGCTTTTACGACCACTTATCATTATCATTATCTGTCTGGTTTAAATTTCCATTCGAATGTTCAGTCTTAAGAATTGATTACACTGTATATTTTCAATTCGCTAAATAAGACGCATTTAATTAAGATCATTTGTTGATTTATTTTTTTATAATAAAGATGTGATAATTATCTTCCTCACAATGTAAATTCTATTTTTTACATGGTATTTTTGTTAAATAAACAATTTTTCCTCAAAAATGTAGTTCTATTTTTTTCCATTACCTATTCAGTCTGATAGATAATACTCTTCCTAAAAGTTACTGCTCCATTTAAATCTAAAACAAGTTACAAAAGCTCTAAACAAGATAACAAACAGAGCTTGATGGAGTCAGCTCGTGACCACGGCCATTGAACATTGGCCGAAACGTCGAGGTATATAAATAAAATAGTTTTAGCGTGGTTACGTCCTGATAACAAACATTAAACATATAACAAACGCAAAAAAAAACCTCGACTGATTGAGTTCAAGGTTACTGAGCGGGGCGAGCTCTGAGACAAGAAAATATTCAATGAATGTACGGATCAATGCTATCACTATACACTATCACAATAACTTTCCAAGAACGAAAGTTTGTTTGAAGTGTTTTATTTATTCTTATTTGTTATTATTTATTTATTTAAAGAAAAAACAACAGGACACATATTAGGTAGCACTTTTAAAATCAGATAAAGTTCTGATATATATACCAGTAACAGGTGTTTACAACCTTCACCGTTAAGAGTGTGGTGTTTAAAAAAAAAAAAACTGGGCAAACTCCGCAAGACTGACCGGTTTTGGATGAAGCTTGGTGTGGCTGTGGACGTAGTAAAATATACATTTAAGGTGCAACGTTTCGCTCATCGCGCGAAATTCAAATTTTCTTGCGGTTTTGTCAATTACAGCTTAATTAGTCATCGTGGATTTATTGAAACCAATTTTGCGCCAATAACTAAGTTATTTTAAGAAATAACGGGTAAAATGATCACCTAGATAGCATTGGTTTAGCTACAAATCTCAATAAGCTGATTTTCATCTTGGTTTTTGGTTTAGTGAGAAATTTAGTTACATAGCTTTCAACTTGAATTTTTGGTTGGTGTAATTTCTTGAAACAATCTATTTATTATCGCAAAATTTCGTTTTCATGAACCTACGATGAGTAAATAAGCTGTAATTGAGAAAAAACGCAAGAAAATTTGAATTTCGCGCGCCGAGCGAAACGTTGCACCTTAACAAATAATACTTTTAATCCTTGATAAATGTATGGTTTCTGTGGAATAGCGGGCTAAGCCACGGGCGCCATTAGTCAGATATCATTATTAGTTAGTCAATACTTAGAACACACGATAACGACAGTTTGTCTCCAGCGCACGACAGAGCAGCACGTCTGTTCGTCTGCCGGCTTCCTCATAGACGAAAGAGAAGAAGTTCACAGCAGAAGTAGCACCCAAACTACCTGAGGGTACCTGACTTTCCAGGTACAATATTCTACTTTTTACACTTAATAATCAGTTTTTATTCATCGCTATAGTTTACAAATAGTCTCGACGTTTCCCAACGTGTTTTGGTTTTTGAAACATATAAAGTAGGTACCTAAAATTAATTCCATTGTTTAGGTAACTTAGGACGTGCATATATTTTGTAGGTATCGAAACGATAAAAATTCTAAAATAAACTATGTGTGATGCGATATGCAGATTTAAAATATACAAATTTCGTAGTAACCATCATGCGTCTCGTACTATCGCGTGGTGTCAGAGAGAGAAACATAATTATTTGTATGCTTTGATTTTCTGAGTTTGTATGGCAGGCGCCGCGTCTCGCCTATCATGACGTCACGTCGTCGTCGGGTCAGCAACGGCGGCGTCGCGCCGCGCCCGCTGGCGTTGTAAACATAAACAAGCCCACTTATAGGCAGTTATTTTAAGCCCACATAAAAAATTGCAATAACTGAAAAAAGTACTAAGTCCATTGTTCACCGTGCGCGGGGAGAAATTGACCGATTACCTTCGAGTAACACTCAAGAGTTGGGAATCGTATTTTCTTCCGAGTGATACTTAGTGCTTTAATCGACACTAACGAAGAAAATAAAAGACAAAACAAACTGAAAAATCAGATAAATAAATGTAATTTTTTTTATTTATTTTTTTGTCCTTTATCATTTTGAGGACTTGATGGTTTTTTTGTAAGCTTTTTGTCTTTTGGCATTATTACAGTTGTTATTTTTGTCGATCTCCTCCGTCAAATGAAATAATATCAAAATGTATCCAACGTTACCCAAGTATGATAATGATAGACTGAAATGATGAATCCTATCCTAATCCGATAACTAATATTATAATTCAGAGGAATATAGCTGCAGTTGTAACAGGCCAATAAAGCTTCGAAGTATAAAAATGGATACGTTCGCCTCGAGAAAGAAACTTCGCTTGCGCGATTCAGAACTCCCTACATTATACCTGTCAGTCTATACAAAGCATAAAAAAATGCACAAAAATGGATCTTCTCTTACTGTCTGGATGTTTGTCGAGTTATCACGGCTAAGCGGCCGAACAGATCTTGATAAAATTTGATAAGGAGTTACTGTATAGCACAATGTAGACCAAAAGAAAGAACTTATTTATCGATTTTATATAATGATTTATATAATATAATTATTTATAATCGATATTATCAATTTATTTATAAGCAGGAGAGGTGTGAGCGCTCTCTTCTCTCTCGCGGAAACACCACAGGGCAACTAACTGCGTATTTCTAGTTTATCATTGTAAATAACACGTACAAAAGAGAAAGACTCAAACTACAGACATGTCAAAGTGAGGCCAATTAATTTTTGTTATATTATTCCAACAGCAAGTATGTATGTTTTATTAACTAATACATGCAATGCAACCTAACTAAACTACCTACTACATAAAATGAACAATGTTTTATCATAGAAAATGTTATATGTTCTAACTAACATTCCGATTATATTATAGTTTACTTTTTTTATTTCCCTGTCTAATCACTATTTATGGTGAATGTTGTTGGTGAATATTTATGTCATATCAGTTCCATGTACTCACGTAGAAATATATTATAAGAATGTAAAATATGTTCACTGTTGGCGTATCTTAATAAATAAATAAATAAACACTGGATTACCCAGAGACCATTGACGTCTAAACTTATATTTATTATATTAGTCGTGAATAAGTGTTAGTCTGGCAGGCGCTGTGCCACAGATGTGTCTGTGCGCTGTGCCCACAGTTCTATTCATCTGTGGCTGTGCCTAACGTACCTACCGGAAAACACAATACGTCTCTGATCAGAATATGAAGTACCTACTCGTTACAATAATAGAGAATAAAATAATGAGTATAATTAATTATTAACACTGTTAATAAAATGTGTTTTAATGTACATAGGTATAATAATATTTAAGTTTGGTGAGTGTCCGAACTTAATCTGTGCTGGACTCTATCACTATCTCTCCCTTTTTCGTACCTTGTGCTATAAACAGTGTGCTTTTCGATAATAAAACTTGCACAATTATTGTGAATTATTTGTTTTCAGAATATCATCATCATCATCACGTCATCTAAAAAAAACAAGAATGGACAGAGCACAAGCCACAGCGCTCCAAATTTTGCACTTCAGCAACGAACCCATGCACAACAAGTCGGTCTCCGAGGTGCCGGCGATCGGACGCAAACTGAAGGAGCAACTTGTAGCAGTTGGCATTGTCACGGTAATCACAGGCACAGAAGCTTGGTCGTTTTGTTCGCTGTCAATCCTTCAGTACGTTCGCGAACAACTTTGGGGAGAAAAGGTTCTCCCCAAAGTTGTTTGCGAACGTACTGGAGGATATGTATAAGACTCTGGACTGAGCAGAACGAGGCATGAATATCAATGGAGAGTACATCTCTCACCTACGATTTGTAGACGACATCGTCATAACGGCTGAGTCGCTAGAAGACTGCAGTGAATGCTAGACGGGCTACATGATTCTTTTCAACACATTGGTCTCCGGATGAACTTGGATAAAGCCAAGGTATTGGTCAACGAGCACGTTGTTCCGGGACCTGTTGCAATAAATTGGCCTCACTCTAGATATTTTGCAAAAGTATGTGTATCTAGGATAGACACTAACTAAGCAAAAACATCTAGAGAGTGAGATCAAGAAGAGGATTCAGTTGGGCTGGACAGCGTTTGGAAAACTCCGTCGAGTCTTCTTGTCCCATCCATCAAAGTCTGAAGACGAGAGTCTATAATCAGTGCGATCTACCAGGGCCATTATTCTCTATCGCATATGAGATAGCTTGCCAATAACGCGTGACGTCATAACATGCTCTAAACTTAAACGCGGTTCCTAATCGTGCGATGTGAAGAATGTGAAGAATCGCGCGTTTAAGAAACTTAGAGAATACCGTTTCATGCGACTAACACGGAGTTAACATGGCGCGTAACAAGCTAGCTATGACAATAGAGAATAAGGGCCCTGTTATGGCTTACGGTGCCTGACTACTAAAAAAATCAATAACCCTAAAACAACTAATAATAATGCACAAGTTCCTATTTTCTCTATAGCATTTTCAGACAAAAATTATAAACGTGACAATGAGCTGGCCATTTATGAGTTTTTTTTTCCGTAGAAACTTCGGGGGTCCATTTCACCTCTTTAGAGGTGGAATTTCGCAATATCCGTTCGTATTGATCACCTAGACCATTTGAAGAGACAAATTTCACGTGATAGAGACGTGAATGAACGGTTTGGTCTGTGCGATGTTTCCTAGAAAAGGGGTTGTTCTTTTATGTATATTCTTATATTATATTTATGGATATATATATTTATGATTATGTATATATATATTATATGTATATAGATATTAATATATTAATTATTTATATATTTATTAATATAGTAAGGATGCATATTTGTATATTAAGTATTAGTATGAATCAGTATGATATGATACAAATAAAATTTTAATCTATGACGTGTTTCAGACGTCAGATCTTTACAAACAGCTGCAGAAGCTTAATTTTGACGAAGAAAAATTTCGAGTTTGGATGTCCCTGCAATGCAGTAAGCGAGCTCGAGTGCCGATCATTTACCAGGCACTTATGGCGTGGCACAGGCAGTTCGGTGCCGGACCAACAAACGGTAACAAAATGCAATGAACAGTCGCACCACGTCCACTCGCCCAGAATCTCACAAACCTTGTAGAACAAGTACATTTCAGATTTGAAATATTTATTTCTCAAACATTACTTTTATAGACCAGATAAAAGAGAAGGCAGATGTCATGTCGTACAGGGAAGTGAAAACGCTGGCAGAAGACCGCCAAGCATGGAAATTACTCCACCGACAAGAGCTACGCTCTTAAATAATGATTGCATGTTTAGGCTTAGACCGTGTCTTGTACCGTGAGAAAAAAAAATTGTCCCCCTTTACTGTTCACCAGCCAAGTGTTATTGTGTTAAGTGTTAAGCCAATTGTTAATTAATATAAAATTATGTTTTTTTTTTGATTTTTCCGAAATTGTCCCCATAAAAAAACCTGTTCAACGACACCCCACATGGTGGGGTTGAGTGATTTTTTTTTTACCCCCGCTTTACATATATAGGTACTACTCTTATTTCATAAAAAAAAAAAAAAAGATTTTTATTTTTTTTAAACTGTAGGTTATTGCTATACTTAGACTATTGATGTGAAAAATGTCATGCATATATACTTATAACTTAACTTTGGAAGTTATAAGGCTGTAAAGGATTCAGACAGACAGACGAACTTATAAGGGTCCCTTTTAGTACTACGGAACCCTAAAAAGGATACCTAAAGCACATTAATATAACTACAGAAGAGAGAAAGACAAAGTAAAAACATGTCTCTTCTGTGAATATAACAGTTGTAGATAGCAGCATCTTTAAAATTACTAGTTTACACTAGACGACGTAGGACGTAGACCTTAATTTTGTAATAATTTTTCGTATAAATTTGCTATGTCCTAGTCTAGGCTGTTTTTTTTTTTTAATAAAATGAACATTTTTTGGTTACAGAAGTAGAAAATCCTGTTCCACGGGCTCCGGGCCGCGGCCGCAGCGGCCTGGGATCCACACCGCCACTGGAAAAGAGACGAAGAAAATCCTCGCAGAACGATGTATCTGATATCTCCGTGGAATATGATGGATCTGAGCCCAGCCACCGGTTGATGCAATATCTCGCTTCGTTTTCAAATATTTTTAAAAACATCCCAGAAGCATTTCACACCGAATTTAGAAGGGATATTCTAAGCCTCGCAGAAAAGTATGAAGAAAAAAGCAAAATCAAAGAAAAACGAAATGAACCCCAGCCTTCTACGTCGAGGTATTGACGAAAACGCAATAAATTACACGATTTTGATAGAGTCGGGTAAAAAGCAAGATGCCTCAGAAAACAGGGTACCTAAATATTTTTACTTATGCGAATAATAAGTGTATACTTTTTTTAATACCTAAACAAATATAAAATAAATATAAAGTACTTATTTACCTTTCTGTTTTAAATTTTCTATGCACCTATTTCATGTCCCCTTTTATTGTTTTTTGGGTTTTGTACCAAAATGGTAAAATAGGAATTTGTATGTATGTTTGTCGGTGTATTTGTCCGGCGATAAGATGATAGCTGTTGATCGGGTGTGAAATCGGGATCGGGATCTTCATGAAATTTTGTGGGAAATTCGTTTATATTTCAATACAATCCATAATTTAATAATTCTTAAGTTCTAATATGAGCAGATAATAGGTCCGGGGGGGGGGGGGGGGGTGTTACAGGGGGGCTGGGTCTCTGTTCGGAACGAACTTCTAGTTATAAGCTGGTTGGAGTGAAATAGTAAAGTAAAAACATTTGGCTGCATTATTGCCATTAGCTACTGAGGAGTTCCGCTTTCCACCGTCCGTATCCATCATCAGATCAGCTCGCTATCATAATATTGTATTGTCATCGGAACTTGAAAGTATACATGTAAAATGTCAACTGTTCTCAAATTCAGTTGCAAGATTCGACCCTAACATAGATACATACATACCTACTACATACAAACATTGTAAGTTAGGTAAAAGCTTGTAAAATAGGAACTATTGCTTCAAAAGACACAACATGACATTTTGTTTTATTTATATTTTTTCTAAGATAATTTGTTTGATGTGGGTAGTGCGGCATCTCATACCACATGAAGATCGGACAACGGTGCATTGGGTCTTTCGCATCACGTTATCCCCTAAACCCCTCTTAATAAAAATTTGTGGAAAAATTACCTGTACAATATTTATACAGTACATTTATATATCAGTACAAAGTACAAAAGTAAATATTTCACGTTCGTATCAAAAAATTGCAGCAAATAACCTCTAAAAAAAATGACAATTATTTTTATGTATCAAGCTCATGATAGGGCTTCGTATACATACAGAAATGCTTGAAAGTAATAATATAATTCTCCGCCATAGACCAAGTTCTAAGCGTGCAAACTTAGGTAGTTATTCTAAGCGTGCAAACATAGATAGGTAGTTATTCCAAGCGTGCAAAGTTGTATTAGCTCGTTTTCCGGAACATTTAGTTTTCCAAATTAAGTCCAAATTTAGTCGACCAAATTAAAGCTAACGAAGCTTTAAAATGTCGGCAATGATTTTATTGAAGATGGTGGATTGTATCACTAGTGTATATTATAACCCGCCGCCCTCAGAATAAGTTATTCTAATTTTTAGAATAGTTATTTTAAGCCGCAGCCTTATTATGATTATGAATATGGATGTTCCTTATTATGTATGTTCCTAATTGTGGAAAAGCGAGCGGGAGCGCGCATGGTGCAAGTAAGTTGGTAAGAGCGGGATGGCATGTTATTACAATAAGAATTTAGGCATTTTTCCTGCTAATTTTGGCATTTTTTTGAACCCTTTGGCATTAAACATTTGTTCTTAGCATACCTATTGCATATTTTTAGCATTTTTCGGGTTTTATATGTTCTGATAGGTGTGAACTCTTTCTAAAGAATCAGTAAAAGTTGATGCGGTTCATTGCTCTATTAAATAGTTACTCTGTGCAAAACATTGAACTAAACCCATGTAGAAACCTATGGACAATATTTTTAATTGACATTTTGATTTTTTTATCATGGTTACTCTTTTATGAATTAGGGGTTTTTCAGAATAGTGAACGATGTTTGCTTTCCCGTCTATAGAATGTGTAATGTTTCGTTTCATTCTGAAAATAGCATTTGCAACTACCGACAGTTTTAAAAGCTTGAAAATATCTGCTTATGTTTATACACACGCACGCAGGCAATGTCACGAGTGATTCTAGAGCAATATGCCTCCTAAATTAATTAAAAATTAAAGTAATTAAAAATGACACTGTGTTTTAATTACATTAGCTGCTTACTATACATTATTTTCATTGTTATTTCATTTAAACGAGACTTGACAGTTGGTTTTTTTTAGCATATTTAAGTGCGAATTAGCATATTTTTAGCATTATCTGCGCCAAAATCTAGCATTTTTTCCAAAAACGAAACGGCAACACTGATCACGGCCATAATGTATAATATATTAATGGGAGCTGCTATACATATACGCATAAAGCGTCTTTGGTGCGCTCTCTGGTGCAATCATTACTCGTGATAATTTCTACATCGAGCTGATATAGGGCGATCTCTCTTGAACAAGTGTATAGAAGTGGAAGGACGGACTATCACTGTGATTGGTTGGTGCGTGCGACCACAGAAGAGAAAAGTGGGTGTAACCATTCTATAATAATGTAAAGGTGCGCTTATATTGCTCAGTACAAAATACCGCAAAAGATTACTAGCTTTGTGCCGTATGATTCTTATATATATAAGAATCATCTCTTTTCTAGGAATCAACGCACAGACCAAACCGCTTATACGACGGAGAAATTGATTTGAAATTTAACCCAATACTCCTCAAATGGTCTACGTGAAAAATAAGAAAGGATTCGGCTAAATTCTATTTCTAAAGAGGTAAAATGGACCCCCAAAGCTTGTATGGAAATAAAATATTTTTGCACTAGCAGCGCCCCACGCTGTCATACTTACATACTTACACACAAGCTTTACCTTTTTTATATTATTAGTATGATGGTAAGCCAATGACTCAGGTTGTGTAATAAGCATAAAAAATAAAGAAAGATGTCTCAGGATTTTTCGACAATCAACCCCGAAAGAGGTGAAATGGGGTATTTCATTTATTGTAGCCTAGGCGAGCGAAGCCGTGCGGCCAAGCCAGTATTAAATAAAATAAAACGTAAGAACTTAATTTCTGATTCACTTGATTGTAACTTTGATATGGTCATCATCCAAGTTGTCATAATCCATATTTTCGACATTTGTGTCCATGGCATCCACAGCGGGCTCTAACCATATCAGCCAGATGCTACTCGCTGTGATTGTCCACGGGGCGCTACGGGCAGGAATGCTTAATGTAAGCAAAAAAAAAACAACATATTTACTCATAACGTAACGGTCACCCTAAAGCTAACGTGCCTAAAACTACAATTTTAAACATTTTATTTTTTATTTTTTTATTAATTATTTAAAACGGCAAAAACCAGTTACATTAATTACAAACACAAAAACAATTGATTTGAATTGATTTAATTTATGCCATGAATCATTACTATAATTAAATTAAAATTAAGCTATAAAAAAAAAAAATGGCAATATCAGCTCTGTCTATACAATTAATTGCAATTAAAATATAACTATGTACCTAGATTTTGCACCTTCATTTCTTAAGTTTAAAGTAAGCCTGCGCGTTTGCTAAACAGTTTCCTCTCCTCTGTCTTTGTACCACTAGAATAACGAACACTGGCTATTATTGTACACTATATGAAAATTAATTTACGATAACAATGTTTTTCAAATGACACAATTACAATTTTTCATATTATTTTTACATCTAGCACAATTAATGTTAATATTCAATTTTGTTTTATACTAGCTGCTACCCGGACTTCGTTCGCTTGGACCAATAAAAAAGTAGCCTCCGTCCGTCTCCTATCCTTAAACTATACCTATCTATGCAAACATTTAGGTCGATCCGTTCAGCCGTTTAGCCGTGATAACGCGACAAACACCCAGACAGAGAGACAAAAAGACAGACAGAGATGACAAACTTATAGGTAGTACCACGTAACCTTAAAAACCGAAAACACACCTAACCTAAGTTTAAGTAGAGAGTTTTGGCGGGAACGTGAAGAAGTCGTGTCGCGTCATTGTATTATTTTCCAAAACTTGTGTTATTTCGAGTGTTAATGTTGAAGAATGGCGGATTTTTATCCATTAAGTGTTCGTGAACGTGCACGAGTGTTGGTGAATAGTATAATGTTGTGAAACGTGACTCTACGTGTTACCAAAACTCAATAGAAACCTATAGTAAAGTTTCCACTACTTTACTGGGGCATGACTTGGACTTAACCGTGACTTACTTTGCTTGACTTAGACTTATTTCAAATGTAAGTCTTTGACTTTACTTGAAATATAACAATAATGCACTGGCTAAATATACGTGTGGAGCCAAAACATAAAAAAAAATATTAAGTACCTAGCACCAAACGACATGACGACCGAAGAACGTGAACGTACCACATGTCCGTCACATGTGCCTTTTCTGCGAACAATGATTGAATTTCCTTTATCCTCAATTAGGTCATCTCCTAAAACCGACTATAGTGACGTTATCATATAAATAAATCGCATGCAGTTATTTGCCACTGACCAAGAGAGTAGCGCCACTACGAGAACTAACACAATTTAGACGGTAAGATCTATCTATCTATAATATTTATATATATATATAACGACTGTAAATTAAAGATATTTTTTATTATTTTTTACGAGTTTTTGGGAGCAACAAAACCCAAAAATATAGTTTTTAAATTTTCTGTCTCTCTGTCTTTCCGGGATAAACTCAGAAACTAAGGCACGGATTTACATGCAGTTTTTTAAAATATGTTCTGTGGATTCCGGCGCTTAACATATAGGCTTTGTTTGTTCAAAATCGGTGCAGGAATATTGAAGTTATGATGCAATTTAGGAAATGAATAGTCTATTACAAGTTGACCCACGGAAGTACGGAACATACCGGATCCTTAGTACACAATCAGCTTAAGCTGATTTTTAAGCTTTTTTAAGCTGAGCTAAGTTTTTTTGATAATCTTGGAGTTTGTAGAAATAAGAGATGGGTTGACATTCGGTTTTCTAAAAAAATGTGGTTTATAACATAATTTGTTTCATTAAAATCGGTTCACGAAAACTGGAGATATTACGAAATATTTAAGAACGTTGAATACCTTTGCAAAGCAAATTTACATCGCCAATAGATGGCGACACGGGTCTTCTGAATCGCGGTGACGAATTTATCCGTGATATAGATACCGTTTCGGAGATTTATTTACTCTGATCAGTAGGTGCTATTTGTAAAAGACATAAAATCGAATTTCAAATTACTATTATAATATAAAATTTCTATATTATTATTATTTATTTAAATTATTATTATTCAAATCGAATTTAAACTTTCGACCGGTCACGAAGCGTGAAAAGCACAATAGTTCCTTAAAAAAAATAGTGTAAATGAACACTAAAAAAGGTTCAGAAATCATTTCAGGTATTATTACTAAGGGATAACACTTTGTGCACGATATTGCCATACCCATTCAGGGTCATTATGATTACCTATTTAAAATATGCTAATTAAGATTTGCATGTAATTCACATAATGTTTGCAATAAATGTATTAAAAATAAATATAATATAATATTTAAATGTATTGTGATGTAGGAGTATTGTGTGGAAGTTCGTCATTTTTTACTTTGTATTTGAGAGCATGAAGTCCGAGTCTTCTGAGCCCTAAGCCCGCGGGCATAATTAATGGTATTATGGTTGAAAATGTTTGCTCAGTGATTCTTTGTTCGCCGAGCGAGGCAGAAGTACCAACGTTGTACGACAACCAACTGTGTATTTTTACTAAACACAAAGCATTAACAATTTGGATTTCGTTTTTTGTAAAAATAAGTTGCAGATTTCACTATATTATTATCATTATTTTTGTTCGTTGATTTTAAAGTTATGGAGAGTGTACTTTTATAAGTGTTGGGTAGGGGTGCTCAACTGAATTAGATACATCTAGGCTCCGTCGGCTGACGCCTTGCGCAGACGACTTCGGTACGAAAAGACGTTGCTTTTTTCTCTGATTGACAGGCTAGGCGTTTGACTGCAACTCACAGTTGCACAGTTAAATAACGGTGTGGTTGAAGATGTTAAACACATCTAGTCTGGAATGGGAGCTGGCTCTGGTGAGGCTGCCTTACACCGAGTTGCTTGGCGACACATGGAGATGGCACATGGGCCTCGGAAGGAAGTAACGTTGTCTATGTCTGGGTGCTTGTTGCGTTATCACGGCTAAGCGGCTGAACAGATCTTTATAAAATTTGATAACAAGTTACTGTATATCACAAAGGCGGACATAGGATACTTTTTTATGTCCACGCGAACCAAGTCGCGGGTAACAATTAATACTAGTAACTAGTAATTTATAATTTTTCATTTGTTTCAGAGTATAACTGCTGTACTTTGGAGCACCTGTTTTTTTGCAGTATGGACTATGAATCAGTTACTGATCTACCAGGCATAGGACAAGTTTATGGAAGTAGACTTAATCAGGCCGGATACCGTTCGGTAAATTATTGTTATTATTATTTTCTGTTCGTGCAAGGTTGACTGGAAAAGATCGCTTTAAGGGATAAGATCGCCTGTTAGGACCCTTTTTTAAATATTATTTATAGGCTTGCGTTAGACTGCCATCACATCTGATGTTAAACGAAGATGCAGCCTACGACGGAGCACGCTTGCCTACAAGAAACCGATTCACTCGCGACTTGAAGACACCTAGATTATAATCAGGAAAAACCCACTCGGGCAGCGCATTCCACTGCTAGGCAGTTCGAATCAAGAAAGTGGAATTATACCGTTTCGTACGAGTAAAGCCTACTTAAACTATACATTTTGACAAAAGGAAACAAGGTAGCCTCGAAGCTGTAACATTATCAAGCTTCTATTTCGCTTTTGTCGCACTCGCAAGTAAATCAAAACTTATAGGCACGTCTCGTTGACCTAAAAACATAAAATTTGGCAAGAAACAAGGTCTGTGCTGTAGCAAAAGTAGAAAGAATTAATCTGAAAAACATTAATTTGTAGATACATCTCAATAAAAAATGTAATGCTTGAATTTGTAGTAGGAGAAATGACCTTTTACATAATTATATCGACGTTTTTTTTCAACTAACAACTAACTTAAGATTGTATGGAAACAACTAACAACTAACTTAAGATTGTATGGAAGCTTCGGTGCTTCCAAGACTCGGGTCTTGTCCGTAAAAAGTTATCTATCTATTGCACCTCTCGGTTATTAGAACACATTTATTTTAATTTGACCTTTAATTTAATTAATTTTACCCACGCGTAATATGTGAAATTCCCGCCTCTTTTTCTTAATATGTCTGATTGTTTAAGGATTCTATAGTTTTTTTTTTATTTTTTTATTATCGTCATGGCGAATGTTAGGGGTAAAGTATCAGGAGATAATTATCAGTTTTGAATAAATATTTGTACATAGCTTTAACGTCGTGAGGCATTTTAAAACAATGCGAAGATAATTTATTTAGTTACTATTGTAAAACTGTTTTGCACTAAGTACAGCCTTAGAATCTTCCAAACGCATACTAGTACAACTAAGCTATAAAATGTAATATCAAACAAATTTCAAGTAACAGCATGATCACTCTGTATTCACCATTATACACAAATATATCATTCAAACTCTTGCAAACGATATTTTGAAATATTTGTTTCAGGCAGAAGATGTCTATGAAAAATTTAAATCTTACAATTTTGACAGCGACCGCTGTAAAGGTTGGTTAAACTCGGTTTGTGGCGCGAACTCCAGGTATGCGTCTATGTGCTATGAATCTCTCAGAGAATCGCATGAACAAATTGATGAGAGATCCTATTCACCGTGTCAGCAGAGATACCAACCGTATCGAAACGAAACACCAGATTTTGGGCACCTACAGCTATCCTGCCAACCGAAGCCCAAGCCTATTCGTATCCAATCGCCGATATATGGATTAGAACTGAGAGCACCACGACAGCAGCAGTTTACTGAGAAAAGTCTGTTTACACCCGTGCAGCAGTTGCCTGAGAGACGTCTGTACACGCCTGTGCAGCAGTTGCATGAAAGAAGCCCTTATACGACTGAGCAGCAGTTGCCTGAGAGAAGCATGTATACACCTGTGCAGCAGTCTACTGCGAGTTGCAAAGGATCTGATATTAGTAAAACAGAAGTTATGCAGATAATGGCTGAGTTCACAAAGAAGCAGGACGCGATGGCTACACAAATTAACCATTTGGAGCAAGAAAAATCGAAAACTGACAATTATATTAAAACCCTAGAAACTAAAATTGAGCTAATGAATAAGAAAGCAGCCGAGGTACAGCAGAGACAGGATGCGAAAATTGCAACATTAACAAACAAGTTGAGTGTTATGGATCGCACTGAGCAGTACAAGAATATTTCCAGTTCTATTTACTTACTCAGTCAAAAATTTGATGACATACTTACAGAATTAAATGAAGTAAAGGAAAAATCAACCATTCACTGCTACGTTAAGGCTCTAGAGGGCAGAAATAAAGTATCCAGTTCTATTAATTTACTTTCGCGGAAATTTGATGACATGATCAAGCAACAAAGTGAATCAAAGCAAGATAAGTCATCGACTCATGAGGCCAAAATTGAACAAGGGGAACGGGACCAAAACGAAACAAAAGAGAGCAATGAAACCAAGACAGAACGACCGATCAGTGACAAACAGCCAATTGGAATACCAAATGTACAGAAACGTCACGCAAACAGGAATAAAACCATCGATCATCTCTATGTGGCAGAACGACGGTGGACGGTGGACTTTGAAGACGCAGTTAATGATCAAGGACCAACGTTGTACATATTACATGAAAAGTCTATGACTAGAGATTTTTTTTTTGTCTTAGCCGTCGTCCTCCACCTATTTTCCTCCGACATTATCGGAGACCTATTTTTAGGTTATAATTGTAAATGATTTTGAGTTATTTTATCTAGTGCTTCCAAATGGTAAGCGTGTAAATTTACCTATTTAATCTCATATGTCCTAATCGGTATAATATTAAGTCCAGTAAAGTTTTAAAATGAGTCTTATTTACATTCACCTAAACGTATTTACCTACGTAATATATATTACTATAGACCTGTAATGTTGCGAACGCACCACTTCTTTGGTTATAGCACAAAATAGTAAATTGATCTTAAGGTAAGGTCTGTGGTTTAAAGTTGAAAATCGCATAACAAACTTGATGAGAATACGGGAAATTGTAATTTTTTTATTGCTTTTTTGCCGATTATCGGAAATATACAAATCAAATAAAAAAACTACCAGGCTCGCGTTATAAACGACTAGCCTGTATATTTAATTGAAAATTCAGAGCATTTCATTTCAGAAGGGGTTTTCAGGGGGTCATTTTGCGATTTTTCATTTTGTAACTAAGACAGTTTTTTTTTTTTTTTTTACCTACGTAATATATGAATATTGCCCTGTAACCTGTTTTGGATATAGGACAAAATAGTAAATTGATCACATAATAGTAGATTATGCACCAAGGGGATAAAGCAGAGTCCTAGGTCACGGGCGACATATTGAATCCCGAGCGAAACCAAGGTTTCTAGAGTTAGATTCTAGAATTTTAGACTTCAATCCCGAGCACAGCGAGGGATTTAAGACTAGAATCCTGATTGCAGCGAAGGATTCAAGGTCGCCGAAGACTAGATGTTCGATGGGGATTAAACAACTCGTGTAATCTGCACGAATTGTTAGTAACTGATGCTCGTCTTGACCTTGAGCAGCACGCTAAATAATTCCGAGAACACACAAATCCATACATTTTGTCTCAAATAACTTGTCAAGAGCAAGTCGGGCCATGCTTAGTAGGGTTCCGTAGGTGCGTAGGATGTTTGAAGTTTTTATCTGTTATTACAGCATAACTCAAAAAGTAGTAGTCACATGTTGCCCAAAATAATTTTAAAAGAAAGTTTTTACTAAGATCTACATGGAAGATTACAAGTTTCTGAGATGCATAGTTTAGAAATGGCGGGGGGGGGGGGGGCACAATGCAACTTTGTCGGCCAATATTTCGCAAGCTCTACGTTTGATAAAAAAATGGTATAGAAAACCTTAACATCATTTTAAAAGAGCTATTCAATGATACTCCACATGTGGGGTACAGGCGATTTTTTTTTATCCCCACTTTACATGTATGACAGCCATTAATATAAAATTATGTTTTTTTAATTCTGTCAAAATTGTCACCTTACAAATTAACCAACCTATTGAACGACACCCAACATGATGGGGAGCAGCGTTTTTTTTTTTACCCCTCCTTTACATGTATGGGAGCTACCTTTATTTAAAAAAAAAAATTTTTTTTGTTTTTTTGCAACTGTAGGTCTATACTTAGACTATCGTTGTGCAAAATTTCATGCATGTAAGTTTATAACTTTAAAAGTTATAAGGCTGTAAAGGATTCAGACAGACAGACGGACGGACAGACAGACGGACATGACATGACATTATAAGGGTTCCTTGTACTACGGAACCCTAAAAAGGTCTGAATGACTCGCTCGCAGCGTTAGCCGCACGATACCCCAATACTACAAATGTTGTACACCATAAGAACATTTATTATAGACACATTTATCGTAGACCTACATTTCAATGCGAGTGCGATAATAGACGACACACCACATTCTAGGCTAAAAGGTGAGCGACGTGACTCAAATATTTTACAGCTAGCTTGACACATACATATCTAAATATGTATGTGTCTTTGGTGTGTGGTGCGCCCTAGCTTACAACTATACACGACGCGATATGTCAAAAATGTTACTCGCACTCGCAAAAGTGGAAAAACCACAGAGTAAAACTTTTAGACTTAGTTTTTAACTTTGCGTTAATTTTGTTACGCGATGGCGAATGAACTCACACTCAAAATAATAACACTAATATTATAAATGCGAAAGTTTTTGTCTTAGTGTGTAAGTAGGTAAGTGTGTTTGTTCCCGTTCAACTCCGTAACGGCTGAACGGATTTGAATGAAATATGGTATATAGGTAAATTATTCCCTGGATTAACACATAGGCTACTTTTAATCCCGGAAAATATTCGGTTTCTGTAGAATAGCGGGTGAAGCCGCGAGGGGCTAAGGGGCTCCGTACATTTCTTCATACAAACTGCGCCTTTACGCGCTCACGGTAGAGCGCGAAAACTCACACTAGGCCTACTCAACATGATTTAGGTACTTAATAGAACATATTTGTAGAGTTTCGGTCGCATTCTGTGTGATGATAAGAAGACTGAAAAATATACAATTCCGTAGTGCGTCATGCGTCTCGTACTGAAATAATGTCCGAAATGCCCGAATGAAGCACGAACATTGAACTTGGCTAAATATTAGGGGTTAACTGTAATATTATAATTTGAACAAAGTGCATTTTTTTTCGTTTTACCATAATAACTCAAAAGTATTCATCCCAAATAATTTTAGAAGAGAGTTTTAAACTTCGTTTCATTATGTGTAAAGTAGCCATGTATTACAATATACGGGCGACAGCTAATATAATACATTAATTATTACATAAATTTATTTATTTTACATGAATTTATGTATCTTTATTTTAAATAACAAAAAAAAAACACAACCTACCAAAACTACTTAGCCTACTACATAAAACGAGCAGTTGGATTACATAGAGACCAATGAAAGTCAAGTTTTTTTAAATACCTACTTATTTTATTATTCGTGAATACAATCACGATAATACATATTAGTAGTAACAGAATACATAATAGTTTTAGTCTGGCAAGCGCTGCCATAAAAGGTCACGGTAACCACGTATTATCTGACTGGAATTTTTGATACCTACTCGTTACAATATACGAGTACATTAAAATAATGAGTATGATTGCTTATTAACATTACAAATTACATGTTATATATTTAATTTTTGTTTAGTTATCTTTCCATGAATCTATTATTATTAGCAAAGAACATTTACATTTTACATCCTGTATTTATGGTAAGTACATAGCATCAAGCGACATAACGCCAGCACCGCACGAGAGGCAGTTTGACATTTTGAGAATTAAATTTTTTTGGTTACAACGTGAACGTACCCCATTGCATGTCCCCTAGCATGTGTCTTATCTGCGACCAATATGTCCCCTAGCATGTGTCTTATCTGCGACCAATATGTCCCCTAGCATGTCTCTTATCTGCGACCAATGATGTTCGGTTCCTTTATCCATATAAGCTAATCTCCATCAACGGACTATAGTGACGCTATTCACTAAATAAATTAAAAAAATAGCATGCAGTTATTTGCCGCTGACCAAGAGAGTAGCGCGTTTGCCTGTGTACACTACAGGACCTAACACAATTCAGACGGTAAGATATACCATAATATTTTGATCTTCAAATGCCCAGAGGTAGCGCAAACCCATTTTGTTTAAAATAATTTGCGGTATTCGGACCGTCTACGCTAGTCAGAAGAAATCTTGAATTTTGACTCCCGAGATAAAATAAACACAGAATTTTCCGAAATCTTCTACACTGAAATGTCAGCGATAGCAGCAGCTGTTTCATTAAAAATATTGAAAATTTTAATATTCATCAGATTGGTTATAAAACGGCAGTGTTTTATCCATTCGTTAATTTGATTGATGTCATTCTGTGAGCGTAGATAGTCACTAGGAGATTTTATTTTTACTCGACTGCCCAAAGGAGGATAATATTTTTCGGGTGTATGTTGTGTGTTCCTATGTGACCTACTACCGCCTGATTCCTGATTAATCCATTTTGGATTGCGCGGCGTCGTTTAGATTCGGAGTGTCATTAGCTGCATTTTTTCATTAGTTTGGTTATCTGTATATCTCATAATTAACCGAGTAATGCGAAGTTCTAAAAGTATACTGGAACAAGTGATTTGATAACATACTCATATCTGCATATAGTTGTTCTTAGAGGATTAACATTACATTTAATTACTGACCGAGAGAAGCAAGGTTTCAGAGTCTATACGGAAACAAACTTTGGAAGTTATAACACTGTAAAGGATTCAGACAGACAGATAGATAGACAAACAAACGGACAAACCAACTTACAAGGGTTCCTTGTAGTACTACGGAACTCTAAAAATGCAGCAAAAAACCTCTCTATGAAAGGTTTCTAGTACACATTTTTTAAGTATCAAGCTCATGATGGGGTTCCGTGTAATTAAATAGTTGCTAGAAGGAAATAATAATTGTCCATCACACTCAAAAAAAAAACGGCCGACAAAGGTGCTAAATTCCCTTGTGGATTTTTTTTTGTGCTCCTGACATAGCTTTTTAACGCTACGTCTAAGGAAACTTAAACGCCACGTCATAGTATTTTTTGTCGAATGGTTTTTTGTCACTACGACTAGGCTCCCGAGTACGTGGCGTCAATGGTTATTTTTACTTTGTTGCTACAACATAGGAAGTAGTCACTACGACATAGGAGGTAGTCACTACGACATAGGAGGTAGTCACTACGACAAAGCAGCCTTAAAAATCGGTAACGGCACAATGTGTGCTTGAACGCTGGTGCATAGGACACTTTAACAAAATGACAGAATATTGTTTTACAACACTATTGGCGTCAAAATTCATTTATGATTTTGTATCTACGACATAATTCGTTAAAAGGAAAACGTATGCTTTAACGCTGGTGCTAAAGCAACTTTAACAAAATGACAAAATATTTTTTTTACTACATTATTGATATTTTTGACTATGACGTGCCGTCAAGTTTTATATACAATTTTGTTACTACGACATTATTGTTATTGTTTGCATGTACGTGGCGTCAAGTTTTATTTTGATTTTGTCACTACGACATAATTCGTTATTAGGAAAATGTATGCTTGAACGATAGTTTAACAGAATGAGTGTGAAAATGGTCAAAGCAGATCATCATCATCATCATCATTATTATCATCTCAGCCGTATTAACACGTTCACTGCTGAACATAGGCCTTCCCCATTGATTTCCATAAAGACCGGTTGGAAGTGGCTCGTATCCAGCGCGTTCCTGCGGTCATTATTAGGTCTTCCGTCCACATTGTGGGTGGACGTCCTACTCTGAGTTTGCCGTCCATGGTCTCCGTTCGAGAACTTCACAGCCCCATCGGCCATCAGTTCTGCCTGACCTGCCCACTGCCACTTCAAGTTATGAATCCTCTGGGCTATGTCAGCGACTTTCGTTCCTTAGGTTCAAAGATCTTTATTAATATCACAAAGAAACATTTCGTCTCACTTACGCGATATCTTAATATTAACTAAAGCTAACAGTTGTGGCCAGTGGGCCTTTTATAGTTAAAATCATTTTAAGTGGGTAGATAAATTATATTCTAGGGTGCTTATTTTACTAAAGATAGGTTTTTATCTTCAAAATGGCGTTCTGAATTCGGCTCCGCTACAGTATATTTACAGCCGACAAAGAGGGCGAAAAAAGATGCGAACAGTTAGAGAGTAAAAAAGATAGCTAATCTAATCTAATGAAATCTGTCTGAAAGGACAGATTCGCGAGGTGATGTTAAGTGCGCTAAAATCGTATCTCTAGTTAAAAAAAAAAAAAAAAAAAAAAAAAAAAAAAAAAAAAAAAAAAAAAAAAAAAAAAAAAAAAAAAAAAAAAGAACATTGGGGTAGATAGATAATATTATAATAAGAAAGACAATATTAGTATGTGAAATATAAATTAATAAACATATGAGATGCTATGAATACTTGTCAAAAACATATGCTTTTAGCATTTTCTTGAATATTTGTGCAGATTTTGCTTCCTTAATATTTTTTGGGAGTTTGTTATAATATTGTACTCCGTTAAATAGAATGATTTTTTGGCCATAACCAGTCCTAGATTTTGGCAAGATAAGATTGTTGGCAGTTCTAAGTCCTTTACTTCTAATTCCACAGATTAATAGTTTATTTACATGTTTTTTTAAATTTATATACGCAAATACTTGAGCAGAATTACATCAAGTAGTAAGTTAGTAAGTACTTGAGTACTTGACCGTTGGTAGGTATCATATTTTTGGGTAATTACGAATGAAACTTAGTTTTTGCAGGGGCGGTGAGTGGCTGTTCTGTCGTTTAGATTAATAAGAGTATTCGATATTCTGTGGTTAATCATATTAAGCCTTTCAGAAATAAGTTGTTCGTACCGTAGTTTAAAAGTACCTACAGAAACTTGACACAATTCTAGAAGTGTATGTACCTACAATGTATACCTATAGATAATTGAAAAGATTTTCACAAAGTCCTTTGTGTATTCGTCTTTGCTGCGTAAAGCAAATCAGTCAAACGACAAAGCCCTTTAACAGTGGGCTCATCCCGTAACTCTGAAAGCGATAGCGAGAGTTGCGCGAGCGGGACCGCGCATAGTGCTACTAAGTTGGTACGAGCGAGATGGCATGCTCTCGCAATCAGAATCACGAACGTTTCAAAGTTAGAGGATAACCCCGCAGGTTTCTACTTGTCTTTTGCAGTGTTGCCATTATGGCCAACTGTTTCTCTTTCTCAGCAGAATTTATTGGTCTTAACGAACCATCTCAGTCGCAGGTTCCAACCTTCCAAGCAAGCTGGTTTCCGAAAAAGCTTCAGTACCATATACCACATCCACACGATACAGCAAGTTATATATGTAACAGAACACTGAAGAGTATAATTACTAGCCACTATAGTTGGCGTTAAGTTTGTGCACTATCATTTTATTAATATAGTACTTAAGTATGTATAAGTAATAGCTAGTTCTAGCTCCCACGGTAGGATATCCTGCGTTTGTAGGAGCTAGTTCTCTTCTAAGGCACTTAAAAAGAGTTAAGGGCGAGTGCTATTATGTATGTGTTTGGATTCCCGGGAGCTAAGGAAACAGACTACTAAGGTTATAGCTTCTCCCTATCGCTCCCCAGAAACTCATATATAGCAATCTCTTTCACACGATGTAAGGTCCGGTAATGTATAGCCTCTTTTACACTTTTTCTTCCATAAACTTTGAAGATATAGGGGAAGCATTTTTTTTTTTTTTGTTTTACCTCCTAAATAATAGTATAAATTTAAGGTTCAACGTTTCACTCAGTGCGCGAAATTCAAATTTTCTTGCGTTTTATGTCAATTACAGCTTAATTACTCATCGTAGGTTCATGAAAACTAATTTTGCGATAATAAATATATTGTTTCAAGAAATTACACCAACCAAAAATTTAAGTTGAATGCTAGTATAAGTACATTTCCCACTAAACCAAAAACCAAGATGAAAATCAGCTTATTGAACTGTGTAGCTAAACCAATGTTATCTAGGTAATCATTTTACCCGTAATTTCTTAAAACAACTTATTTAATGGCGCAAAATTGGTTTCAATGAATCCATGATGAGTAATTAAGCTGTAATTGACAAAAAACGCAATTGAATTAGGCGCGATGAGTGAAACGATGCACCTTAAAAGAAATTAAAAAATATTGTACTGTGGGCGACCATTCATATAATCTGTTCAAATCGACAGCTTTTAAAGTTCCTGCGATAATCAGGTGTGATAATAGTTATAAAGGCGGACAGACAGACACCGGTATCTCACCTTAGAGCACATGGGATCATTGATATTATTAACTTGCTTTGGTACGGAACCCTAAAATGAGACCATGGTTTAGGTAGCTCAACGTTACAAAAACTTCCCATCTTTCAAATAGGTGATTCTAAGTTAGTTTACTGACAAAATAAATTCTACGAATTTAAGTCGCTTTTTGGCGGTTTAGGCTTGGCAATACTGAACACTGAGTAGACATTGATCGCCAAATCGCCAGATCGCCATATTTTTAAAAATTTTACCGGTACTGCCGCAAGCGTGTTGTATTAAATAATTTAATTAGGTTTTGATGTGCCTAAGTAGTTGGTTTGTACAGGTATATTTAGCTATCCAGTGTGGTTTAGTCACAGATGTTATCAAAATGGGACAAGACCTACTTTTTTCGAGTCTAGTACTTATACTTATACTTATACTCGCTTCGTCGAAGTTCGGTGAAGCTTTGATTTTCTCATGGACGAGCTAAAATCATTTCTGAAGGCTGCCGATTTATTGCATCTATACGACCATCTAAGTGGTAAGTACTTTACACTATTATTTACTATATCGTTCGTTATAAAATTTTGTGGTCATTAATTTGTACCGATACAGCTCTAATTTCGAATGTAATGTAATTCGCAGACGTTAGACCATGCACTAATATAAATCCGTCGTTCATGTTTTTGTTGTTTCGTGAATGCTCTCAAAACAGATGGGGTCATGTTAAGTTTTAAATAATTTACAATGAAAAATGTTTCTAACCAATAAACATAATTTATACATCTATTCGAATGCATGTGGGATAATCAACTATTGATCGCAGCGTTATCTTTAACATTATGTGTGGTGTGTGGCTTTGCTTGTGCCTTTATAGTAAATTCTTGTATTTTACTAATTTCCAGAGCAGGGGATGGAAGTAACCTATTTATTACTAACTAATGACAATGATTTAAAAGACCTGGCTTTTCGCACGGTAGACAAAAAAAAACTGCGGAATGCTATAGAAACATATCGAAAGGTTTGTCCCCACTTTTGTCTGGCTTGTGTATGTATTTTTTTGTTTGTATGTTTTGTTTTTGTCTGGATTGTGTCCCATAAATAGGAATCTCAGAAGTTGTCTAGCCTGAAAAGGTTTATTGTTGTTGGTTTTAAAAATTTTGATTATAATTATTGTTTTCTATGTTTTAGTTGGTGAGTGATTTTGGAAAAAGTTATCCTCGGGCATCAGCTAGCTTTGACGAGAATTTTCCACATATCAAAAGACGACTTTTGGAGCTGCTCGTAAATAAAAGCACACAAATAAGACCTGAGTCAGTTGTCTGCGACCTGCTAGACATGGCAACTGGTAAATTTATTTTATTCTATCATATCATTTTCATATTTTATCTCATGATGCTCCCATTTATTGATGCACATCTGGAGGGTATGTAAACTAATTTGTAAGTATTGAGTTTTGAATAAGCACAATAACATTATAGGTACCTACAAATTAGTTTACATAACTACACATACATTACATATAATATCACCAAAAAGCCCGTTTATGAAATTTGATTATAATTATTTTTCAGCTGGAGAGGAGCAAGGAGTGTTGCTGCGTTGAGGTGCATTCCATTTTGGTTAAACAAGTGAAAGAAAGAATCTTCATGACAGCTATGTCATTTTGAGGAAACCGCTATAGTTACTGTTGTTGTTTCGTCGACGTTTATTCGTCGAGTCGAGTTATTATTATTTTTCAGTTACTTGTAATTTTGTTGTTATTGGCTATGATTCTCCTGATGAAAACTATGTCATTTTGAGAAAGGCGCTTTAAAACAATATTAGCAGATTATTATTACTACACTTTGCAATAGTTACTGTTGTATAGTAGACCCGTTGTTTTGTTTGAACAATCATTATTATTATTTACTTTCTTTATAAAAGTGTTTTTAAATGTAAGGCAAATTATCTTTAGTTAATAAAACTGTCTAAATCGTCTTTCTGATTTTAATTTCTGTTTTAGTTTAATTGGTCTGCACTCCGTCAAGCAATTGTCACAATGCCGTCTTAGGATTCTCAGATGCGAAGGGTGTGAGGTATCTCATATGGCTATCACAGGAGGTCTAAGGTGACTTGCGTGTTGCTGTCTCTACGTCAATGGTAATAAGTCCCTTCTGCCACAAAGGTATTTTGTGTTTGCGTTCCCTAAAACTTTGACAAAGCTACAACATAAGTGCCCCCCTCCCTGCGACCTCACAACCCTCTCAGGTGGGGTGCGCAGTACCGATATGAAGCACTATTACGGGCATATGTGAAGCTGTCCAAATAAATTGCGTTAAAGTTTCAGTTTCGAAGCTTCACAGCTTCACACAAGCCTATAATAATGCTACATATCGGAACTGCACACCCCACATTTGAGGGTTGTGTGGGAAGGGGAGTGGGGCACTTACTTCATAGCAATGTCATAGTTCGGGAAACGCAAACACAAAATGCCTTTGTGGCAGAGACGTATTATCTTTGACGTAGGGACAGCACAACACTGTCACAGTGACAATGCACCTTAGACGTAAAGACAGCATACACTGTCGTAGTGACAAAGCCAAATAGACTCAAAGACAGTATAACACTGTCACAGTTACAATGTACCGTAGACGTAAAGACAGCATAACACTGTCACAGTGACAATGTGCCGTAGACGCAGGGACAGCATAACATTGTCACAGTGACAATGTACCTTAGACGTAAGGACAGGATAACACTGTCGCAGAGACAATGTACCGTAGACGTAGGGACAGCATAACACTGCCACAGTGACAATGTACCGAAGTCGCAGGGACAGCATAATACTGTCACAGTGACAATGTACCGCAGATGCAAGGACAGCATAACACTGTAACAGTGACAGTGTACCGTAGACGTAAGGACAGTATAACACTGTCACAGTGACAATGTACCGTAGACACAGGCACAGCATAACACTGTCACAGAGACAATGTAACGTAGACGCAGGGACAGCATAAGACTGTCACAGTGACAATGTACCGCAGACGTAAGGACAGCATAACACTGTCACAGTGACAATGTACCGTAGACGTAAGGACAGTATATACTGTCGTAGTAACAAAACCAAATAGACGCAGGGATAGGTAGCATAGGCAAATGGACAATATATCTTAAACATGGGAACAAAGTTACGCTGTCAAACTGACAACATGCCACTAACGCAGTGTGGAAGTACCTTTGTAAAAGCGACATATCACCACAGACGGAAGGAAAATTAGCAAGGCCAAAATAGCTTTGACGCGGTCACAAAAGCCCGTGTAGCTGCATGCGTTTAAATTTGTTCTGTCGCTGCGTTCAATGTCTTCAAACGGCTCCCATCTGTTAAGGGTTTTTTGTCACCACGACAAAAAATTTTTTAGAGTGCACAAACCATGTAATGTGTGCAAGTATTTGTTGGTTTTCCGGAATATTTAGTTTGATTTCTCATTAGCATTAATTTTATTGGCAATGATTTTCTTGGAAATTTCATTAAAATGTTGGATTGTATCACTGGCTAAAATATGACCTGCCCCGTTATTATGGATGTACCTAATTGTGGTAGCGCGAGCGGGAGCGCGCATGGTGCAAGTAACTTGGTGCGAACGGGATGGTATGCTATTACAATCAGAATCACGGCCGTACATAACAATAAGGGAGCCGCTACCACTACATATTGAGCGTCCTTGTACTAATCTAAAATTAAGTACCTATGGTGCAGTCAGTAGGTACACGTGACTGACTTTATGAGTTGATATAGGATGATCCCACTTGCACAATTGTATAGAAGTCAAAAGGTATTATCACTTTGATTGTTTGGTTGGTGCAACCGTTCTCTAATAATGTAAGGGTGCATTTATATTTCTCACTACAAAATACCGTAAAAAATTACTAGTTTAATGCCGTGCCTTCGCCCGTGTCGTATCGGGATAAAATTAGTTAAAGTTAGGTAGGCATAAACTTTCGGTACTCAATTCTTAACAAGAATACCGAATATGGGCAAAATCGTTCACCGATTCACCGATTTTGCTCATATTCAAAATTCTTGTTTAGAATTGAGTACTTTCTTGTTTATGCTAAATAGTATCAAAATTGGTTGGTAAAGGGCGTCACAGCAAACGTCTCTTCTTTTTGGGGGAAAAACACCACGAATCAAAAGTCGCTTACGACTAAAAAAATCTATAAAATTGTAGAACCTGTATACTAAGTTTCGTCTATATATTATTTTCTATATTTTATTATTCGCATTTTTTTTAAATACACAACTAGATTTAAAATTAGAGAACAGTAGTTTCTATATGCACTGGTTCACGGATCCGTTCGTGGGAGGACGATTGCTATTTGATACAATCAGTATATATTGGTTGAAAAATACGACACACGAGTACCAACGTACGGACAGATGAAAGCAAATTTTGCCAGTTGAAACTGAGGCCTTTCATTCGCTTCGCTCACTCGGTCAATTAATTATTAATTAATTATTTGTACAATTTTATTTTACGCTTTAGATACTGTTTTTATGCATTTTGACCACAGACTCACTTGATGTGACGGGACTCAAGTGAAGATTGTGGTCGAGGATGGTAAAAACACTTAGACTGGATTGGGAACTGGTACTCGAACTAGGCTGCCGGATGCTGCCGTTTTCATGCAAATTATATGAAATGAAATAAAACATCAGAAGTTTTGATTTATATATTTATTTTCTGATTCCCTTGATTGTGACTCAGATAATTCTCCAAGTCTATAAAAAAACAGTTCAGCCATATTTCCGATATTTCTGCCCATGGCATCCACACCGGAATCTCATCATCAGACATAAGACGTCCACTGCTGAACATAGGCCTCCCCCTTAGCCCGCCACACCGACCGACAACGTGCCACTTGCGTCCACTTGCCCACGACTTTCTCAAAGTCGTCGGACCACCTAGTAGGAGGCCTGCCTACGATGCGTCTTCCGGTTATTGATAGCCATTCAAGAACTTTTCTTCTCCATCGGTTATCGGTTCTTCGAATGATGTGACCTGCTCATTGCCACTTCAGCTTACAAACTTTCAGTGTAACTAGATCGGTGACATTCGTTCTTCGCGGAATATCCTCGTTCCGGAATTTATCGCGTAAAGAAACCCCAATCATAGATCTCTATTGACTCTGAGTTTCTCCAGCTGGCTGGCAGTTAAGGACCACGTTACAGTTCCATATGTCACCACTGGCAACACACATTGGTTGAAGACTCTTGTCTTTAGGTACTGCGGGATTTTGGACGAGAAGTTATCACGTAACTTCCCGAACGCTGCCCATCCGAGCTGGATTCTTCGGGCGACCTTCTTGTCGAAGTTGGACCAAACTGAACAATCTTTCTAAGGTTAAGTTAAGGTTGTGGCTCAGTGGGCGGATTTCCACCTTCTGAGCTGTAGGTTGTGGGTTCGATTCCCACCCAGGACAAATATTTGTGTGATGAGCATGGATGTTTGTTCTTTATCTGGGTGTTTCTATGTATTATATGTATGCATTTACAAAAAAATACTTATGTATTCTATTCTATCAGTTATCTGGTTCCCATAGTACAAGCTTGTAGGTTGTGGGTTCGATTCCCACCCAGGACAAATATTTGTGTGATGAGCATGGATGTTTGTTCTTTATCTGGGTGTTTCTATGTATTATATGTATGCATTTACAAAAAAATACTTATGTATTCTATTCTATCAGTTATCTGGTTCCCATAGTACAAGCTTGCTTAGTTTGGGGCTAGATGGCGCTGCGTGAAAACGTCCACCAATATTTATTTATTTATTTATTTAAGGTAGTAATAGTGGTCAACTACTTCGAGGGTATCGTTCCCAACGACTACCAAATCAACCACGTGTTTTAAAATTTTTATTCATGGTCACTATTTGCTTCACCTTCGTTGAGTATTTTTTATTTCTCTTTATATTAAAAGTTTTATGGTTTTGGGCTATGTGCCCCTTAACTATATTAATATAGTCCTTAGAACAACGCGTCCACCGGCCCCGCCACATGTGTAACGGTCCAATAAGCTTTCTAAATATATAATACAGCCCCGTGCAAACGCCATACAGGTAAAAGTAAAACCAAAAACCGAGAACGCAATTAAGTACCTAGCACCAAAGGACATAACGCCCGCACAGCACGAGAGGCAGTTTGACATTTTGAGACCGATATTTTGGTTACAACGTGAACGTACCCCATTGCATATCTCTTATCTGCAACCAATGCGCGTTTCCTTTTTCCTTGTTAGTTCATCTCCGTAAACGGACTATAGGACGTTATCACATTATTGAATTAATAAACAGCTTGCAGTAATTTGGCGCTGACCAGGAGAGTAGCGCGTTTGCCTGTGTCCTCTACAAGAAGTAACGCAAATCAGACGGTAAGATATACTATAATATTTTGCACAGAGTTAACGAAAACCCATTTTGTTTACAATAATTTTTATAATACATCGTCACACGCGGTAAATTATTCACATCAAAATTTAATTGAATTCTTGCAACTCATGAGTTGCAACTCAACACTTGAGTTGCGAGTAGGTGAGTATTAATATAGTAGGTGAGCCTAGCGCTTTGTCTTCACCACTGTGCCCGGCAGCGATGGCGTTGGCGCCGCTGTGTGCACATACCCCAAAGTCATGGTATAGATAGACTTGTATAATTGTGAAATTCTTTTGATGTTATGTGAGATGTCGCTTCTGTTTGTACAGTATTGTACAATAACCATTAGAATTACTATTACTAGCTGATGCCCGTGACTTTATAGGTACGCAGTGCTAATTAAATAATACACAATACAAATGTACAAGGTACAATACAATACGAACTTCCATACAAACATTCAAACGTGCCCTTAGGGAATTAATTTTCCAAAATCTTTTCTGTAAAGCGAATATATTAGAGACCACGGGAACAAGTGGCTGTGGGTATGCATGTTTTTCCGACAATCTGATCTTCACATTTTTTTTTAGTTCGCTTCAATAAATTAAAGTTGGATTACAAGCAAAATCTGTACTAGAGTTGTGATGTTACAGAGGTCGCGAGGCACTAGTCTATACTTCTGTGACTCACATGAGACAACTCAAGGTTGTCATACGCAGTTCCCGATAGCCGAAAGCCGCTACTTAGTCATACGCAGTGCGCGGTAGTCGCTACTTAGTCATACGCAGTGCGCGGTAGTCGCTACTTAGTCATACGCAGCGCGTGGTAGCGGCTATTTTAGGTACGTAACGTACCTAAAATAAAATTATTATTATATATTATATTATTACCTAAAATTGGAGGGTGTGTTTACAAACGAGTGAAGAAGCAAAAGGATTTTGGAAAATTTACACCCCAAGAGAAAAAGAGGGTTATATCATATATTTTGAGAAAACATCAATTCCTTTCGAGACCGTCTACGCTAGTCAGACGAAATATTGAATGTAGACTCCTGAGATAAAATAAACATACAATGCTTCAAATTTTCCGAAATTTTCTACACTGAAATGTCAGCGCTAGCAACAGCGCAGTTGTTTCATTAAAAATATTGAAAATTGTAAAAGTCATCAGATTGGTTATAAAATGGCAGTGTTCATCCATTCGATATATTGATAGTAGTAATTCTGTAAGCTGAGACAGTAACTAGGAGACTATTTTTACTCGACTGTCCAGAAGGAGGATGATGTTTTTTTGGTGTACGTTGTGTGTTCCTATGTGACCTACTACCGCCTAAACGGCTTGATCCATTTTGGATTGCGCGGCGTCGTTTAAGTTCTGCTTATATCCGGAGTGTCATTAGCTGCATTTTCGCATTTTGGGTTTCTGTTTATCTCATAATTAACCGAGCAATGCGAAGATCTAAAAGTATAGTGGAACAAAAATACCACGCTTAAAACTCCCTACGCTGTTCGGAACAGAGTTAACTCTTAGCAAGGAAGTAAAATATCTTGGTATATGGTTGGATAGTAAGCTCTTATGGGGAAAACAACTCGACCACGTTAACACTAAAGCTACAAATATACTATGGCAGTGCACCAGAGCCGTGGGTAAAGACTGGGGACTGAAACCTAAACTACACACACCTAAACTGTACACGGTAATAGTCAGGCCGGTACTCACTTACGGCAGCACAGTATGGTGGCCGAGAACAAACCTGGTGACTACCGTCACTAAACTTCAGAAAACTCAAAGACCGCTCACTAATCAGTGGGTGCACAAAATCTACACCATCTGTCGCCCTGGATATAATTCTGGGTCTAACACCACTCCACTTGCACATACAGTAGGAAGCGATGGCATCGGCGATAAGGATCAAGTCTATAAACCAGTGGAGAGGCACTGGATCCATCACGACCCACTGTAGAATCTTAGACAAAGCATCGAGAATCGTCCCTGATGCAAGTCAAGGCACGGACAGAGTAGCCAGTACATACTTGGACAAAAAGAATTATGCACTGGTTACGGAACAACCCACATAAATAGACATTGTGGATACTTGTAAGAAATACAATGTTTTCACTGACGGTGCAAAGAACGATAATGGAGCTGGATATGGTTATCACTCACCAGAGTTAGGAATCACAGAGTCGACAGCCCTAAATAAGACCACACCCACACTGCAGGCAGAGGCTATGGGCCTTCTGCTAGAAGCAAGAGCGGTACTCGCAAGAGATCCAGAAAGTGACGTAAGTAGCATAACCGAACACCTTAAGTTCACTACTGACAGTGCAACCATCATCTATGCACTCAGAAAACCTATAACTAGGTCGAGAGTAGTAGCAGAATGCCATTCTGTTCTACAAAATTTAGCACACAGGTATAAAGTTACAGTTCAATGGACAAAGAGCCACGGCAGATGTGAGGGCAATAACAAAGCAGATTCACTAGCCAAGAAAAGCACGACAAAGAAAATCAATGTAAATGTGGCAGAACTGTGTGAGCCAACAGCTATGGAAACACGGAACCTGCTAAGTCTCTACACAGAACGAGAACAGCAAAATCAATGGAATAAGATGACGGGTTGAAAACACGCAAAAGAGTTTCACCCATTGATAAATAAGAAAATGACTAATAAACTACTAAAGTTAACTAGGTCGGACCTACGTCTAATGATAGGTATTATCACAGGACACTGTGAGCTAAACTATCACTTGCACAAAGTTGGAGCTACAGATAGTCCGCTATGTCGAGGCTGTCTGCAGGAAAACGAGACCGTGGAGCATATGCTATTGCACTGCAGGGCCACAGAGGACATAAGAGTAAGGTCGGGACTCCCTCAAGAATCTCGACAACAAGTCTCCGACAGCATAACATCTGACGAAACAGGAGTGGAACAGGTATGCCAGCGACCCAAAGCCGTGCTCCGTTACTTTAAGGAGCTCGGCTGGTTTGGGTAGGCTGGCAGCGGGGCAAATGCACAAAACACCCTTAGCGGGACCTCAGTGCAGGTCTTATCACCCCCAGTTAGAATTAAAATTAGTATACTGGAACAAGTGATTTGATAACATACTCATATCTGCATAAAGTTGTTATTAGTAGATTTTAATTACATTTAATTATTTTGCAGGCAGAATGTCCGACACAGCCAAATATCGCCAGTTCGTAGGCGAGGATATGAAGAAGAAGCCTGTCTCCGCTGTAGCAGGAGTGGGTCCAGTCATAGCGAGAGAACTTAAAAATAAAGGCATCACAACGGTAACAACCCGAATATATTCAATTATTATTTACACTTCGCGGCGAACGGAGATCTCGCGACACGTAATCTTCACAAGTCCTGGACCGATTTTGCTCAAATTTGAACTCAATTTTTTTATTAAAATAAATTACTTGTCTACAATGTTTCATAAAGATCGGATCTACAATTCTCAAGTTAGCGTCTGACAAAATATATACATTAATACTTTCGATTTGCTCCCGTAAACTCGCAGACCTTCGCTTCGCATCCTCGTCCAAATATCTAATAAAATAAGCATTGATTTTCTATAAAATAAAATAATTAAACAGATAACAAATTTAATAGCTATATGTACAATTAATTATAATTTATAATAATTATATAAATAATTAGACACAACTAGGCTAAAAACTTGTAATACGTACCTATAGGTTAATTCTCATGTTGTTCCGCTGTTATATTCATAACATAATTATGTTAAATTTGTGAACATAAAATATTGTATTAATATAATTCCTTTAGTAACCGCACGAGCGAGAGAGTGCGTATTGTGTCAAAACGGCTTTTATATATACTTAAGGTACTAGGACATGTTTCAGGCGGAGGATCTTTATGCAAAACTAAAAGAGTTTAAGTTCCAAAAAGCAAAGTTTCATGAATGGATGCCTAATGTCGCTGCTAAAGAAAATCTAGTGACGAAAATATATGATGCTCTCGTTGCATGGGGTCAGCAGCATGATGGTCTTAACATAGGTAAGTAAAGTGAGGATTGACTGGTTCGAGGTGAGGATATGGTTCGCAAGTTGTCTTTGGAAAAATATACACACTTACAATGAGTAGTGTTGCGCTCATTTTGTATTTATATGTATTGTTTCAGGAACTAAAGGCGAACGAGTTCAATGAGTGGTGGCGCTCTGCTTGGGAGTAAAGCTCTCTCTATAAACTGCTCGTATTCATTGGATTATTTGTATTTTTTATATTTAGAAAATATTCAAATTTTTAATTTCATTAGAGATTAAATCTCGTAACTGTACGTTATTATTCTTATAAGCTTTGTTTGTCACTCTACTTGCTTAAAATCATTGAGATTTTGCAGCTTTGCAACTCTGGGGAATAGAGAAAATTGTTTTTTGTGTTATGTGGCGCCAAGTATTCTGTTATAATAATTCTAACATAAAAAATGTACAACAACCATATTTTATAAGACAAATGGAAGGAACTAACTACCAAGACACGTGTTTTTAACACCCAGTTTGGCGGTTAGGGACCGTAAAAACGTGAATGTACCTTTCCTTGAATTAATTATTTTGTATTTGTATTTTGTAAAGTAATATTTTGTTTAAAATCCTGAGTATAGCGACGAATTCAATATACGCATCTCGAGAACAAACTATTTTGGCTCCGAGTGACACACACTATATAATTATCATCATTACTTGTGAGAAAACGATAGAGCAACGTCTCTAAGCTCGTATGTATAAACCTTATTGAGTTGAAAGTGTAAATTAAACACAAGGCCAAAATCTAACCGGTCAGTAACTTCTTTATCCAAATTATGCGTTCGACCTCTTTGGTTAAATTCTCATACTAGTCAATGAAGTATTATTAAACAAACTTCTATATCTCGTGTATAAAAGATCACCTACATCCCTTGTGTAACGATCTACTATTTCTTGCTAGAAGATTACAGCTAAGCTAAATGTGTTAGGGGCTCCACACAAGAGCTAGCTTTTTCACACATTTTCAACGGTAATGTAATATAGCTACGTATTGAAATATTAAATCATTTAATAGCTAACAGCGAAACGTCTAGGTTCAAATGGTGAAATGGTTTAAGATGTCGAATGTAATTAAAAATAAGTTCAAATTGGCATAATTCGATATAACAAACGTTTAAAACACAAAAATATTTTTTCAGACTGCAGAAAGAGATAAGACATAACAAAACCAAACAAGTCAATCAATTATATTTTACTCGAGATACAATTTTAGCACCAAAATTGACTCAAATTTTGTTTTTCAAGACAGATTTCAAAAAAGCTATCTCATTTACTCTCTTACTTTTAGAATCTTCTTTCGCAGTCTTTGGCGAAACTTGGTTGCTAGGTTACAATGAGCTGTAAATAAACTGCAGCAGAGCTGAATTCAAATCGCCGTTTTGAAATTAATTAAAAACTTACCTGAAGTAAAATATAATTGATGTCAATACAAAAAAAGATAATGATGATGAGCAGTAATTGTGAGTGAGTGGATAAAAAAAAACACGGGTCGTGAAACTTTTTATTTAATTACAATTCCAATACTCTATTTTGAATAAGTGGCAGAACACCATATCATAGATATTGGCCATAATATGGCCAAAAACACCGAAATGGTGATTGAACTCATAGCCTATTTAGAGATCGGTTAAAACAGTGCTACTATTATTTTTTGAAGGACTTAAAAAAAAACCTTTACAAGATTTCGTACAAAAATGACAAGAGGAACCCTTATGATGAGAATTCGGCGTGTTTGTATATCACGGACTATTCCAGGAACTATAAAATTCCCTGCAATTCGAAATTTTATGTGAAATTTAGATACAGATAATGTCGCCTGAAAATCAAATATGAAGTTTGTGTAAAAGCCTGAAATAGGGGGCTTGAATTAAAAGTTGTGGGGTGTGGCCATTCAGGGGTCTAAAATTAGTTGTATTTTTTATATTACATACGTACCTACATTTTTTATATTTACAAAAAACTGGAATTAAAATTACCGCACGCAAAAAACCCGGCTGCAAGAAAAAGATAAGTATTGGAGGGGGATCTCCTTACTTTTATAGCATTCTTGTTAACAAAACACTACAGCATTAATAAAAAAGTAAACATCCCTAGTGGCTAGTAGGTAGAGTGTATATAGTTGCTAGATTACTGCGCTGTGAATAATAACGTCGCAAGAACGACGCTCCCGGGGGATTCCCCAGACCAGACCGACGATAACTCTACAGCGCGACCAACTTGCATCCAGTGTGAATGAAGGAGCCACCTTCTTGTTTTTTTCAAAATAATTTTAGTTTTATTAACTAAATACCAAGGTGGCTCCTTCATTCCTCGCCTCACGTGGAAAATTTACGTTCTATCTTTTGGTCTGCTATACAGGTAAAGGTAAATTGGTAGCTAGATAGCACCGCATATCGGATACACTTCCGCTTCGGTCTCTTTTTAAAATCTACTAAATCTAAATCTTTTAAAATCTAATTCGTTTTAAATACATATCAGAAAAAGTATATATCTCTTAGTACAGCATATTTATGCGAATAATGCTACACAACACGTGAACACACAGCGAGTTCTAGCAACTGATAGAGCGAAGTGTGGTAAAGTTACCACAGTTTAATGAGCCACCATAATTTACTGAGGCGTCACCTCTAATATTTATACGTAATATAAAATTGCTCTATAATACTTGTTACGCTCGTAATAAGTTTAAAACCTTAAAAACACATCAAATTTTGATCGCTTTTCGATTGTCTCATCAAAGTGACAAATTATTATTGCTTTCCATGCTCATTTTTATACAAGAGGTCTTTTTAATTAGAGCTACAGGACGTCATATACCAACACACAAACATTCTTACTCACATACACCTCAAAAATATTATTCCTTTTCGGGCAGTTGGGTAAGAATTAAACATCGCCGCATTTGGGCGTAAATGGAATCTAGATACATTTTGTATTTATTTTGATGATGTTGATTTTCAATAGTAGTTAGCGAGGGAAACAGAACATAACAAAGATATCAGCAAAATGTTCATATCTTGAAAAATTTTGCTACAAAAGGTCGATAAGGATTAAAATACCAACAACCAAAATAACAATCATCTCTCGCAATAAAGCATTTGAATATAATTTAATTATATTTAACCAGCGATATCAAACGAAGATTAGCGTAAGCATCCGGTCTAATTTGAGTATATATAACTAGATAGGAAATATCCAATGAGTCACAAACTGCATTATATTATTTGAGGTCGATAGAATCGCAAATTCGTAAATAATATTATAATTCAGAAGAATATAGAAGGCAATAATAACTGTCCATCATAAACAGAGTTACGAGTATGTGTGCAACGTTGTATTTGTTGGTTTTCTGAAGCATTTAATTTGATTTCTCATTAGCATTAATTTTGTCGGCAAAGATTTTCTTGGAAATTTCTTTAAAAAGCTGAATTATATCACTAGTTAAAATTAACCTGCCCCGTTATTATGGAAGTTCCTAATTGTGGTAGCGCGAGCGGGAGCGCGCATGGTGCAAGTAACTTGGTGCGAACGAGATGGTATGCTATTGCAATCAAAATCACGGCCGTACATAACAATAAAGGAGCCGCTACCACTACAAATTAAGCGTCCTTGTACTAATCTAAAATTAAGTACCTCTGGTGCAGTCAGTAGGTACACGTGACTAACTTTATGAGCGGATATAGGATGATGTCACTTGCACAATTGTATAGAAGTCAAAAGAAGGCATTATCGCGGTGGTTGGTTGGTTGGTGCAACCGTTCTCTAATAATGTAAGGGTGCGTTTATATTGCTCATTACAAAATACCGTAAGAGATTACTAGTTTTACGCCGTGCGTTCGCCCGTGTCGTATTGGGATAAAATTAGTTGTAGTTAGGTAGGCATAACCGAGTCCACCGGCCCCGCCGCAGGTATGGCGGTCCAATAAACTAGCTAAATATAGCCTCTTCTCCTCGGACCATAGATAAAAACGTATACTAGCGCCTCGGACCGCTGCAGTGTTCAGACGTCTCAACAGAGACTTATTTAATTTAAATAATAAAACATTAAACAAAAATTTGCATCAATAAAGTTCAAGAAAATAGGAGCGCACAAATAACCAGCAGGTTGGCATAACACCTATTGACGCGTCGCGCGGCGTACGAGTGAGTCATCCTTAGCTAACGCAGTCTGCAGGTGCGACGACGCGCATGAGCTTGTCCTGCATCCTGCTCTCGCTTAACAACGTCATCGGGCAGTGGGCGGGGCGTCCGAGGTATGTAATCTTGCGCCTACAGTGTGCTTGCGCCGTAATTACTCTTCGTGCCTTCTGATTGCCTGATACTCGCTGAATACTCTGTGAGTCGGTCGGTCAAGTGCGATCTCGTTTACCTGATTCCACTCGATGTTATTGTGTACATCATTGTGGATTATAACAGCCCGGTACAATGGAAGACTGGACAGATCGTGTTCGGATCCGGACGTAAGTCAGATGAGTTACTCAGAAAATAAACACCTGCGGACTATGGTATTTCTCGCTATAAAAGGAAGAGACATGATGATTACTCTTCAGATTTTAGTAACTTTAAGGATGAAATTAAGGCCATGATGCTTAGTCAAGAACAAAAACAAAATAAAATCCTGAAAGATATTCAGCAGGGGAATCACAACATACACTCCTCTATGGTCCTTCTTACATCACAAATAGAGGAATTTAAAAAGAAGATACGTGAATTAGAGAATGTCATACAAGAAGACAAAAAATGTATAGCGTTTTTAGAAGATAAAATTGAAGACCTGCAGATACTTATTAAGTCATAAAGCAAACTTGGAGCTAAAAAATCTTCCAAAAAAGCTGACTGAAACAAAGGAAGACCTATTGGCAATAGTGATTTTTAAAATTAAAAAAGTTTTAAGTAAAAATGACATCAAGGAAATCTATCATGGACTCAATATTGTAGAAACGTCCTCTACATTACGCGGGTAACACTGAAAGTTTTTAGAACTGGTCAGATTAGAACCAATGCGGAAAAAAATAGTACCACATTTGAAAATAGAATTCTTTTATAATTGAAAGAAGTATATTGCATATATTTGTAATTTGTTATTTTTTTTTTAATTTGGCGCCAATTTTACAAAGTCGTGTCACCGGCAAAATGAATTGAATGCGTGAAAATTTTCGCTGCATGATTTTTTACGATTTTCGCTGTGTCTTAGTCCTCAACTGTATTACAGTCGACTTCGGTTGACATTTCAAGATGACGCCCCATCTCGTGCGACTGTTTATAACTGGTTTAACGTATTGAAGCGTGGTCGTACCAGTCTCACTGATGATCCGCGTGAGGGCCGCCCTGCAACTGCGACTACTGAAGTGACATCGAAGGCGTGCGGCTCATGATAGAGTCTGACAAAAGAGTGACCTATCGGCAGATTTGGGCAAGTCTTAAGATCGGTATGAGTCAAGTTCAAAAAATCTTACACGAACATTTGGCCGTTAGGAAGCTTTGTGCTAGATGGATACCCCACGATTTGACTGAAGCTCAAAAATGCCGTCGCATCGATTGGTGTCGCCAAATGTTCTTAAGATTCGACGGAAGAGCCTCATATGCTGTGTTTGACTTCGTCACAAGTGACGAAACCTGGGTTTATTGTTACGATCCCGAAACCAAGAGGCAATCTTCGCAGTGGGTGTTTTCTTCTGAAGAATTGCCTACAAAAGCGAAGAGAGGACGGAGCGTGTGGAAGAAGATGATCGCCTCATTTTTCGGACGGACTGGCTATTTTGCCACGATTGTGCTGGAAAATAAAAAAAAACAGTCACTTCCGAGTGGTATACTAATGTTTGCTTGCCAACTGTTTTGGAAAAAGTTTGAGAGCAGCGTCCTCGCAGCAGGATCCTCCTTCACCAGGACAACGCGTCAGCACATTCAGGCAAATGAACAACAGAATTTTCGGAATCTTCTGCAATGGAATTATTGACTCAACCGCCGTATAGTCCCGACCTCACACCTTGCGATTCCTATTTATTTCCGAAAATAAAAGAAAAGCTTGAAGGAATCTGATTTCAAGACGCCGAAGAAGCAGTGGCAGCGTTTGAAAAGGATGTCGAGGAGACCCCCAAGGAGAGTGGGCCCACTGCGTTTCTGAGTGGTTTCATCGTATGCAATGATGCTTAGATTGTAAAGGGAATTATTTTGAAAAACAATAAAATTAACAGTTGCTGCTTTGTTTATTTTTCAATATTCTAAAAACCTTTCAGGGTTACCCTGGTACTAAAGAATAACATATTAAAATTGTGTAAGACTTTTAATGTCAAGCACAAGACGAAGCTGCGTGCGTTGCACTTGGGCCTGCGGACTTCTGAAGATACTCCAATAATTATGTTTCGGTGCAAATGACAGCGAAAGGCTTCCGACTGTATTTTCTGGTTCGAGACTTGGCCAAGTCAAATAAGTATAAATTCTGCTGGACCCCTTATGGCAAGTAAGAAATGATTATATTACATGTGGTTTATTTGTTAATATTATCGTTTGCTATTTAAATTGCAAAATATACAAATTACACATACTTTTACACACACACACACACACACACCTCAAAACTACAACATAACACGATTCTTACATAGTTTTTTATCTCCAGTATTCTATACTTTTATATTTTATGAAAACCATTACGTATTCCCAAATTCAAATTTACCAAGGAAATTTAAGTTCATTTTAAAACATTGTACCGATCACCTGAAATACATGACTTTTTATAGTCGATCATGGATAGTCCTCTTTCTACTTGAATGAAATAAACGATATCGAAATTGCAATAAGTATTCGATGTGATATTGAAGACCTCAACCGGAATATAATATAATATAATAAACCGGATATCTGTTACAGACAATGATCTAAATGTTTTCTGTCAAAATATAAGAAGCGTTTATAGTAACATTGAAGACTTAATTTAAACTCTTAGTGCAACTAATATTATTCCAGATATTATTATTTAACTGAATGTAGAATAAATATCGATAAACCGATTCCATCTATAACGAATTATATATCATTTGCAACAACACACCAACTAAATCAGAATGACGGAGTTGTGGTGTATGTAAAAAATTAAACTATAGTAACAAATATACAAGAAGTGAAATTAAACCATGTCTGCAAGATGCAGAACTGTTATGAGTATCTACTATAGTATTGGGTATATGCCGTTCTCCCTTGAACAATAATGGTGATCCTATTATTGACTCGCTTAACTTGCATGTAGAATCATTAAAACCTTAAAGAAACATAATAATAACAAGAGATATAAATATCAATTTAATATCAAGGAAAACTGAACAAACAAATAGACTTAATTACCTTAATATGCTATCAATGCATAGTATACTGCCAGGACATGTGCTTCCAACGAGAGAAAGTAATTGTCTGGATCATGTCAAACTGAAATAAAAGAGCTAAAATTACAACCAAGAAATAGATTACTGATACTGTGCTAGAAATAATTATCAATTTATTTACTTAAAAACTTAATAATGTGTTTGGTAAAAATAAAATTATAAGTTTACCTACCTGTAACCATTAAAATGTAACGGCATGGATATGGAATAGCGGGGTCTTCTGATACAAGTATTTTTTACTTACTAGGAGATAAACATAAAACATAAAAACTTTATTTACCAAGGAATAAATATAAACAGTACACAGAATAAAAACTCAAAAGAGCTTGCATGATATAACGAAATCGCTGGAGATGTACTATATCTACAACAGTTATCGGTGAGCCCCAAACTAAGCACTGGGCTTGTATCTTGGGGATCGAGTGCGAAGTTACCAAGAGATGTACAGTAAATGTAATGCAATAGAGATTGCACAAGCAAAATAAACTAGATAAGATAAGATATGACCATAAGACAAATCCAAAATGTAAAGTTTAGTATAATATAATAGTGTATGAGGCGTCTCCGAGAAGCACCAGACCTAAAACGAGTCTGGGGATATTTTATGTTTGATGAGAGATGCGAGGTGTACTTTTGTGTGTGTGTGTGTGTATGGGTTAATACTGCTTTGAACTATTCACCATACAAACTGCAAATAAGGTCCTTGGTCCCATCGTAGGACAGTTTCCAAAACCAGTCTTTTACTTTTTTCTTAAAGGCGTATTTCGGGAGATCGTCAAGTTCGCCAAGCAGCATGCATGCATTGTTGTACGTACAAAGAAGTGAGTACACAGGACTTCGCTTAGCCGTTAACGATCAAATGCGAGGCAGAGGAATTTAAAAGGCTCTATTTATATATTCCACGTTTCTCCATGAAAAATAATCGCGGTATCGTCAGCATATGTAATTATTTCTGCGTTTGGTAGACTACTGTTTACTATATCATTAATGTACAAAAGAAACAACGTGGGCCCGAGTATGCTGCCCTGGGGGACACCGTACTTGACCGGTAGTTGGTCACTGGAGTAGCCTGAGACTTTAACGAATTGCTTGCGATCAGTTAAGTAATTTTTGAACCACTCGAGTGCCACATCTCTAATACCGGCCGCGTCCAGCTTCTTCAGGAGCAACCCAATCGAGATTGAATCGAATGCCTTTGCGAGATCAAGAAAGGCACCAATACACCTCTCTCCTTTGTCAACGTGCGACGATATAAGGTTTACCAACAGTGTTGCGGCGTCCTCTGTTGATCTGCCTCGTCGAAAACCGAACTGCCTGTCCGAAAGTCGTGCTTTTCTATGTACTTGACAAGTCTAATATTAACCAGCTTTTCTAAGATTTTAGAGACTACACTGAGCAAAGCAATAGGCCTGTAACTATCTGGAGAGTTCTTTGGACCATTTTTATAAATAGGGGACACAGCAGCAACCTTCCAGCATTCCGGGAAAGTACCGGTTTCTAGGCTTTGATTAAATATTGAAGTTAAAGGGGCAAGCAAAGCTAGGAGAGACATTTTTATAAGTTTGACGGAGAGAGAATCAGGCCCAGGTGCACTATCGTTTTTGAGGCTGGAAACCACTACTGCTATTTCGTGCGGATCAGTAGGGTACATAAACAATGAATGAGCTCTTGAAGTATACGTCCTGTGAGAATCAATTAAATGTTTTTCTGTTAAACAAAGCTTAGTTAAAATAGAGTCTGCGAGATTTTTCCCCACTGAGGCGAAGTGTTGGTTGCAGATCCAAGACCTGCAAGACCTTTAGTTAAGCAAGTTTTTGGCAACAGAAATAAAACATTTTTTCATTTTTTTCATTTCATATAATACTGTCCCGTGCAAAAGCCATGCAGGTAAAGGTAAAACCAAATACCGAGAGCGCAAGTAAGTTCCTAGCACCAAAGGACATAACGCCCGCACAGCACGAGAGGCAGTTTGACATTTTCAGACTGAAATTTTGGTTACAACGTGAACGTACCCCATTGCCTGTTCCTTATCTGCGACCAATGCGCGTTTCCTTTTTCCTTGTTAGTTCATCTCCGTAAACGGACTATAGGACGTTATCACATTATTGAATTAAAACAGCATGCAGTAATTTGCCGCTGACCAGGAGAGTAGCGCGTTTGCCTGTGTCCTCTACAAGAAGTAACACAATTCAGACGGTAAGATATACTATAATATTTTGCACAGAGTTAAAGAAAACCCATTTTGTTTACAATAATTTTTATAATACATCGTCACACGCGGTAAATTATTCACATCAAAATTTAATTGAATTCTTGCAACTCATGAGTTGCAACTCAACACTTGAGTTGCGAGTAGGTGAGTATTAATAAAGTAGGTGAGCCTAGCGCTTTGTCTTCACCACGGTGCCCGGCAGCGATGGCGTTGGCGCCGCTGTGTGCATATACCCCAAAGTCATGGTATAGAAAGACTTGTATAATTGTGAAATTCTTTTGATGTTATGTGAGATGTCTCTTCTGTTTGTACAGTATTGTACAATAACCATTAGAATTACTATTACTAGCTGATGCCCGTGACTTTATAGGTACGCAGTGCTAATTAAATAATACACAATACAAATGTACAAGGTACAATACAATACGAACTTCCATACAAACATTCAAACGTGCCCTTAGGGAATTAATTTTCCAAAATCTTTTCTGCAAGGCGAATATATTAGAGTCCAACAAGTGGCTGTGGGTATGCATGTCTTTCCGACGATCTTATCTTCACATTTTTTTTAGTTCGATTCAATAAGTTAAAGTTGGATTACAAGCAAAATCGGTACTAGAGTTGTGATGTTACAGAGGTCGCGAGGCACTAGTCTATACTTTTGTGACTCACATGAGACAGCTCAAGGTTGTCATACGCAGTTCCCGATAGCCGATAGCCGCTACTTAGTCATACGCTGTGCGCGTTAGTCGCTACTTAGTCATACGCAGTGCGCGGTATTCGCTACTTAGTCATACGCAGCGCGTGGTAGCGGCTATTTTAGGTACGTAACGTACCAGTGTTCCTAAATACCATATTGGCATTGTTACATTTCAAATTATTCCCCTTAAGACATAAGTAATTTTAGTGCATAATACATGTCCTGCAAAGATATAAAGTTGAATATTAAGATTTTGGTTAGTTAAATATGATGGGTATGTAAGACATGCTTTTTTGCTAGTGTTCTGATTTCTATAAAATAAATTAACATTAAAATATTCATTCTAAATATAAGACTAATTTATCAGACATTTGTATGCCTAACCGTCACAGCATGATGTGGCCACTTATAATGTTAATTTAACATCTTTTATGCATGTGTTGTATAATATTTTCCATGTTGTATGCAAATAAATTATCTTATCTAATCAGACAACGTACAGCCAAAATAAGTACCTACCTAGATAAATGGCCTAAGCCGCTAGACGTAGTGTCTGGGTGTTTGGAGGGTGTGTTTACAAACGAGTGAAGAAGCACAAGGATTTTGGAAAATTTACACCCCAAGAGAAAAAATGGGATGTATCAAATATTTTGAGAAAACATCAATTTCTTTCGAGACCGTCTACGCTACTCGACGGCTACGAAATATTGAATGTAGACTCCCGAGATAAAATAAACATACAATGCTTCAGAATTTTCCGAAATTTTCTACACTGAAATGTCAGCGCTAGCAGCAGCGCAGTTGTTTCATTAAAAATATTGAAAATTGTAATATTCATCAGATTGGTTATAAAACGGCAGTGTTCATCCATTCGTTATATTGATAGTAGTCATTCTGTAAGCTGAGCAGTAACTAGGAGACTATTTTTACTCGACTGTCCAGAAGGAGGATAATGTTTTTCGGGTGTATGTTGTGTGTTCCTATGTGACCTACTACCGCCTAAATGACTTGATCCATTTTGGATTGCGCGGCGTCGTTTAGGTTCTGCTTATATCCGGAGTGTCATTAGCTGCATTTTCGGAGTTAGGTTTTCTGTTTATCTCATAATTAAACGAGCCAGCCGAAGGCCTAATAGTATACTGGAACAAGTGATTTGATAACATACTCATATCTGCATAAAGTTGTTCTTAGTGGATAATAATTACATTTAATTATTTTGCAGGCAGAATGTCCGACACAGCCAAATATCGCCAGTTTGTAGGCGAGGATATGAAGAACAAGCCAGTCTCCGCTGTGGCAGGAGTGGGTCCAGTCATAGCGAAGGAACTCAAAAATAAAGACATCACAACGGTAACAATCCGAGTATATTGAATTATTATTTACACTGCGCGACGAACGGAGATCTCGCGACACATAACTTCACAACTCCTGGACAGATTTTGCTCAAATTTGAACTCAATTTTTTTAATTAAAATAAACTACTTGCCTACAACGTTTCATAAAGATCGGATCTACAATTCTCAAGTAAGTGTCTGACAAAATATATACATTCATACTTCCGATTTGCTCCCGTAAACTCGCAGACCTTCGCTTCGCATCCTCGGCAAAATATCAAATAAAATAAACATTAATTTTCTATAAAATATAACAATTAAACAGATAACAAATTTACTAGCTAAAATCAGCAATTAATTATAATTTATTGTGTCTAAGCTTATTTTCTTTTAGATGTCTATAACATAGACATCTGAACGGAAATAAGCTTAGACACAACTAGGCTAAAAACTTGTAATACTTACATGTTGTTCCGCTGTTATATTCATAACATAATTATGTTAAATTTGTGAACATAAAATATTGTATTAATATAATTCCTTTAGTGACCGCACGAGCGAGAGAGTGCGTATTGTGTCAAAACGGCTTTTATATATATACTTAAGGTACTAGGACATGTTTCAGGCGGAGGATCTTTATGCAAAACTAAAAGAGTTTAAGTTCCAAAAAGCAAAGTTTCATGAATGGATGCCTAATGTCGCTGCTAAAGAAAATCTAGTGACGAAAATATATGATGCTCTCGTTGCTTGGGGTCAGCAGCATGATGGTCTTAACATAGGTAAGTAAAGTGAGGATTGACACCGCAGTGGCCTATTATGATAGAAAGAGAGGCAGAGAGGAGAGGCCGGGAAAGAGAGGTATGGCAAAATTTAAAAATAAACTAGTAGCTCGCGCCGAACTGTGACCTCGTGACACCAATAAATTCACAAACCGCGGGCCCTTTTCACTAACATTCGAATTTAAATTTTTGATTGAAATTAAAGAACTACTTGCCTACATTTCAGGAAGATGCGATAAATGGTTCGCAAGTTGTCTTTGGGAAAATATACACACGTACAATGAGTAGTGATACGCTCATTGTACGCATTTATAGATTTTGTATTTATGTGTCGTTTCAGAAACTAAGGACACAGAATACCCTTAAATAATATCAGTGAGAGGCGCCGCCATGCCTGCATGCGAGTTAAAGTCGCTCGTAGAGGCTGCTTGTTTTAAAAAAAAAAAAAAAATTGAATGAAACTGAACTGAACTGAAGCTGAAATTAAATTATTCAGATAATAACTTACTAAGAGCATGTCGCGTCATGCTTAGTAGAGTTCCGTAGGCGCATATGACGTTTGTAGTATTTATTCATTTTTTCCGCTTATCTCAAAAAGTCACTATCACATGTAACCCGAAATCATTTTAATAGAAAATATATTTTAAACCCGACTGCGTGATATAGACACTGAAAAGATGTAAACAGGGCGTAGGTAATTGAAAGGAACTTAATAAATTGGGTCCGTGAGAGAAAAATAAACAAAATGGTGTAGAATGGTAAATCTTCATTTTAAAAGATTTTTACTTTTTTTCCCCATTTTACATGGGCCACCCCATTAATATAAAATTATATTTTTTTTATTCTTTTAAAACTGTTAACTTTAAAAGATCTTTTCGATGACACCCCACATGATGGGGTACCACATTTTATTTTTTTATCCCCTCTTTACATGTATGCATGGGAGCTACACTTATTAAACCAAAAAAAGTATATTTTTTTTAAGCTGGCTCTCTAAACTTAGACTCTTTGTGCAAAATGTCATCCATGTAGGTATATAAATTTGGAAGTTATAAGGCTGTAAAGGATTCAGACAGACAGTCACACAGACAGACAGATGGACACGACGAACTTGTAAGGGTTCCTTGTAGTACTGCGTAACCCTAAACACGAAACAAATCACTTACAATAAAATTTTAAAAACAACTACAATTACAAACTGTATTTTTTAATGCCATAAGTGGCAAACAAGCAGACGGACCGCCTGATGGTAAGCGATCACCATCGGCTATGGACACTGTATCTAACACCAGCGGCATCCCAGATACTTCGCCGAACTTTTGAGACTATTGACAGCCTATTTGAAGAAAATCTAATGTTAATGTATAAGTAATTTAATTTTGTAATTACTCAGAAATACCGCCGGTGGAAGCTCATTCCATAATTTGCAGGAGTGCGGCAAAAAAGATCGCGTAAAACGCACGGTGTGCGATTGAATATTTCTCCGCGATCCTTGATACAATTTATTCTATTTATAGATAAGTTATCCAAGCGATAATTAAAATAATTTGGATTTATTTTACCAAAGGTCATAATCACACTAATATTATAAATGCAAAAGTTTGTGTGTAAATATGTAAGTGTGTTTGTTCCCGTTCAACTCTGTAACGGCTGAACGGATTTGAATGAAATTCGGTACGGAGGCAGCTTGCACCCTGGATTAACACTTAGGCATTTTTATCCCGGAAACATATTCGGTTTCTGTAGAATAGCGGGTAAAATCGCAAACAGCTAGTATTACATATTTATTCACATTGAATAGCTTTTTGGTTTTTATACTCTATTCGTTAATTTGATTAATGTCATTATGTAAGCTGCGACAGGCACTAGGAAGTTTCATTTTTACTTGAATGTCCAGTTTTTTTTCGGGTGTATGTTTGTATGTCCCAATGTAATCTAGTAACGCCTAAACGGCTTGATCGATTTTGGATTGCGAGGCGTAATAAGCTACATTTTTGCAGTTGGGTTTTCTGTTTATCTCATAATTAGGTTTAAGAGTATTCTGGAACAAGTGATTTGGCAACAAAATCATTTTTGATCGGTACTAACTATATGATCATTCACGAAATTAAAAATCTATGGTTTAGTCGTAGACTGAAATTATTTTACTCCTTTGGGTACAGTATCTACTAAAAGTTACTAAAATGTATTCGTAATTACTTTATTCATTTCTATCTGCTTCGTTGTTCTTAGAGGATTATCACTACATTTGTTATTTTTGCAGGCAAAGCTTCCGACACAGCCAAATATCGCCAGTTCGTAGGCGAAGATATGAAGAACAAGCCAGTCTCCGCTGTGGCAGGAGTGGGTCCAGTCATAGCGAAGGAACTCAAAAATAAAGGCATCACAACGGTAACGACCCGAGTATATTGAATTATTATTTACACTTCGCGCCAAACGAAGATCTCGCGACACATAACTTCACAACTCCTGGACAGATTTTGCTCAAATTTGAACTCAAAAATTTATATTAAAATAAACTAATTACCTACAACGTTTCATAAAGATCGAATCGTGAATTCTCGTTAGCGTCTGACAAAATATATACATTCATACTTTCGATTTGCTCCCGTAAACTCGCAGACCTTCGCTTCGCATCCTCGTCAGAATCACAATAATATTATAATGCGAAAGTTTGTGTGTAAGTATGTAAGTGTGTTTGTTCCCGTTCAACTCTGTAACGGCTGAACGGATTTGAATGAAATTTGGTATGGGGGTAGCTTATACACTGGATTAACACCTAGGTTTTTTTCTCGAAAAATTTAACAGTTCCAGTTGGATAGCGGGTGAAAGCGCGGGGCGCAGCTATTTTAAAAAAAATATATCTTTTTTACTACAAAATATAATAATTAAACCGATAACAAATTTACTAGCTAAATGTACAACTAATTATAATTTATTGTATGTAAACTCATTTTCGCGATAAAATCCGGAGATATTCGCCAAAGAACCAAGTCACCGACGTAGCTCTCAGGGTTTGCAAACTGAAGCGGCAATGAGCAGGCCACATTGCTTGAAGAACCGGTAACCGATGGGGAAGAAAGGTTTTTGAAAGGCGACCACGAACTGGAAGATGCAGTGCAGGCAGGCCTCCCACAAGGTGGACAGATGTCATTGTGAAAGTCTTGGGCAACCGGTGGATGCAACTGGCAAGTTGACGGTCGGTGTGGCGGTCCAAGGGGAAGTCTTTTTTTGGCTCGGATGTCTATGTTAGGCTAAAAACTTATACCTAATACTTACAGGTTAATTCTCATGTTGTGCCGCACAAGTTTCATTTATTCAAAAGGACAACTAGCTATCTCTTCTATTGCTCAGTATTAAAATCTGTTGTATTCATAATATAACTGTTTTTTTTTGTGTACATACAAAATTGTATTATTATCATTCCCTTAATGATCGCACGAGCGAGAGAGTGCGTGCTGTGTCAAAACGGCTTTTATATTTATATAGTTAAGGTATTGACATGTAAATAGTACTTACGCAATATATGAATATGAATATGAATACTAAATGTTTCAGGCGGAGGAACTTTATGCAAAACTAAAAGAGTTTAATTTCCAAAAAACAAAGTTTCATGAATGGATGCCTAATGTCGCTGCTAAAGAAAATCTAGTGACGAAAATATATGATGCTCTCGTTGCATGGGGTCAGCAGCATGATGGTCTTAACATAGGTAAGTAAAGTGAGGATTGACGCCGCAGCGGCCTATTATGCTTTGATGGAGGCATGGGAAAATCTAAAAATTAACTAGTAACTCGCGGCGAACTGTGACATCGTGATACTTGTAAATTTACAAACCGCGGGCCCTTTTCACTAATATTCGAAATAAAATTTTTGAATTTAAAATTAGCTACTTGCCTAAATCATTTCAGGAAGATGCGATAAACGGTTCGCAAGTTGTAGTCGGAAGTTGTAAAATAAATTATGAGTAGCTTTGACATAAAAACTACACGTAAACCTCGAAAAACACGCAAGGGATACTATGTATTACCTTTCCAGACCTGTAGAACTAATTTCTATGAAAAAAGTATATACGTAATGTGTACTAAATATTTTAATCATTTGCCAGATACAATTAAAGTTTAAAAGTTAAAGTTTTTTTATTTTTTTTATTATTATTATTAAAAAAAAAAACTATTACATGTTGCTTTTAATTAATTAATGCTATTATAATATTGACAAATTCCTAAATGATAAAACTCAACTTGACATTTCAAATAAATAAATACTGTAATTCTATAAATGACATTAATGGTATCTTCTTATTGAATCCAATGTATTATTGACTGATGTAGCTGATCAATACCTACTCTATTGTATGCCCAAAAGGGTAGCTGTTGACACTGAAGTTAATATTTCGACCAACATGTAAAACACAGCTGACAATAAATGATTTTGGTTTTGGAAAAATATACTTACCTACAATGAGTAGTTTATTTATTGAGATAAAAACGAAACCAGTCACTTACATAGTGATACCCTCATTGTGCGCATTTATAGATTTTGTATATATGTGTATCATTTCAGGAACTATAGGCAGACAAGTTCAATGAGTGGCGGCGCTATGACTGCATGCGAGGAGAGCTCTCTCGATGACCTGCATTATTTTTTTGCATTTTTGACTTTTAAAAATTTTCAATTTTTTTTAATTTTTAGTTTCATTAAAGATTAAATCTCGTAACTGTATGTTATTTTTCTTCTAAGCTTTGCTTGTCACTCTACTTGCCTAACATCATTCAGATTTTGTAGCCTTGCAACTCTGGGGAGTGGGGAAAATTGTTATTTGTGTTCAAAGACTTATTTATAAGGAGAATTCTGTGGTGTTCAAAGACATAATAAGGAGAATTCTGTGTTTGTGTTATATGCCGCCAAAGTAATATTTTGTTTCTTGAAGGGTTATTTTGAATTTAGATCAAAGCGCAGGAATATAATAATAAAGTAAAATCCTTAGTTTATCGACGAATTCAATATACGCATCCCGAGAACAGACTATTTTGGCCCCGAGTGACACACACTATATATATCATCATTACGTGTGAGAAAAAGAAAGAGCTACGTCTCTAAGCTCGTATGTATAAACCTTATTGAGTTGAAAGTGTAAATAAAACACAAGGCCAAAATCTAACCGGCCAGTAACTTCTTTGTACAAATTATGCGTTCGACCTCTTTGGTTAACTTCTCATACTAGTCAACGAAGTATTATTAAACTAGCAGCCCGCCCCGGCTTCGCACGGGTAATTAACCAAAATTTGAAAATTAAAAATTATAATACAAACTCATAAACCCTTCTGTTTGCGTAAGGTAACTAAAAAATAAAATTATAAAGAAATTTTGAATATTATTATTTTAATGAACTTTTATTTTTATTTTAATGTTGTTTTTTTTTTGTTATTATTTTCTATTATTTTTTTATTTTTTTCTAATTTTTGGAAAAAGATCATATGTACAAAACAAAAGCCATTCAACTTATTGAGTCAGAGCTTCACTGTAAACGATATTTGACGTTGTTTTATTTTGTGGCAGCAAAATAAATTGATTTTCAGGAGCCCCGACCCGCGATAGGCCAACATACAGTTGGCCATGAGTAAAACAGTCTTTTCGTAGGTCGATCCCTACTAATTCGAAGGTTTGGCCTTGGGACTTGGGTTGTTGTTGTATAGTGGATTTTGACCTGTTGGTGGTAAAAGGCTACCTATGAGATGATATACTTGTCCCTCTATTTTAAAAGTTGGCATGAAATTTTGTTCCCTAATTTCTTTCGCGCCAAACGAAGTCATTTGAAAGAGGCTATTGTACTTTCGTATGTTGGTTAAAAAATGTCCAGATAGTGAATGATTATTTGTCAAAAGATTTTTTATTGGCTGTGGCGGCTCCTCAATATTGGGGAGACTAACTTTTCCAGAAGCACAGCACATACCATTAGGTTCATCGGCCCATTTTTTGGCAGAACACTTAGAGCAAATCTTATTCATGGTTCCGATTTGGACGGAAGACTGTTGAGCATAATCAATCTGTAGATCGTATCTGAAAGCTGATCTGTTACTGTGAGCTAAAACTCGATTACAAACTCTAGTCGTTGACGTCTGTTGTCTTTCTCTCTGATCTCGTAGGCGTTGGGAACGCTCAGAACTCGATTCCCTACTGCGAGTTTGTATATTTCTTACATTTTGCTCTTCAAGCCGCTGCAAACGCTCTGTACTCGACTCTCGCGTGCGGACTTGGGAAGTTCTCAAATTTTGTTCAGCAAGCCGCTGCGAACGCTCGACACTCGACTCTCGCGCCCGTACTTGAGAGTTTCTCGGCGGCACTTCATTTTTTTTTTTAAAATTAAAGAATACTTATTGTGGCATAACTATAATAGTTAGACATATGCTGTCGCGACACTTTTTGTAAATAATGATGTGTTCTGCAAAGTTGTAGTACATTATTTTATACTATCATCAATAGTTTTCGCAGCGCACGCGATGTAACGAATATTTTAGGTAATTTCACACCTTGGGTTTCATTATTGGAGTTTTAGTAAGGATCCCTAACTTTTTTGAAAATATAATATAGCCTATGTCACCCGGGGATAGTGTAGATTCTCAACAGCGAAAGAATTTTTCAAATCGGTTCAGTAGTTTCGGAGCCTATTCAATGCAAACAAACAAACAATCAAACAATCAAATCATTCCTCTTTATATATTGGTATAGATATAGAAGACAAACTTCTATATCTCGTGTGTAAAAAGATCACCTACATCCCTTTTGTAACGATCTACTATTTCTTGCTAGAAGATTACAGCTAAGCTAAATGTGTTAGGGGCTCCACACAAGAGCTAGCTTATTTTCAACCGTAATATAATGTGGCTACGTATTGAAATATTAAATCATTTAATAGCTAACAGCGAAACGTCTAGGTTCAAATAGTGAAATGGTTTAAGATGTCGAATGTAATTAAAAATAAGTTCAAATTGGCATAATTCGATATGACACGAATATTTTTTCAGACTGCAGAAAGAGATAAGACAAAACAAAACCAAACAAGTCAATCAATAATATTTTACTCGAGATACAATTTTAGCACCAAAATTGACCCAAAATTTGTTTTTCAAGACAGATTTCAATAAAGCTATCTCATTTACTCTCTTACTTTTAGAATCATCTTTCGCAGTATTTGGCGAAACTTGGTTGCTAGGTTACAATGAGCTGTAAACAAACTGCAGCAGAGCCGGATTCAAATCGCCGTTTTGAAATTAATTAAAAACCTACCTGAAGTAAAATATAATTCATGTCAATACAAAAAAAAGATAATGATGATGAGCTGTAATTGTGAGTGAGTGGAGAAAAAAAAAACACGGGTCGTGAAACTTTTTATTTAATTACAATCCCAATACTCTATTTTGAATAAGTGGCAGAACGCCATATCATGGATATTGGCCATAATATGGCCAAAAACACCGAAATGGTGATTGCCACTCAACTCATAGCCTATTTTGAGATCGGTTAAAACAGTGCTACTATTATTTTTTGAAGGACTTAAAAACAAACCTTTACAAGATTTCGTACAAAAATGACAAGAAGAACCCTTATGATGAGAATTCGTCGTGTTTGTATATCACGGACTATTTCAGGAACTATAAAATGCCTGCAGAATTGAAATTTTATGTGGATCAGGGTTTGAAAAAAATCCGATTTTTATAATAAATATCAAAAATCCGATTTTTTTATATATGTCCAGGCTAAGAAAAAGAAGCAAATTTTCCCTAGAAAGTGCAAATTATTAACGCTAGGAGCACCAGGGAATCCTCATTTTTGATTATCTCGTAAAATAAGCCTTATATGATATGAAGTTAAGGTTTGAATTTCAATAAAAAGCTAGCCGTACTGGTAAGTTAAAGTAATGGGGATTTCCCCAACTTTAAATGAGGTTGCCATTTTGGGAAACAATCTAAATTATTCTGAATTGTAGTTTTTCGCTACGTGCTGCCAGGGTAAACATTAATCTCCAAAATTTTTAGTTCAGAAGACAGGAAAAAATCTATTGATATGTAACAAGTTAAAAATCAATTTATATATATCTTGATATATATCATGATATATATCCGCTGATATATATCGGCGAACCCTGATTTAGATACAGATAATGTCGCCTGAAAATCAAATATGAAGTTTGTGTAAAAAAAGCCTGAAATAGGGGGCTTGAATTAAAAGTTGTGGGGTGTGGCCATTCAGGGGTCCAAACTTAATTGTATTTTTTATATTACATACGTACCTACATTTTTTACATTTACAAAAAAAGTGAATTAAAATTACCGCACGCAAAAACAAGAAAGAAAGAATGGCTGCAAGAAAAAGATAAGTATTGGAGGGGGATCGCCTTACCTTTATCTTGCAGCCAGGTTTTTTTACATTTATTTTAATAGCATTCTTGTTAGCAAAGCACTACAGCATTAATAAAAAAGTAAACATCCCTAGTGGCTAGTAGGTAGAGTGTATATAGTTGCTAGATTACTGCGCTGTGAATAATAACGTCGCAAGAACGACGCTCCCGGGGGATTCCCCAGACCAGACCGACGATAACTCTACAGCGCGATCAACTTGCATCCAGTGTGAATGAAGAAGCCACCTTCGTGTTTTTTTTTTAATAATTTTAGTTTTATTAACTAAATACGAAGGTGGCTCCTTCATTCCTCGCCTCGCATGGAAAATTTACGTTCTATCTTTTGGTCTGCTATACAGATAAAGATAAATTGGTAGCTAGATAGCACCGCATATCGGATACACTTCCGCTTCGGTCTCGTTTTAAAATCTACTAAATCTAAATCTTTTAAAATCTAATTCGTTTGAAATACATATCAGAAAAAAATTATGCGCGTCAGATTGAGTCTAACACATTAATTGCAATAACTAAGTATATATCTCATAGTACATTAATTTATGCGAATAATGCTACACAACACGTGAACACAGCGAGTTCTAGCAACTGATAGAGTGAAGTGTGGTAAAGTTACCACAGTTTAATGAGCCACCGTAATTTACTGAGGCGTCACCTCTAATATGTAATATAAGTAATATAAAATCGCTGTATAATACTTATTACGCTCGTAATAAGTTTAAAACCTTAAAAACACATCAAATTTTGATCGCCTTTCGATTGTATCATCAAAGTGACAAATTATTATTGCTTTCCATGCTCATTTTTATACAGAGGTCTTTTTAATTAGGGCTACAGGACGTCATATACCAACACACAAACATTCTTACTCACATACACCCCAAAAATATTATTCCTTTTCGGGCAGTTGGGTAAGAATTAAACATCGCCGCATTGGGCGTAAATGGAATCTAGATACATTTTGTATTTATTTTCTAAGATATACATGATGATGATGATTTTCAATAGTAGTTAGCGAGGGAAACAGAACATAAGACATCAGCAAAATGTTCATATATTGAAACATTTTGCTAAGTCGATAAGGATTAAAATAACAACAACCAAAATAAAAATCATCTCTCGCAATAAAGCATTTGAATATAATTTAATTATATTTAACCAGTGATATCAAACGAGGATTAGCGTAAGCATCCGGTCTAATTCGAGTATATACATATAAAATGTACTAATTGTGTAACAAAACATGATAGGAAACATCCAATGAGTCACAAACCGCATTATATTATTTGAGGTCAATAGAATCCTAAATTTGTAACGAATATTATAATTCAGAAGGATATAGAATTATAGAAGGCAATAATAACTGTACGTAACGTTGGTCGTCCAGCTGCGAGATGGTCGACGATCGAAGCAGATGGCATAGCAAGAGAGAGGCCTATACCCAGCAGTGGGCTAAGGGAGGCTGTGGATGATGATTATGAATAACTGTCCATCATAAACAGAGTTATGTGTGCAAAGTTATATTGGTTGGTTTTCTGCAGCATTTAGTTTGATTTCTCATTAGCATTAATTTTATCGGCAAAGATTTTCTTGGAAATTTCTTTAAAATGTTGGATTGTATCACTGGCTAAAATATGACCTGCCCCGTTATTATGGATGTTCTTAATTGTGGTAGCGCGAGCGGGAGCGCGCATGGTGCAAGTAACTTGGTGCGAACGGGATGGTATGCTATTACAATCAGAATCACGACCGTACAAAATAATAAGGGAGCCGCTATCACTACACATTAAGCGTCCTTGGACTAATCTAAAATTAAGTACATCTAGTGCAATCAGTAGGTACACGTGACTAACTTTATGAGCTGATATAGGATGATCTCACTTGCACAATTGTATAGAAGTCAAAAGTAGGCGTTATCACGGTGGTTGGTTCGTTGGTGCAACCGTTCTCTAATAATGTAAGGCTGCGTTTATATTGCTCACTACAAAATACCGTAAAAGATTACTAGTTTTAGGCCGTGCCTTCGCCCGTATCGTATCGGGATAAAATTAATTATGAGCTACATTGTTTATATAATTTTGTAACCGTTGTTTTTCTAATAACAAATAAAATTCAATCTGGGCTAACTGCAGTCTGCGACTGTAGCCATTTTAACAAAAAGACAATTAAATAACTTTTATTTAAATGTGACAGTAGCATTTAGCCCAGATTGAATTTTATTTGTTATTAGAAAAACAACGGTTACAATTTTACTATTGTAAGTAGTACCTTTATTTTACGCTTGAAATACTCTTTTTATGCTTTTGTGCATTTTGACCACAAACTTACCCGATGTGACCGGACTCAAGTGAAGATTGTGGTCGAGGATGGTAAAATCACCTACACTGGATTGGGAACTGGTACTCGAGCTAGGCTGCCGGAAGCTGCCGTTTTCATGCAAATCATATGAAATGAAATGAAACGTCAGAAGTTTTGATTAATTTATTCATACTCTGCTTCAATTGATTGTGACTCTGATCACTCTCGAAGTCTATAAAAAATCGTTCTGACATATTTTCGACATTTCTGTCCACGTTATCCACACCGGGCTCTCATCATCAGTCAGATGACGTGCAGGTGCAGGTTTGCCGGTCAAATGAGCTAGCTATATATATAAAACAGTCCATTGTAAAAGCCATGCAGGCAAAGGTAAAACCAAATACCGAGAACGCAAGTAAGTACCTAGCACCAAAGGACATAACGCCCGCACAGCACGAGAGGCAGTTTGACATTTTGAGACTGACATTTTGGTTACAACGTGAACGTACCCCATTGCATGTCCCTTATATGCATGCGAACAATGCGCGTTTCCTTTTTCCTTATTAGCTCATCTCCGTAAACGAATTACTGTTGGTGACGTTTTCAGATAAATAAATTAATAAGCAGCATGCAGTTATTTGGCGCTGATCGAGACAATAGCACGTTTGTCTGTCGCTACCACAAGAACAAATCTAAAGAGCAATTCAGACGGTAAGATATACTATAATATTTTGATCTGCTGACGCCCAAATGCAACGCAAAACATTTTAGTTATAATAATTTTAATATAAATTATCACCGTCACACGCGGTAAGTTCACATCAAAATATTAAATTCATGCAACTCCCTTTATTGTCACCTAGCGCTTTGTCTTAATCATGCCGCGCCGCGGCGCGGGCGGTGGCGCCCCTGTGTGCACATAGCCAGAAGTGATGGTATAGTATAACTATTAAGCAGGATATAATTATATAGGTATGTGATTTAGATGTGATGTGATCGTAGAATGGACAACTCGCGGACGCGCGACATTGAAGTCATACAGAAGAGGTGACGATATGCCGAGTTTGTGGCGATACGATGTATTCCTCTTCAAAAAAACGGAAATGCGCGAGATGTGAGTGAGTGTGTGTAAAGGTGTATGAATATGTTTTTGTGTCGTGTGTTGTATGAATATGTTTTTGTGTTGTGTGTGTGTGTGTTTGTGTAAGAGGTGTGTATGGGCACGTATATAAGTGTGTGTTTGTGTAAATAGTGTGCGTGAGTGTGTTTGTGTGTGTTTTTGGTTGTGGAGCGTGTGTGTGTGTAACGGCTTAATGGATTTGAATGAAATTATGGTATGGAGGTAGCTTATACACTGGATGAACACATAGGCTACTATTTATTTCGGAAAAATATTCGGCTTCTGTAGTATAGCGGGCGAAACCGCGGGGTGCTGCTAGTAAAATATAAGTTCAAACACTAAAACCCAGCTAAGTAAAACTATGAAACACTAGCTGCGCCCCGCGGTTTCACCCACTATTCTACAGGAACGGTTGATATTTTCGGGATAAAAAGTATCCTATGTATATCCAGGTAGTATCCAGGGAGTAAACTACCAAATTTCATCCAAATCCGTTCAGCCGTTAAAGAGTTCAACAAGAACAAGCCCACTTACATACTTATATACTTACACACTTATACACAAACATTCGCATTTATAATATTAGTGTGATAAACATTTAATTTTAGATTCAAAATGGCATTGTCCATATAATGTACATCATTTTATCAATGACTGTTATAGTCCCTTTATCCGTAGTAATATTTGTATATTTATCCGTAATGCGTTGTCAAATTTTAATATTGGCATCGGACTACGTGTAAAGGGACTTTAAAACTCATTGGAAATTGATTGTAAAAGTTGAACTGGAAGTTTAGGAGTTGTCGATTACCTTTGTTGCAAAACGTTTGATTCCCAAAGATGGTGGACTAACTACAAAAAGAAAAAAAAATAAAAAAAATGCTGTCTCGCAGCGCAATCTTCAACCATAAAAAATTATGAGATCCCGTAATAAAGCTATTTTGGTTAGTATGGAATTGGCTAATTACCTATCCTTGGGCATTCGTATGTATTAGTAGATAGGTAAGCACTTTTTCAACCATTTTGTCATAAATTAGATCCGTGCCGGGTTTTTTTTTTAATATTATTTTACTAGCATTTTTTTTTAAGTACTTAGCAAGATTCAAAAATTTAAAACAAGTTTCAATATTCATGGTTCACGGATCCGTGGGAGGACGACAGCTATTTGATAAAATCAGTCCTCCCACAGATCCAACTAAGTAATAACTGACCATCAAATACAATACAATAAGATAAGATAAATTCAATAACATGCTACTCGAATTTCTAATTAACCGAAGTAATGATGCTTATGTTCCATTAAATTGCTTCAGAACACCAAAAATTAACAAACAAGTGTAACAAGTGCCGTTCCTGCTAAGCTTATTAATTTGCTTCGCGGTTCCGTAGATAAATGTGGTACAACGTTACAAGATATACAATATGTTCATATTGTTTGGTTATTTTCAGTAGACCATTGTCGCTTTTACTACTTATATTAACTGAAAAATGAACACGCAAAAAGCTATCGATTTCCGTAGCGGGCCCATGGACGGCAAGTCAGTTGGAACAATACCGGGCGTGGGCCGCGAAGCAGCGAAGAAACTTATCAGTATGGGTTACACTAAGGTAAATTCCCTTGCATGCAAAACTTAATGTTTGTACGCCTTACCGTTTACCAGTTACCTTATAACTAAGTAAAAATCGGCTAAGTTCAAGTCGGACTCGCGCGCCCAACTCACAGTTTATCTATCTAATCTATCTTTCATCAACACTTACCTGACACTTGACATGACATAGACAAATTTCTCTCTTTAAAATGTAATATTTCAACAGTATTGTATACCTCTAGTCTAATTATTATATTATATAAATCTTTGTGTAAAACTGAATTACTCTTAACCACATACCATTGGAAGAAGCTGCCTTTTGCAACACAGTTTTTAACTAACGTAAAAGGCAGAGCTATCACTTGTATTTAACCTTTTTTTTTTTTTTTTTACTTTGGGAAATGCATTTACGCATCCCCGCCGTGTGGGGACACGAGCGGGGTATGTCGGACTCGAGCGCCACGGCCTCAGCAGTGGCGCTAATACCGACTAAAACCCAAAGGTGTTCCACCGCTGCGGCAAGTCGGACGGGGGCCGTGGGACCATGCAGAGTATGCACCGCAACCCCCTCCCGCCACCTGCCCGCCCCATGGGCGGACCCGCCTCGGGAAGAACCCCCTTCCCCCCTTGGTACGACGCGCCGGAACACCGGGCGCGTCGTCCACCCCTGGGGGTCTGTCACGGCTGTGACTAGAAGGACGGATGTCCCCACATCCGCCCCCCAGACCCCCCGACTCGCGTCGCCGCTACCCAGCATAAGGCTGGGACGCCGACCGAGCCCCGCAGCCACTCAAGGCCGCCAAAGACTCGCACCGCCGCTACCCGGAATGTCCAGGGCGCCGGGCGAGCCTACCCCCTCCGTCCGGACCTCGTCCGGACCGCCTTCTACACGCGCTCCAGATAAAAGCTCTGGGGCGCGCGGAGAAGGCCACCGGGCCCTACAGCACCTGCTCTCAAATGAGAGGTGGGTGAGAGGGCCCCGACTTGCGCCGCCGCTACCCAGCATAAGGCTGGGACGCCGGCCAAGCCCCGCAGCCACTCAAGGCCGCCAAGGCTCGCACCGCCGCTACCCGGACTGTCCGGGGCGCCGGGGGAGCCTACCCCCTCCGGGGAGGCGTAAAGCCTCCCCAACTCTCGGTCGCAGAGGATAGGGAGAGCGGCGCACCGTAATACCGGCACTCCTCTTCCCCTGCGACCCCACCGCACCGCCATTCAACGGTGGCGGCCCCGTATCCCTCAGCTGCAGTGCGAACCCCCACACTGCAGCCCACCTCAGTTGCGGTGCCAACCCCACCGCAACCTACCGGCCGCTTCGACTGGGCCCGGGAAGCACAGCCCGGAAGAAGCGGCCCCACCTCGGGTTCCTCTTTGCTTCACCGTGGGTGCCGAATCCACGGTTACTGAGCCCCCCGCCGCGACAAGGCGGGAACCCACTGGGGGGACTTGTATTTAACCTTAGTTTAATGTTTTGCAATAAACATTATGTTTATCTATCTAATCTGTCTAATCTAATCTATCTAATTTTAATAATTTATTGTTATTTTGTTATTAGGGTTAGCATCCTAATCCTAACTAATATTATAATTCAGGGAAAAATTGCAGCAGTCGTATCAGGACCAATAAAGCTTTGAGGTATAAAAATGTATACGTTCGTCTTGAGGAAAAAACTTTGCTTGCGCGATTTAGAACTCCCTACATTACGACTATACAAAACGTCAAAAAATGCACAAAAATGGGCAACTAACGCCATCTAGCGACCTATAGAAAGTAACTTTGTCTCTCTGTCTGGATGTTTGTCGCGTTATCACGGCTAAACGGCTGAACGGATCTGGATACAATTTGAAAAAAGGAGTTACTGTACATCACAAAGACGGACATAGGATACTTTTTTTATGTCCGCGCGAACGAAGTCGCGGGTAACAACTATTTATTATATAAAATAAACTGTTCACGTTCGCATTGTAGGATTTTCAAAGCTCTTGGAACGGATTCGGCATCAACATTGAGGGCGAATACGTTACTCACCGTCGTTTTGCCGATGCTATAGTCATCATGGAAGAGTCACTAGAGGAACTCTTTACTATGCTCAACGACCTCAGTAGCGTTTCCCAACAGGTTGGTCTTCAAATGAACATGGACAAGTCTAAAATCATGTCGAATGGCCATGTTGCACCCGTACGGGTAGTCGTTGGGAACGATATGCTCTAAGTGGTTTACAACTTAGAGCGTATACTGTCCAGTTAAGTAAGTCCAACTGCGACAAAGATGTCACCCGAAAAATCCAACTCAGATGGGCAACGTTCGGGAATTTGCGTGATGTTTCTTCGTCCAAAATCCCGCAGTGCCTGAAAAAATGGTGTCCAACCAATGTGTGTTGCCAGTGATAGCATATGGAACTGAAACGTGGTCCTTAACTGCTGGCCTGTTGGAGAATCTCAGAGTCGCACAGCGGGCAATAGAGAGAGCTATGCTTGGAGTTTCTTTGCGCGATAAAATCTGGAACGAAGATATTCGCCGAAGAACTAAAGATACCCGACATAGTTCTCAGGGTTTGCAAGTTGAAGTGGCAATGGACAGGCCACATCGCTCGTAAAACCGATAACAGAAGAAGAAGAAAGGTTTTTGAGTGGCGACCACGAATAGGAAGACGCAGCGCAGGCAGGCCCCCCACAAGGTGATTGGACAACTGGGGGATGCAAGTGGCAAGTGGGCCGCCACACCGGCACACCGGGTGGCGGCCTATGTTCAGCACTGGACATCATTCTGGTGATGATCGTCTCTATCCCTATCCGTATCAGAAATCAAAAATATTTATTGGCCAGAAATAACATTGAATATTCAGATGCATCAGGTTTTAGAGTTTTATCTTAGCCAGGCTAGCTTTGCCCTCTTGAGCCTCTTGCTTTGTTGCCTCAGTTGAATCGACAGTATCTAGCCGGATAAATCCCAAAGTACAAATAGTTTAAGGTTTTTTCGTAGATGCCCATGAATAAAAAGCATTGCAACAAAATGTCAATATAGAGTCATCAGGAACGGGATGCTAGGCCAAAAACGATGAAAAAAAATCAGTTGTTTCATACTTTCGCCGTGAGTCTATGAACTCTTAGTATGGAACAGCTGATTCTTTTTTTGATATTTCAGTGTTGGCCACTTTCCTGATAACCATGAATAAGCATGCAATTTCACTAATATTGTTATTCACAGGCGGAACATATGTACAACAAACTAAAAAGCTTCGATTTCGACGAAAAGAAATTTCTAGTTTGGATAACAATGAATTGTACAGGAGTCCACGCGGCAACCATTTACAAAGCACTCAAGACGTGGTACTTCCAGTTTGAATACCAGCCGAATGATTCAGATTCAGATTCAGATTCAGATTCAAATTCAGATTTTATTGGTAAGAACATTTTACAAGTCAGGTTAATAAAAGGAAGAAAATAAAAATATACTTAATTACTTAGGTATACACTGTTTGTTACCTACATGAATTTGTCATCAGTAAATTCTTTTACTGTGTAATAAGCTTTGCTTTGCAGCAGTATTTTCAATTTTGTTTTAAAAATATTGTCGGAAGCTGCATTTCTGATGCTCTTCGGTGATGATGAAGGCTGATGATGAAGGTAATTAGATTTTGATTTTCAAGATTCATGTATCAATCTAATCCTATCCAATCCTCTCCATGTGAATGTTGCCTGGAAGAGATCGATTTAAGCGATAAGGCCGCCAATTGTTGACCGTGCGAAGCGAGGTCTCAGAGTATACGGGAACAAACATACACACAAACATTTGTATGTTTGTGTGTATATTTGTCCGACGATAACTTGCGTACCGTTGATCTGATCTTCATGAAATTTTGCAGGCAAGTAGTTCATGACAATACAATTTTCATGTTCGAGTATGAGCCTAATCGGTCAAGGGGTTGCAAAGATATAGGGGTCGAACGGTACAGAGAACAAAATTCGTTTCTTATAAAACAAACTAGATGGCGTATAATATGCACTTAAAACGCGGTGGCGAGATCCGCAGACAGAAAGCAGCCATCATCCAATCATTGACTGAACAATTTTAACCTTAACTTAGCTTAGATAATAAATTTTATTAATATAATGTGTGAAAATGAAACTGACTACTAATATTATTATTTTGTGATTTTGTGAGTCTGTGTTACTTGAAATAAATTATTATTATTATTATATTATTAGCGTCATTATAATACGACATAAACATCGAGATGTTACGCCTGACTTAATAGGATGCGGTACATGGGCGCTAGAGATTATTTTTTTGTGTATTTTGGCGCGACACGTTGTGTATTTAGCCAGTGCCACAATTAAAATAAGTCTCAGTCATAGTCTAAGTCAGGCAAATTAAGTCACGGTCAAGTCTAAGTCATGCCCCAGTAAAGTGGTGGAGACTACTAGAGGTTTCTATGGAGTTTTGAAACAACACGAAGAGTTACGTTACACAATATTACGACCAATTAGGTACCAAAAAAATCAGCATCATCAGCCTCATCATTTACTGTCATAGGAACCATGCATTCTGTTATACAATACAATACAATATAACTTTATTATACACCAAAACAGACAAACTTAAAAAAACAATAATATTAAAAAAAACGGTAGTATAATGGGCGGCCTTATCGCCTAAAGCGATTTCTTCCAGACAACCTTTGTATGGACAGAATTATGACATATAAACTACGGTCGGTGGTGTAGATACATAAAAATAATAATAATATGAAAAACATAAATATACATACGATAAATACAAACTATATATATGTAAAATATATACTTTAAAACGAATAATACATAATTATACATACGTACCAATTAACACTCAGAAAGATAATGCTTATAAACGAGGTTTTTAAATATAGAAAGAGATTTAGCCTGCCTAATACACACAGGCAGCTCGTTCCAGAGCAGGACAGCTTGCACAGTAAAAGACTTACAATAGGAAAGATTTACGTGGTTTTCTGTTATATGCTTTGCTAAATATCAACTCGATCGAGACTGTTGAAAGTGGTCGAAAAATCAATGATAAGGTTGGATTTGGAAGAATTACATATCATTTAGGTATCTATCTATACAATATGAACAGTGTATATGACGGAGGTGTAAGGGCGACTACGTACTTGTAGCACGGAGGTGTAACTGCGATTACGTGCGTGCAGCACGGAGGTGTAACTGCGACTACGTGCGTATAGCTCGGAGGTGTACGGGCGACTACGTGCGTGTAGCACGGAGGTGTAACTGCGATTACGTGCGTACAGCACGGAGGTGTAAGGGCAGCTACCCCGATTCATTTTTATTTTTTTGAATTGACTACTTTGTTTGCCGGTACTGACCACTACAACCTTAGCGGACTTTGGCGAACGCATATGGAGTTGAGCCCTAAAACCGCCGTTACAGAGTTGAACGGGAACAAACACACTTACATACTTACCTACTTACATACGTACACACAAACTGTCGCATTTATAATTATATGGTTCGCAATAATATGGTCCTTGACCCCTCCGAATTTATTTATTTCATAGCACAAATAACAGAAAGTAACATAGATATGGTTAAAGAGAAAGCACAAATTTGGTTACGTACTAGGCTACTTTCCAAAAGTAGTATGTGCCTAATATGATACTATTAATTTAGCGAAATAGGTAAACATACACAAGCGAAAACGAATATCGTGATAAGGGTTAAAATCTCCCGAGAGATCGGCACAATTTCTTTGGCTTGTGCCATTTTTATGTAGAGTAATAACAGGATAGAGAATACACACAAGTAAACTTTTACATAAGTTCAAAATGTAAAAAATGCAAAGGAAAATTGTAAAACTAGCACTGATATAAATTTTCCAAAAGAAAATTTGCAATTTACTTATATTAAACTTAAAAAGAATTAATTTACAATGGGATTAATATAATTTCTTTTATTCCATTAAAATATTAATTTACTAAGACGACTCTACCGTTGTTCTACTCAATGTTTTCTTTCTTACCGCTACTGGTAGTCTAAATAAAGTTGTATATTTAGTACCACCTCTATGTTCTTATGCTTATAGCTAATAGTCAAATAGTTTTTTATTTTTTTATTTACCAGGGACGTTATAATGAGAGAAGTCTTATTTCAATAATAACAAATTTCTTGGTAGGATGGATTTGGAATGATTTACTCACCAAACAACCGCTTCCATGCTTCTTGTCCCGCACTCAACTAATATGTTTGGTACGAGGATTCGCCCGCGCCGCGATTCCGCGATTAGGCAGATTTTGATGCCCGGAACTAGTATGTTTGCGAAGTCACTGATAATCTCACATCTTACACTAGTGGGTTTTAACAGTATCCTGTTCTTTCCAGATTCAGAAAGGGCGAGAGCAGGAGTTGCTGGATCAGGGCTGATGGACCGATCCGGAAAAAAAAGAAAAGTTCAGTTCGATGTACCCGAGACTGAGTGCGACAACAACAGCCCCGTCAACTACGCTCGTCGATCCAACAATCCCTTGGCGATGTTTTTCTCGTTAATTTTGGATTCATGCAATACCATATTACCAGAATTTCACACCAAATTCCAAAGTGAAATATTCAACGTAGTGCGCCAGTTTCAGGAAAGATCAAGGAAGAGGCAGAGTGAGGACATGCCTTCAACGTCGCACGCCACCGACGGCGGCGCTTAGCGTGCGGCCCCCTGGCGTGACCAGCAAACTGGCAACCTACCAAAGCTATAAATAGTACATAACTATCACGGTCTGTATTAACTGCGTTGCTGGCAGCCATGACGATGGCCGAAAGCGCGGGGTAGCCCAGCATAGCACAGGTCCAGGCCATCACAGCGCGGTCAGCATTGCATACCTTGATGGACAAGCTGGAGTAAAGGGCGATACCGAAGGTCTAACCCTTTATAGCGTGGACAGCAAGGGCTGCAATGACGACCGAGCTTGAAGGCCGAGAACTTAGCTAAGCTTAGGTCGAGGCCGCATAGCGTGGCCAGCATTGCAGTCAGTGCGGACCAAGACTTGTATAGAGCATAACTCAAACAATGCCAGGAATTTATTGGAGGATTCGTCGCTTCGATTCGTCATGCCCCATTAAAGTGGTGGAGACTTTACTAGAGGTTTCAATGGAGTTGTGGAAATAACGCGAAGAGTGACATTTCACAACATTATACTATTCACCAACACTCGTGCACTTTCACGAACACTTAATGGATAAAAATCCACCATTTTTATACATTAACACTCGATATAACACAAGTTTAGGTAAATAATAGAATGACGCGACATGTTCTTCATGTTCCCGCCATAACTCCCGCATTCCATTTCTTTGGCTCTTGAACACTAAGATGTTCAGAATTTAAAAAGTGCGCGGCAAAGATAATTGCGGCGCACTTTTAAAGAGGAATCAAAACTCATTACTGCCCCCTAAAAGTTTCTTATAGAAAACAACACCTTTGGGTGCACTTAAAGGCGAACCAAGTCATCCTTTTCGAATAGATGGGATGAAAAATAATATTTTAAGCTCTTAGACATTAATCAGTTGTTGATCGGTCTCATATCAAATCAGCGTTTGTATGTATGTTTGCTCGACAATACGAGTAACTTGCGTACCGTTGTTGATTATATCTTCAGTAAAACACTCACAAAACAATCTTCAGTACACTATTGCCAGATCCTTCGCAACAGGGTTAACAATCCGACAGTGCTAGGTGCTCTGGCGTTATTTGTCCCCGATAACTATGTTCGTGTCGGGAGCCGTCGACGGCATCGGCTGTTCTCGTGTGCTGTCTCGCGAACCTGCCACGCTAGCAACGCACCTACAACTAGAGCCTTGGCCGTGCTCAATCATTTTGCGCACAAGTTCCAGCATATCGACATATTTAGTGATAGCATCACTATTATTATTAGAGAATTTAAGTTGTTTTGTACTCATTGTAATTATTGTTTAAGATAGTAAGCGTTTTGGTATACTGTTAGCTTACTATTTGTTTTTTTGGAAATAAATAAATAAATAAATAAATAAAACTCTGACGGCAAGTCTGTCTCAGTTCGGGATATCGAAATACCCCACCGATCAAAAATTGAATTAGATAATCATACTTAGATAATCGAATTACTTAGATAGATCTTTAGTCAGGTAGTTAGTTTAGATTTCCGCGTTTGTTTACTTTTAAATTAGTATTCACGGAATATTTACTTTCCACGAAACAAACAGAGTATAAGTTGATTTATTTTTACTTAGGGTTTATTTCAATTTATTTATTATTTGATGTTATTTAAGTTATGTAAAATACTTATACTTATACGTATATTTCTACATTTATCTATAAATATGAATATGGAGTAAAAAACCCTTTTTCTTTTTATTTTAGTTTACAGCTAAATATCTGTCCAGCTGTCCAGTTAGGTGGTAGGTCCAACTTCGACAAAGAGGTCGCCCGAAGAATTCAACTCGGATGGGCTGCGTTCGGGAAATTGCGTGATATCTTCTAGTCCAAAATCCCGCAGGGCCTGAAGACAAAGGTCTTCAATCAATGTGTGTTGATAGTGATGACATAAGGAACTGAAACGTGGTCCTTCTTTTGGAGAAACTCAGAGTCGTACAGCGGGCAATGGAGAGAGCTATGCTCGGAGTTTCTTTGCGCGATAAAGTCCGGAACGTGTATATTCGCCGAAGAACCAAAGTCGCTGATATAGCTTTCAGAGTGTGCAAGCTGAAGTGGCAATGGGCAGGCCACATCACTCAAGGAACCGATAACCGGTGGGGAAGAAAAGTTCTTCAATGGCGACCACGAACCGGAAGAAGCAGCGTAGGTAGGCCTCCCACTAGGTGGGCCGACGACGAGAAAGTCGCGGACAACCGGTGGATGAAAGTGGCCCTTCGTTGGTCGGTGTGGCGGTCTAAGGGAGAGGCTTATGTTCAGCAGTTCGTCTTATGGCTGACGATGATGATGATGATGACAGCTAATTGTGTTCGGGCAAGCGCTATCTCTTTCCTTTTTCACACATTTTCAACATTTTTCAAGATAAAAATCACCGCGTCGGAATGAAGTTTCCAAAATATTGCAAGAATACCGATTATTTCCCATGCCCCAAAGTTAGGAGGCTGCAAAATCTGAATTATGTCAGGCGAGTAGAGTGTCAAACAAAGATTACAAGAAAAAAAATATTATAATTCCGAGATTTAATATTTAATGGTACTAAAAAATTTTGATTTGACGAATATATCTATCAGATATTGATATTAAACATTAATTCAGACGTCTAGTCTCAGGCAACGATGCATTTCTTTCAATCTTTATCAAGATTTGTATTAATTCCGACATAAATTCGAGGTGGAACTCTGATGGTATTTCTTCGATTTTATGTGAAAGTGACCTGAGATATAGCATCAATGGGTGATTACTGCAGTCACCGTCGAATCGAGCAGAGTCACGTTTAGGAGAAATCCTTCTTGCTCTCTTGGTGCCGGCTTGAGGCTCATTGGCGCCGTCACACATTGAACTAGTTTGTGGGCTTTCTGAACCCTTATTAATATATGAAACCGCAAATAAATACAACAGTAAATATATGGGAGACGGCAGTGCCTCCCGCCAAGTCGAGCAACACGGGCACGGTCGTACCATCATTTTCTCGAAGCAAATCATAGAACAATCTTCGCCCATCTTCTTTTTTCGAATTCTAATTCAAATTCAAGTTCAACTACTTTTAAAACAAAACACGACATAATTATATTGTTTTTGTATATTTTTCCGACGATAACTTACAAACCAATTATCATTTATCGTATCTTTATAAAATATTTTAGTCAAGTAGTTTTTTTTATCAATGTAATTTTATTTGGATTTAAAAAAAAATATGATAAGGATGATTGGTATTTGATACAATCAGTGCTACCAAGTAGGTATATGTAGATAATTTCAATTTTAAGAAAAAGTTCCAATGTTAGCGAAAGGGGCCCGTGGTTTGTGAAATTATAGGTGTCGCGAGGTCACAGTTCGGCGCGAGACTGATTTTACAGAAGTAAACAAATCTCTTTTGTGGACTTTACTAGTTGATTCTGTGGAAACACTTTATTTGAAACTAGCTGCGCCCAGCGGTTTCACCCGCTATTCTACAGAAAGCGAATACTTTCCGGGATAAATAGTAGCCTGTGTTAATCCAGGGTACAGGTTATCCAGGGTCAATACACATTTTCATTCAAATCCGTTCAGCCGAGGTGAACAGGAACAAACTCACTTACATACAAAATTTCGCATTTATAATATTAGTGTGATTTGCACAACGCCCCAACAAAGCATAATCTGCCGCTGCGGCGTGAATCCTCAATTTACTTACCATTAGTTTTAACACCATCCTGGTGCTCACCCCATTTAATGAGATCCTTATATATTTTCTTCACTAGGTTTTCTGTACCAACGACATTAGGCATCCATTCATAAAACTTTTCGTCTTTGAAGTCAAACTCTTTTAGTTTTGCATAAAGATCTTGCATCTGGAACACGCCGTAGTATAGATATATAATATAAATTATATTATTAACAAATTTATATCATTTATAAAACACAACTCTGTCATGATAATGATATCCTCCATGTGTATAAATAAGTGCCATGCTCAGTAGGGTTCCGACGTTTACAGAATTTATCCGTTTTTACCGCATATCTTAAAAAGTAATTATAACATGTTCTATCAACTTGGAAGATTATAAGTTAATGAGATGCATAGTTTAGAAATGGAATTGGGGGACACATTGTATCTTTGTCGGCCCATATTTTGCAAGCGGTACATCTAATAAAAAAATGGTGTATGAAATTTATTTTAAAAGATCTTTTCAATGATACCCCACATGCGATTTTTTTAGAGTCAAGAGAAGTTTTTAGACAAACTCAAGTCAAGATCTAGCGAGTCTAGTCAAGATCTCCTTTCGGCGTGAAGTTTAAATTATAATTCAATAGATTCGGGCTGTTACCGTTTTGATGCCTTTATTTTTGAGTTCTCTCACCATGGTTGGACTCGTTTTTGCTACAGCAGAGATTGATTTGTTCTTCATATCCTCGTAAGTCAACTGGCGGTATTTGTCCATTCTGCCTACAAAAATAATTAGATATAGTGATGATCCTGTAAAAACAAGATATAAAATAATTACCCTCATTTTAGTAACCGTAATACTGCACAAGTAAGAATAAAAATAAAGTACAAGTACGATCAAGCAATAGGTTTTGATTTTTGTGAATGATATAACTTATTTATTTATGTAATACAAACCTTGAATGAGCATTACAGTTTCCCAAATCTCCCATTCATTCAAAGTTCATAATCCTAATTAAATTTACTAAGTAAGTGTTAGTATTTATTTACATGTAACTTTACAAATTAGCCGAAAAAATAACTAATTTTTTTACCTAAGCCTTCAACGGAATCCTACTTATATGAAATAACATTAACAAGAATACAATACCTACCTACAACCAATCTTCTATATTCTATTCTATACATATATATAAAATTCAAAGTCGTGACTGATCACTGATGACTGCCTGACATATCAACGCAAGGTTTAAATGTTTGTATGGAAGTTCGTCATTTGTTTTGTATTTGCGAGGCCGAAGGCTGAGCACCGCCGCGTCCTTTTGCATGATAAAGACAAAGCGCTAGATGAAAGTAAAAGGCAGTTGCAAGAATCGAGTTTATAATTTGGTGTGAACTTACAGAGTTTGAGGATCTAATTTAAAAAATATGTATAATCAAAATGGGTTTGTATTACATCTGCAGAACAAAATATTATAGTGTATCTTACCGTCTGAAATGGTCTTTAGGTTAGTTCTTGTAATAGAGACAGGCAAACGTGCTATTTTCTTGGTCTGCGGCAAATAACTGTATGCTGTTTAATAATTTATTCATGTTATAACTTCAACACAGTCCGTTTATGGAGACGAGACGAGTAAATGAGGAAAACAGGAACTACACGTCATTGGTCAGATAAGGGACATGCAATGGGGTACGTTCAAGTTGTAACCAGTTGTAAAATGTCAAATTGCCCCTCGTGTAGTGCGGGCGCTATGTCGTTTGGTACTAGATGGTTGGCTGGTTGGTGGTGTTCTCAGTTTTTAGTTTTACGTTTACCTGGCTTTTGCATTGGACAGTACACCAAAGGACATAACGCCTACACCGCACGAGAGGCATTTGACATATTTTGAGACTGACATTTTGGTTACAACGTGAATGTACCCCATTGCATGTCCCTTATCTGCGATCGTTATCGTTATCGGATCGTTATTTCCTCATTAGCTGGTCTGTGTAAACAGACTGTAGTGCAGTTATCAAATAAATAAATTATTATACATAATGTAGTTATTTGCTGTTGACCAAGAAAGTAGCACGTTTGCCGGTCTCTACCACAAGAATAATATAAAAATCAGAGGGTAAGATAATTATACTATAATATTATGATATAGGTTTTTTTTTTATGTTACTCGGTGACGAGACGAGCAAGTCGCTCACCTGATGATAAGCGTCACGCTTGCCCATAACAGTTCAGTGCCACCCAGAATTTTGAACTTCAACCGTTCAAAATTATGCGCGGCAATGCACTGCGCTCGTCACCCTGAGATGTTAGATGTTAAATCTCTGTATGCCCAGTAATTACGCTGGAAACATTGCCCCTCAATCCGGAAAACAGTAATGCTTGCACACTACTGCTTGGCAGTTGAATAACTGGCAAAGGTGTTGTTCTTCCCCAGGCGGACTCTGCAAGAGAGCCCAACCACTACAAAAACCTAGCCATTTGCCTAACCATTTGCGTTTGCGAGCAAGGTTTTGCGAAATCCCACCTCTAAAGCGGTGAAATGAACCCCTAAAGTTTGTATTGAAATAAAATATTTTTTCATGCTAATGAAACTCGGTTTGTGGACTAAGCATAACAAATAAAGTAAGTCAAGTCTCAGGATTATTGTAAATCAGCTCAAAGGTTAAATAGGGTGTTTCATTTACAGTTGTAGCCTAGCGAGCGAAGCTGTGCGGGCAAGTTAGTAGTTAATACTCACGCGTCGTTATTGGTGGAAGCCCAAGTTGTTGTTCGTGACATGATATCGCTTCGTGGCGCGTCACGTCACGTAAATCGCGTTGTATCACGTAAGGCACGAATTATACAGAATACCATAATGCGCAGATCAGATGGAAATACGATATCACCTCGGTGTCGTCGCTTCAAAGAAATTGGGTTCAAAAAGAGCCTCGAAATGTATATTTCTTTTTTTTTAAATAAATATGTATTTTTTTTAAATAATGTATAGTCATAGCTCCGCAACGGAAAGAGCTACATGAGTTATTTGTACGTCGGCATGTGGGTATTAAGATGATCTAAAAGCTGACTAAAGCAGAAAAATAAATAGGCCGGTGGCTGTAAGTGTGCCGGAGCATGCTTTGACTGTTTGGCTTTTCAGTGCTGTCCAATTTTTGACATCACGTGCGACATGGATACGGAAAGATTGATTTGTGCTTCAGAAGAAAAACCCTAAGATCTATCAAGATGGGAATTATTGCTATTGCAATAATTAGCAATTCTAATCACGATCTGTGCATAGTAAAATGCCGAAATACACTGAATTGATTACTCTGATAATTAAGTGTGAGCACGGGTAACTGATGCCTCGTCCCTGACGAGACCCTGACGACCCGGAGCTCTGAAGACCCTGACCCGGAAATGTGTAGATAGCGCTTTATCATTGCATATATCTATTTTTGCAGGCAGAATGTCCGACACAGCCATAGATAAAAGGGTCACTGTCAAATATCGCCGGTTCGTAAGCGAGGCAATGAAGGACAAGTCAGTCTCTGATGTAGCAGGAGTGGGTCCAGCGCTAGCGAAGGAGCTTGAAAATAGAGGCATCGCAAACGCAACGATTCGAGTCCAAACCCCACAGAATTCTCCTTATTAATAAGCTAACCTAACTAATATTATAAAAGCGAATGTAAGTCTGTCTCTCTGTCTGTATGTCTGTCTCTCTGTCTCTCTGACTGGGTGTTTGTCGCGTTATCACAGCTAATTGGCTGAACCGATCTTGATAAAATTTGATAAGAAGTTACTGTATCACAAAGACGGACATAGGATATTTAGAAGTTTTTTTAAATATTTTTCTTAAATCGAAAGAAATTGGCCCGCGCTGGCCGGGACAAAATGAGATAAGAAAAAAATACAGGCAGACGTTGGATTTAAGGAAATGTATATTATCAATAAATTACTGTCTGGAAATATCTATACCTATAGAAGGCTTTGTCCAGACTGATTGACGTACGTAAGTATAGACAACGTACAGCCTAAGCCGCTGGACATAAGGACTTGAAAATTGGAGGGTATGTTTATTGAGGGGTGTAAACGCACACTAAGAAAAGATTTTCCGAAAATCAATCCTTAAGGGGATGAAATGGAGTGTTAAAGTTTGTATTAAACTTTTTATTCTCTGGTTCGACTAATACCAAACTTGGTATGAACAATACAGGAAAAAATAAAAAAATATTGGTATCACAGTTTTTTAAAAATCAGCTCCCGTTAGTAGTTAGTTAGTTAGTTTAGTTTCGTTAGTTTTAACATTTGTTGCGGCAGTACATATACAAATTTTGTTTCGGGGTAGCTTATGTCATGGATTAACACAGATGCTATTTTTATCCCGGTAAAATATATGTATAGTTTCGGTGTGATAAGTATAATTATTAACCTCATAGTAACTCAATGGGTTTAAATGAAAGGCGTTGTTGATATAGTTTACACACCATTCTATTCTACATTAACATTGAAAAAAATATGGTTCCTGTAGGATAGCTCAAATTACTTAGCACAGTAATAAAAATTTAAAAATATGTATAACTTTCAAGAATAATCAGATAGTTGGTGAATCTCATAATCTACACCCTCTCACACTCACTCATACACATTTACACACAGATATACAGCCACGACGGCATCCCCGCGAACTCCACTCGTTTCGAGGGTGTTGTTAAACGATGATACCTCACACACATACACACACTGGACACATCTTTTGACACAGAGAGGAACAAAACACACTTACATTATATTAATATCTATATAAGTATGTATTTAAAAATATCTATGTACGTATATCAGTATCAGCCATATTACAAGCTTTGCTTAGTTTGGGGTCAGATGACCGTGTGTGCAATAATGTCCCAGATATTTATTTATTTATTATTATTTATTTATTTGTAAGTTTGGTGTCAAACATTTACAATATAATTATTTATTTTACATCATCTACTTTATTTTTTTAGGATTTATGTTTATAGTACATGCATGCAAATAATGTAAAATAAAATAAGAAATTTTGAAATTTTGTAAAATAAGAAAGATGCCATTCATTTGTCTAGGGCAAGTAATAAGCAAATCCCGTGGAAAGGGCGCTGTACGCTGAATCACAACTAGCCACTAATTATAAAGTTATTTTATGCATATTTATTATTATTATTATGTTTCAGGCGGAGCAGCTTTATGCAAAACTAAAAGAGTTTAATTTCCAAAAAGCAAAGTTTTCTGAATACCTTGCCTACTTTACCTAGTGTCTTTCCTAGAGAAAATCTAGTGGCGACAATATATAACGTTCTCGTTGATTGGGATAACCAATTTGGTGGTGGTAAGTAAATTGAGGATTGACGCCGTAGCGGCAAATTGGGCTTTGATGAAGGTGGGTATGTGAAACTATCAAATACATTGGTGCCACAGAATAAAGCCTATGTTCAGCAGTAGACGTAGATGAGACGTGACGTGACGAGACGAGCAAGTCGCTCAACGGATGTTAGGCGCTACGCTTGCCCATAACAATTAAATGCAACCCAAAACTTTGAACTTCAACAGTTCCAAACTCTGCGCACCGCACTGCGCTCGTTACCCAGAGATATTAGATTTTAAATCTCTGTATGCCCAGTAATTACACTGGAAACATTACCTTTCAATCCGGAACACGTTAATGTTTGCACACTACTGCTTGGCGGTTGAATAACTGGCAAAGTGACGGAGTGCCCAAAAGGAGCTCGTGGATATGAAATGAATTGCAGGGCACGATCAGCCCAAAACCACAAAATATTTTTGGGTCCTTATATATATAACAAAATTAAATTAATAAATATACTAATCTTGTGACTACATTTTTCGCCACATTTTTCGAAGCAAAAATCTGTTATTTGAATGGATCTCGCAATTAACATATTCGGACACCGAAAAATTGCTTCAAGTTATAGAATAACAGACTATATACTAATTATTTCTCCGCTATTACATTTACACACAGGCAACACACATAATGAGCTCATGAAGCTAATGCTTGTCGGGGTTGCTTGACATACACAAACGCAGAAACACACACAAACACACACCCCCACACTATCCCTAGTACAAACACGTGGGCATTTCAGCGAACCCAACTCGTTTGAGGCTGGTGCTACGCGACATCATCATGGAACATCTTCATACACATATACACAGATGTATTTATTTGTGTATGAAGATGTTTCAGGAGAGTGGAGATTTTCGCGTAGCACTTGCGACACACACACACAGCTTGTGTATACATACAAATATTTGCACATACTACAACTTGCACATACTACAACTTGCACTTACACACAAATCACTAACTATAATATTATTATTATTGCATTTATTTCAATTATTTACTGCGCTGTGATGTACTGTACCCTGAAGGTATACAGTAACCTACAACACAAGCTTTGCTTAGCGTAGGTTCTGTGACCAACTATTTGTTACCGCAAGCCGAATATTCTTGTACTTTCTTCGGCTAACGGCTAAACGGATTTCAATGAAATTTGGTATGAATGTAGCTTACACACTGGATTAACATATAGGATACTTTTTATCCCGGTTTATAAATATTCGGTTTCTCTAGAAAAGCGGGTGAAACCGAGGGCGCAGCTAGTGGGCAATACAATACTATATACAAATTTCGCTGACTGTACGTATTTATAGATTCATTCATTATTAAGTACTTTTATTTGCCGTTTCAGAAACTAAGGGCACAGACAATCAAACGAATTCAAAGAGTGCCAGCCCCAAGAGAGCAAGAAGTAATTCTTCTGAGCCTGAAGGGTCAGCTTCTCGATTCAATGGTAATTGTACTGAACAGCCCCATCACCCATTGATGCTATACCTCAGGTCACTTTGGCAAAAAATCGCAAGAATACCATCAGATTTACTCCTCGAATTCATGTCGGATTTATTAAAAATCATGATAAAGTTTGAAAATGGTTTGGTTTGGCACCGAAGCCGACTCGACTAGCTCGCTTGTCGACGGTAACTGCTTCTTTTTTGGATTTTTTATGTTTTCGACTTGCTGTTTTTTTTTTTTTTTTTTTTTCTATATTTAAATACATTTCGAAACTTTACGTAATTTCCTTGTAAGCTTTGTATGACACCTGATACGGTACCAAGTGTCATACACTCGCCTGACATCGCTCAGATTTTGCAGCTTTGCAACTTTGGGGATTGGCAAGGAATCGTTAATTTTGCTATTTTTTGGAAACTTAATTCCCACTCAGTGATTTTTATCTTCTTTTTTTTCTAAATTTGTCAAATATAAAAAGTGTGTATGAAAAAAATATTATTATGAGTATTTGGGAACAACAAAACCCAAAAATATAGTTTTTAAAATTGTTGTTTGTCTGTCCGGGATTAAATCAGATTTCCGGGATTTTTATATGTTCTGTGGGTTCTGGCGCACAACATAGGCTTTGTTTCATGAAAATCGGTGAAGGAATATTGAAGTAATGCCTCAATTTAGGAAAATATGAAGTAGTCTATTACAAGTTGAACCATGGAACATACCGGATCCTTAGTGCACAAGACTTAGCATAAGCTGGTTATTTTAATTATCTTGAGAGTTTGTAGAATTAAGTATAGAATCTGTAATAAATAAGCCTCAAAAGATTTTCTGCGAGTATTTACTTGAATTGTGCAGCCCGTTTTTACATCTTCTATGATCCTCTCCATTCCAAGGCTGCCTGGAAGAGATCGCTTTCAGCGATAAGGCCGCCAGTTTTTACACTACATTTTATTTTCTGTCCTAGCTATATACAATCTGGTGTGAACAATAAAGAGTGTAGCTATCTATCTATCAGCGCATCCACAACTACGTCTCCATATACCATAACGGTGTACGGTATCCACAGATAAATAGAACTAGATACCTAGTCTAGGACGAGCCCAACTCACCACACATAAGTTTTATAAAAGTTATATAAGACCCCGCCCCATACTTTGGACCTCAGTACCGACCAAATGCCAGAGCTGTGCGTGCGTGCGTGCGGCTTACAATAGGTACACTTTTACGCTTTGACCACAGTAATTACTAATTTAATTTAGTCCACGAAAGTCTGACAACTTTTACTCTCGAAAATGTATCACCCGGATTCCCAAAATCGTCACCTTTTCAAAATGCGCGTAACATTCAAAAAATAAAAACCAGAGTTAGTTCAAGAAATGGCCAAGTTTGTGTTTGCCAACTTCATTAGACGACAGAAACACTGTTAATACCCCATTTATGTCTTTCTTAAAAACTTTAACACCAGAGTATATTAACAGTTTTTTTTTTTTTTTTTTTAATTGTTATTATTTTGCATTTCATTGTAAGATAAATGTAATTGATTATGTCGTATTTGTCTCAATAAACAAATTTAATTAAATTAAATTTTAATATTAAGGGTGTTAAATTTGTAATTTTATCTCTGATTAAACGGTACGATGAGACAAATTGTTGAAAAATTGTTGTTATTGTAAATAATTAGAACTAGATATACTACACACAAACCTGGTTATTCAATTACGTATTTCAATACGTGTGTTTAGTATCCATAGTTAGGGTTTTTGAATAAAAAGTATATCTAGTTGTTTCCCCTAAGCTGTGTCCTCGCGATCCCTAAGTCTTCACAACCCCATGAGTGATTTAACTCAAATTTGATGTATACAATTTGTGTTTGCATAAACTACTTGTGTATAAAATTCCACGGAACCACAGAAGAGGTTTATTTTTGTTTCTCTCTTCTGTGCACTGAACGTAAGCACCTACTACGAACGAAATAATTATACCTACATACAAATACGAACCACGTAGACCGTATTCCCGTAGACTCAGACTCTTTCGCTTCGTTCGGTCAAATAAGATAAAATAAGCACCCGACTTCGACACTCTGGCCGTTAAGTTAAATCTTACTATACCTCATGGCCCCGTATCTTATGGATACTGAAGGACCTCACGGTACGGACCCTGAGCACATTCCAGAATTGATCCAGCCGTTTGGGCTACAAGAGATCACAAACTTAGGATATACTTATACATTTTTGATGTGTCTTTTAGGTTTCGTTGTCGTCTTGAATTGTATTTTTTTAATTCGTTGTAATTAATTTAACCGGTTCAGAACTCTCGAACTTGAATTCGAATCTTAGATTGCTTATTAATTTGGGATTAGCATGAGCAGTATTAATAGCACCCTCAAGAAATGTAGCACGTGTTCAAACTTAAGCACTCAGTATAGCGACAACGCAAAGAGCCGTAAACTTGTCTAGAATTTGATAGCTCTCGTCCCACTTATAAGTTTATTTTAAGTGTTTTACAAAGTTGGAAACTTAAATAACCTTCAAATGTTCGAGAACGTATACGAGAGTAAAATACTTCTAAAGATATTCTAGAGAGCCTAGTAGAGAAGATAATGTTGTTTTTTTACCAAAAGTGGAACGATGCTTACTAAAGACGCACTAGATAAAATACAAGTTCAAAAATTAAAACCCGCCTACGTAAAAGTATAAAACAAGAAAATATTATTCGAAACCAAAATGGCGTGGTCCATAACTATAATATACTATTTTCCAATGATACTAATAATAATATTGGCATCGGACTCATTGGACAAATATTTTGTATATCGGTCGCAAGGTCTCCGTTCAGGACATCGGACTGAGACCTCCTAAGACCTATCTTTACAACCTCTTCACCGATTTTGCTCATATTCGAAATTTTGCCAGGTAAAGCAGAGACTTCATTCGCTTCGCTTACTCGGTCAATGATAAATAGAAATCTGTGACCTACTTGTAGGTATCTAATCGTATTATGTGAATATTACACCATTATTTTAAAGGTGCCTTTAGTGATGATGTTCTAAGTATAAATATATTAACGCAGTTCAGGACGGACGAGGAAAGAATGATGCTGATCTAAATTTCCTATGTTTTAGGGTTTTATAGCAAACTAAGAAACTCTTACAGTTTTGGCATGTTCATCTGCCAGTGTGTCTATCCTGGGAGCTCGAGACTTCGGCTATGAACTATGATGACGGTTTTTTTTAGCATGGCTATTAAACTCTAACATGACAAACACGCAGGTGGCCCACCTGATTGTTAACAGCAAGCAGCCACCCAAGACCCACCACCGCCTACTGACGTGCGTGACGTGACATGAGGTTGTTGATGCAAAGCCAGCCCCAAAAATTAATGGAAATATTACTCCTAAGACTGTAAAAGGTCTTTATTGTAATAATTTTGTGGGTAATTACAGCACTTTAAAGTTTATAAAGGATTCGTGGTCGGTCCGTGATTGTGCCGACGTCCATTTAACATCTGATCGTATTATTCGCAGCTCCCGGTGCGTGTAAACACAAAATTTGTTTTCAAAAGACTCGAACTTCGGTTTCAGGTAAAAGTCGACTCGTTTCCGTAGGTACCCAAAGTTTATAAAAAAACCTTTTCGGAAAAGTAATATTCTTTAGAAAGTTAAATACCTCCCTATTGAGGGAATTCTTGCCTTTTACTAAATTGAAGTCATAACGGAGCGGCTTTTGAATTCTCATTATTTAAAGCACAAGCTTGAAATAAATTTGTAATGTCCTTAGTAATAATTACCTATAAGTATATATCTTTTTACAAAAAACATTTATTTGATTATTATAAGGCATGGCTTTACAATCATGTAGAGTTGTAAAATAGTGGTGTAGTGATCAAGCATGTGGTCATAAGCTATTTATTTTGTATACTACCGATTGACAAGACGAGCACTCACTCGCTCTGCGCTTCCGCTGCGCTCGCTTGATCGTAAGCGTCATGTTTTCCCGTAACGATTCACAGTCATCCAAAACTTGAACACTTCAAAATCCGTTGCACTCGCCACCGAAATATATTGTGTTTAGGACATATTTACCGTGACATGACTCCGCGATCGTGTCATACACGTGTGTTAGTACCGTTGTGGATGATATTTGTCACGACAACAATCTTCACGACGACTGTCATGAATAGACCTATCCCAAGCGTCCGAAGAAACTGCCGAACATGTAATGGGTGAATATTGTACGGCGTAGCAAGCCATTTTATAGCAAAAAATTAAATAGTACCCAATTTGATTTTAAAATTTATTTTGCACTTTATTATTATTTTTGCCTTAAAGTAACTTGCTCTAAGCCTTTTGCATCATCTGTATATTTTTAAATATACATATTAAAACTAAGTATTTATTAATTAATAAAAAAATATTGTATCTGTGTATTTTTAGTAGTAATCAGCTATAATATCTTGGTTAACGTAAGCTTAGCTTGGATATGGATGACGTAGCACCACAGAAAAGAGAAAGTTATTAAAAAAAAACTCTTCTGTGCGTAGAACCATCGATCAATCGACAAACCATCGCATAGCTTTATGGGAGCAACCTGAAAACTCTGACACTAGGGCTGGCCAGTAAACACGAATATACTTTTTTTTTTTAATACAAATCATCCTCACAAATGTATTCATTTTGTGCTCACAGGATGACCTTGATTAAAGTCAACGATGAATACAGATAATAAGGCCAACCTAATTTGGCAAAAAGATTTTCTTTTATTTTTTTTGAGTTCTATGTGTAGCTGTATGTGCAACAGAGACTTTATCTCGCAGCAGTGTGTGCCACCGACCGACAGTGACAGTTGCTTTCGACAGATTAAACTTTCACTCAGCTTACTTACAAACTTTGTTCACGCAAAATCAACAACATCTGTGCATAATTAGATAAATAACTTTATTTATAGCCTTAATTATTTAGTAATTAGTTTTAAGGTCTTTGGTTAGCTTGGAACTTGGAAAAATATTGTTATCGGAGTAAAAGTATTATGAAGTCAGTCGCCGTTTAGGCAAATACTTTTTTATGAAATGAGTATGTCGTTCGCGTGATGAAAAAATACAAGTACGTAAATAAGCAGTCTGACCTTCTGATGGTAAGTGGTAATGTACAATACGGCACCAACTGAGGCACTTTTATTACTTTTGCCTACTCCAAGGCGATGATAGCAGAATTCCCCTCAATAACTTTAATTTCTATAATATATTTTTTTATTTTTATGTTAGTCATTTATTAAATTTTTCTCTTAACAATTTTTCTTGTTCTATCAAGTCAGCGTTGTTGATTGTAGTTTTTTATGCATGTCTGTGTCTTTGGATTGCAGGGAAACCGCAGAACGCAGTTACTTCGCTATAATATAACACTTGCGACCCTCCCCGACCTCACACGGGAATCGATTCCCAGAATCACCCGCTGGGTTAATCTGCATGCCATTATGATAGAGCATTGTGGACTCAATTGTGTAACTTTGTTTCCCATGTCTCCGCAAAATAAATATGTTGAATTTGAATTTGAAGATTCACTGAAAATTTCATCAAAATCGGTCCAGCCGTTTTGGAGTCCATAGGGAAAATACATACATACATCGCCTTTTATATAATACAAGTACAAAATATCCCCAGTGCCAAATAAATCGCCCGTCCTATTACCAAGCAATTACAGCTTTACACTCGTAATAAAAACCTTTCTGACGTGGAAAGAGTACCAACTAGGTATTTGTAGGTACGTTCACTTGTTGCAAATCATGAGCGCGTGGACTTTACCGGGCTTATTATTGTTCATGCGCATTGTGTTATTGTAAGCGCGTAATGAATTTCAGGAAGTGAAACGACGCGAGCAACAAATTTATACGTATGCGTACAGCTTGACAAAAACTCGTACACGTACATAAGTCGCGTGCGCTCGTGCATTGCAGCCACTAAGTTCTTATGTATCTACCAGTTATAGTACGTGGCCATATCTCCGGCTGGGATAAAAAGGATTTTCTATACTTTCCACCGAGGCGCGTGACCTAAGTACGGATCGTGCGAAGGGGCGCATTATGTGGAAACACACGGCCGCGTATTGCAGACGCAACCGCTGCGTTCGCTATACCTAGCTTGTTGTGATAGTTTTGAGACAAATAGTTTTATTATTTTTCCTTGCATTTATAAATTATAGCATAGAGCAACACATCCGATCCCGCCGGTTGGGGCCGGTACTGAGTAGCTCAATGATTTATAACAAATCGAAAGGTACAATGTAAAAATCTTTGGAAAAAATCACTGGCTTTTATCAATATACAATACACTGTTGTAAAAGCCGATTTAGAAAAAATAAATACACATTTTTCGTAGGTTTTTGGTTTTACGTACTGGATGGTTAAACGATAACAACTAAAGTACTAAGTTTTGAAGCGTGAGGCATCCTGCAATTCGCTGTTATTTACAAGATGACGGCAGCCGGTGTGCGGCAGTGCGGCAGTGAGGCGGCAGTGCGGCAGTCTGGCGGCAGTGCGGCAGGGCGGCAGTGATCGTTGCTCCACGCTGCGATATACACAAAAACAGAGATACGAATCGTATCTCATCTGTACGTTCAACGTACAGATCGTATCGTTCAACTGTGTAACGGCTGTTACACAGTTACGGGAACAAACACACTTCATGCTTGCACACTTTAATACTTACATACACACACGTACACACACACACAAACACACAGACACACACACTCACACTGACTTACACTCACTTCGCATTTATATAATATTACTCTGATTGTACTATAATTCCCAAGAGTTGTACACTAGAACATAATACGTGGGTGCAGAACAGGACATTACAGGAGAACAGAGTTTCTGGGAATTTAACGTTTAAGGAAATTATCCGAACGTGAAACGTCCGTGTTCCATCTTCGTACATTTCTCTGTACCTCTCTTGGCCCCCAGCAGAAAGCGCTCTTTCGTCGTTCACTCGGGCCCCGATAGGGACCATTCACGCCGCTAAGTAACCGCTGATTTAAGGACCAGCTTTTTGTGCGGTATCGACGGACAAATGACCCTTGAGATGTTTTATTGCGATTCCAAGAGTGGAATGCTTTCGAGTATTGTGGCGAGACATCCTTTAAGATATGATTCTCGCATTGAAGCCACTTGGCCTGCGAGTGATCGGTACAAGTATATTTTTTTCTTAAGTATTGAAATGAAAATAGATGTAGATAATGTTAATCAAGTTAGTTAAGAATAGAGTAAACCGCCGTCCCATCCATATAAAAAGCCTACTCTGATACCTAAACGTTATCCGATTTTGATGATTTTTTCATATGTTATCTAAATCGTGGAAAACTATGCTTGTGTGTTATACTTTTTTAAATTTCGCAATATCTTCATTGTTATAGGCACTTACAATGACAATTTTTTTGCCTCGAAAATACGACGAAGAAAAGTAGTTGTTGTTAGAATACCATAAACATTTTTTGAAGAAACAAAACATACCGCCATAGATTACAGTTTATCGAAGCCAAGATTTAGGGGGTGATAACAGACTATACCCGAAACGCTAATTTCATCAAAACGTTAGGAAAATACACAAACTCTCTCTATCGCACACATGAGAAACAGAGAGACAGCTATACAGTTTCAAATATCAAAAGGACGGAAGGAAGGACTATCCTCTTAAGCTTAGATAATGGTACAACGGAATTCGACGGCACTATTAATAAAACAAGAAAACAAGATAGAAGAAGAAAAAATGAGATAGAAGAAGAAAAAATAAGATAGGCGCTTTCGCATTTTCCCATAAACAATTTAAATTAGTGCTCGTTAATATTATTTTGATTTTAAACTGTATTTAGTATTTATTTTATTAATATTGAGGTGATTTTAAACATAAGTAGGAGAAACCACTGGCACCTGACACACAGCCCTAGACTATCTCGGGAGCCTATGGATAAATAATTTTTATTTGTTTTTGTTTTGTTTTATTTTTGTGGCATTTTACTTCAATGGTTGAATGAGATCTGATAATTTGTTTATGTATTTATTTCAATTTATCTGTAGTAGTAGGGCTCTCTTGCAGAGTCTGCCTTGAGAAGTACCACACTTTTGCCACGTATTCAACCGCCAAGCAGTAGGGTGCAAACATTACTACGTTCCGGATTCAAAAGCAATGTTTCCAGCAGAGATTTAACATCTAACATCTCAGGGTGACGAGCGCAGTGCATTGCCGCGCGTGGTTATCATCAGTTCAAAATTCTGGCTGACACTGAATTTGTTATGGGCATTTGGGCAAGCTTGACGCTTAAAATCAGATGATATACTGAACAGGTCAAATTCAGGTAAGTCCATGTTATTAATAGTATTCGAAGATCTGACGAAAAAATAAGTTTGCCTATAATTGGTAGCGCATTGGGGGACATTTAGACAGAGTGCCGGAGGGAACATGAAGGAGCTAATATACATAATATAATAATCTTGGATTTTCAATTTGCTATAAATACACTATAAGTTGAGCCCAAAGTTAAGATGAAGAAACCCTTTACTACCATCTGTCGCGTCGTCTCTCGCTGTCACTGTGGCCGATTGGGACAGTCGGATTAGGACTACCCAAATAGAATAACGAGTTGTTTCTGGGCCATTAGACGCCACTGGTCCAATTAATGGGCCCTTTGATCGTCACGGCCCGTCGGCGGTTGCCAATGTGCCGGAGGATTCGATAACTATTGGTCCCAACTTCGCCCAAAACTTGTAATTTAACTTTCCCTATAACGTTTGGGGAACGAACGCTTTAAGTTTTCGGTGCGTGAGAATTCGAACAATATCATTAAAACATTGTTTGTAGCTTTTTGTTGTAACAGTAATTCTACTGTTTTAAAGTGGATAGTAAATAGGTGCTAGTTTGATTCAAGATTCGAGTTCGATTTATGAATCATTAATGGACCAACAAAATATAATTTTATACCGTGTATACACTGATACAATGATAGTTCGGCAATTAGAGTGTTTAGATCTGACACCGCAGGGTGTGAGTTCAAATCCCAACAACGAATTTGAACTGCTTGATGGTTTTATCAGGATGTTTAATTTAGTAATCCAAACAAAAAAAAAAAACAAAAAAAAAACAGAAAACAATATAATGATGGTAGAGTACTTTTTAGCGCTTGTATGGCTATCAGTCTCAAGTTTTAACGGTGTGTTTTGGTAACCTCACTTGAGACCCAGTTCCAATTCCAGGCAAGGTGAGTTTCACGTCAACACAGAGACTAGTAAATGGCTAGATGCTTAGTTTTTGGTTTATAATCGGTACCTAATCAGAATATCACAACTACAACGTTGAGGTTTAACCACATGTCATTTGGATTAACCAGGCTTGGAATATCACAGACTTGAACTAGATATAGAAACATTTACAGTTTTTTTTATTACAGAAGACGGGTAGCAGCGTCTTCGTAGTAAAAAACTAAATTACTAAATTACTATACTTAATTACTAAATTAGTAAAAGTAAATGTCTTTGTTCAGCAGTAGACGTGTTCTGGTTACTGTTGATGATATATTATGTAAGAGTATTATGTTCCCAACTTTTTGGATACGAAGAGAATGACAAGTGTAGGCTCTTGCTTTATATGATCTAACATTCACTACTCGTTTGGTAAAAGTAATAGAAACAAAAAAAACACAAGCAAATGAATGAATGAATAAATGATATGTATCTAAACTCTTATTTTCGAAAAATGGTACTCTCATTATAATAGATAATGGTCTTAGGTTATATGAACTTATATAAGCTCCCTGCAATCAATTTTCATCAATGCCTGTACCATCGGCAAGAATAGTGCGATTTTTGTCGACGGGGGATAGGGTGACAGCCGTAAACACAATGGCGTCGATTCCCGCTAAACCAAACTTAGTGCTATTGCTGTCTTTTACTAATAGAAACACAAAAAATCGATAGCATGCATTTTAGTTCTGTCAAACGAGTTTACCGATTAAACCCGCGAATAAAAACGTACACTAGCGACACTTTCAACTTGTTTTAAATCGGCACCCGCTACGGTCTCCTCTAATTTTGTATGGAGAGCTAAGATCTGACTAATTTAACAGCACTATAATTCTCCCTATCTCTGTCTTGTGTTTCTATTTAATAAAAGACAGCGATAGATTAATTGCGTTTAGTGAGTGTACGATGGAATTGCAGCCAATGTCGTGCCATGCCCAGAGAGGGCGCCAGTAATCAAAAAACATGCTATTATTAGTACTCATATCTTCGTTCTCAGAATTGCCTATCAGTAAGTAAACACGTGTTGTCTGTTATCAGTAGATCAGTGTAGAACGTCACGTGTACAATAATGCAAACGGCAATATCCGACAGTGACGAGTGCGCGGTCGGATAATAGCAGATTACCTTCAAATTGCGTGCTGCCAACCTCCAAAATCGCCAAAATCTCGTCATGTTTAGGGCCTCTGAAAAGAAATTTTGACTGGCCTTGTGGCTCAGTGAGTGGCCTTCTGAGCTAAACGTTGTGGGTTCTATTGTGGGCCCATCTAGGGCAAACATTTGTGTAATGAACATGGATGCTTGTTCTTTGTCTGTGTGTTTCTATATATTCTACTAGCTGCACCCCGCGGTTTCACCCGCTATTCTACAGAAACGGTTAATTTTTTGGGATAAAAAAAAGCCTATGTGTTAATCCAGGGAATGAGCTACCTCCATACCAAATTTCATCCAAACTGTCCAGCCGTTACAGAATTGAACGGGAACAAACATACTTACAAGTGTGATGTACGTATTTACAATAGAAGTATTTATGTATTATATCAGCTACCTGATATATCTGTTGGTTCGGTTGGTTACCTGGTTAAGCTTGCTTAGTTTGTGGCTAGATGGCGCTGTGTGTGAAAAACGTCCACCAATATTGATTTTTGACTTAATTGTCAAGCTAACAAGGTGTGGATTAGGACACTACAGAACTTAAATTCCTGTCTAATGTTAATTTTCAAAAATGATGTGGTCAAATGTATGAAAATAAGAAATAAATCGCCAAAAGTAGTTAAGTACTAACAAATTTTGAGAATTTCCTATAATAAATTCTACCAGTAGTAGTAGAAAGTACAGTAGGCTATTTACTTGGCACGTAAGCAAGCGAGCAGTATCTACTCGGTTGATTTTGGTTTTGCGTCAAAGCCAGTCTTGAGTTCGGTGAATCTGTGTCATAAAGATCTAAATGACCGTCTGTCTAGATTACCTGTATTTAAAGAGTCACTTCCATTATGGTGACAGAATCGAGACATTTATAAGAGTTTATTTATACGAATATAATCTATGTATAGTTCACACACTGAAAATACAAATTTAAACTTATTAAAAACCGAAAGAAAACCAAATTGTTTTTTAAACTATTTTTTATTTGTTATCATGGTATAGTATAGTATCATACAGTATTTTGACGAATTAGTTTCCCTGTCGTGATGCTATAGAACACGGAAGAAGACAACTTGACACAGAGCAGACATCCAAATACATCATTCAAACAGTTAGCCAGGAACCTTGGACCTCCTGCTCATAAGGCCAACGAGTTACCAACTAACCCATGAAGGTATTCAAATAATTACTCGGTCGCAACACTTTGTAGCAGATGCATTACGTCATCGTAGCTTAGCTACGTCGTAGCAGTCATCCTACGTCGTAGCAGCAGTAAAACAAAGACATCTTACAACTTTTTCCGAGTAGCAACGTTGATTCCTCACTTTGTAACCGGCCGTTTACAGCTTGCAGCAAGAAATCACCGGCTCCTCCGCCGACCAGATGCGAAACAACAAAAACTAAATGACTTTTTTAATTAGAAGGACAGAAACGATTCGTCTTCCCGTCCTGTTTCCCTAACAAGAGTATTTTTTAAGCAAAACTCACAGATTATAGCGTCAATGAGCCCATTTTTTCCTTGTTTACGCTCCCACTTGGCTATTTAACTGATAAAAAAATGAGGATTCATTATACTCCATCGCGGGGAATAATGAAAACTTTTTGTTATTTGTAAATCTTTTGACTTTCTCGACACCTCCGCGTGAATTATCACGAGTCTAATTTACCTTCGGAGGGGTTCTTTGTTGCGGAAGGGGAACGTTGAGGGGAAATTTACGTTGTGAGGGGCAGAGGGCGCTGTCGTCCTTATAATCCGCGTCCCTTTCGAGGGCCGCTATCTAGGGACCTGCTGCAGTTTATATTATAAGGCCCACGGCTGGGCAAAGGTCGGTATACTTTGCTGAATGGTGAACTTTCCGGGGCGATAACGTCGTGGACTTTAGTTAAATTGAGGATGAAGGGTGCTTACAGCTCAGTGAGAACTTATAAAGAGTCAACATAAACAGTGGTTATGATAACATTACTTTTGAAAAGGGCTGTAACACTTTAGACCAGTACTAGTTTTTCGAGCGTTTCATTTCATTTATAAAACACTAGCGACCCGTTCCTGCATCGCACGTGTACCAAACTTTACATTTTCCCCCGCCGGGCTAATTTAAAGATTTCCTTAAAATTTCATCAAAATCAGTCCAGCGGTTTGGAGTCTATAGGGAACATACATACATACATCGCCTTTTATATATTAAGATAATATTTCTTATTTTTATACGCAATGTTTTTAAACAACTTTTAAGTATTCAGGTGAATGTTATGCGCAGACGTCGCACTATCAAGCGATAAACCTGCTCTTCTTGACAATCAATTAACCTAGTATTGGATATCACCATCGATTTCCAACTCATAATCGTAAAATTCATTCATAAATAAATGAGTATAAGTTTCAAAAAATATAATAAAAATATAAATATTTAAAGTTTAGTATTATTATTTATTTTATTTAATTTTTGTATTAGTATAACTTTTTGTATTTATTTCTTATATATAGTATTATGATAAATATATTTAATGACAGCAGCACTGACGATGAATACTTTTCAGCATCCTCCACTGAAACGAGTAACAGCAGTAATGACAGTTTTAATAGTTTACTTCCACTAGCCGACTTCCTTGAATGCAGTTTTTCCGATGTACCTAAAAATTTCAACGTTGTTCATATAAACGCGCAGAGCATTCCGTCCAGTTATCCTGAAATGCTGGCGTCGCTTGACCATAAAAACATTCACGCTATACTAGTCTCCGAAACCTGGCTTCGCCCTTGTCTTCCATCAACGTCTTATTCGCTTCCCGGTTTTATTCTCATACGAAACGATCGCAACCCGCGGGGTGGCGGTGGTGTGGCTATTTACTTAAAAGCAAATATTCCTTTCACTATCTTAAATCAATCTCCACAACCACCTCCGGAGAACGCCGGCGAGCATCTTTTTATCGAAGTAGTTCTATCTTATACCAAAATTCTTCTCGGAGTCTATTATAGTCCATCTAAAGATATTAACTATTTTTCTTCTTTTGAAAATCTCTTACATGATCTTATCCCTTCTTATAACCATCTCATTATCATGGGTGATTTCAACACATGTCTTCTTAGGAGTGATCGTCGCACTTCCTCATTCGAATCCATTGTAAATTCTTGCAACATACACATTCTCCCGCTTAACGCTACTCATCACTTCCCAAACTGTACCCCATCTCTTCTTGACTTGATGATCGTGTCCTCTCCAAATAATGTTGCTAAACACGGTCAATACTCTGCCGATAATTTTTCATACCATGACTTAGTTTTTCTTTCCTATAAAATTCGTCCTCCAAAGCTTAAACCTCAAATCATTCTGCAGCGCAACTTTAGTGGTATGGATCGTGAGGTCCTTCTTGCAGACGCAAGAAAGATTGATTGGAGTCCTATTATTGACGCTAAGTCCGTGGACGATCAAGTTTCCATTTTCAATTCGCTGATTACGAAACTATATGATTATCATGCTCCATTACGTGCAATCAAAATTAAGCACCTTCCTGCACCATGGCTTACTGATGAAATTAAATCTTTAATGCATAGTAAAGCAGTAGCCAAAACTAGGTATAAATTGCGTACCTCCGACATCAATCATTCTAAATATGTTCAGGCCAGAAATCGCTGCAATATGATGTGTAGGGATGCAATGCGTCGCCATATTCATGCATCTGTAGAAGATGAAAACCCAGCTAAAGTCTGGAAGTTCCTCAGGTCAATGGGAATTGGCAAATCACGTCAGAATTCTTCTTCTAATAATATTGATATCAATGCTCTTAATCAACATTTTTCTTCTGCCTCTGCTATGCCGGATGCGGATAAGAACTCAACTGTTAACTATCTTTCTGCCACTCAAACTCCCGACTTCTCTCCTTTTGCTTTTAATCGATTCGCCGAATGTGATGTTAAGAAAAGTCTAATTTCGATCTCCTCCAACGCTGTAGGCGGTGACTGCATTAGTCGGAACATGCTTATGCCCATTCTGGATACCATCCTTCCAATCCTTTGCAATATTTTTAATAATTCCACCTCAAGTGGAGTGTTCCCTGCGATCTGGAAAGAGGCGCAGATTATACCTTTGCCAAAGAAATCCAATCCTAAATCCTTTTCTGAATACCGTCCCATCTCTATCCTTCCTTTCTTGTCCAAGGTCCTTGAGCGTCTTGTTCACAGTCAGCTTAACAAATTCCTCAACAAACAGGACCTTCTTAATCCTTTCCAATCCGGTTTTCGTCCTGGGCATAGCACTGTAACTGCTCTTGTCAAAATCACCGACGACATTCGCTTGGGTATGGATGACGGCATGCTTACTGTTCTAACTCTGTTAGATTTCAGTAATGCTTTCAATGCCGTTGACCACGATATCTTGTTGGCGTTACTACGCTCTATTAACATATCTCCATTGGTGATCGATTGGTTTCGTAGTTACTTACGTGGTCGCCGGCAACGTATTCGTCTCGAAGATATTTTCTCTTCTTGGTGTAATATAATTGCTGGTGTACCACAAGGCGGCGTTTTATCTCCACTTCTCTTTGCAATTTTTATCAATTCCATATCACGACGCCTTACTTCTTCCTATCACATATATGCAGACGATCTTCAAATTTATTCCCAAGCCCGACTCAATGAATTGGACTCTGCCATAATTGCCATAAACTCTGATTTGCGCCAAATTATTGAGTGGAGCAAGTCCTATGGACTTAAAGTCAATCCTACCAAAACGCAGGTTATAATCATAGGCAGTTCGTACATGACCTCCAGAATCGACTGGTCTACTACTCCTAGTGTATTGTTTGATGGTATTGTATTGCCTTTCAGTGATTCTGTTAAAAACCTAGGTGTGATGTTCGATCGTACTTTAAGCTGGGACACCCACTTAAAGTCGATCAGCTGCAAATTGTTTGCATCAGGTGGTTCGCTAAGACGACTACGAAACTTTTTACCCACTGCCACTAAAGTCACGCTCGCACAGACTCTTCTTCTTCCTATTCTAGATTATGCTGACGCCTGCTATCTTGACCTCACAGAAGACCAGCTAGATAAACTTGAGCGCCTCCAAAATTATTGCATTAGATTTATATTTGGTTTACGCAAATATGATCACGTATCCCAGTTTCGTGCAAAGCTCAAGTGGCTTCCTATTCGCCTTCGTCGGAATGCTCACATCCTCTCTCTTCTCTATAACGTTCTATTCAACCCTTCTACACCACACTATTTAAAAGAACGATTTTCCTACTGGTTTTCCTCTCATTCTATACCTCTCAGGTCGAAGGACAACCTGACCCTGAAGACCCCTTCCGCACGTTGTGAAACTTTTTATGGTAAGTCGTTTGCATTCAAAGCTGTCCAGTTATGGAACTCATTGCCTATTTCCATTAGACATGCTCCATCTCTCGCTGTTTTCAAAGATCAAGTTAAAAAACTTTACCTCTCGCAGTTGCTACCTCGTTGATATCTACTGTTATCTTTATATACATATATATGTTGTGTATTTTATTCGTGTATTTATTTTATGTAAAGTCTATATCTGTTATTTATTAATATATTATTGTCGTTATCATAAGTAATTTAATTATTAGAATGTATTATTATTAGTTTGTATGTTTATAATTATATTGGTTTATTAGAGTATAAGTATCACATAATCTACATCATTGCACACCCCGTCTACTACCTCTTCTATAAATCCTCTCCATCCTATGGTTGCCTGGAAGAGATCGCTTTCAGCGATAAGGCCGCCAGTTGTTACACTACTTTTTAAAGTCTGTTTATAAATTATGTAAAATTTGTGTGAACAATAAAGAGTTAATCTATCTAATCTATCTATCTATCTATTTAACAAAACAAAGTTAAATGCCCAATGTTGCAATGCTTTGCATAGCAATGTTTCGTCAGTTATTTCGGGTGACCATTGTCACACTGTTGTTTCTCGCAACATTCGGTCCTATAACTATAAATTAACAGATTCTCCAAATACAGCTGTCATCACGAACTTAACCAGATCGCCTGCTCCAGCCCTTAATATGACCCAAAGGGGTCCGTCGACCGCCGTACACAGGGTTCAAACAAACTAGCCCGAGAAAATCGTAGAAAAGACATACTGTAATTGTGAAAACTAGGTGAGTTTGATTTTGGTAAAAAGGAAAAAATTTAAAATCCAGTAAGCTTTTATTATTTACTAGCTGCGCCCCGCGGTTTCACCCGCTATTCTACAAAAACTGAATATTTATCCGCGATAAGCCTATGTGTTAATCCAGTGTGTAAGCTCCATACCAAATTTCATTCAAATCCGTTACAGAGTTGAACGGGAACAAACACACTTACATACTTACACACTTACACAAAAACTTTCGCATTTATAATATTAGTGTGATGTCACTTGTCGCTATTGTCGGATCCCGTCGGATCGTTGTCGCCCCGGCGGTGTGGGGAGGACATAAACAATGTCTATTACTCTCGAATCAAGCTGTTACACGTCTATCAGGAGATCTTGTAAGTGATAGAAGTAAGTTTTCTGGGCAGTATCTACACTATGCCAACAAGCTTTAACAAAATACAAACTGCTATGCAGTTTGGCAAAATCAGAAAAAATGCTATGTATGATTAATTATGGAGAAATAAAAAATATATTTCACAATACAAATATAAAATATTTCAATTGTATACTGTCAAAAAATGCGAAAGTAAAGATGACAATAAAGGTAGATCGAAGATGAAGTTTTACAGTTCAGTAAGGCCTCGGTACTGCCTACACAGGCCCAAAGGGTCAGCCGGAGGACTTGGCACTTCGCAGGGCCGACCATTGTCCCGTCGTTTTGATTTACGATCCTGTCAGAAATGGCTTCTATTACTTTAAATATATTCGGAGGATAGAAATGAACGGAATTGTCTTGCAAACTTATCGCAAGAAATGTACGAAGTGCTGCAATGTATGTTTGCACTACATTATCTCGTAGACTTCGAAATAAAAAAAATCTTCAAACCTACTATAGTTATTGTAAGGTTCGAACACAGATCACACTAGACACCGCATTACGAGATTCGTTGTTCCTACAAAAAGTCACCAAAGTTTGCGGAAGGCGCGGGCCGAGAGGAGTGCGACCAAGCGTTCTCATCGGCTATTTTAAGGTTACTCCTACTCGCGCCTAACAATCAACCACTTAGGGTAATTTTTTATAAGTGTATTTAGACTGATGCGTGGTGCGCTTCGAGCGTCCTGAATGCAGAATCTAGGGTGTGATCTGTGGGTTCGAACTATCCGTTCTCAATTGGTTTCAAGTCAACCTACACAACGACATAATTTAGATTTGTTCATATCGACATTCATAAACGGTAAAGAATGACGAGAAGAGAACCGCGACGTTAATATGAATGACTGAAACAATAAATCAGCGATTTATAAATTTCAAATAAATAAAAAAACTATACACAATTTGAAAGGAGCTGATGATACTCAAACGGCTGAACAGATTTTCTTAAATCATAGATAAGTAGAATCTCGATCAAGTCACCTTTCAAACGTAAACACCAAATCAAATTCGGTTCATCCGGTTAGAAGCTACGATGCCACAGGTACACACGTTAAACTTATTAACTGCGCCGGGGTTCAAACATGCTTAGACACGTCTAGCTGAAAGTATAGTTATTAATAGACTTTTAATCTCATTGGTTTTAACTGCCAATTTAGCAGCGGTGCTTCATGTACCTACATCCAATTAACAGTATTCGATTTGATATGACTCTGTCAACACAATTTGGTCCAAAACAGAGCTAGCCGGCCTTTATTTGGCAAAGCCGATAGCTGCAAACTGGATTAACGAAAGTACACACAGAGCCCTTGATTTTGCTTCGGCATGAGGTTCTGAGCCGCGGGCGTTCGATTCGTTTATGCAAATTAATCGACAAGACGTTTAGCAGTTTAAAAAAAACCGCTTATGTAGCAGCTCTACATTACCTAAAATCAAATACGAAAATGTGTCGTTTCAAAACACGACTAAAGGTTGGAAGGCGGGCCGTTAGAACCGCTTACGTGGTCATTCGTGTGTGTCGGCAGGAGATCGATAGTATCCTTCCCCCGTATCGCTTTATGTCGGTACATTTGAAGTCCGATATTATTTTCTGTCTTATTTCGAGATGACGACAATAAATATTTAAGTGGACCCATTTCAGCTTGACAGCGAGGTCGGACACGCGTATAAACTGAATTTGAATACGTAAGAGACAATAACGGAAGGTACGGACCATAATCTGATATGTGTAGGTAATGTGGAAACACGTCGGAGGAAACGTGGAACGAAGCAGCAAATAGTAAGTTATTATGACTCTTGTTACAGCTGTAGATATCATTTACACAGAAAATATCCTTAAAATAATAAGTAATAATAATAAGCTAGATGGCGCTGTGTGTGGAAAACGTCCACCAATATTTATTTATTTATTTGCAACGTGGGTAAGTGACATTAAACCTATGCTGAATCGAAATTCCAGGTAGGTTGACACGTTCATGTCTATGTCATTAGTGCATATTTACACGACACTGTCCATACATTAGAGCGCCGTATAACTGGGCTACAATGCACGTTTATCGGTGGGCGGGAATTCATCGGCGTGGTTCGGCGCACACTACCATCAACCGCGTTTGGTTATTTGGATGGCAAATGCCGGAGCCCGAATTGTGGTATCTTTTACAGCTTCGCAGTTTATAGCAGAAGAAAGAAGAACAAATTAAATGTATAACATAGTACTTATGTATAATAGAATATAATACAGGGTTCTATGGAAAGGGTATGCTAACCCACAAAGGGTGCAACTTTTACTATGGGACCGAACCCGAAAACAATTTTAAAAAAGCTGTTTCATAGAAAAATGACTATGACACCCGACAAAATGTTTGGAACAGCTGATATTTTTGTCTCGATTTCAGTGTTGGTCCCATAGTAAAATTTGTTCAAAATCATGAGTACTATGAGCCCCTTTCGGCTTAGAATATATACCCTTTCCTTATAACCCTGTATAGAATTTTAAATATGTATGAAGAAAGTTTATAATATCTTTTTCATATATTTACATAAGTCAATAATAATAAATAAAAATATTACATTAACATCAGGTCACTCAAAAAACCCACCCCTTGCTGATCCCGGTGCAAAGGTACCCATAACGCTCGCGGCTTTGTTCCGCTAGATGGCAATATTCGGCTTCTGTAGAATAGCGGGTGAAACTGCGGGCGCAGCTAGTAAGAAATAAAACAATACATTATTGTTAACTTAAAGCGACACTGGTACCGGCTCGAACAGGTCAGCCGGAGGCCATTGCTCTAAGATTGCTAACGGTAATACCGATATACGTTCAAATTTAGCAAGCTGTAAGAGATCTTTCTTCTTGATTCTTCTGGGGAGTAAAGGGTCTCAGACTAGTACTATAGTATAATATGATATTAGAAACTAACTTACTCAGTAGAGATTACTTCCGTCATACTAAACTATTAACTAATAAACTAACTAACTATAATACAGCACACGGCCAGTCTGACTTGTTTATTTTTGTAGTTTAGGGCCCTTAATACCCCCCTACCAAATATGCCTGTCAGATCACAATGTTACAATGTTACACAATGTTTACTCGTACCGCTGGACTGCTCACTGCGGGCCGCCCTGCTCACTGCGGGCCGCCCTGCTCACTGCGGGCCGCACTGGGCCGAACGGCACTTTCTCTAATTTACGCAACATTTCAAGCAGGTATCATTAGTATAAGTACGTCATATTATTCTAAGTAGTGACCTTCAAATTTGGGTTTCCTTCATTTAGTTAAATTCTCGTGATGTTTTGTAATCCTGGGCCCGCAAACGCTCATCTAGATGTATACACCGTACATCAAAACTGTATACATTTCTTAGTAGGCAAAATTTTGAGTTTTTCGGAATAAACTCTATCAATTTCAATCAATCAAACTACTAAATAAAAAAAAAAATTGAACATTTGTGTACTAATGAAATTCTAAAATAAGCTCTCGAAGGCACCGCACCTCGCGACGTCCCATATCGATGCCAAGTCAAGGACTTCACATCTAGATCGAGACCTCGACGAGACGTTCAAAAGCCACGAGAAATTGCCAAGAAATTTCATAATATTTTTCCAAGAATCACAGATTGTGGAATCAAATCAATTATTCTGCTGAAAGTTTCCAGGGAACGAATCGAGTTTATAATCCTATAGGCGGCGGACGTCGCGCCGCGCTGGCCGTATTGAAATATTTATTCACATTTTATTTCGTTTTTCTGCGAGCCGACTGAGAAAGTCATTGAGCTGATACAGAAAATTGCCAAATACTGATCATTTTTAGAACCTTGTGAGGTGCGATAAAATAGCCTACGATATTGCTAAATAATGTATATCAAAATTATTTTTTCATGTCGATGAGTTGAAATTAGGTAAGCTATAAAAGTGATATTAAATGTTTATCTTTGAAGTCAACTGGCTCGACGTATGACCATAGCTCACCTGATGTCAAGACGATGTGATCGAAGATTACCCTCACAAAACTGACTCTGAAATAAGATCATTGGAATACATCGTGAGGTGTGACAGATTGTCTATTCTTGTGCCTTACTACCATGCTGTGAATTTGTCACGATGATTTCCTTCGCCAGCTCAAGCTCATTGGAATTCGAACCAACACTCTGCGGCGTGAGAGACCCGAACGCACCAACCACTTGACTGTTCTATTATTTCGAGCTACTTCTGGTAACTTTAGTAATCGCGCGGCTTTGATTTTTGTAAGTCCGAAAATAAGATTCAATTAACGCAGACTGATTCTATGCAGAGAATTACATAAGAGAGCGAATGTATATATTAATGAATGAATTATTTAAAGCATAAGTACTGTCCCATTAACTGATCGCTTTATTTATAACATTTCCAAAAAAGCATTTAACTTTCGTTCCGATAGAATTTTATTATTACCGCTTTTAGGAACAAACAATTGTCATAAAGCGGGTTCCTTCGGTCGTCTTAAAAATGGGACGAGTAACAACTCCCATTCGGAACTTTCTAGTAAATTGAAATTTTTCGGAACTCCAATATAAGACCGGTGCTGGTTGTGAATGTCCAGATTTATCTATACCTATTCTCTTTCAGGCGCTGAAATTCGGTAACGCTGATGTTTTCCTCACGTTTTTCACAAATTTTTGTCTGACAACTATTTGACAGAACAGTTGAAGTTGCAGAACCGTTGCAGAACAGTTTACGTAAGCAAAAAACATTATCCTACTTCTTGGGCAGTCAGGTAATAAGTAACTGTGGTTATTGGCAGACACGCGGGGGAAGTAACCTTACCTAAGATGTAGATGAGATTTTTATTTGAAACTTCACTAGCTACGATGAACTAAGATTTATCTTAGCTTATGCGTGAAATTAATATTTAAACTAGTAGTCCGCCCCGACATGACCCCTCGCTGTCCTTGTATCTTTAAAACCCCTTATTTTATTTGCATAAATACTTGTTTACAAAATGTCATTTGGATCTGATCAACATTACGAAAGTTATCATTGAATAACTATATACACACATGTTACATACACGTATACAAAGCTCATTTGTTCTCGTAGATTCTGAGACCTTCGCTTTGTTTGGTCAATATTCTCACAAACGGTACAAAACGATAGAGGTATAAATTAAAATGGCTGTATTATATTTTGCTACAGAAGACTTTAATAAGGTTGTAAAACTTTGACGGTTCCTACACGAAAAATATCCGCAGGCGAACATTCATACACTATATAAATGGAAAACCTATCAATCTTCATAATAGAATATGAAAATTGGAGCACTCCGCGAGCTGATGACGCTCGATCATAAAAATTTTACAAAGGTCACCGGCTCAAGGAGTGGCGTATCTCAGTATTCTCAGTTATTCAAGTCTCCTTTGGAATAGAGTGAATATGAAACGAGTGTAATTCAATGAGAATATTTTATGGCAAGGGAGCAAACTCGGGACGGAGCTACGGAGGTAAAGGAGGTGCCAGCCCTGTGTGCCGTTTATCCACATTTTATTAAATCCCAGCCAGCTTTGAAGTCTGCCTTGTTTATTCAATCTTTTGGCAAATGTACACCGTTGATAGGCACCTACTTCTGTCGTTTCACTTCGTTAGTTGGATTTCACACTAGAATGTTTCATGTCGAGGTAGGCATGCAAGAAACCCTTACGAACAACAAATCAATCAGATCAATCGAATGATTTTATAGAACAGATTATTAGAAATTATTGTTTAAGTACCTATTTACGATTTCGGTTTTCACACGGGTGCAACGTTTTCTATATCTATTGTATCGTCTTTTGTACATTTATTTCGCCCATATCTCAATCGCATTTGTAATTTGTAAAGATCTCATTTGTTTTTGTTTGTTTTATCGTTTAACCGTTGCTTATCTTGTACGTTGACAGTTCTATTAACATTTGGCAATTTTGTGTTTGCTTTTACAAATTAGTAGTATAGAAATAAAGTCGAGAATAAAATAAACTCGAAGCGGCTTTCGCCTCAAAGGTGCAAGTGCTTGGTCAGATGTGAAAGATGCTTATAGGACAACGAGGTATAGATACGAAAGGAGCGCCATTCAGCGCCATTCAGCGCCTTTGGTCTTTCTCGTCCGTCCCATAGATATACCGAGAATGTTGCATTTTTTTTCAGTTAAAACTGAGACCTTTCGTTCGCTTAGCTCACTCCGTCAATAAAATATACTGTTTTTGAGCCTTTCGTGACTTCACCGAACGGCTTCGACGGAAGATCAGCGCTGTTTCATAAACAGCATTATGCTGAGTTGTGGCTATTTTTGTGACACATGACATTGACAGCTATAGTTATTTGATATTGCACCTGTTTACCCTTCAATTTATTTAATGTTAATGTTGTTGCAAAATAAAATTATTTTCTTTCTTTCTTTCTTTCAAAACAGATGTGTGTCGGATGGCCGGCCGATATTGTTGAAGTATTAGGCTATTTCTAAAAAGTGTAAAGCTGTACCCTCTGCCCAAGCGCTGCGCCGACAGCGGTTCTCCTGTCCTGCCTTGTTACAATGCTTGCGAATGTTCTTGCAAACCGAACACTGGGCTCATAAATTCCGCGTAATATCATGATTTCCGCGCACCGCTCCCGATGGCCGCACACCCAATTTACTGCCAAAATCAATTAACGGGCTATAATTCCGCCGACACCGCTCGACCGTACTTAATCCACTTATTTTATCGCCCGTCATCACCCGCCATGCGGATACCTCGAAAAAATTACAAAACCTGTCAAACAGTATACACAAACCCTTTTATAATTTTCATAGGCACTCATTACTTTTCTTTCATTGTTTGACCTACGTCGCCACGTGGTTCGATATTCTTGTTAAGAATCGAGTACCGAAAGTTTATGCCAAATAATATTATCAAAATCAGCTGGTGACAAAAAATTCTATGAAAATGTAGAATTGAGATCGTGTAAAAAAGTTTGTGCTCGCGAGGTCTACCGTTATATACCTTTGTGGTATCAATAAAGTGTAATAAATTGTATTGTATGCAATTAAGCTCCACACAAAATCCCTGTAATATTGCTAAGGTAGTTCAGAAATAAAATCGTAATAATATAATTAAAGGTCGCATTTTGTCTTTTTTTTTCAGCCCCAGTCTATATGTTTTAAAAGATTCAAAAGATGGGTGGACGAAGTTAAAACTGTTGCTGGAAATGTATGGTTAAGGACAGCTAGAGACAGAAAGAAGTGGAAGAAGTTGGAAGAGGCCTGCCAAGCGTGGGCGAACGGATACGGCTGAAGACGTGGTAGAGTAAATTAGAATTAGTCAAAATTGTAGTTATCCGAATTAAAGGCTCTTATTATTATTTATTATTATATAATTTAAAAGTAAACCAAAATACCCGACTGTAAAATGTAGCCTTACTTTTCTAGGAATCAACGCACAGACCAAACCGGTTATGATAGAGACGCGAAATTTGAACCCAATAATACTCCTCAAACGGTCTGGGATCTAGTCGAACAATAAGTAAAGATAAGCAAAAACAATATAATAAAGGGCTAAAATGGCCCCAAAACTTTTTATGCAAATAATAACTTTTTTCATGCTACGCCAATGAAACCCGGTTTGTGTAATGACTACAAGAAATAAAATAAAAAACATTTCTCAGGCTTTTTCGATATTCAACCCCTAAACAGGTGAAATGGGGTTTTTAATTTGCCTATGCGAGCGAAGCCGTGCGGGCGAGCTAGTAATAATTACTTACATACTTGCATACCCCCGAAACCACTAATCGCTGTATTGGGCAGTCGGGTAAAAAAGTTACAAACAGACACTGACAGACAGTATCCATAGTCGTAATCATAATATTAGTGATCTCTTGTCCACTACAATGAGAAACCTTAATAATAAAAAATATATATTATTAAAAAATATATAAATATATATATAATAATAGTTCTGTCCAGCAGTCTGTCCATCTGTCCGAGTCCGTCACAATCTCTTTACACTTGCTACAAGTTATAAATAAGCAAGAGAGTAAAGAGATAATGCTACTTTACAAATGACTATTTTACAAATAATATAATCTACAAAGCTTTCAAAATCACTTCCTTCTGCCAAAATGTGGTTTACGTGATGAGATTAGTCGGCCAATTTGACTATTATCGCTTGTCTATATTAAAATTCATGAGAGCGGGCCGAGATTAAAGGTCCAAGAAAATCTTCCGAAATATTTTTTATTAGCCTTGTACTGATTTTACGTAACAAGTTATTAGAACGTGATTTTGTAATTTTTTGCAAATCTGTTTAGTTAGGAAGGCAGTTAGAAGGTTAACGAAGCTACGTTTACTTTACGACAGGTAGAAATGAATTCTTCTTTTATTGTTCGCAGAGCCAACTCTGTCATCACTTTGCTTGGTGGCTCTCCTTCACTGCCCGTCGCCATTTCTGCTGCTGGAGCGAGAGATGGCATTCATCACTTCATTGGCGGGTTTCAGCGGAAAATTACCAAAATACAGTTCTAACAAAATGTCTCGCACAACGTGCGAGAGACATAAGAATCAGCAAATAAGATTTTATTTCTGTCTCTCAGTCTCTCTGTCAGGTTGTTTGTCGCGTTGTCACGGCTAAACGGATCGACATGAAATTTAGCATATATATATATAGAAATCGGAGATGGACATAGACTACTTTTTTTTTGTATGTCCACGCGATTGAAGTCGCGTGTAACAGCTAGTGTATTATATATACCTACAGAAACACAAGAACAAACAGGAAAATTCCAAACCTGTTTTTGTTTATGTCCTTAAACCTACTTGAGAGGAAGCTCCGTCTTCCATCATCAAAATAGTTGACCGTCGGCGTGACAACGACTCAAATATCCTGGGTCGAGTGAAAAAAGACTCCAATACACCTTGAAAACAGAGCTGTAGCTCTCTAATTTATATGTTGCCAGACTCGATTTACCCACAACGGAACGGAGATGTTATGACTCGTTTGGAGAAAGAAGCTGAAGAGTATTTGTTACGAATATCTTGAAAACTGCTGTACCAAATGCATTTTTTCAATGGTTTACAGGCAAAGTACTTGATCACAAACCTGTTTATATGTATTCGAGGACGGTTAACACACATGGTAATAGGCTCTCAAGTGCCGGGAAACACCGTTAGGTGAACTAAGAAACCCTTATAGTTTTGCCAAGCTCGTATGTCTGTCTGTTTGTCACGTGCCTAGACTACCAGTTCTAAAATTTGGTGTACGATTAAATAATTGAAATTACTATGGTAAATATTTTAATGAAAATCCAGCTTAAAGCTGTATAGCGATCCAAGTAGACCTCTAAAATATCTTAACGATTATTAAGCGAAAAGAGTAAGATAAAAATTTGTTTCATAATCCGCGTTCGGATCCCACGTCACAGGGCGTAGGATTTAAATACCAAAACTGAGCTGCTGGTGAAGGAAAACATCATAAGAACTCATACAATGTTGGTAATAAAGTGTTGCTAACTAATGCCAATATTAAATTCTGTCGCCGAGCATCTAATCGGTGTATTCTGGTAGCTTTATTTCAGAGCCAAGTGTTTACCACCTTTGCCCACGTCATCATTTAACATTAGGGGACATTAATGAGGTGAATGAGGCGCTGTGGAGCTGTGGTTAAACGCTTAGTTTGATGGCAGGAAAAACTTCTGGTCTTCTATATACTTTAACACTCACGACGACACCGCACTACAGAAGATGGTGTTTCGACATTGACAACTGTGTAATATAATTATGTTGCTTCAAACACAATAAAGTAGACGCAGTGGACAAACACCGAAGTTCGTATTAAGCATTCATGAAATGCCCACGGCTTTTATTCGCCCGTTAAACTTCATCCGATAAACGGAATTAATATCTCGCCTCTCACGGGGTGCTACTACTGAAATTACTTCAAGCAGTTGGTCTTGATAAATTACAGAAGTTTTATTTTCAGCTAGGCAGACTTCGACCGGATCAGTTTTTAGATGGTCCACGAGTGGCGACATGATGTAACTCAACAAGTCAGTAGTCACCGAAAGAGTTAATTTTGGTTAGTCTTTGGATGTGTGACCAGAAGTAGCAATTGACAAATATGTTGGCTTGGTCTCAGTTTACTCCAGAAATGTAGAACAATATGGATCTGCTTAGAGATGTAGGTACCCTTTGCATTTTCTATTGTTAGTTAGTAGTTAGTTTTATTTGTTTTTTTTTTCGAAATTGGAGCGAAAGCGTTGCACTTTAAATAATGATGTGGTCAACTAAAAAGAATGTATCTGTTACTCTAGATTTTATGTAACTTGTTAAATGTTGTACTTATCGGGAAAGACAGACTCCGGTTGACCCTTACTGTACTCTCCAAGTGTAGAACTTTCAAATGATTAGTGGTTTCATTTTTTTATTGGTTGTGAACCAATTGCGTCTTCTCGACAAGTAATCATTATTATCGACAGTAGTCCCCAAATCGAGTCGCGTCGTTATTGCTCTGTAAAATGCCGAGGTGTCCCCTCCCTAGTTGAACGCGCCATTTTCCTCAATTTTATGTAAATACTAAATACTTAATATCTGTGTATACGCAATTACCTTTACTCGTAGCTATTTATTTTTGATTAATTCTATATTGGTTATAAGTTTACAAAAGGAATATTTACGATAATGACATGAGACATATTTACTCGATATTTATTGAAAAGAAATAGACCGTGGTCTAAAAATATAACCAATATTACACCACCGGTGTGGCGAGTGGACTTTATATCAGACAATAGTAATTATTATTAATTATTTCTGGCACCACTCACTGTTATATAGGTGAATTAAATTGACTGCCCCGGTGGCTCTGTTGGTAGTGAACCTATCTTCTGAGTTTGGGGGCGTGGGTTCGATCCCCATCTAGGATAAACATTCATGTGATGAATATTTGTGTTTGTTCTATGTCTGGGTGTTAATATCTATATAAGTATGTATTTAAAAATATCTATGTACGTATATCAGTCTCTGGCAGCCATATTTTATATTTAAGTTTTATTGTCTTTTGGTGTATAATAAAGTTATATTGTATTGTATTGTATTACAAGCTTTGCTTAGTTTGGGGTCAGATGACCGTGTGTGCAATAATGGCCAAGATAAAAATAAAAATAAAGTACGCGAAGTAATAAAGTCAAAGACAATGACAATTCGTCTATCGGCCTCTTGTAGTGTTAATTATTGCGTTGTAATAATAACAGAATGGCTGTGTTTATTTACGTAAACGTGATTTGAATACTACAGTTAAAAATAAACGACGTGTTGGTCAGACGAAGCATCAAAAATTTAATAAGTATTACTGAATACATTTTATAATTACAACTATTACAACAATAATAAAATAAAGTAAAATTGTTAACTCAATATTATTAACCACAGTTAATGACTAGAAATTAGTTTGTGCCACAGACCATGTAAATGGTTGACGGCTCGTACTTTTTATCATCTTGCGCATCGATGATAAATACTATCGTGATGTAAATATATAGAATCAAATAGCACGTTCTTGCCAATTGTATCGCGTATGATTGACTGGTTTGAAAAGTCTGCCAATGAATGAATTTTGAGCTAAGTCCGGTCGTATGTGAGATTATATTATCTTATTCAGGGTTCCGTACCAAAAGGGTGTCAACAGTATTATTGAGTACGGGTATTAGTGAGCCTACGCCGTCTCTTTGTCTGTTCGCTCGTCCGTGCGTCCTATCTTTAAAAATCTCTATCTTTTTAACCATAATTATATAGATATCAGCTTAATGTGTTCACAGAATAATATATGTTTTATTATGGCAGATTTCCTGAAGCATGTTCTCCGAAATAAATATATTTTGAACTTGAATTTGAACACGATTAAGGTACCTTAGCTGCGGTGTTGTAACTAACCTCATTGATACGAGAAAAACCCTTTAAAAAAACCTTAATTCGCAACATAAAAGAACCTTTCAAACACGTAAGAGCGGAAACTGTTCGATCTCCCCTTGCACCTCGCGTAGTCGCCCGCGGGCATCGATAAGCTCTATAATAGCTCTGTAACAGCTTTATAATAGTCGTCTCTCCCGAGACCTCTATGCAATCAATTTCTCTCTACATAGCCATAGCTCGCTTCATGCTATAAAAATGGTCTCTATAGTTTTTTGTTTGGATAGACGTTCTACAGATTGTTTTGTGGTATAATTGATGGGATAATCTCGGATTTTTAGGAAATTCAGGTCGTTCATTCAAATCACAGATTTAAATGTTGATCTCTGTTTTGGCTCCACACATCGTGTATTTAGCCAGTGTCATGTTTTATAAGTTTTAAAAGTTATATGTACTTGTGAGATGCCTTAAATTAAATCAAGTAAATTTCGAGATATCTAAATTAAAATAAATATTTTTGACCTGAATAAGATCCCGCAAAAGTCCTTAGTTGTCCTTTTGTTTGATGCTTGGCAGGCTAGGCGTTTGACCACAAGCGCACTTGTTGTTAAGTGACGGTGTTGTCGAGGATAGTAAGCACACCAAGCCTGGAATGTGAACTGGTTCACTGTGAGGTTGCAGGAACATACTCTCAGGCCCTTGGCGACAGGTTCTCTTGAGAGTGGTAGCTAGCCGGCCGAGTACTAAAAAGTATTTTACCACTTTTCCCTATGGTTTTCCTTCACTGCTACGTCAACCTCATTGTTTGGATCTTAACCTACGCCTTGCTACGTGCGACCCGAACAAAACGTTCACTAAGCAAGTTGTCATCGCTGCAAAACTACCTTAAACCTTTAGTGAAAAGAGACACAAGCTTCATAAATAATATTGATGGACGTATTTCACACACAGTGCCATCTAGCCCCAAACTAAGCAAACTTGTACTATGGGAACCAGATAACTGATAGAATACATAAATACTTTTTTTTTTTGAAGTACATACATATAATAAATAGAAACACCCAAAGCACAAACATCCATGTCCATCACACAAATGTTTGTCCTAGGTTGGAATCGAAACCACAACCTACAACTCAGAAGGTGGAAATCCACCCACTGAGCAACAAGGGTAGACAAAATGCCACTCGCAATCCCAGAGCCCAATCCTTCTCGTAGGTAGAAATACGTAGAAATATTCTAAACTAGAACGTGATTCGGAAACGCATTTATTTCCGTCCTTCCCAACGCCATTCCGTTTGGATGCGGTTGTATCGACATGTCTGCCGCAATACAGCTTTCACCGAAACTACATTTTTATCGAATTCAAAACATTGTCTAATACCATTTTCAGTCTATAACGGAGCTGAAGCGTGCGCGAGATACCGCTTTTAGCGAGATTACATGACGAAACTCGCGGTAGGGGTGAGAGCGCAAATAGCACTGCAAATATGAACTGGAATTGAATTGTTTCTTATTGTTTATTTACTTAATACTTAATCTATAAGAAGATACTGCGACAGGTTGAAGTATTTCCGTATGGACTCTCTCTCAAATCGAAGACGCATGCTTGACCTCGTTTTTATTTAAACTTGCTAATGGGTTGCTTGATACCCCGATATTGTTCTCTTTTGAACTTCTCTGCGCCATCGAGATCAATCAGGGCCTCTCGTCTTAAACTTCTGAATTCTTCCAAATGGAAAACTAATCTCGGTAAAAATGCTCCTATTAACAGACTTGTCAACGAGTTTAATGTTTTCTCCCATGATAAAGACATTGACCTGTTTTCTGGCGGCGCAGGTAAGTTTAAATTATCGATTCGCAGTAAATTGTCTTGTATTGGTAAAGAGTGATTATTATTATTTTTGTTTTTTCTGTAAATTCTAGCTTATTCACACTCTACTACGTATACTTTTAAAAAAATATTTTTAAGTCGTTGACTGTAAAACTCGCTTCTTAATATCATGTAGTCTGCACCTATAATTGTGGTGACGTTTAGCCTGTTTCCTTTGCTTGCCTCCTTTTTTGTTACAACGACGTACATCATGTTGGTGTCTATTAAATAAATAAATAAATACTATCTACACCCCAAAGTTTATCTAGTAGTTTTCATCTCATTTCATCATCTTCGATAATAGCCACAAGAAGTCCAATCTTGAACAGGCAACAAAGCTGCCAAGCTTGGCAGGCAGATTGGGGACTGCATACCATCACCTTTTACTAAAAAGGATGTTGTTGATCCTGGTCGTATAGTTTTAGGACATCCATGTATGTCCTACATTACTACTGACAGTCCATACAAAACGTCAAAAATGCACGAAAATTGATCAACGCCATCTAGTGAACTATAGGAAGTAATTTTGTCTCTCTGTCTGGATGGTTGTCGTATTATCGCGGCTGAACGGTTCTTGTTATAATTTGATAAGGAGTTACTGTATATCACAAATAATGAACGAACGAACGAAGTCGCGGGTAACAACACACTGTGTTTGATAATTGGTAGGTTTATCGACATCATAGTAGCTTGCATGAAGTGCCTAAATATATTTAGACGTTTCGTTTTTCCACGTTGAAATTATGAATTTCCAGCAAAACATATTTTAGTAAATTTTTCTTTCATACAAATGTAAAAGTTTCACCAAAAAGAACGTGAAGCAGACCTAATTTAAAACAATTACCAGGAATAAATATTTTTCCCTAGAATGATGAGTTATTCTGACACAAACTCTGTTTATCATTTCAATCTTTCTCTTTATTTTGATAACAAATATTAACTTCAGCGTACTTATGTTCATAAAACTTTCAAAGTTAATATTTACGCCTTAGTAGTTTATGTTTGTTCTCACCATTAATGTGTTGAACACGTTCTAACTTATGTTAGAACTTATGTTAAGTTATGGCCAATTAAGTTCTTTAATTACTGCTCGAAATGCTTGTTAAGTCGTAACGTATCAGAGACTTGATACGGTCACGTAACACGATATTTCAACAACCTCTTTCTACCCTCATTTATTTCATAACAATAGACCTTAACGTTATAAAAATAGAAGTTGTAATATTTGCTGAGATTGGAATTGTTCTCATTTATTTTATACATAAAACCAACTTAGCGTATAATTCTCCTCTACCAAAAATATGTCGTACAACGAAGTTAATGCTTCCTTGTGTGATCCTGATATCTTTGTCGACTTTTTACACGTATTCAAAAATAAACTTGTAAAACATCTAAATGGAAACAATTAATAGTTAAAAATTAATATGTATACTGTTGGTGTTTCTTTAAATAAATAAATCATTATTTTGTTCGAAAAGCGACTGCAGTAATAGAGTTTTGCTGTGATGTGGTAGCACATACACAGAAGATAAAAGCTAACAGTAAGTCAAGTCTGTGCCCTTGAGATATTTGTCTTCGGTATAAGATGTTTTGACTTTCAAGAAGATTAAGATGCAAGAAAAGATATAATAATAATATTATTATAATATAAGATTGCAAATGAACACGTCGAATGTAATGCCAGTTTTTCACCACATTATTTTTTACGTTGAATATAAAAACCTCTTAAAAACTTTACAAAATATCGGCACGTATCAGCACTAGTTTAGTCTATATATTCCCTATCGTTAAAAGTCTGCATCAGCCTTTAAACATCGCACTGCTGACATATCGGCCCACCCTCGTAGGCCATGTCCACCACGCTGGTGACGCTGGCCCAGTGCGGGTTGGCGGATTCGTAAATAATAATTATAACTACTATATTAATAATAATTACATGTGACAACAGTTTCATTCTTATTTTTTTATTTGTAATAAATTATTTTGTTTCAGACTAATTACACGTACACGAATGTATACGTGGTCCGTTCAAATTATAGCATTTTTTATCAGTTTCACGAATAAATAAATACATTCTTTCACACAAGTTTTAAAAAAAAGGTTCAGATTAATTTAAATTTTTAGTTCAGTTGTTAATTTAGTTATTTACCTGAATGCCCAAGAAGGAGGGTACATATGTGAGTATGTAAGTATGTTTGTGTGTTCCTATAAGGAGTCCTGCTTTACCGATTTTGACAAGCGAGGTGTCGTTAGATTCCTCTCTACGTCCGGAGTGTCATAGGCTAAATTTTGCAGTCGGGTATTTTGTTTTTCTTTTAACGATATTATTTATATATATACATAAATAAATAATTATTGATCCCTTATTCTTAATTTTCTATACTTTCTCCTTTATTTCGATATTGTAGGGGAAAACACTAGAAATTTCTTATAGATACATTTTTATAAAGAAGTAAACGTAAAAGCAGAACTTTCTAAGCTTTCTGCTCCAATCAAGCTCGTGGTGCGAGTGTGTCTTCATAGTAGTGTAAGGGGGTGTGTGCTGATGCTAGTTCCAGGCGCTAGCGCGTCGTGGGCGGTCTGATGTCGGATTAATCACAGAAGCCGACACTTCTGAGAGACGTTACGCTGACACATGACGTGCTCGCACTGGGATTCTATAGTTGCACAGTTTCATTTACAGATAATGCCTTTGTCTTGAACCTTACCTTACCTACATTATAATCGCGAGGATGTGTTTGTCTATCTATAACCTATCTACCAGAAGAGTATTAGGCGCTTTATCTAAGAAATTGCCGTTTTTCAAAACTGGTCACTAAGTTTCAAATATCTTGCGTTCTTCTTGAAATTTCAAATTAAAATTACTGTCAAATTAAACGTTAAGTATTCTTCGTATTAATAAAAGGTCCGTTTGTTTTCCTATTATTTGTTTTTCCTTTCGGTGTCAACTTGATGCAATGATATTGTGTTTTGACTTCGCTCTGGATCCTGCCCTGCGGCCCGAGGCTCGCGAGCCTCGTTTGGAGTTGATTGATAACAGCGGGCAAGGAGGAATAGTAATCAGCTTTTGTAACTTATGTTGCTGTCTAAAGACGAGAAGTTCGTATATGTTGAGGCTTCAAGTCGAGGCTCATTTACAGGATATCATTATTTTCATATCATAGTGTATATAAAAAGTAAGTAGGCAATGAAAAACTTTACCTTTCTTGAAGTAGTTTTTAATAAAACTGTTGAAAATAAATAAATGTAAAGTTTATAAACGAGTCGCTAGAATGATTTACTGGAGATAAGTTTTGATTGCGTCTAGTCAACATTATAATAATACACATTGTCGTCTCATTAGTGATGGTTCAAAAAATGTCGAACCGTCAATTAATTACAGATAAAATACTCAGTGAGGGAATAAAAAAAATACATAAATACTGTAAAAGTTGTTGGCGTTTTATTTATTTGTCAAAAATGTGTTATCCATAAAAGACATCCAAAATATTTTTTGATTTATTAGAATAATAATATTGTTTACATCAATGCCTACTCGAGGCTATAAATATATTTTGGCGAGGGTTGAAAAAAAAAACAGAATAAAGAAAGGTATTTAAACCAATGAAATCTATACTTGTCACAAAGTAAAGTTATTGAATTGCGTTAATTAATTATTATTAAGTAGGTACCTGCTTCAGCCTTTTAACCTTCCGCTGCTGGGAGAGCGGCCTTACCTCGAAGGGTGTGTTTACTGTTTAGGCCATATCCACTACGCTTGGCTAGCGCGTGTTGGCGGATAGTTATGTACCTACTGATCACCAAAAAGCATCTGTAATTATGCAAGTGCTCGGCGCCCAAATTGTACTGATCTAATGTCAGCTATATTTTCCCATAACTACAGAGCAGGGGCTTTATTTTTGAAATCTTTCGATATGAATTTCTTTTTGCATTCGAAAATAATCACCGGTGAAATCGAATGCGAGTAACCCTGATTCTGCGTACGTTTTAATGACTCGAATTCTGAGTTACCAAATTGGTTTCAATGATGAGTAATTAAGCTGTAATTGACAAAAAACGCAAGAAAATTTGAATTTCGCGCGATGAGCCAAACGTTGTACCTTAAGTGCTTTTTCTGGGAGCGTAAATGTCGCACTTCTGTTACAACACAAAATTGTTTAGTAATCACAATAATAATAAATGTCTGCTCACATTATTGTCGAATGAGAATCGAATGGTTCAACCACTCGTTGCGTTAGCAAATGATGTGATAATTTTCAATAATGCGACTTTTTGGTCATTTCGCATGAAAATGCTCAGGCGTGTGCTTCTAAAATCGAGCCCCAGACCTTTGATTTAGGATGCTGCAACGAAACGTTCGTTCGCACATGTCGAGTGAAAGGGGCAGGCGGCGGCGCTGCGAGCAGTCAAATGGCAGGCATTGATTTGGCCCTCATTTGCACGTGACTGGACGTAATCAGGATTATCTATAAAGTGGTGCAAAATATTTTACTTTTTTGTTGCTCTCAATCAGGCAGTTATCTAAACAAGTTTTTAATGTATGCCAAAACGACAAAAATTTGGCCCAAGATTAATTCTTGACCGAGAGAAGTGAAGGTTTCGAGTATAAGGAAACAAATTGGCAACTTGCGTAGACGAATAGCTGCAAATACGATTTTTAAGTTTAAATATTAGCAACTTTGGTGGACGTGAGCAATATTTTGGAACAATAGTGTACTCGATCATTGAAATTATAACGTTAGCTCCTGAATTTGGCAAAAAACATCATTGTACTATCTCTTGTTCATAATAATAACCTGTACGACATTTAAATTAGTACTCACGGGATATTTAACACGATTTAAAACCAAGTGCGAAAATCTAAAACAGGGTTTTACATACTCGCCTTTACATACTCGTACCGGCAGCTTTGGTCAGAGCGAACCGCCGTCTAAGACACGAGAGAGAAGTATATTTTCTTCTCATTTTGTCGGCTCGCTGTGCGTGGTATTCAGGTGTGTTAATGCTATAAAAATTTAAGAGACTCCTCTTAAATTTTTAAGCTCCCCTCCAGCCCGCACTGGCTCCATCCAGTTGTACGTACATGCCTAGGAGTGCCCACCAGACGGGTTTTGTGTGTTCACTCCGAGCCAGACGTACGTCTGATGGACGCTTTTTGGAACTCAATTGAATATCTGTCTACGTTTACCTAGGTGTGCAAAGATTTTACTGTTCTCAGAGTGCCTCGGAATAATTTGGAATACGTTATTTCATTTAGTTACTTGGTTACTCATACTCTCATGACTTACCAAACGATAGAGACAATGATTTTATAAGATATAAGAACCTAAATTATTATAGCCTACAAATTTTAACAAAATCGGTTCAGTAATTATGGAAATACGTGCTACCAAAGATTCTAATACATTTACTTTCGCATTTATGAGATTAATAGGATAGGATTTAGGAGAGTGTTTAGTACTGAAAGCCAAGTAAAAAGAATTTAGATGAACGTGGTCATTTTTTTTAAAATAAAAGTTGATTATTTTACGCGTCTCGGATGCTTCGTAATACCTGGATATAGTAATAATATTTTATACACCGCCTGCTTGAAAATGGCTAATTATGAATCATGCAAACCTCATCTATATAGTAAGTCATTTACGCCCTGATTTTGACCCGGACAAAAATATCGTGCTGAATTTCAATATTGCCCGCTACGTTTCTTTAAATGTTTATATTTGGTGCCGTATCAGCGAATATCTCAGATGCGCTGCAATAATTATGTCGTCCGTGACATAAGACACTGCTTTATCCCCTTGGTGCTTAATCTACTAATTCGTACCTGTAAAGTTTGATGCATAGCAACAATATACCTAGCGTTATAAACTTTGGTCGAAAGTTATTGTGTAATAAAATCATAAATATGAACCTTCGTTACCCAGGATTAATTTTACTCAGGCTGCCTCCATAAAGCTTATTCCACACCTGCGCGAACATTGTGGAATCCACAGAATAGGAAAAACTCTTTTCTTTATCTTTTCTGTGGTGGAATCCAAGTACGACGTAAGGCGACATCTAGCATGAAAAAAACTATTTCTTAACTCTGAGTTCAATAAGGTTATTACTAGTGTCCAGTAAGATTATTCATTACTTAACTATTTTGAAATTGTTTGTCAAATTCACACTGAAAAAATCTCTCAAATTAGCAGTACATACGTACGTATGTTACAATTATTTTATTTATTTATTGAGGCTTCCATTTATAACAACATTAATTCTAACACCATAATCTTACAATAAATTTAAACAAAATGCGTTATATATCTAAGGAAGCACAGCATGCATTATAAAAAAAATATTTTTTTAAGTTCTGCGTAAGTAATCAAACTATTCGTTTCGTGTAGCAGGCTAAGTATTTTTTGTATGTATGTACATATTTTGTTTAGTTAGTACATGTAAAAAAAATAGTTCTGCAAAATAAGAAGCTCGTAATACCAAAAAAACGTCACATTCAATTTTTATGACAAGACACTTTGGGCTGTCAAACTTAAGGTGCAACGATTCGCTCATCGCGCGAAATTCAAAATTTATTGCGTCTTTTGTCAATTACAGCTTATTTACTCATCGTGTATTTATTGAAACCAATTTTGCGCCAATAAATAAGTTGTTGTAAGAAATTACGGGTAAAATGATCACCTAGATAACATTGGCTTAGCTACAAATCTCAATAAGCTGATTTTTATCTTGGTTTTTGGTTTAGCGAAAAATGTACCTGCACTAGCTTTCAAATTGAATTTTTGGTTGGCGTAATGTCTTGAAACAATCTATTTATTATCACAAAATTAGTTTTCATGGACCTACGATGAGTAATTAAGCTGTAATTGACAAAAAACGCAACAAAATTTGAATTTCGCGCGCTGAGCGAAACGATGCACCTTAACCGTGACGAATTCGCAGAGATCTTACCGATAAAGTAAAAATTCAGATTAAACTTAATCTGAGGGTAAAAAGGTTTTTAATCTGAGGGTAGATAAAAGAGCAGCGCACGGTTCGACGTTGACAGATGAACATTATTATTTTTTTGGATTCACATTATAGTGTATTTAGCCAGGGTCAAGTAATATTTCAAGTGAGAAAAAGTCTCAGTCATAGTCTAAGCCAAGAAAAGTAAGTTACGGTCAAGCCCAAGACATGCCCTAATAAAGCAGCGGTGACTTTACTAGAGATTTCTAAGGAGTTTTGGAAATAGCAAGAAAAGACACTTTACGAAATGTGTTTCCGTATCGAAGTCGCGCTAGTGGCTCAGGTATGCCTTCAGCTTATGAGTTGTTATAGGAAGGTAGGTAATAGCGCCACCTCTATTAGTTGTGGGCCGTATTTAGTTTAACCCGGAGTTCGCGTCACCGGGACGGGTTCCACTCTATCTATTATCTTGGGCTTAACTCACGTTGCGATTATAATATTATTATACCAGTACTCAAACTTACCTGAGCCTGACTAAGCTCTAGTAGTGGATCGAAAATAATTGCAGGAACTACAGTACCTAAGCTTACATATAGATACAAGACATAGTCGTAGGCTAGTTCCATATACTAGACTTACCAGAGTGAGCAAATCTTTCTTAATTTGTAGTATTGATTTCTATAGTAAAATTCCACGTGCAAAACAAAATTTAAATGAAACAAAATTTGAGAAAGTTGTAAAAGATACACTGATATTATAAAGTAGGTGATTACCTCAAAGACACTAAGGTCTGGAACCTGCCCATACAAACAGTTAAATCTGGAATGTAAATGTAGACATATTATATCTAATATTAAGGTGATGAGTCCAAGCGAATGTAAATTTCTGTGGAATAAAGGTTCAATACTTTGGGTGTTGGATGTACGCTCTCTGGGTGTCGGCTTGACCCGTGACGATTGATGTGCTATTCAAAACAAGTTTCACTAATTATTATAACGTAACCTACCTAATTACCCTACTTCATAGGCAGACCGGTTAAAATATTGAATATGCGAGCCAGAGAGAACAAAAAAGTTTTCCTGCTCTCATGAGCCTGTACAGTGTACATTTGCCAACATGCACCATGTTGTCCAATCAGAAACAGATTTACAAAACTTGGACAATGCTTTATGTAGTGCCTTCAGCCATTGTTTACACTACACTTAAGTATAACTATTTCGTATTCTGTTCCTAGTTTTTTTTCTATTGAATTTGGCAATGAGACGAGCAAGTCGCTGCCCTGATGTTAGGTGATAGGCTTGCCCATGAAAATTCCTGGCCACCCAGAATTTTGAACTTCAACAGTACATAACTATGCTCGTCAATGCACTGCGCTCGTCACCCTGAGGTATCAGATGTTATATCTCTTTATGCTCAGTAACTACGCTGGACACATTGCCCTTCAATTCAGAACACACTACTGCTTGGCAATTGAATAACTGGCAAAGGTGCGGTACTTCCCCAGGCGGACATTGCAGAAGAGCCCTACTACAATTAAGTCAAACAATACGAGATAAATCGATTTATAAAACCACAGAGGAGAAAAAAAAAATTACTTTTCTCTCTTTTCTGTGCAAGGTGCGATTTAGTTATTAGTTATTTCAATCGTTTGATAGAAATAACCCCATGCAAGAGTTTATTGATTAGCAGTGTCTTTATTGTATCCACTTAAGTAATTTGGCATTATATAGCATTCATATATGATTAATGAACTATATACAAAACCTACGTTTAAGTAATTCTGGAGAGGGTTCTCTTTAATTCATTTAACATCTTGGTTCGATGATGTACATGCTTTTGCGATCGTGAAAGTAAACCCTCTTCGATAAAAGGTTCTTGAGCGGCGACCACAAATCCACTAGGTATGCCATCTACTACACAACCGGTACATTTTCGTTCAGAGTGATGCCCTGTAAGACTGTGAGATAAAAATATATGCGCCCATTGTTTTTCCAATTAGCCGATATAACTTGATGTTGATTGTATGCCACCTGTGTCATTATTTGTTGTCAAACCAATAAGGATTAGTCTCTGGTGGAAAAACAGGATGTTTACTCGCAAGATAGGAAAATCAACACGAGCGGCATCCGGTGGAAGTTAGCGGCACGCGTCGCCCAACCCCATTAGCGCTGGGTAGCGTGGTACCAGTACTTTATATCGCAGAAATGGGAAATGAAAATACGAATGTACATGTACAATGATGTTAATATGTAGTATGTGAGACTGTAACGATTAGCTCAGAGGGTAGCGCGTTCGGATCGCACCGCAAGACGTGAAAGAAAACATCGTGAGGAAATCATATCATTGTGATAGAGTACTTTCTGGTCTTTGCCTGTCTATACGGATGGTCTGCTATGCTGTGATTTGATGCAGGAGAACCACAGATCACACTAGATACCGCATTACGAGATTCGATGCTCCTACAAAAAGTCACCAATGTTTGAGAAAGGCGCGGGTCGCGGGGAGTGCGACCGAGCGTTCTCATTGGCTATCTCAAGGTTACGCCTACACGCGCCTAACAATCAACTAATCAGCGTAATTTCTTATAAGTGTATTTAGACTGATGCGTGGTGCACTTCGAGCGTCCTGAATGCAGAATCTAGTGTGTGATCTGTGAGGAGAACGAACCTGTGGCACTTAGAAGCTACAGAAAAAGCTAAAATCGCTACAATCTACATCAATGTGCCAGCTACCTTCTGTGCCAGCCGCCCAGAGCCTCGCTCCGGTTCGGCATTTCAAGTAAAATAGGGTCCAGTAAATGCTGGCACCCCATGTGGGACGTCAGTTCCTCCACCTAGGATGAAAATAAGAATAAAGTCCGTGAACATTGGCATCAATAATATCCACGATATCTGACTTTCACTAAGACTTAGCTATGCTATGTAGGTACAACATGTTTGTCTGACTTTGCGTTGCGAAGTCATGGCTTTGTTGGTATTTTACGGGAAATTACGTCGTAGTTTCAGCACAACTAAGCCCAAAATCTTGTCGCTGCTAGTAACAAAAAAAGCCTGTTCGTTCATACCTTCCACAAAAGACATTACCCATTCAATGTGGCCAGCTCTCTTTTAATGATACATCAACCTTTTTATAGATTGTAATAATTAGGGATATAAAACAAGCAAAAATGCTTTATTGTGTAAATAAGTCGAAACAAAGTAATTTAGACCATGAAATGTGTTTTTTACGCTGGTCGTTTTCCCGTATTTCATATGTACAAACCTCATGTACTGTGATGCAGTGCGCAACGACGAATGGTGAAACTCGTAACCAGTATTAATGTTGGACCCTCGTGACTCCGTAATTGTGATTGACTTGCAAACTCGCATGGAAACTTACTTCTTTCAAGTAAACTTGGAAAAAATTAGAAGATCCCACTGGGTTATACTATGGTAAGACAGATCTCCACACTTCATTGCACTATGCGAAAGTGGAGATGTGTTTAGGTGATGACCGTTCGACTATGCAACCACTCCACACAACGACCCCTCGAAGAATATCGGGAAAATGTGTTCTTTGTCGACGAAACAAAGTTCGAGCTAGGTATCCCGATTGCTCTCACTCAATTTTGTAACGGCTCAACGGATTTGGATAAAACTTTGTGTAGTATCCCTCTTACTAGTAGTTCGCCCCTAAAGACCTTGCGATGTTCTGTTTTACAAGATTTTATTTCACTTACTTACATAATGTACACTGTTCATAATGTATAGTTAGATACCTGAATGATATGTTGTTCTTCCAAATCAAAACTTGTCATTGATTTTTCGACCACTTTCAACAGTTTCGATCGAGTTGACATTTAACAAAGCATTATAACAGATAGGTAATGCATGGTTCCTATGACAGTAAATGATGATGATGATGCTGATTTTTTTGGTACCTAATTGGTCGTAATATTGTGTAACGTGACTCTTCGTGTTGTTTCAAAACTCCATAGAAACCTCTAGTAGTCCACCACTTTACTGGGGCATGACTTAGACTTGACCGTAACTTACTTTGCTTGACTTAGACTTATTTTAATTGTGAAATATTTGACTTCACTAGAAACATTACAATATTTGACACTGGCTAAATACACAACGTGAGGCGCCAAAACATAGTGCCCATCTACCACATCTTATTAGGCTTGTGTAGTACATGTACGAAGAATGATAAGGAATTAATTCCCACTACTGTACGAGAACGACCTATTCCCGGAGCAAATTCATTCTAGTACACTAGTACACTAGTACATTGGAACTGTTTAAAAAATTATGTTTTATGCCGACACCTTAAAGTCCATTTTGTAAAATAGAACACTTTGTGTCATGTACTAGAATCAAACCACTGTACTAACGTACTAAAGTGCTGGCTGAATGAAAGGGAACGAACTTGTCCCCGAGCACATAACATTAAAACGACCTATGTTTCGAGTTTCGCTGTATCACAAAGGTTTAAAGTCCAATTTTGAAAGAGTATGCAACGAGTCACCAGCTGCGTTCTTTTACATCGAGTGATGTCGTCGGACTTTGCTTGTAATCCGCTTTCTGATATGTTTTGAGGTGGTCGTCAAATGATCTTACAAAGCCGTTAGAATATCACGGCTGATGAACGTCGCCCCTACAGGTTTTCTATGCATTTTGACAGTTGACTCCTCGTGCAAATTATGTAATTTAAGTCATATTATAAATGGTCGTTATAGCGAGTCGCCCTGCTCGGAGCGTCGCTCGACGTCGGCTCATGACTACGGAACGCAGCTAGAATGAACAAGTGACGTATTTTGCGAGATGCCAAAGAACTCGACTTTTTTCTCTTATGTTTGGGTTCCACACGTAGTGTATTTAGGCAGTGTCAAGTATTATAATACTAAATAATATAATAATATTCCAGATGTAGTATTTCACAATTAAAACAAATCTCAATCATAGCCTAAGTCAAGCAAAGAAAGTCACGGTCAAGTCCACGTCATGCCCGAGTAAAGTGGTGAGGACTTTAGAAAAGGTTTCTATGGAGTTTTGGAAACAACACGAAGAGTCACGTTTCACGACATTATACTATTCACCCGCACTCGTGCACGAAATACGGTTCGTGGTTGCGCAGCGGCTGAGTTGGACCTAGCTTGCCTGGGATGGTAGTCTCGACTTTTTGACGATAACGATATCGGTTGATGAAGCGCGAACAGTCTAGGATTTTACGTGAGTGCGGTCTGTTGCGAGGATGGCCGCAACTAAGGTAAAATCAGCGAAGAACTCTACTTAAGCCAGGAAAAGTGTCCCAATTACTATTTCTGCACAAAAACTTGTAATAAATAAATGTTTTTGATGTATAATATTATGCATGCTGAGCTTTTTATTTAAGTATTTCTACAATTAGTATGATTTACAATATTAATAATTAAATTACAATACTGAAATGTACTGCATAAATACCGAACCATATTAATCTAATATGATAATATAAACAGATTTCAGAAGGTCAATCAAGGTGTGTAGCAATGAACTATAGTACAATTGAACTAGAATACTGTACTAGTACATTTCTCCATTTGTACTAGTACGGAGCGCTCCGCTTGGTGAACGATTAAGCACAAGCCTACATCTTATGAAGTCAGGCGAAACATCTCGATGTTTTTGTCGTATTATAACGACGCTAAGGTTAACATTGTTTAGTCAATGACTGGATGAGAGCTGCTTTCTGTCTGCGGATCTCACCACCGCGTTTTAAGTGCATAGTACGCCATCTAGTTTGTTTTATAAGAACCGAATTTTATTCTCTATTCCGTTCGACCCCTATATCTTTGCAACCCCTTGACCGATTAGGCTCATACTCGAACTTGAAAATTGTATTGTCATGAACTACTTGCCTGGAAAATTTCATGAAGATCAGATCAACGGTACGCAAGTTATCGTCGGACAAATATACACACAAACATACATACAAATGCCGATTTGTTCCCGTAGACGCTGAGACCTCGCTTCGCTCGGTCAATTAAGCTGGGTTTGTTTGGAAAGGGAGTAAATAATAAAAATTATTACAGTCATTATAATAACTAATTAATCAAGAATCATTTTTTCAAAACTGCCCTTTGGAGAGGCGGTCGCCATTTTCCTGTTTTTCGGCATGAGGCAGAAAATGTTCGCCAAATAATATGGTACTTTTAGAGACTCTCTACGTTATTAATTATTTAAGAATAAACAAATTGGGACTGCCGCTACCCGCAAGATAATTACCAAAGATAAATATATCGTTTTACAATACACAATTATAATACATAATTGGATTTTTGGGCGGTTTTTTATTATAACAAACCTGTAAAAGGGCCTTTGTACTGTCATAATTGGTTGTACGGTCGGAAACAAACAAAAAACATTTTTATTTATCGAGGAATGGACAAACGACAACGGGGAGGCGAATTTTGGTGCTTAAGCGATTTCAGATAGAATAGACTATATTGCCGTCTAAAGCCGTGTAAAGCCGTGGTAGCTCAGTGGTAGCAAGTCGCATCACTTACATGGGGTCGTGGGGTCGAACCTATGATTTCGTTGGAACGTATGTACGGATATATATAAAGCCTACATATTTCTGGAGAAGAAATTCGATGGCGTTTGTCAATCCGCCAACCCACACTGGGCCAGCGTGATGGATATGGCCCATCACATCATATTTGACCACATATTAGTTTCGCACATTTGCGCCGCTTGTGCTGCTCCGCCGAATGAGTAGTATAGTGGCTACTCAATACATTATTATTGTCTATCTTGCTTTACCAGTATGTGTAAGGAGTCATCAAGAAAAGTAGCGGTTTCAAAAAGCGTTACCAAAACAAGTCTCGAAATGTTATAGCGTTCTGTTTATTTGATAGGTTACTGTGATAGTTCGGTTTTCGAACGTCACTTTTTTGCTGTCTGTAGCTTTAATCTCCTTTGTTTTGTTTTGTAGCTTTGATGTTGATGATTAATAAGATGAAAACTTTTTTGGCAGTCTGCATGAACTTTAAAAAAAGTTTTTACGTGTAAAGCGTCAAAGGAGCTCATGAAGTTGTCTTTCGTCTTGTTGTTTTGGTTTTGTTGATGTGTTTTGGCTATTTGGCGCTCGTTTGATTCATTACAAATCGGCCTAAAAACTGGAATCCTTTCACTGCTTCTGGCGCTGAATACGACGACGTACAAATAACTCATGTATTAATATAGTAGTGGTATGGCTCTTCTGCAAAGTCCGCCTGGGGCAGTACCAGACCTTTGCCAGTTATTCAACCGCCAAGCAGTAGTGCGCAAATATTACTGTATTCCGGCCAGCGTAATTACTGGGCATAAATAGATTTAACATCTAATATCTCATGGTGGCGAGCGCGCTGCTTGCCGCTCATGGTTTTGAATTAATGAAGTTCAAAATTCTGGATGGCTCTGAACTATTGTGGGCAGGCATGAAGCTTAACATCAGGTGAGCGACTTGCTCGTCTCGTCACCAAGTTAAATTAAAAAAAAAACCTTTCTGTCGCCGAGTTATGAACAATTATCTGGTCGCGCAGAGTGTGCTTAACTGCGGTTTTTTTTGTCGCTTATTTGTCAGCTTTTGACCAACAGCTCGCCTGTTGGTAAGCGAAGACGATGCGAAGATGAAGCACGCAGACTTAGATTTACTTCATTATACAGATCCTGATCAGAAGATATCGATCAAACTCTTTTCGTTGGCAGACACAAAAAAAAAGAAACAACACTCTCTGGCATGAGTTGTTCCATTGAAATCACGGCGATGGCGACGTTGTTCAATAACATTGGCACTTCTCATCAGGTGAAATTGTAGTCATAGTTGTGCGTAATCCCTGAAAAAAGGGATATATTAAATTAAAACAGAATAATTCATGCTAAGGTAAAACTGGTACCCAATGTTTTGCATTATACCTCTGGAAACTCAAGATGGTAATTAAAAAGATTGGAATAGCTGTAATGAGGACGTTGGTGGTAATCATGGGTATTACACTGACGCGAAGATGAAACTTGTTTGTGAGAATGTGAAACTCGTTAAACGTGTACCTAATTATTACGTTTAATTTATTTACGTCTCACAATAAGAACAAGTAAGTATATACTCGTATTATGAATCACACTAATTGAATAACAAATTTCGTACTAATAACATAGAAAAAAAAAAGGAGATTTATGTGATTTGTGTGTTTATTTTGATGTGAAGGTTTATGTGTGTTGTATGTTTGTCCTAACTGCATACTGGCTGAAAGAATTTAACACTGTAATACAGTATGTAGTACAGTATGCTGTTATATCTTAAATTACCAGGTAAGTGGCTTAACTCTTTATTCTGGGAATAAATCTAGTAATTTTTTTCACTTATATTTTGCCTTCATAGATTGTTGTTTCCAGCCAGTGTCAAGTTTTGTAATATTGCAAGTGAAGTAAAATATTTCACAGTTAAAACAAGTCTCAGTCATAGTCTAAGTCATGTAAAATAAGTCATGATCAAGTTCAAGTCATGCCCCAGTAAAGTGGTGAAGATTAATAGAGGCTTCTGTAGTGTTCTGAAAACAACACGGAAAGTCATGTTTCACAACATTATACAACGTATTTGCCAACACTCGTCCACGTTCAAGAATATTTTATGGATAAAAATCCATTTTTATCACATGAACACTCGATATTACACAAGTTTTGGAAAGTAATACAATGACGCGACATGTCTTCTTCACGTTCCCGCCTAAACTCGAATAAATCTAGTTATTACACAAGCTAATTTATTATTTTAATTGTTGGTAGATTTTCTATATCTAGATAATAATATAAAAGGATGTACCTATAAGGCTAGCCTCGGGATTTTGAAAACAGATTAAGTCTATTGCTGTCTTTGTCATTTGCTTAGTGCCAGACAAAGGCAGCATTAGAAATAATCTGTTGTCAAAGTTTATAAACGTTTCAGAACCCCGAGGTAAGTTGTGTAAAGCTGTGTATTTTGGCCGTGTCTTGCGACAAGAGAAATACTAGAGAAGATATATACTTTTCCACTCATTATCACATGCAGGTAAGAAATAAGCAAGAAGACAAAGCCTTGGTTGCGCATCTACAGATAATGAAATAGGATAACCTGCGTCGAAAATCTTCATCATCTTCGTCGCTTTGTAGATAGTTTTCTGAGCTTGCGGCCCACCTGCGGCAGTGGAGACTTGGAGAGGCAGCCCTCGTTCAAATGATTAGCCCAAGTTTTGGTCAAAATGATAGTGCCTATTACCTAATCTTTCAAAGAATTTGTATGAACTCTATGCCTTTAATTCTACAGACACAAAGCCTACTAACCAGCAGCGGTACCAAGCAGCCAGCAAACTTGATGAGCTATTTTAACCCGGAGTTTCTAAAACTCAAATAACTCTGAAAACTTTTTAATTTTCTCGATTTTCATAGCTAACCTAACTAGAGTCGTAAAGTCAATCCCGCTGGTCGATGGACTCACTTCAAACTTTAATTGAACCGGGAGAGGCTTAGAGATCCGTGTTGTGCAAACAGAGTGAGCATATACAGAGCTTTCTGCACTCTCATTCAGTCATTCATACTTCCACTTCCATTATACTAGCTACCAGTGGTTAAGTAGCTCCACCCTCTCCCCCCTTTCAGGGACTAGGAAAGCATTAAAACCGTCGTATCGTATCGTAGCAAAAAAGAGTTAAAAACGGTTTTAAAAAATAGCGTCCTATTTTTTTAAACATTCGAGCCTAAATCAGCCATCTTTGATGAATACTCAACTAATATTACTTTTATTTAAAACAAAACGAGTTGAGTGTGAAACTGGAGTCTACTTAAAAGTTTACTAGATGTAGCTGGCTATGTTAATCTTCATCAGCAATCAAAACATTCTCCACAAAATGGCAACTTTACACACTAAAAACTCGGTCTATGATACTGATACTAATAGTTTATTTCTAACATAGTTACGGAACCTGTACCATAAGCACGTCACAAGACGCACTTGTAAATTTTTACCAGTTTATTTTTATTGCGGAAACTTTTTTTTCTTTAAGCCTCAGAACAATAAGTAAAGCTTGTTTAAATATCCCATTTACCGGCCTAACCTCGAGGCGTGTTTAGGTCACATCCACCACGGCCCAGTGTGGGTTGGCGGGTTCACATACGCCATCGAATTTCTTCTCCGAAATATGCAGCTATCCTTATCCTTAACGATATTGAAAAAAAAATAGCACTATCCCGAGAGAACTGTATCCTCAGATTCAGATCGGTTATTGTACACTCACTTTGAAAATTAACTTACGCAAAGTAGCACCCGAGACAATGAACATGTTTTCCTCAAATAAAAGTACCGACATGATTCCTTGCCCCATCCAAGACAGAATCTTATTCAAACCCCACACAGAATGTACATTTTTTTCTTTATTAGAAACAACGCGAAAGAAGACTGAATGTTAAAAGTTTGAAAACATTACAGTGCAGTGGTTAGTAGAATTGCATTACTGAAAGACGGCCTCAGATATCGTAACGAAACTTCTTTTATTACTTCTAGATGATCATAAGACGGAACCTTGTTTAAACTTGCTCCGTAAAATGAATAGAGAATCTCGGAAGTGCTTAGAATAACTACTTTCGCTAGCTCAACTTACCCGTCCCGGGGATCATCATCATCATCACCTGGCTTTACACAACTCGAGGTCTTTTATGCGAATATAATAAATTGGGAAATTAGGATATGCTGAAAAAAAAATCAAAAGATAATCAAAAGATACTCGACAGTAGATCAGTTGAAGTAGCCCTGGACTCTGATCAGTTTTTGTGGATGGGTGCACGCTGTAATGGCATGTAGATTGTAGGTATAATTAATCTGTTTCACTAAAAATAATTCCTGATCATAAAGCCTAATTTATAAATCTGCTACGAAGCAAAATGTCTAAAGACTAATGAGCCAAATGCCTGGTCTCTATTCACGCCCAATAGAAGCCCCAAGCTATTCCAACGATTTTATAAGATATTTTTGACAGTAGTAATGCTAAGTACAGTTCTGTAGACTCGGTTTCTTATTACTTCAAGTAGCACCAACTACCAAAATATCCCTTGTATCTATTATCCTCTCCGTCAAGTCTAATCTAGTCGAACAAACATAATCCCAAAATCAAATTACACTACCCCCCACCGCTCTGTACTTTAACAACAGTATAATCAATAGATCAAAGGGGCCCTTCAGCGCCAGGTCTCTCGTGACACCATCATCCACAAGAATATGAAATCAGTACAATAGCTTCAACATGATACCTACACATGAAGGGATGGGAGTGAGCTGTAAGTGCAGAGGTTCATTTTGACTTGACTATATCTATATTTTATACTTTTCCCATCGTCGATAATATCATCTTGGCGACGCCCTTGATACATATTCATTAATTAGCCTGCGTCAATCTTTAAAAATGTCCTGTCGTGCTCTGGACTCACTTTCGAAAACTACCTTCTTGAATCTTGAATTGACTGGCTTTGGTGACATTCTTGAATCTTGTACTTGTCTTCTTGTGGCTTTGGCGATCGTATTGTCTCTTTACTGGATTTGGCGACCTTCTCGAATTGACAGTGTAAGCTTCCAACTCACACCTTATGAGGTATGCAGTCGTGCTACAGATAACTGACTGGCGCAAGTATTTGCAAGTATTTGTAGATAGAGTGTACATTTCTATAACTATGTTGTGTCGACAGGTATGTCCGATTTTTTTTTTCTGTTTTATAAAGGCAATAACAAAAAAAAATAAAAAAAAATATTAAAAGAATGTCCTCTCACCATAAGCAAACACAATACAATTATAATTTTTGAATATGTATCTTAGTGATCTACGCCTACCTTTACTAATGTGCGAGAGGGTCTTAAACGAGAGAACATCGTATGTCAAGAGAAGACCTTTGCCACCGCTTTCTACGGAACGTCGTGAAGTTTCCGGGTTCGCTCAACTGTTAACTTCGATCCATAGTTGATGTGCCGAAATTTATTTTGGCAGCTCCCGGGGCATACATTTATGGTCCACAAAAAGGATTAGAAAACTGCACTCGAAGTGAACCAGCTAATTTGATTATTTTTAACTCATTGTGCTATTATGTATTACGTATATGACATCTCACTACATTCCAATGTCCCGTGTAGCTTTATTTATTACTTTTATTATTTATAGGCTAGCGTTTGACTGCCATCACGTCTGATGTTAAACGAGAATGCAGCCTACGATGGAGCACGCTTGCCTAGAAGAAACCTATTCACTCGCGACTTGAAGACATCCAGATTATAATTATCAGATTAATTAATATAGTAGCCGTGGTACATGTGCAATACTGCACTCACTGTCGCTAGAAATATAAACTATATTCGCATAATGTGCCCGGGTTGTCACGTAGTAGACACACGGATTAATTATGCGAATAATACACAAAACTTGATCACACAGCGAGCTCAAGCGTGTGACTGAATGAAGTGTGGCATAGTTACCATTGTTGAATGGGACAACGGACTGCTCTACAGTATGTAGTACATAATAGCTAAATGTTTTTACACGACTTTTAAAAAAGGAGTCAGTTGGTTTTCTAATATTAAAATTATTGTTTGAACCGATCTAAAAAAATGTTTTGAGTGGTATTACACGGCTAAGCTATTCAATATAGGTTAGAATAAAATAATACTTCCAATGCCTATAATATATATGGCTTAAGCCTTTGAGATATTGCCTAATCCCACACTATTCAACATTATTTTCCTGAAGAACCCGGGATAGCCCCGGAACTAGCGTCCGGTATAGACAGAACAAGATATAAGCGCGGACGCTGCACGCATGACAAACCTCCTGACGAGGGCCGAAGTAGGCATTATCTCATAATTTATATTCCACTACGCATTAATGTTTACCTGCTAGTTTATTACGGAGCGGGAGGATTATCTGGCCGTTACTTACACCAAACAGAACAGAGAATGGAAAATTACAATTCTTCACACTCACCCACTATAATTGTTTCAGGGATACTATGGAACACACAGAAATATATGTATAATTAGGACCCACACCGGAGCAGATATAAGAATAAAATTAATCATTAATATCTGCCAGTACCCTTGTTAGCCAGTTCTCTTTCTAAGCTAGATGTGTTTACCATCCTCAATGACACCGTCACTAAGCATCAGGTGAGATTTTAACTAAACGCTACATAAAAAAGTTTTTGTGGAAAAAAGTATTATTCCAGACAAGCTTTTATAAAATTCGTTATTGGTACAGTAAGCTGATCAAAATGAGTCCAAACTTCATCATACTGTTACTTACTGAGGAGTAACCACCACCGTTTCCACCGTCTGTTTTCCACCTTCGGCATCCATCATCAGATCAGCTCGCTGTCATAATATTGTATTGTCATCGGAACTTGAAAGGCATGCAAAATTTAAACGCAATTGAACAAGGGAACTGGTCTAAAATTGATTTGTAAGATTTGACCTTAACATAAATACATACATGCAAACATCGCAAGTTAAATAAAAGGTTGTAAAATCAAAACTTTGAACTTTAAGGTTACATTACAGTGTTAAAATATCCGGTCTAACAGGCCGCAGTCACGTACCCGGCGGGCGGTCTCCCAGGCCCGCGTAATGACGAATATTATCACCTCGCGCGTGTCTGTCAGACCACCTGCTCAACTCACCTTCGTATTGACTTGAATTACTTTGAGTTATGAAGAGAATTACCGCGTAATGATGGCGTTTAATACAACTTAATGGAGAATTTGAGTTTTAATACAGAATTAATTATAGTACCAATAATACTGTAGAATACTGCCCAGAGGAAGGGTAATGTTATTCGGATATGTATTGTGTACGTGTGTCTGTTCTTAAACTAGGTACTTTATTTGCGTAAAGAGCGCGGGGGATAATTAAAAAGATGGGAAGATGACATAAAACCATCGCCGAAAATGTAAGGTCATTGGTCAAGGAAAGTCGAGAAAACCAGGAATGGAAGAAGCCGGAAGAGGACTCTGTCAAATTGGAGCACACGAATACAAGTATAGTGTCGATATGTTAGAATTAAATAAAATTAAGGAAAGTGAATAGTATATCTGAAATAAAGGCTATTGTTATTTTATTATTATTATAAACGGCGATAGATTTTGGAGTGGGATATGTCGTTAGGATCGTGTGCGTTCCATTGGAGATCCCGGAGCCCTCGGTCGAGCACCAAGGCAGGCCACCGGGGGGGTTTTAGTGGGTATAATCCCACATAAGCCGGCTGCACCCCAAAGCAGACGGGTATCTAGAGAAGATTTCCGCCTCGGAAAAAAAAAGATGGATCGTCATGCTTTGTTGTAGTTGGACTTTTGTTTTCTTTTAATATTTCGTGCCGAGCTGAGACCTAGCGACCCGTATTTTGACAGTCCTTGAACTGATTGTGCTTAAATTCAAACTTCAAAGTTTAAAATATCTATAAAAATGAACTACTTGCTTACAAACTTTCTTGAAGATTGGATCAACGGATCACAAGCTATCTCTAGACAAATCCTCCCTCTGTCTGTCTCTCTGTGTAGGTGTCTTTCGCGTTATCACGGCTAAACGGCTGAACGGATCGAGTTGAATTTTTGCATGTTAAAGGTGTATAGGAGACGGACATAGGCTACTTTTTTTTGTTGGTCCACGCGAACGAAGTCGCGTGTAACAACTAGTAATGTATATATATGTATATATGTAATATGTACATATGTAATATGTATGCTTGTGTATAAACAAGCATACCTACAAACACCGACTTGTTTCCGTAGATTCGAATACCTTCGCATCGCTAAGCAAATTACTCGCTTGGTTCACTTGGCATTAAAATGTGGATCGCAATCGTTCATTGAAATGGGTGCATGCCATGATTTTCTTTGCGTTTATACCAAAATCCAAATTTAGACAATTGGTTAGGTATAGGTAATATGGTTAGGTAGGTATTATATTATGATAAGAAATATACATGTTAGCGAAAACGTTTGCATGAAACCATTTGTGTATGCTAATTCCCTGAATTGTGTATCAATATTCAATTAAGTCTACCTCTCCAAATAACTAACTTCCATCTGATAGGACGATACTATCTTGAAGCGTACTGAGCGCACCGAGCGACTGTTATCCATCGAGTTGTCGATTCGTAGCATTATTTAGAGGTAATCTGCCTTACTGCGACTCGTATATCTAATCGTTCCTGTGGATTAATCTCGAGAATTGCGTTCGAGCGGCCATTTCACAGTGCGCCGGTTTTGTAGATGTACTGTTTACGCGCAAGCTCACTTAGAAGTCTCCACTCCTCCAGAGCAATTTCAACCTTAAAATCCTATTAATGTCATACAAACCATAAAAGTTCGCACTCGACTCTCACGTTTTCTGCCATCGTCGTGCAAAACGTCTCGTTCTTTGAATCGTAGGTTGTATTTTCTCTGAAGTAGAGCGCCCGCTGGAAGACGCAGCGTAGGTAGGCCTCCCACTAGGTGGACTGAAGATATTGAGAAAGTCGCGGGCAATTAGTGCCTGCAAGTGGCACGTTGTCGGTCGGTGTGGTGGTCTAAGGTGGAGGCCTATGTTCAGCAGTGGTCGTCTTCTGGCTGATGATGATGATGATTGTGAGAGCGCCCGCTTCAGCGTCACTTCTAATGAGAAGGGAAAACCGCCTGGGGTAGCATCACACCTTCACTGGCTATTCAATCGACAAGCAGTAGTGTGCAAACTTCATCGTGTTCCGGATCGAAAAGCAATATTTCCAGCGAAATTGCTTGAGCGCCTTGATGGTCTCGTCACACTAATAATAACACGAAAGCTTTCGTACTGCCAAGTTTATTCTTTTGTTAAGCCTTATCTGACAATAAAAAAATTGGCCATAATATTAATAATAATATTAACAAAAAACCTCTAAAAAAAATGCACTATCGAATGTGATACAACCAAATAGTACTTTCTAAATGCAAATGCTTGACTTATTGATGAAAATACTAAAATCGCTATATCGATCCCTTTATCAAAACTGAATTTTAATAAAGATCCAACCAATCTATGTAGCTCTTTACAAATATTTTTTAAATGAATATTAATAACAATTTTGGTTCATAAATGACGGAGTTCTGAGGTAACAAACATAAAAATAAAAACAATCGATTTGAGAACCTTCTCCTTTTATGGAAGTCGTTTAAAAAATAGGTCACAACTTACAAGTTACAATTAATATTATTAAAATAAAAACGAAATACCCGACTTTAATATGCAGTTTTTGTTACTCAGGACATACAGACGCATCCAACGACACCTCATTCGTCAAAATAGGTCAAGCTGTTTTTATCTGTGAGGCTACAGGATCAAGAACATACAAACATACCTACTTACATGCACCGCAAAAATATTACCCTCCTGCTTGGGCAGTCGAGTAAGAAAAAAAACACATTTTATATGATTGTTATTTATGGTAACTAGTTGTAACCCGCGACATTGTTCGTTTGGATCTAAAAAACTATTCTGTGTCCGTCTTTGTGATTTATTACGTGCATTTGTTGACGTTTTGTATGGAGTGATTTGTAATGTAGGAAGCTCTGAATCGCGCATGCAAACTTTTTTCTTTGAGACGAACATATTCATTTTTTACCTCGAACCTTTATTGGTCCTGATACGACTGCGGCTATATTTCTCTGAATTATTTAGTATTAGTATTAGTTAGGATTTCGTGTGTTTTAATTTCAACAAAATTCAACAGTTCGTACAGAGTAATATTCAACAGTTCGTACTGAGGGGTTCTCTTTGATATGGCAGTTCTGAGAGTTTGCTTTTTAAATTTTATAGATTATTATAAGATACATATACATACATAACCATACTTCATATAATATAACACATATTGTATATTATATATTGTTATTTTTATAGTGAAGTATGATTATCTGTTCTCCGTGAAAATAGTTTCATTGATTCCTATGACGTCATTTCCCATATTATATTAACTTCCTTAAATACACGGACACTTAAGCCGCAGTGTAAAAGTTTCGTCGCTTTCTTACCGGGAGATACCATTCCTTTTCTGTCTATGTACAGTTAGAGACAGAAATCACAGACTTAAACAGTGTAGACGTCATAAATAGTTTAATTAAACAAATAATCTTAACTGAATCACTGTAGTTCTCACATCCTGCTTGCTTCGGAAAATGAAGCAGTCATTAAAACTGCCTTAAACGAAAACTCATAACAGTGTGCCTAGTGCGAGTTCTTCCAGTTGCGTTTACTTATTCGATCAAAATAGCGTTAGGTATTTGATTTGATATTTTTAAATCAATTGAATTTTTGAATTTAATTGAATTTTTATTGAATATTTTTTTGGTTTGGTATTTGGATTTGTATGAAGTAAAAGCCTATTAAGCTCTTATTTCATACAAATCATAGTTAACGTTGACGCGATCGAATATGACTCTGGTGCTAACTAATCATATTATTAATACTCTAATCATATTAATAAAACGATAATCATTCCCGACACTGTACTGCGCTTTTTAACCTAAAATATGAATTTGCTTGATTTCACTCCAAACTTGGCCATGTCAGAAGATATATAGAATAAACATTGTGATATTTGAGCCAGTCTGTCTAAAGAGTAACTTTTTAAGTAGTGCGCAATTTTTTATCAAATAATCAGTATCATCAATATACCATATTTAATCAATAAAGCAATACATTATTTTTTTATTCAATGTTGACCACGAAATGTCGTTAAACGTATAATACAATAACTACCTACCCACTCCTCGCTGTACGGAGCGACAAGAAGCGACGTAGGTACATATATCTATTGCTGTAGCTACTTTCGTTCGAAGTTCTTTCGTTAATAAATTAGGACCAAGGCGGGTAAAACAAAAAAAAAAACAAACGTATCCTTTAATTTTCAACAATCTTAAAGTACATAAAATTTGCACACTACTTAAAAAGTTACACTATATATTTTTTTTTTCATTTTAGATTATCAATCTTTCTCCAGAAATCAATCAGATTGGATTATACTTTTTTCTTTTATATTTTTTTTTGTGATAAAGACGTCACAATGAAGCTTGTTAAGCATACACGTGTCAGTTGTGGATAAATTATTATAAATTGAAGATTTATCACACCATAAAGGTGCAATACAATGACTTATCACACCCTATGGCTGCAGTACAATGACTTATCACACCATAAGGGTGCAATACAACGACTTATTACATCATAAGGGTGCAATACAATGACTTAGCACACCATAAGTGTGAAATACAACGACTTATTACACTATAAGTGTGCAATATAACGACTTATTACACCATAAGGGTGCAAAACAATGACTTTTTCGCACCCTAATGAGGAAAGCACCTTACTGTTATCACTGAACATGACAATTTTATGCCATTATCAGAACTAGAGTGGATTCTTCAGGGCAGGTTTGTGAAGTCCAAAACACGGCATATGCCAAAGGTCTGGGTGCTTTTGGGAACCAAAAAATCAAATGACCTTGATATCTTTTTATCATGTTAGATTTTAATTCTAATGATTGTATTTGTTGAATTCATCTCTGTTTTGTATTTATATTATGCTTGAAATAAAAACATTTGTTATTTTACTGGCATTAGCGGATTGTTCACAGTGTGACAAATCCAAGACAGTTTAAGCGACATCTTGAATCATCTACAGCTATATTCTTTATAGACACTCGATAGCTGTAGTATTAGTAGAGGCAACTAATTAAGACCTAGACTTAATTAACGAAAGTCGATTCCATTTCGAAGCAGGTAAAGGGGCAGGGGGGGGGACTGTAGGAAGAGTCACGCGCGATTGAAACATATATGACGTATATCTGGCGGCGATGGCCATCACCTGTTATGCCATGAACGAAAAAAACAAAAGCAATTTTGCTATTACTATTCGAAGATACATTTTTATTTTGGGGAGTATTATATAATAATATATTTTGAACGGTATCCCACCAAATCAAGTTGCAATTTGTGCATAAATTTTGTAATTGCGGGTAGTAAATGTAATGTAGTAACGTATTCTCTGCAATTCTCTCCACTGCATGTAGTATGACGTGATATCCATATAACACGTCATACTGTCAATTCCATGAATTACTTACATTACTAGTAGACATGGAGATTAATTGAAACTGGATTTGATGTATTTGAGGGCTTAGTCGCTCTAGATCTAACTACCAATACTAAAGTATTCGTAGCGACGTAGCTTTGAGCTCCCACACTCGTATTACGCTACTAAGTCATTATTTGCTATATTTTCGTAGCGTGCCCTGCAGGCCTAGCACAAGCACAGGGATAAAATGTTGTTTACCATATTTATCCCGCGAGAATGAAATGGATGTCTCCATTTTCTTGCTTTGTCACGTGGACGCGAAGATAACACGGTTGAATTTAACTTTATCCCGGCGCCCGTGCTAGGCCTGCTGTAGGAGCTATCAAAATAAACCACAGGATAAAATTTTAACAGGACAGGATTTACGTGTGTTGAGCGTTTTATTTCAACGTAAAAATACTCGGTGCAAAATTAAACTAGCACAAATAAAAGCAAGTAAATTAGCAAACAATGGTGGACCAACAATCAAGCGCGTGGCTTTCGCGTCACGTCTCATAATTCTGTCGGGCTTTGTCGCAAGGCAGCGAGTTGTCGCGCGACCAACTCTTAAATAATACGTGCTCCCGGTACGAAAGATGAAGGCGGTGGATAACGGTGATGTAGATTCCACCTTATCGAGTCTTTTGCTCAATGACAAGAGTTATATTGCTCCATTTTGAAGCGATTAATTTGCTTTCAATTTTATTTCAATGAATATCTCTTCGAAATAATAATATTATATTTTTTGTTCAATATATTGTTTTGTTTATCAAAATACTTCGCTGGCAGTGTCTAGATATGTCTTGAAATCTTTATTTCTTCGGTTTATACAAATAGAAAATATTTCATAGAAAATTTATGTGACGTTTTTATGAATCTTTTTGAATGGAATGTGTGTGAAGTTCGCTGCGATTCAAGCGTTCTGACGTTTGCTTCTTACTGCTGTGGTGTTGCTATTGTGCGCTCGATGCTCTGTGCTGTGTATCGAATTTGTCAAGCCGTAGGAGTGTGTGTGCCGTAGGATGCCTTGCCTTGGTGCAAATCGTTGCCACATATGCTCGGCTTCAACAGTTTGCACAATTTTACATTTTTAATTATTTGCATAATTTTCGAGAAAGATTTGAAAATATTTTGTCGATTCCCAATTTCCGCAAGCAATAAGTATTTGTGTGAGTTCAATCCAATAGCGAAATAGCGATAGCAAGCCAACCAAAGCGATCGATAGGTAAGATGGTGAACGGTTTGCCTTTCTTCGCTTTGCCAAATACCAAGATTAAGTACTGCGCATGAAAGTATACCACTTCTAATACCCGAGGACTTGCGATTCGGGCCGCGACCGACTCTATATCCTACTCACTACTGTAACATAAACTTGTTTGGGACTCTCGAGATAGAAAATTGTATGATGCGATGTGTAATATCGAGTTATTGATGATATATAAGTTTTGATCGTGTCTGAGCTTTCGAGCTAAGCTATGAGTTTTGATTTGCTCAAATTGAAAATGACTTTTTAAGGAACGGAAGGTAAGAAAAATAAAAATCAGCATAATATTTTGGCCGTGTTTGCGTAAGCAGATAATTCGGTTCGACAATTGACAGTAGCTTATTTTTATTGTTTTCGAGTTGCCCCAAGTTGCCTCGAGGCTTCCAACTAGTACAACAATCGCTTTATAATTTAACTATTTGTGGGTTTTGTATGACTAACAATAAACTGATCCATACAAAACACGCACGCTACCGTTGTTTACCCATTCAGAAGTCGAATAGACACTATAGCCTGTGCAGGCAATTTAGCGTTTGCCGCGGAAGTAAAGAATAACACACATTTTCTTCTTACATGATTGTAGAACCAACTTCTCATATTAATCACACTAATATTATAAATGCGAAAGTGTATAGGTATATAAGTAGGTAAGCAGGTAAGTGTGTTAGTTCCCGTTCAACTCTTTAACGGCTGAACGGCTAAACGGAACGGTTGAACGAATTTACCTTGTTATTCGGTTTTCAATGCTATCAAGTTCAATATTATTAATTGAATATTCTGTTTGTAATTTTTCTTTGTTATTTCTTAATTCTGCAATTTTATTGTGTTTATTTGTAAAATGACTTGCTCAATGTAACAAAATGTTATAAGGCTAATCTTTTTTCTTTTTCTATTTCTTTAGCAAACAGCGCTGATCTTCCGTTGAAGCCGTTCAGTGAAGTATTTGTGTGTATTTATGTCCGACGATAACTTGCGATCGGTCGATCCGATCCTTACGAATTCCGAGCAAAATCGGTCACGCGTCCTAAAGTTATGGTGGTTGCAAGGTCTCTGTTCGGTGAGACCTGCTAGTCTATACCTTATATCACTCGTGATACTCGATATGAGACTATACATAATAAACAACCACAGATCACATCCTAGATACAGCATTCAGGACGCTCGAAGCTCACCACGGATCAGTCTAAATACACTTATAAAAATTACTTTGATTAGTTGATTTTTAGGCGCGAGTAGGCGTAACTTTGAGATAGCCTTTGGTCGCACTCCCCGCGACACGCACCTTCCTCAAACTTTGGTGCCTTTTATAGGAACAACGAATTTCGAAATGCGTTATCTAGTGTGATCTGTGTATACAACCCACAGTTTAAATGTAATTGAATATACACCCCGGGAGATGTATGTACATCTCCCGGGGTGCTAAATGCTAACCCCGCTTAGTAATTTCTGTTCTACCCTCTAATTCCGCCCCTTCTCTTCATTAAGACGGGTATAAATTTACCACATCCACTGATTCCTTCGTGTACCTTATCTAACACATACCAATACGGTTGGCTTATGCCTCGAAGTTTATACAAATATATCTCAAAACGAGTGGATAGACACCTTGAGGACAGAGCAAAAGCTTTTACCTAATAACTTTAAAAAGCATTTTAAATCGATTTTTATGCGAGACATTTGATATTGTCTCATCGAAATAATAATAAATATTGGTGGACGTTTTTCACACATAGCGCCATCTAGCCCCAAACTAAGCAAGCTTGTACTATGGGAACCAGAACTGATATAAAACATAAATACTTTTTTTTTGTTGTAAATGCATACATAGAGTACATAATTATAAACACCCAGACTAAGAACAAACATCCATGTTCTTCACACAAATGTTTGTCCTGGGTGGGAATCGAACCCATCACCTACAGCTCAGAAGGCGGAAATCCTCCCACAGAGACACTAGGCTAGGATTACGTTTAAATAAACTTTCATTGAAACAATAACATTTTTTTTTTCAAATTCCCTAGGGCCGTGTAAGGAATCAATATTAAATTTAATTAAACAGTCTATAGTCTGTGTCTACAGATAAGGGACATATAAAAAGTACGCTTGAGCCATAATACATTATCGTCGCCAACGACTCACTGCCGTGTTTACGATCGTCACTTAAATAGACTCTAACATAGCGCAAATAGAGACGATATTACATTTGAGTCTGTTCCAGATACGCATAATTTTTATTATTTTATTAATATGAGAAGTACCGATGTACAGACACAGGTACAGGTACCTACAGAAAAAAATATCCTGTTATTAGTTACTTTTGGGTCAAACGCTTAATTGATTGAGCTAATAAGCGTACTGCACGGCCACTTGCAGGCATTATATGTCTACAAGAGGACTCCTGCCTACTTTATATGTTACTAAAACTCAGTTAAAGAAATAAATTATTATTATTATGTTTTTTTAAGAGATTCTCTTTCTCGAAACTATAGGAGTTTCGGTGTTTATGAAAACCACGGGCCTAGGCCAAGTGGAGTTCATGATGAGGATTATTATTATTATTATTACTTGCACTAGCATCAGAAGGCCCAAAAAGTTTTCGGCGTACTCTACCAGCAGAGATGGTAAGAAAAAAGGCTAGCAAAGAAGTTTCTTTTTAACTCTAAGAACATCGACTCATAAAGACGGTATTGCATTTGGATACTGTCTCAATAATCCACTGCGTCCGAGATCCGAAGAAAACGCTTTAGCGGAATACTTGCGAATTACCCACCCCCGGCTTAAATTACAAGTTTGACATTTGAAACGAGATCCGGAAAGTGCGGAGCGAATACCAGATGTGGAGCGGCATATAAGAATGTTTCTAAGGCTGTGAACGCAATGAGCAACTTTCGTACGCGGACCGACACGACATGACTCGACGCGAGGCCATGACCAAATTACATTTTTTTTTTATTGTGAGGAGACGAGCACGTCGCTCACCTGATGTTAAGCTTCACGCCTGCCCATAAACGTTCAATGCCATCCAGAATTTTGAACTTCAAAACCATGAGTGGCAATGCACTGCGCTCGTCACCATGAGATATTATATGTTAAATCTCTTTATGCCCAGTAATTGATGGAAACATTGCCCTTAAATCCGGAACACAGCAATGTTTGCGCACTACTGCTTGGCGGTTGAATAACTGGCAAATGTGTGGTACTGCCCCCAGGTGGACTCTGCAGAAGAGTCCTACCAACAATCCTATATATATCCTCAATATCCTTTTCGATAACTCGACGGGTCGATGATTTACCTAACAAATAATTCAAAGTTCTTCTATGGAACTTAGTGACGAGACGAGCTAGTCGCTTGCCTGATGGTAAGCGTCTTGCTCATAAAAGTTCAGTGCCATCCAGAATTTTGAAATTCTGCAGTTCAACAAACTGCACGGCTATGTACTAATGCGCTCATCACCCTGAGATACCTAATGGATGTTAAATCTCTTTAAACAGTGTGATGTCCCTGGAAACATCGCCCTTCAATTTGGAACACAGTAATGTTTGCTTAGCGGTTGAATGGTTATTCACCCCGTTTCCTCTTCAGAGGTTGATTTTCCAAAAACCCTGAAACATATCTTCCTATATTTTTATGCTTATTACACACACAGTTTTTCATTGGCGTAGCATTAAATATTTAATTTAAATTTTTGGAATTTGGCAAAATCCTTCACCATTACAGGAGTATTGGTTTCAAATTTTACGTTTCTCATAAGCGGTTAGATCTGTGCGTTGATTCCTAGAAAAGGGCTTGTTCTTTTATATTCTTATATACTTTATAAATATTCGGCGCTTCTGATTCTTGTATTCTACTATTACTTTTTGCATGAAACGTAGGCCTATGCTGTGACGGAACATGAACGGTTCCAAGTGTGGTCTGACCTTTATGTTGCTCTTTGAGGGTTTGCGTCGGTGTTTGATCGAATTCTTGAGACTTTTCGTTTCTTCGTGTTTGTTTCCAGTTGTGATGCCGAGTTTGTTGATTGAATACGAGGAACATTAGTAGCTGTCATAATATTGAGCGAAGGTTCGTTTGCTTAACGATATTTACTCTAAAACTCGAGTTCATAATAACGCTACAATAATAATTTCCGACTTAATGGCGCGGAAAGTAAGTAGCTTTTCGTGGCTTCAAGCCAGACTGTTAAATCAAACTGTCATTTACAGTAAATAAAGTTCAGAGTGGTCACGACGTCCGATAGCGGTCGACCTGTATACAAATATGAAGTAGTTTGGAGCGTAGACGAGATAAGCCGCTGGACAAGACATATTCAGCCAATATTCAAGCAGCGCATCTGTGACGAATCAAAAAAGCGATGGTAATCGTTTGCTATCCCGCTCGCTCGCATGGTGCGGGCAAATTGGCGCGAGTGGGACGGCAAGCGATGACCATCGCCATTAGAGTTACATAATAAGGCCCCAGGATTAAGTTATTAACTGAGCGAAGCGAGGTCTCAGAGTCTACGGGAACAAATCGGCATTTGTATGTATGCTTGTACGTTTTCTATGTTTGTGTGTATATTTGTCCGACGATAACTGCCGTACCGTTGATCTGATCTTCATGAAATTTTGCAGGCAAGTAGTTCATGACAATACAATTTTCATGTTCGAGTATGAGCATAATTAGTCAAGGGGTTGCAAAGATATAGGGGTCGAACGGAACAGAGAACAAAACTCTTTGTCGAAAAGCTGAAATTACCAAAAAGCTACGTCTAGTCACGAGGTAGGTCTTCCACGAACTAGTTTCGCCCTGTTATCCGAATAGGACAGTAGAGATCGGACTCTGTTGGCCACAGGCTGGTGACGCTCACCGCTCGTTATGGAGGTGCAATACTACAAAGAATTAGCCGTTATGGAACTAACACTAAGACTTGCCATCTTGAATCGTAAAGCCTGTAGCTTGAAATCTTTGACAGACATTATCATCTCTGTTTACTCGATAGACAAGCAAGCATCAGAATAATGAAGGTAATGTTATTATACTTAATTGTACTTTTTGCCACAATTGAGATCTGAAAAAAGTATTAGGGTTCTTAAATGTACGACTTTGTCAGAAGCCGGTTTTCAAAGACTTTGCATTACCAAATCTTTATTTTGTTATTAAAGTTTCCCTGTGACGCAAAATGTTCATTTAATTTAATTTTGTAAGTATAACCCTGATATTTGGATAGTCCATTTAATTAAGCATTTACATTGGATCTCTTTTTTTACCCGACTGTCCAGAAGAAGGTTAATGTTTTTTCAGGAATAATATAATTATTAAGTATGCATTTTCCTACTGTCTAAGAGGTTCTCGCCTACCGACTTCGGATTGATCAGCTACATTTTGCAGTTGGGTTTTTCGTTTATCTTTTAATAATAATTAATACTTTTTAATTTATGTTGTCAATTTTACAAGCCTAAAATAACAAAACGTGTTTTTTTTATTTTATTTATATATAAATATAGAATAAACAACGCTTTACACTCATATTTCCACACTAAGTTTATCTGTGTCGGGGTTGTCATGGAACACACACAAAGACAAAGACACAGCCCGGCCGGGCACCTGACCCGAGACCTGCAGCTTAAAAGGCGCACTCTAAGCCAGGAGCATCGTCGATCGTAGATTATAATTATTTTCCAAAGACTTATTTATAAGGAGAATTCTGTGTTATTTTCTTATTTTTCATTGCGGGTCACTTCCGTACACTGCACATCTGCGTCAGTTGTCAGTGTCAAGTGCAGCCAGTTCAAACGATCGACTGCCCTGATTGCCACCTACCGTCGCATCCCTACTGCAAATACTTATTTGGACGGCTATCAATGGAGGCAGTTGGTGGTGCTACTGTTAATTGGTAGAAAGTATGTAACTAACGTAATATTACCCACATTACGATAGTTTGAGTTTTAAAAATAATAGAAATAAGATGTAGAGTGCTTTTCATGAAAGAAGTTCTGCAGCAAACAGCGGAACTAATCCAATCTCTTTCAAGCGACCTTTCCGTCGCGCAATGACAGCGCCGCGTCTGGGAGCCTTTTTTAGGGTTCTGTAGTAGTACAAGGAACCCTTATAAGTTCGTTATGTTCGTCTGTCTGTCTGTCTGAATCCTTTACAGCCCTATAACTTCCAAAGTTATATACTAACATGCATGGAATTTTGCATTGAATTTTTAATAGTCTAATTATAGACCTACACTTTTAAAAAAATCAAAAAATCTCATTTTTGTAATATAAGGGTAGTTCCCATACATGTAATGTAATCTGATAATGACTTTTTGAGATAAGCTGCAAAAATTGATAAATATTTCAAACGTCCTACGTGCCTACGGAACCCTATTAAGGCCCGACATGCTCTTAACAAGTTATTTAGAAAAGCACTCAATAGCACTATTTCGTAAATCACATGCTTGTTGTGTAAATTCAGAAACAGAACTTTTTTGAACGTGTCCTACAGTTTTACTCGTAATTGACCGACTGGGCCAAGCGAACAAAAGGTTTCATCACCAGCAAAATTTGCTTTCATCTCTCCGTATGTTGGTACTCAAGTACAGGTCGTATTTTTCAACCAATCTTGACGAAACTTTGTATACAGGTTCTACAATATTGTAGTTTTTTTTTTTCGTCGGCGATTTTTGACTGAAAGAGTATTTCTCCCAAAAAGGGAGGAAGTTTGTAATGTACAGAATTTAGATGTAAAATCTATGTATCTGTATGTCTTTCTTTAAACAAACAGCATCATGGCTTAACATTAGAATGGCTCGGAAGCCTATTTTGAATTTTAATTAAAGTCCGTCTAGTTACTTATCTTGATCTGTTTCAGTACCAATGTTTGAAGTATTTTAGGTATCTTTTTACTGATGATAATTTTAGAGACGGAAAAACTTGGTGTGCTTGTCTTATTCAACCAGAACCATACTGTAGCGCTACAGAGTGCTACATTCTAATCTCTACTTCCCACTTCCTCATTTTAAAGAAATTTTACCAAAAATTCCCCGCATTTCGTTCTCAAAACTCATTTCAAAAGCTTTCCAACCTCAAGAAACCTAGTCTTTGTAACTGCCAGAATAAATGTACCTCCAATAATGAGAGCAAAGGGTAACCGAAAAGAGCACGAATGCACGAAATGTTGTGTTCTCGTACCGCAAGCCAGCGGTGAGACGGTACCACGAGAATACCTTACCAGTACAGTATCTCCACAAGGTTTGTGCTTTGTTAGATCTACTCACACAATGCTGTGTGACTATGTTATACATAGGTAGATAAACTCTTTATTATTCACACAAAAATTTACATACATTTAAAAAGAGGCATAAAAACTAGTGTAACAACAAGAGGTCTCTTCCAGGCAACCTTAGGTTATGAGGCGTGATCGCCTTGCGTCTGTTGGTGTCGAGCAAGTGGTTTTGTTGAGTGAACAATTTTATTTACGAAATTAAAATTATTGAATTATCCATAGACTGTAGAAATCAAAATCCTTTACCCATCTTTTACACCTCACCATCATTTTTATTTCCACGGTGACTTGCTCACGCATTTTCATGTAATCGAGGATAACAAATCACTCGGCCTAAATTTCTAAAAATATTAGTTATGGAGTTTTTTTCTTTTGTATATTTTTTAATTTATTTGGCAGAGAAGATCGAAACGAAAGATGAAAAAATAACTTTTATTTCGTTTTTTTTTCGTCTAATTATAAGATATCAAACAACAAGCAGTTTTCGGAAATTCACTCTCTACCTAAAATGACTTTAAAAAGTGTGTTATAATAATTATCTATTAAAAATTTACTAAGAAGACAGGTACATAACTGCTATTCAAATATTATTATTATGGAATTAAAAAAATATCAAACTTAATCTATTAATAACCAACTTGTGATGTGTTTCCTCTGCACTGTCGTGTCTTATACAATAAGAACAGTAACGCCTGTGTCAATCAACTTACTGAAAATAAATTAATATTTATAAAACAAATTACGATATTTTTACCCCTAAAATGTCTGATCAGAAAGCCTAATTTATCCTGAAATTGGTAGATATTTTTATGAATCGTTTCTGCGATATAGTTGAAGCTTTTGTCCTGCTCATCAAGTTATATTGCTAGTCCGTTTACGAACGTTGCTTACTAATTAGCCTCACGCTGTTTAAATGTACGCCGAGCTAGGTCATTATGTAGCTTGTGGCTCTATAAAAAAAACAGCCTATATTTACTATGAAACCTATATTTAACTATATTTAACTATTAGCATATATTTAACTTATTTCCAACATAATAAAATATAACGTCAAAAAAATACTTTAAGGTACCAAAAATAGTAAATGAGCACCAAAATTAACACTCCATTTTAATGTGAAATCATACCAAAATATTAAACAAACAACAGCCCAAAAAACAGTAAATGACAATCAAACTCTGAGAAACAAGTTCGGCCAATAAAAAATCGAATTTCAAAAGTTTCGTCAGTATACTTTATTTGTTAATGTGCCTACATTTTATGGCAATTATAGTAGTTTATTTAGGTAGTATTAGCTCATTAATTTGCTCTCTAGGATTTGGTGACCATTTACTATATTTGGTCATTGAATACAATTTGAAATGCAGTCAAGACTAAAACAGCTAGAAGCATTATAATTGTAGACTTTATTTTTATTATTCAGTAATAAACCTTTAGTAAACACCTTGTATTTATAACTTTTACTATTAAAACTGACGTGGTTTTGATACATTTTGTTTTAATAAAACGGGAATACTCACGCACCACAGCCCGCAGTGCAAGGCAAGACGCGCGTGTCTTGCTTAGCGTTCCTTGATAAAGGTGAATGTGATCGAAACTATAGTCGGAATAATCGACTCAATTTAACGTGAGTATTCCCGTTTTATTGAAACAAAATTGTATACACCTTGTATAATCATTGTATGTTTACAATGAACTTAACTGTTGGTAATATACAAATATTATTATTACCATTAATTAAGACCATTCAAGTATGTAACTCAGTTATACAATAAATATTATCTGAATGTGAAAAGTCTGAAAAAGTTTTTTTTAAATTAAAGCACGTCTTTTGGTCACGATGTTGTGACCTCCCTAAATATTTTTAGTGTTGCCATAAAAACCGACCTAGTCATTGCACAAGGGTAATTTTCGGACGGCAGCGAATGAAGTCCGGTCCCGCGGGGGAGATAAGCCGCCTCCAAACCGACCCAATCAAAGCAAAGTTTTAAAGAGACTGGACTAGATAGTGAGTGCAATACTTTAACGGGAATATGTTACTTTTATAGTTTTTATGTACTACTGCACTTTTTTTACTGTAGCGCAGCGACACAAGTATGGTGGATGGATAATAGGATAGATACCATCCAACAACCTTACTTCCGTGTCGAAAGAAAAATAGATGGAGTTAGTTAAAGCCGTTAGATGACAGTTACAACGAAACCACATTATCATTTGAAATTCTGTTTTGTACGATACTATAAATGATGTACATACTACAGCGAGTTTCTCCAGAGACTTTTTTCTATCTAGAAAATAAAATTTTATCGTGTTTTTTTGCTACATCTTCGAAGCAAAAAATATGATTGTGTCTAAAATAAACAAAAAAACCCTTTTGAAGCAGAGTGCATTTTCAAAAAGCTTAGACTTATCTTATTATTCTTTTATAGACTTATCTTTAGACTAGACTAGGTTTTACTTTTTTAGCTTGATTTGTTAACAAAAAAAGCGCAATATTTACGTGATCTCATTTATCCTCAACTGTTGTACCAAGTGTAGAGATAAAACTTTTCATAGAACAAACAAAGCGACATCGCAAAAACCTCACAAACTGCAGGAACTACGTATTATTTACTCTGCACTGACTGTGTATTTACTACTAACTATACTATATATTTATTGTAAGTCAAAGAGCCGCAATAGGAAACCCGCGACAGGGACTGCGAACTAACAGCTGTTGTTTACTTGTCGTCATTTATCTTCGTGCGTCTTCAGCCGACGCGAAATAAAGCAAAGCGAGCCTTGCCCGTCCTGCTTCTAGAACGTGGGACGCAGTACTGAAACTTTCAATATATTGCAGTCTTACTTCACTGCTTCTTTTCATTTCTAAATCAATCTAATCTAAACTTTGTAGTGCGGTAGGGCTCTCTTGCAGAGTCCGCCTGGGGAAGTACCACACCTTTGCCACCTTTATTCAACTGCCAAGCAGTAGTGTGCAAGCATTACTGTGTTCCGGATTGAAGGGCAATATTTCCAGCGTAATTACTGGGCATACAGAGATTTTACATCTAACATCTCAGGGTGACGAGTGCAGTGCATTGCCGCGCATAGTTTTGAACTGTTGAAGTTCGAAATTCTCGGTGGCACTGAACTGTTATGGGCAAGCGTGATGCTTAGGTGAGCGACTTGCTCGTCTCCTCACCGAGTAACATAAAAAAAATGGGTCTAAAGATCGAACATAGTTGCGTTCATCGAGGAGACCCACGTTCACTTTCGATGGACTGGTCATGATGATAAAAGAGCTAGCCATACATCATTTCTCGCGATCTACGATTGGTCACGATGGCCGGAGTTAAACTGGAGATATGCTGCGATGTAAATAAATAATGTAGGTACAGGTAATGATGATATTTTTTTGTGTTTATACAAGTAGTTATAATGAATTTCGTTGATATCCGTGTGTAAATAGTTGCATTCCTGTTTCTTATGTAACCAGGGACTACTGTGCGTGCCTAGGTTGTGTAATTTCTATGAGAAAACGGCGGTTTTGTGAAAAGGAGAGCTTTGTTTACCTTTTTTGTCAGGTAAGGATGAATAGACTGTACGCACATTTTACTTTTATTATTATAGGTTTATCGTAAGAGTGTCATTGATTACTAGAATAAGTAGTTATATTTTGTAAATAAAACATTTTTGTTTCGAATTTTTAATCAACGGACGATACGACCGTGATTGGCATTTTACAACTGAGCGCTACCGTGAGACAGATGACATTATATTGTTTTATATTGTTTTTTAAACTCTGTCATCAGGGCCACTCGGCCTGGACAAACTTTAGTAAAACTATTTTTTAAGAAACTACCGGCTCTACATAATTAAATACACATGTAGCTGATTTAATAATCTAAAGCTTGTTAACTGTTGTAAACTATTGCGTTTCTACAAAATGATTCATGGGATGAAATTTTTTACTTCGTTCTCCGTGCAAGCAATATATAACAGCCATTTTCTGCATCCAGTTTGAAAGTATTACCTCAGTTCGAGATTAAACGCAGTAATAGTACCGGATAGTAAGGCGTTTCTAGAATTTTCTATAAAGTTAACTTTATTATAGTCCTATTTCTCCGATTTTAGCAATTTCGGTCAATTTCGAACGTCTGTATATACTTTTATGATTAGCTCAGAAATTTGTAACAGAAGAGTTCATTGCTGCGCATAGTTTTGGAACTGTTAAAGTTCTAAATTTTTGGTGGCACTGAACTGTTACGGGCAAGCCTGACGCCTAACATCAGGTGAGCGAATTGCTCGCCTTTTCAGTATCAAAAAAAAAAAATATAATTTAAAAAGCAATTTAATTTAGTGGACTGCCATAGACAGTGTAGTAGCGAGGTAACTACCTCTACACTGTCTATGACATGACAGAAAAGTATTATGAAACAAAATACTTAAGGTGCAACGTTTCGCTCAGCGCGCGAAATTAAAATTTTCTTGCGTCTTTTGTCAATTACAGCTTAATTACTCATCGTAGGTTCATAAAAACTAATTTTACGATAATAAATAGATTGTTTCAAGAAATTACACCAACCAAAAATTCAAGTTGAAAGCTAGTATAAGTACATTTCTCACTAAAACAAAAACCGAGATGAAAATCAGCTTATTGAGATTCGTAGTTAAACCAATGTTATCTAGGTGATCATTTTAACCGCAATTTCTTAAGACAACTTATTTATTGTCGCAAAATTGGTTTCAATAAATCCACGATGAGTAATTAAGCTGTAATTGACAAAAAACGCAAGGAAATTTGAATTTCGCGCGATGAGCGAAACGTTGCACCTTAAGGGAGACTTACTTCAACATGTAGGATCTATTTAGAAATTAGTAAAATATAAGATTCTAAACTTGCATAAAAATGTCAAATTAATATTCTTTAATGTAATTTATTCTCAGCACAGTACGGTTGGAGCGTACACCTACGGGTAAGAGGGCGTCTGTTTTCTAAGTTGTCGAAGGAAAAAACACTTTAAACTTTTATAATTGCCGAAGTTTCCCAAAATGTCCGCTCGGGATACAAAAGGGACGTAAAAGGGACAGATAAATTTGGGCTTCGTAGCTCGGTGGAGTGGAAACACGGGATTTATTTAATTCGACGAACATGCACGATGATAAGTTCATTCTACTATTAATGAGATGCACTGAAATTAAAATTAAATTATTTAACTGAAAATTTCAGTTTTAATTGCACTTATTTTCGAATGGCCTAGATTAACACAACAAACAAATAAAAATAATATAAATAAAATTCGATAACATGACCTGTTTATTGTTTACGTTCTACTGATGTTTTGTGACGACCCTCCTGGGTTGGTTGGCACCGTGTTTGCCTTGTACGCACGAAGTTCTGGGTTCGATTCCCGGCATGATGTTGCGGGCTGTTTGAATGATATATCTAAATGTGTCGTTGTGTATATGTTCCATTCCAACCCTGATACAGGGAATCATCGTGAGCTATGAGTGCAAAGAAATACGGCCAGAAAATAATAAACAAGATGAAGTTTATAATTTGTACCTTATCGTAAGAAGGTCTTGCACATCAGAGTGAAGCGGAAAGATTACGCCTTTGAGCGGAGCGAGTACACAAAGTGATTACAAAAACTCCGTTTACTTGCTTGTTTCATGGCAGACACACACTACCTTGACTTCTTACATAGTTAAAAATAACGTTCTCTATTTCCCAACTGAAAAATTAAACTAGAAAAATAGCGCATTTTAGGACAGGCAAATTCAAATCGCAGTCGTGAGAAGCCCCGCGGGCCCCGAGCTCGTGATGCAGTATTACGATAAGAGCTAACCACGACACATACTGGTTTCTTCCACTTTTAAAGTGCTGCTAAAAGATTTAGCTTTAAGATGTGTTAGAGTAGGAACGCCCCGTATTGGGTTGGGCAAAAATTAGACCAGACTTTCTGAGATTTATTTTTTTGCAATCAAAAGACTTATCCGAGACAGAGGACGGCCATGGGGGAAAGAGAGTGAACCGAATAAGCCCATAGGACAGATAGCAAAAATTAATGTCAAAGACTGCGTTTCCATAAATAATAAATTTCTAAAATTGTTTTCCTTTTTCAAAGTATAGGCCATGCACTATCGGATGGTCGCTACAGCTTATTATCCAAAATGAATGCAAAATACTGTTAAAAATAATCAAAAACCATCACAGGCCTAGTTTTTAAAGTTGTTTTGCTGTTCTCCGAAACTTGAGCTGTCGGTGAAAGGAAACAACATGACGAAGCCAGCCTGTCAAACTTAAGGTGTAACGTTTCGCTCAGGGCGCAAAATTCAAATTTTCTTGCGTTTTATGTCAATTACAGCTTAATTATTCATTGTAGGTTCATGAAAACTAATTTTGCGATAATAAATAGATTGTTTCAAGAAATTACACTAACCAAAAATTCAAGTTGAAAGCTAGTATAAGTACATTTCCCACTAAACCAAAAACCAAGATGAAAATCAGCTTATTGAAATTTGTAGCTAAACCAATGTTATCTAGGCATTTTACCCGTAATTTCTTAAAGCAACTTATTTATTGGCGCAATTATTGGTTTCAATAAATCCACGATGAGTAATTAAGCTGTAATTTACAAAAAACGCAAGAAAATTTGAATTACGCGCGATGAGTGAAACGTTGCACCTTAAAAAAGAACGTTTCGCAGAACGCAATACTTCTCGTATAATTTATATTTAATAGTAATTACAAAACATTTCATATTTTTCCACAGCAGGCGAAAGGCCTACCTTTCCTGCTTTCATTCCTCTGTGTTCTGCGCAATCTGGGACCAGTACTTCAAGTAGAAGTCCACGCATCTCTCCATCTCCGATTGGGTCGTCCGGGGAGTCGTTTGCTGTCTTGTGGGCCACTGAGTTGAGATTTTCACCCAATGATCCTTCGAAATACGGCTGACATGGCCAGCCCAGTCTTTCTTTAGGCAAGTGGCTTTGCGTGCTACCTCGGAAATCCGAGTCCTGGCCCTATAATTTGAACCCAGTCGGAAAGAATTTAATTCCAGATGCACTCTCAGACTTCGTCTTCCGTAAATGATGGAGACAGAAAATGTAGATCTTAAGTCATTGAATCGAATAGGTACATGATCTGGAGAGTAGAATTGTATTCCTTATCATAAACTAATATTATTTGGTACGTTTAATTTAAAGCACGAGTTCAATACTAATACATCATACGTACCGTTTAGTAACGACCCTATTATGGAGCATGCTCCATTCTGGCGTCATTAAATTCAAAGCCACTCGTGTGTGTTTTCCGCTTTCAAAGATCGGAATGGGTGTATTATTTAGATCCTTGGAACACGTTCAATTTACAAAAGATCGCTTTAATGTACATATCTGTATACAATTTTATTAAATCTGTCGCCGTGCATAAGTCTCCCAACAAACTCGAAAATGGCTCGAAGGATTTGAATATTTTACTTTTTATTATACAGGCTTAAGAAAAAAAGAAAAATCTAAATTGGTGATTTTGTATGGGGATTGATTTAGGTGGTAGGGCGAATTTCATCGAGTTATCTAGTTCTAAATAAATATTGATTTGTTTGTGGTTAATGATCTCGCCATAGTTAAATGGTTGACAGGTTAGCTTAGCTTGGTGTTGGGAAATCAGCTGAGGATTAAACAGGGTTATAAGCAAAAATAAGGAAAAGGCTCTTAGTTACCATCATTATGAACAACTTTTAGTTTAGGACCCATTTGCTTAGCACCACATTTTGCACGGTTTTTAGCAAAGAATCCTCAGAACCCATTGACTCCGAACTAGTTAATACTGTATTTTGAGAGTCCAAAACGGCCTCTACCTTTAATATCATCAACAGCACAATGCTAATATCGATAATCTAAGTAAATTCTATGAAGAGAACAAATATACATGTATAAAACAAACTTTCGAACAAAATAGGAGAATATTTAGTACAGGTATTTGCGTATCGATAACGCGACGGTTTGGTTATTGAAGCGGAAATGAGTATCGATAGCTTCGTAAATAGAAACATTGGGTATACAGTACTGGGAGTGAATTCAAAACTTTCCATGTGTGTTCTTGGCATTATACAATGACGCTTCTCCTGGCTAAGCTCGTGTATCATAAGCGAGAGGTCCCGGGTTTGATCCTTGGCCGGGTAGATGTTAAAATGATGAATTTTTATAATTTGCTCTTAGTCATGTACCGATGTTTTATATCACGAAAACCTCAAAAAAGTAAAAAAAAAAATGCATTCGTCAGATTAAGTTTTATTAACGTCACATATTATATTATTCACCTTAACACCCACACTCACACAATTTCACACTACAAATGAGGCTCGTTAAAGCAACCCTTGGCCAACCCATGAACAACCCTAGACCCGAACTGTCGAATAAAATCAAAGCACCGTTCGTCCAGGGGCGCACTCTAAAAAATAAGAGACCGTTACCCCCTCCTCCGGCCCTGTGTTCCAATAAAGAGGACTCGATTGAGGACTCCCAAATCCAATAATAAATTCTTATTTCTCGTTTTTGGTTGTGGTGCGCGACGGAGGATTCGGCGGTGAATAACATTCGACAGCACACGGGTAAAACGAGGGATGCGTGAAAAAATTTGGCATTACTTTAGTAAATATTTCGCAGTTTTTTTCGTAGTTGCTGGTTTAGTAAAATTCTTTGTAACCCTAAATTATTTACATCGTCTACCGTTTTTCGGTTATTTTAAATTGATAAGGTTTATGTCTGAAGTGACATAAGTAGCCGAATTCTACTTGTCTTTAATAATCTGTGAAATCGAAACTCACCTGATAATTGAATATAGCTCTTATTATCAATAAGGAAAGAGTGAGATGTAATGATGTAATAAGTCCACGTGAAGATTAGTACCATTTTCCAAAGTTAGCACAACTTATTCAGTTGGTGTCGTCTCCTTGTAGCCAAGTCTCAATGCTTCGACCAAACATCAAAGATTACCGCAGCCTATTACTTACACCGAGTAGGGCTCGAAGGGAAATAAAGCTGCACCGAGGGCTGAGGTGGACCCAGGGGCCCGCCCGGGGTCAGAGGATATTGAAATAGGGTCACCTATTCGCCTGGCGGTTTTTCTATTATTTATGCCCTGTGTCAGCAAACGTTCGCATTAATGTTTGAAGAATAACAACGGGTGACTTTAATAAGGGTTTTGGACCTGGGGGTTTGAAGGTGGTTCCTTGAAAAAGCTTGCATGTAGCTTTTTGTTGTGATTTTGCTGAATTTTCTGAGATTCACAGTTTGCAGGTTGGTATCAAATATGGTTTCTTCCATTTTCCCTAAAACTAGCCGCACCTCGCGGATTTACTCGGTGTCCTGCAGGAACTGCAGTTACGTGATAAATAGTAGGATATGTCTCAAATCTGAGTAGGTAAGAGATTCTTCGACGCCAAACTTTATCCACACTTAAATTTAGTGAGAGTCTCCATATTTTGTGGAGTCGGTTAGTTTTAGTAATAAAGAAATCAGTATTAGATTTCGCAAGCATTTTAACACCGAGTCGTTCAAAATTTTAAATTTTCGCAGTGGAAAAGACTCCACTAAAACAATTTTTCTTCTCGTAACTGAATATTTGAGTAAATGGCTTTTGCAATGGGCATTTAGCGGCTTCTGCAATACTGCAATAAAGTGCCCTCCACAGACGCCGATCCTAGACCATATTGCCAGTAATATTGCAGACTCGCGCTGGCTTATTCCTCAATATTATATTTAAGTAGCAGGACCCAAATTAACTAAACATAAAAAGTGCAGAGGCAGATAAATTAATAAACTGTAACTTAATTAGAAGAATTAAATTTATTAATTTATTGTTTATTGTTGAAATATAGTTTTCAACTCGCCAGCTCGGAAAGATCCCGTTTATCATATAACATCTGAGTGCAATAGTGCATTTTATACGCTAGAGCGGAATAAAAAAGAAATGTGAACTTTTTCTGTCCCATTAGTTTCCATGACTGAATATATTTATTCCCCTGAAAATGCAATAATACTTATTTCCAAGAATAATCCTACTGACCAGCACGACAACTGCATATTTAAAAAAAAAAAAACTCTTTATTCTTCAATTCACTTTCTATCATCCTTCATTTTCCTCGCTGTAAGTTGTGTGTTTCGCTCGGCAGCAAAGTTATTCTGCGTCTCGTACCTATGAAACCCTCGCTACGCTCAGGATTATATTTTTGTCCAAAAGACTAAAAGTTGCTAAAATCCTCAAGTACTCGCGCAAAAGAACAAATTTGCAGAATTGCATAACAAATAACTATTAGAACCACCAAAATTGATAAATTTTCTAAAGAGATTGGTTTCAGAAATTTTAGTCTTTTGCTGCGTTAAATAGAAAAAAATATAACATAAATGAGTACTCACAGAATATGAACGTGGCGCAAGTAACTGTGCCGAAAAATCAGGATATCAGCAAAAAATATAGGTGGTTGAAACAAAAAAACTTATTGCATTTTCGACATACAATTAATATAGTATGGCCGTCCTAATGTGAAACACTAATTTTTAAAGACTGATGACAAAGACAAAGAAATAAGAGTTACTTATTAGGAAGTATTATTACGATAAATTGCGTTCTACTACATCACATCATATTAATGAATACAATAATATATTACACAACCTTCTATTCAAAAAAAAAAAATATTAGGAGGTAAGCCTCAAGTAGCAAACCTTTACGTAAACTTTAAATTTTCACCAGACTCAGAAATCAGTTAATGGTCAAACACGATCTCAGCAAAACAGAAAGACAGAAGTCACGTGTTCCATTTATTTTCCTGCCAGCCAGACGTCACTCTTGAACTGAGCGGGAAAAGAAAGGATTTTGGCAAAAACTTTTACGGTAAAAACAATAAATATCGTACATTTACTCCCTCTGGGAATATGAGTGTAAAAAGTTTAATATCTCCCACTGTCTCACGTGAATGAGGAGAGACGCCGAGTTATTTGCTACTAAGGAAAATAATAATTCCTTTCTACTTCATACTTTTTGTTCGTTCTAACATTGTCTCAAACTGAGCTTCGTGTTACGCGATATCACACTAATATTATAAATGCGAAAGTTTGTGTGTAAGTATGCAAGTGTGTTTATTTCCGTTCAACTCTGTCACGGCAGAACGGATTTTAATGAAATTTGGTAATGGAGGTAGCTTATTCCCCGGATTAACACATAGACTACCTTTTATCCCGGAAAAATATTCGGTTTCTGTAGAATAGCGAGTGAAACCGCGGGTAAGAGCTAGTAGCTTGTAAAAAGCTAATCCACTAGTATTTTTGTCTATTTCAAAAGATCTTTGTTTCTTGGTACGAAACCGGACTACCATCGCCATAATGCATTTAAGTACCGAAAAGCGACCGAGTACACGAGTCGAAGTTGCGCACTGATGCTTCGCTATTAAAAATGTGAATGTGAACGAAACTTCATTCAGTTTGGGATCTTTGGCGCGATCCTAACTCGCACAGGACTGATTTTTAATATTTATTGTTATGCTACAGAGTTATGGGATAGGCTTAGTAGTAGGGTCCCGTTGACACTCTTCGGGTACGGGTCCCTAATTACGTTCTTCCACATACAAATATTAAGTAATAAAGGTCCGATAAATTCTACTGTGAAATATGCGCACCTCGCACCAAAATGCGATGCCTCTCTGAAACTACACCGTATACGAGCTTCAATCGAAATCCCGTAGTAGTACCTCGACAGAACTACGTGCAGTCTGAATCACGTACTCAACTACTATTACACCAGTTCTTTGTCCGGTAACGCAATAAACTCCCCGGGACGTGCGAATCTGTACGTTAAACTATTTAACGTTGGGTTTACAATGAGTTTTGACTTTAGTATCTCGGAGTATGAAGCATTATCTTCAGCATTATGCCTTTATGAAGGTAAGGACTAAGTTTAATACGGGTTATTTATGCGCGTAGCAAGTAACTGTTTTGCCCTATCTCGCTTGATGGTGAAGTACCACGTTAGCAGGCATAAAACCACGTCGCGTTGTTTAGCTATTTGAATGGAATTTTAGGAGCAATTCAAGCAATTACATATATTTATTGATTGTGGGTTTATGTGAAATCATCGAAGGTGACTATTTTGTCTAAAATTATTAGAAATATGCAAGCGATCATTAATTTTTGCAAAGAAAATAATTACAACGACAATTTACCTGTAATTATGATACAAAGTTGGATTAATTAAAAAAAATATAACGACATAAAATGTTTTTTTTAAAACAGGCGCTTTAATGCAGTGTCCTTATTTATCGCGCAGTTTTAAAATCAGACAATCTGTAAAGCATTTATTAGAATTTAAAAAATAACAAAGGCTTCTGCATAGCACACAAGCAAGTCAAACTTCATCAACAACAGCCTGAAGACGTCCACTGCTGAATAAAGGTCTCCTCCTTAGACCGCCACACTAAACGACAATTTGCAACTTGCATCCACCGCTTGCTTCCGACTTTCAATATGTTGCCACCTAGTGGGAGGCCTACCTACTCTGCATCTCCCAGCTCGTGTTTGCCACTCAAGAACCTTTCTTACCAATCGGGTATCGGTTCTTCGAGCGATGTGGCCTGCCCATTGCCACTTCAGATTGCAAGCTAAACTTGCCAAAGTTGCTTTTAGTTAATGCCATACAAGATTTTATTATATACTATCGTATATGAAAATAGAGTATAAAACCCTGCATTTATTTTAGCAATTGCTAATGTAAATTTGCAGTTTACTAATTCTAGACGATAACAGCAAAACTTTAGGTCTGACAGTGAACAGTCTGAGCGAAACTTTGCAATTGGCAACGTTTCGAATGAAATTACCGAAATTTTCACCAATTTGCTAGGAGCGAATACCAGGTTTTGTCCATGAATAAATAATTATTGTTTTATGCGGTAATATTAATACTCGTGCCGTATGGAAGCACTAACAATTGGTGGTAATGGCGTGCAGTCCAGCTTTTAATTGCAATTGGGCTCTCGGCTGCTCGTTAGCACTCTAATTTTTATAGCGATTGCAGTTTGTGGCTATATTTAGTACAGAGATTGAAAAAAGTTGTTTGGAGTGCTCATGTGGAAATAGTTTCTATCGGATTATTAAGATAGTTAATAGTTTGCTATAATTTTTTTTTGAATTTCGAAGGAGCGGCAAAAAGCTGACGGTTTACCTGATGGTTAGCAAACAGCCGCCTATTGACACCTTCTTATCAATGCGAATAGCATTTTCAAATCATTAAATTATGCGTACAAATTGCTGACGTTCTGAAAATTTAAATGCTTAATAATTTTTATTTTTCGGAATTATTTTAATTATTATATAAAAGTGTTAGTTCACTGTTTTGGCACGACGCTTTTGTTTTTGCACATACTCTAACTACGGCGTCGCATTGTCATTCTCGCTTCAACTCTCTAGTCCCCTTGTCCGTTGTGTGTGCGTTGCGTCGGCTTACGGCGTCGCAAGGCAGTGTGGCTTGTGACCGTGATTTAGGTGTAGGAGGACGCATCGCATCGTGTGGCTTTACTCTAAGTTGGTGATAAACATGATGTAAAACAGTTTTTTCCCCAACAGTTGTCGGTCTCTTTTACAAACACAACTCGTTCCCACAAAGTTCTCACGGTTTTTTTTCCATTCAACGCAGAATTTCGCTGAAGTTTTTATTCGAGAACGCGTGGGCCTTTTGTTTGCCTTTCATTCGGCTACTGTTATCTTAATTGTTAATCCGGAGGTTTTTTCACTAGACGACCTTTTTAATGGCAGCTTTGACCTATTTGTGTCACAGTTTGCGTTTTCGTGAATAACGGTTTGAAGTTTAATGTTTTGGAGCTATTTATTGTGTTGGAATGAGTTTGTTCTGGAAATAAAAAAAAATAATTACTGAATTACGATTTTAGGCTTTCAGAGCCATTATGTAGACTTCACAAAATGTTGTAGGAGGATTCTTTAGGTCCCTAGGTCCAAGGCACATAATTCGAAGTTATAGCTTTAGATTGACCGATCTTGATGTTAGGAGTGTCTGAGGTATCACCAAATACAAACATTTTAAAAACGCAGCGGGCAATAATGAAATTCAGTACAATATTACTGCCCGGCTCAACAGCAGGGCTTAAATGACTTACTTTAGATGAGGATTGCATGATACAATTGCCCATAGTAAAGCAGTTGGTGTATAAAATATTTATAATAATTATTGTAGCACATCCAAATTAACTGAACTAATCTGAAACAAAAAAAAATCTAATCAGACCGAAAGAAAATTCTGAAATATAATTCTGTAATAATTTTTTAACGAATTATCTGAAACAATCAATCTTTTAATTACCCATAGAAATAAACTGAATTTGCATTAAATCATTAAACTTAATAACTTTTGATTATATCTATGACAAATAAAAATGGCTGTGTAGCTGACCTCCTTAAAATATTAGTATCGATTAGGATAGATCATCATCATCATCAGCCAGAAGATGTCCACTGCTGAGTCCTGCCACTAATGCCATAATCTCCACGCTTGGCAGGCGGCTTGGGGATCTCAGAACGCTCACCGTTCACTAAGAGGATGCTGCTGCCTACCCTTCGGTGGGTTCTGGTCGCAATCTTAGGACATATTATTCGGGTTCGCGGTTAGGATAGATATTATGTACTGAGTACGACCACCAGCACCAGTGAAAAAATAACATAGATATTATTAAAATATATTCTTACCTATTATAATTAATTACGTAATACGACTACAGTATCAATTATTTTAATTAATATAGAACTTGACGCACAGGTTATTTTCATAATAACATTGTATTCGACTCGTATCCGTTTCCTGACATGAATATCTGGTAAAACTCATTTAAAAAGAGTTTTATCGAGATGAAAACACAATGAGAATTTTCTCTGCCAATTGAATTAATATGTTATGTTCTAGCTGCGTTTCACCCGCTACCCTACAGGAACCATTCAGTTTTTCGGGATAATAAGTAGCCTATGTGTTTATCCAGTGTATAAGCTACCTCCATACCAAATTTCATTCAAATCCGTTCAGCCGTTACAGAGTTGAACGGGAACAAACACACTTACCCGCTTACATACTTACCTACTTACACACAAACTTTCGCATTTATAATATTAGTGTGATGTGATATCCGATCCGGAAACCGGATCCGGTTCGTTTAAGTGCTCTCTACCCATATAAACTAATTTTATCATGCGCGAAAACATCGGAAATAAAAATAAAATGCGGCGGGTGGATATGCCAGCTTCCATACAAAAATGTTTGAACCCCTTTATTAACATAATTAGTAGTAAAGTTAGAGCTCGTCTCTAGTGAATCCTTATAGAACTCATTCTTTAAGTGTAAGTAGTGAATAGCAGAATAACTTTAATTCGCTTCACTCAGTTCGTTTCTTTGAAACTTCACAAAGGAACTCGGTCAGCTAGTTTCAATCTTACTTCTGTTTGATTTATAGTTTTAGTTAAATTACTTGATTGCTGTATTTAAATTTAGTTTGTTATTGCAATGTTTTAATATTGGAATTTAAAGTTTTTAATATTATTCACTTCAATCTAAATCGCTATCGTTTCAAATCTTTTGTATTTTATGTTTGGTTTTAGCGGGGTCCGTTTGGTGGCATACACTGCCGAGCATGCAGAGTATGCAGGGCTCGAAGCGCCGGTTGTTCGAAGTTGTTCGTAATTACTTAGGGTGGACATGTCAGGAAAGCATTGCACTTACCTGCTGTATTTTGAGGACCTTTGATGTACTAGGGGTTGAAACATTTCAAATTAACCCTGTATCAAATATTAACTAAAAACTAATACTAACTATTTTAAGGAAGAAATATCTATAATCACAATCACCATCTTCCGAATCCTTATGAATTCGTCCCACTGCTGGATAAAGGCGTCACTCTTGCTGCGCCACAACTATGACTGTTAACTAGAACAGATAGTACACTAAAAATTAAAATTTACTATTTTAGGGCAGAAATATCTATCATCTAATGATAGATATTATCTACATCATCATCTTTCAAATCCTTATTTATCCCACCGCTGCGGCTAAAGGCCTCTCTTTTGCTGCGCCACAACTATGTCTGTCATAATATAGAATAGAAAGTTTACGCAGTTTAAAATTATCTCCCAAAGTTTCAGACGTCACCATACAGAACATTCTCCGAGGAAAGGTCTGTGCACGTGAACTCACGCGTGTCGGTCCAACCATACAGACTATATTGGCTGTTCTCGTTGTCTTGCCAGTAGTGGTTAACGTTGTGTGAAATCACCCTTATTGCGGGCTAGCAAAAGAGCGGAATCGAATGAAGTCGTCTTCAACAAGGACTAAGGATAACAATTTAAAGTTCGAATAGCCAGTCGTAGAGCCCCTTACAAAGGCTAAAATCTTTTAAATAAGAACACTAAACTGGCCTTATTAAACGCTAGTGTCATAGTCACACACTAATGTTGGTATCCGGTCGGCGTTCATTAGCGGACTCGCGCTCCGTGACCACGATACAGCGGTACGCAAAGCTGTCCGCTATAACCATTAATAGGGAAACTAAGATTTGAACAAAACACTGTTATATTCAAGTTAAGCTAAACATAATTAATTAGGTAGAAAAGGTTACAAAAACAGTTTGAACATTAGTCGTACGTCTTTTGAACGCCAGCCATAGAGTTATGAGATCATCCCGAGGCCTCTTTTTATAAATCTTTTTTTTTGTTGTTGAAAATATCATGTAATAAAATAGAGTTGCGAGTTGGAAAAACTGACCATCTAAAATAACATTGTGAATAAATTAATTAAAATTTAAAATTGGTTTGCGTTTGACCACACCCGGCCTATTGTTAAACAATGTCTAGAATGGAGCATGCTTACACCATCATCGAAATTCATTGCTGAACATAGATTCACCCTTAGAGCGCCACACGGTGTGAACGGTATTTGTAATGAGCATGCTTACATAGAACATTAACTTACATTGTCTAATACACGACTGCAAAATGTAGCCTGTCTCTCTCCGGACTTATAGAAGAATCCTAAGACACCTAACTCGTCAAGAGAAGACAAAACGTTTAGTTTATAGGAGGTAATGTAGCAAAGATTACCTCTTGTAGACAAAATGGCTTGTCTGATTTGCTTGGCTTAGCTTGGCTGAGGACTTTGGACCTAGGGTTGTAACCGGGCCTCGCAATTATAAACTAGAAGTGGCGAACTTCCATACAAAGCAGACGATATCTTAAACAACCTTTTTTTTGTTTGTATATAAGTATGTATTCCTATAATTTTTTTTTTTGTGTGTTCCTATAATTACCTCATAGATGTTAAACGGCTTGATTGATTTTGAGGAGTGAGGCTAGTTTTTTTTTCTTTTTAATCCCGGAGTGTCATAGGCTACATTATCAGTCGGAGTTTTTTTTGAATAATTATACTTTTTGTACACTCTATTCACGCCATTGTAGCAATGTCTGAAAGATGGATTTGAGAATCAAATTTTGTGAGTCATTTTAACTTGTCTGTTAAACAATAAAGTTCAATAAACGGCAACAGCTATTCCTGGAAAACAAATAGACGTTTAGCTTAGGAGAAGCACTGACTGTGTCGATTAAAATGAAACCTGATAAGATATCAATTAACTGATTGAGAGCCGTTGGAAATTTCCTTAAGAATTAATAGCTTTTGTGGTACGGATACACAGCGGTCACAGGCAGGTTCTGGGCGTGATGAGATGGCTGTAAGTATAAATGTGACGCGTTGAACGGTATTTGTAATGAGCTAAGTACAAAAATTGTGGACCACATTTGTATGATCGTGGGTAATATGAGGAAACGGTTATCAGTTACGGCATCATAACGGCGTACCACATTATCGCTTTATTTTTGTGTCTAAACTAGCGATCATGCCGTGTCGGTGCCACGTGACGGAGATACGGCACACCATGATTCCACTAATATAAACTTACTGTTTGTTGTTTTTTATTAATAGTAAAGATTCAGTGATGTGTACAAGTAGGTATATTTAGCATCGGTCACACCCAGTCACACGCAAATTTCTTTGGTGAACGGTCGTCATACTTGAAAGCGATACGAAGTCGTTAATAAAGAACAATGGGGCGTGCAAAAGGTCCTCTAAAAAAATTCTGTGGTAGCGTGATTATAATATGACGTGAGATTGTAACAGAGTGTGCTTATTCTTCAAGTGCTTTTTGAAATCGCGATGACATAACAGTGTGACATAATCTAGCAAATTATGTCCCATACAAAAAATGCGTTCTAGTATTATTAATATCTCATTATAAGTTGAGGTAATAATAAATAGAGCGCATTTTTTGTAAGCGTCATAATTTTTTTGACGCTAATAGGTACAAAGTTATCTTATCGTGCTGTCAAAAAGCGATTGACATAATGGTTAGACATATAGACCATAGACAAACTGCGACACAAACCTTTAGGATGGGCACATCCTTAGTTTTGTGCTCTTTGTAATCAACGTATTCCATTAACGTGGGCTTCCCGCTGAGAGCATTCGAAGTCAACATTAAAAGAGCATTCAAACTTAACCAGATGCAAAACAAGACAATTTCTAATTAAAATCTAAGTAAATGTAAACAAACGTTCTGTTGTATTGAATTTGCTCTCACTCTTTGACTCAGTTCTAAATAAATGTTGCAATGCAGTGTTTTCGTTTGTATATCGTCAAAGAAAACAATTATCTTTATCACAATAAAAATATTGTTTCATTGGTGATGGATATCTGTAACTGTTTTATTTCGAAACTTATGCCAAGGACAATTATGACATAGATAAATTTATCTACGGGATAATACGTCGTAACAAAAAAAAGTAACAACTGCCTTCATGCCTACCATAACCATTATTTTTTTGTTATTTGCAAGATTGTACTCATGGACGTAATACGGATGTATTACGTCCATGAGTACTACGTATTACGTAAATTACGTAATACGGATGTATTACGTAATACGGATGTATTACGTCCATGAGTATGATTGTACTTGTGATCATAACTAAATTTTTTTAAAATAATTATTGATGAGGATTTATTATGAAACAAACTATTGTGTGCTAAAAGTTCTTAGGTGTAAAAAAAACAGATAATATTCGTGACATGTGTCATAACAATCTGTCCTGTTAACTTGTTTTAAAAAAATTGCTTGAGTTCGACTACAACTGAGACTGATTTTAACTGTGAAATCTTTGACTTCACTAGAAATATTACAATACTTGACACTACCTAAATACACAGCGTGTGGTGCCAAAACATAAGAGTAAAAAAAAAACAACAGGTTATGAGAAAGCTTTGTAGAGAGTTTTGGCGGGAACGTGAAGAAGTCATGTCGCGTCATTGTATTATTTTCCAAAACTTGTGTTATGTCGAGTGTTAATGTGTAAAAATGGTGGATTTTTATCCATTAAGTGTTCGTGAACATGCACAAGTGTCGGTGAATTAGTATACTGTTGTGAAACATGACTCTTCGTGTTGTTTCCAAAACTCCATTGAAAGCTCTAGTAAAGTCTCCACCGCTTCACCGGGGCATGACGTGGACTTGACCGTGACTTACTTTGCTCGATTTAGACTATGACTGAGACTTATTTTAATAGTGAAATATTCGACTTCACTCAAAATATTACAATACTTGACACTGGCTAAATACACAGCGTTTGGAGCCAAAAAAGAAGAAAAAAAAATGTAAAGTTTTGTAAAAGCAAATTGCACAAAGATATACAAATAGCCGTAAATAATACATTCCGCAATCCAACGATTTGCAGAAAACTGCAATAGTTTCGTTCTTTCAAAAATCAGGACCGATCGGTATCAATATCCGATCGCATCGCGTTTCGATTTCGATAAATAAATATGATATTTTCGTATCGGGACGGAGGCAGGTGGGCCGATATCGGTCCAATCTTATCTGTATCTCGTTTCAATTTTCCCATGCTCTTGGATGCAGGTGCATTCTGACGTATTGCTGGCTATTATCGGAGATACGGAATGTATGTCCTGAACGGCGGATTTAGGTTCGGATATTATGGCCTTGTTGTAGATTTATTATGAGACAAAGACAATAAGGAGAATTCTGCGGGGAATAAAGTTTTTTTTGTGTTCATTTTTAGCTTTTTCAATAAAAACTGTAAATTTTTCAAAAATAAATGTATTTGATGCAAAAACATAAAAGCCTTATTTAATAAGGAGAATTCTGTGTTTTGATGAGATTGCTGGAAACATTTTATCATTTATTTCTATTATTATTAGTTGCGTTTAATAACGTTTCCTTTAATGTCTTTGTTATCAAAATTTTAACTACACATGCTGATTTCTGTAAATAGTTGTTCAATTGGCCGCAATTCCACCGTGCACTCACTAAACAGAATTAAGCTATCGCTGTCTTTTACTAAATATAAACACAAGATAGAGATGGCATGAATTATAGTGCTGTCAAATTAAGGTGTCTACACATGGCCCGACCCGACATCGCTTGAAAGAGATGGCTATATATAAGTTTCTGGGGAAGCGAAAGAGAGAAGCTATAACCTTAATAGTTTGTTTCTTTTGCTCCCGTGAAATTCAATCTAGCTGTCCCTTTCACACGATGTCAGGTCGGGCCATGTGTAGACACCCTTAGTCAGATCTTAGTTCTCCATACAAACTCGTCTAAGTTTGTAATCGGTTTGTAAAAAATCGGGTGCCGATTTAAAACAAGTTTTAACTGTCGCTAGTGTACCTTTTTCTTAGCGGCTGTAATCGGTAAATCTGTTTTTGTCTCTCTTATGTTTTGGCTCCACACGTTGTGTATTTAGCCAGTGTCAAGTATTGTAATATTTCAAGTAATGTCGAATATTTCACAATAATAAATAAAATAAGTCTAGCAAAGTCACGGTCACGTCCACATCATGCCCCAGTAAAGTGGTGAAGACTTTACTAGAGGTTTCTACGGAGTTTTGGAAACAATACGAACAGTCACGTTTCACAACGTTATACTATTCACCAACACTCGTGCACGTTCACGAACACTCAATAGATAAAAATCCACTATTTTTGTACATTAACACTCGTTATAACACAAGTTTTGGAAAATATTAGAATGACGCGACATGACTTCTTCACGTTCCCGCCAAAACTCCAAAATTTCCTTAAATCGTGACGATCACCAATTATAAGGCTTAGCATGCACAATGGCGCACCACGATAAATTCTTCTTATCTCTTTGGTTGGAACGAAAAAGAAACAAACGTATACAAAATAGTAGCCGTCATGCCTTTTGATTAGTAAACTTTTGTTTCTACTGTAAAAACACGATCCTCATTAAAGTACAGACAGTGTTTGAAGATATATCTTGCAATAGACTGATGTAAGCTAAGGGGCGAGAGCTATTGCGTAGAAAGGCAATTAACAAAAATAACGCCAAAATACCAATTTACTTGTATTAACAGAACATTTTTTACTTTTTCAGCTCCGTTATTCTTTTTCCCGCTAAGAATTAGTAATCTAGGCCATTTGTCCGCTCTGAACAAATTGACAATGATGGATCGCGCATCAAATGATACCCCGGTGCGGCGCGCGATCTCATTAGACGCTGGTTTTGTCGCTCGCTGGGATGGCAACAGGATTTACGCAGTTTAGACTAAGCTTTATTACGGCGGTGGTTAAGGAAATTCGAAGATTTGGAAGCTAGAGGGAATATACAGGGTGGCCCATCGGCAAGTGACCGCCCGAAATGGGCTTATAGTACTCATCATGCTCAATCAATGGTGTTTATAAATAATTTCATTAATAAGCTAGCTAAAATAACACTATGTTTTCCGAAAATAAATAAATAAATAAAATAAAATCATTATGAACAACTTTTACTATGGGACCAACATTGAAATCGAGAAAAAAAAATCTGCTGTTCCATACATTTTGTCGAGTGTCATTGACATTTTCCTATGGAACGTTATATGGCTGGCGATTTTGGTGGCTATAGAGGTCGCTTCCCTCATAGGCTCAAAAAGTTCGTGCTTAACATTAAAAAAAAAAGAAAAATCAGTAAGCGGAAAAAACATTACTAAGTTATCTTTAGAATAACAATGCCAATGTTTTAAAGGAAATTTTATTGTTACATTTTCTATTCTAACGAAGATATAAACTGAATACACGTTTTTAGCTTTTTTCCTCCGTCTGTAATAAAATTTAATATAACAAAGTGGAAATCATTCTAAAACATTGGCTATGGTATTCTAAAGATACAGTTAATTGGTTTAAATATCCACTCAATGATTTTGTATCTTCAAAAATTTTGAAAATGTGTGAAAGAGATAGTGGACGGCAGCGCGGCATAAAATAATGTAGCTCTATTAACCTTATTACGAGGACACAGGTCATTGTGTAAGTTTAACTTCTGGTGCATTAAATTATAAGCATTGAGTCGCAAATTGTTCCACAGGTGGTAGTTACTCGCCCGCTTTTGTAACGTTACGCCCTCTAGAGGGGGGACGTAATGTCAGTTTATCTAGGACCTAGGAACCTATCTATGGGAGGACCCTAAAATTGAGGAAAAACCAAAGAGAAATTTAGACAGAATTTAATAACAACCAATGATTTACACTGTTAAAAAAAATACAATTTTGTAGACCAATTTGTAAATTTTGACGTAAGTAAGGTTTTATAGTTAAAACTGTTGTCGATAACCTTGGAAAAATGATGGACCCCTTCCTAGATGACTTCGGGTATGTTTTTCTGGTTCACTTTTATGTTTTCTTGCGCTGGAAATGTCCTCTTTTCGTCAATCGTGTCAATAAACACTTCACAGTATTTTTCTTACGAATTTGTAGTCCCTTTGGATCTAGGAACAAATCTGAAATATTAGATCAGTAGTAGTCAATTCAAATCGAAATCCATTCGTTGCATCGGATCCGGCTTGTTTTCATTTTGTCGGAGAAAAGTTTTGTTCCTCTTGAAGTTTTATGGCCTTTAAACTGCTTCAAATTATGACCTTCAAGCTTCGAGCCAGTCTTGAGTTTCCCGGGCCTGCCTGGCCCGGGAAATGGCCTTAAAGATTTTGAGCTTCAGATGGTAAAATCAGAATTGAAAAGCTTTTTCCAAAATTTTTGCCTTTTATACCTTTCATGGTGTTCCTTACGTCAAAATTTGAATAATACAATAAGCCAGGGTTATTTTTTTAAGTATTCTAAATTAAAATTTAGATCATCACAGAGATTGTAATATAAAATTCGGCCAAAAAATCCTGTATAAAGAGAATTTATATGAGATTTTAGATATAACCTTAACCTAAACTTAGAATCTTACGACATAGACGTATAAAAAATAAAGAATTGACACATCTACTTTTGACAATGTTTCAAACGAAAAGTAAACAAACAAACTATTTATTTTCAGGTTTTCTTTAGAAAATAATAAAGAATTATTCAGAAATATTAAAAGGAAACAAAACAAATAGCAGACAAAACAAGGAAAATTGTCTGAAAAGCAAAATAAATAATCTGTTAGTATTTTTATACATTAACCTAGAAATAAATAAACCATGTAGGAAAATTTAAAGTAGCGATTTTCCTACACTTTCAACATATTATAGTGCTTTCTTCCATTGTAGACTTTGTGTATTCATCTGTTTATCTATCAGTAAATTAATGGCAATCTCCAGAATTTGGAATTTCATTATATACACTACAACATTTCATTATATACACAGTCACGACAACACGCAGAATGATAGTATGACGGAAGATCTTTTGCGATATCAAATCGCTACATAAATAATATCTATGTTTTATTATTATGATCTTTTATCGTTTAAGTTTCATCGTTGCTTTTATAGCAAATAGTTATAATAAAATTAATGAACTTGCAATTTTAACTATTTCGATTAATAGCCTGTTAAAGTTTTAGTAGACAGTTCTTGGCTTTTCAATGCAAGTTTTTAATCCATTCATTGTGGCTGCACTTCAAACTTTTATCAAGGACTTTTTAGTTTTCCTATTAATTTCGGGACAGAAAACAAAAATGTTTCTATATAAGTTTCTAATAAATTCTCTGGTGTAGTGTTTTTCAGCAACAATATCGCGTCTAGTTGGTACATTAGGAATCAATAGTAAAATTTACAAAAAAAAACTTTTTTTTTTTTAAATTTTTGATCCCTTACCTCAAATTGTACCAGATATTGCACCGGAAATAACAATAGTCACAACAAGACACAGCTGTTATAATAGAGACAACAAGAGACAACTGTTAGTCACAGATTTGAAGATTAACTTCCGCAACAAACAACTGAATCAATCAATTTTTTTCGGATACGATTTTAGTCCCCTTCTAGTACAATATTTTTTTAACATAGTTTCATGACATTCGGATTAGTTACTAAAAATAGTTATCTAATAAACAGAGCTATAAACAAAGCCACTTCACATTGCATGTGAAATAAAACGAGTGGAAATATATGTATCTCCCTCTCTCTCGTTTGTTAGATGGTATTCCGCGCAAATTAAATCTACATGTAGCACCGATAGAACTCAGCAGTAAATTTATCTTTTTTTAAATAAAATATTGTAAACAAATTCACCAACAGAATTTACAACTTATTCAAAATGATTTGCCAAAACAAAAATAAATAGTAACAGAATCGCTTTAATTTTTGTCCTGAGCGTCCCTTCAATTTCAGCGTTCAGCGTTCAATTTTTTGCTCAGACTTTTTCCCCCTCAATACTGGAAATCGCGTTAACCATTCCACTCAATAAAATAAAGGCTTCCATGGACAAGAAAACATTATAATAACTGGATTCAATTTGGAAAACACCGCCTCGACAGGCAGAGATAATAACGAAGTTTTTTAAAAGAAAAAACCGGTCAAGCTCTTTCGCCGATTCGAGAGGGTTCCGTATTAAGGTAAACTAATTTACTCGTACCTTACTGTGAGGGGAAATGGATAAAGTTTTGGAGGAAAATATGGGAAAGTAGAGCGAAATTTTGCTCTTATGGTTATTAGGAAATTGGTAACGGATATGTACTTTACTAGATTGGAAATGTGGGCACATAAATAACGTATATTGCGTGGAGATTCAATTTTTGCTGGTTCATTGTGGGCTATAAGGATAAAGTTGTTTTTTCTGTGATACATAAAAAAATATTAAGAATTATTTTTGACCGGATTACATCATACATACATTACATTACATTTTACACACACATTTTACATTTTAGAATTGGATTGTGATGAAAACTACAGTAATTTTATATCTACTTTTTATTTGGAGGTAGATAAGTCTTTTTATATAGTTACAGTGCAATGTGTTTGGACACAATTGTAACCTCTGAGTGGTTGTTATTGCACTGCAATTGGTACAGGCAAGTGTGGCATTTTCCATCAGGCAAAATAATGCAAATGTTTTTATAACATGAAAAAAAATCTACACCCAAAAACACGCACAAACTATTAAATTTTGTGTAAGAAGGAGCTGGTATTATGATTCTGGCTAACTTTCTCTAGTATTAACTGCAGACCATTTTGCAGTCTGCACTGTCGATTTAAGAAGGCCGCCCCATTATATTACGCAGTGATTGAAGCGCGCGTTCTTAAAAATCGGTCTGGTTATATTATCTTGCAAGCTGTGCCTTAATCTGCCCATAAAGAGAGACAAACATAGACGTTGTAACGCGCCCTCTAATTCCATTCAAATTTTAAGTTCCTTTAGAATTATGTGGTTTCCGATTGCAGCTCATTTGCTCTGAACCCTAAAACTATAAAAGTGCGAGTAGCCCTCCAGTAGGACATCTCAAACGGCACTCGCTACAGTTCTTCAAGATTTAATGTCATAAACTTAGCTAAGTGTACTCTTAGCCTCGAGAGAGCCCACTTGTTTCTTTTACTAGATATTAACACAGATTAAATACTAGTTACTACGTTGGTACAGTTGTGATTGTAGTGTTATTAGGTTTTGGCCCAGGGACTCGATAAAGTGACTATATAGAGAAGACACGATATGATACACATTTACATTACTTATATCGAGTACCTAATTTCTTTATCGAATTAGGAAAACCCGAGTTGGCGTTTACCTCATGAAATTAACAAAATTGAAACAATTTTGTACTCTTTTCTAAACTTATTTTTAAGTTTTGTATCTACCTTCACTTTATGCTTGATTTTCGCAATTAACTTGAACTTTTATGTGGTCACGTGCTAACTGTCAGGTCGGTGCCGTTGTTTCTAAATGTGAATTAAAATATAAAACACATAAAAAAACTTATCTACTTTTTTCTACTAACTACACGTAGCCTTAGAATAGAGTTATTGAAAAGAAAAATGTATAATAAAGTTATATTGTATTGTATTATTGGTTATGTAGATTAAAGATTTTATGGTGAAAAGAAAAATGAAATTAATCAATACATTTTTTAAATTATATTATATCTATCGTGGCATTTGCTTTGTGATAAATTTTTCTTTGTTCAAATTGGCTTATCGATATTTTGGATATATGAACAATTTTCCGAGCATGAGAAATGAACATCACGCTTTAGTCTACGAATTTGTTTGTTTTATGTATTACTCAAATGTAAAACCTTCCAAGTAGTAAGCCTTTTAATATCCCACTGCTGGAATATCGGCCTACCCTCGAAGGGTAATTGGGCCATATCCACCACGCTGACCCCGTAAAGGTTGGCAGATTCATATACGCCATCGAATTTCTTCTCCGGGAATGCAACCTGCATGATTACCTTACGATATTTTCCTTCGCCGAAAAACCAGTGGTATATCCTTACATAAGTTGCTAAGAACTCATTGGAGCCCGGGTTCGAACTTCGAAACCGCGACCTCATGTATTTGTTACAGGCGAGCGTGCTCCCACTGAGCTACCATGACTTCGTGAACTGACAAAACCTCTAAGTACCAAAAACTAGACAAAGCACAGCTAAGTACTAGGTACTAGTTACACAAAGCTTTTAAGTTCTGTGAGAGAGAGGAACTTCTGATTGTCAGCCGTGAGCGTTTTATTACACTTTCTAGGTATTGAGGCTTTGAGAAGCTTCTGAGAATCAAGATCCATGTTGTCGTGTCGAGAAAACTATTTAATGAATATTGCCTAGTCGTGCACAGATTTACAAACACAGTCATTATTTTCGGGTCAAACCTGAAAGTGGAACACGAGGTAGATTAAACCAGTACTTTAAAAAAATCAGAAATCAGAAATATTTATTGGTCATAAATAACATTGAATATTACAGTGTCTCCGTGTGTGTGTGTGTATGTGTACGTTGAGAGGAGACAAACGTTTTGACAAAACGAGCCAATGGGAATGCTTGGTCTCTTTCCTCCCGTGCACACCTCCAACTTTGGTGACTGTGGGTCAGAACCAAGATCTCGTAATGCGGTATCTATAAAGGGTAGGTATATAATCTGCGGTATAACTGTACACTGATCAAATGCATATACATAAACAAGCCATGGTCGTACAAATCACATGACAGACGGCGGTTTTACGTCTTCACGTATGCACGTGAACACTGAGCAATGGATGGCGATTTGTCTGGAGATTACACGGTTGCACGGACTGTAAATCGTAACTAATATTATAAATGCGAAAGCTACTCTGTCTCTTTGTCTGGGTGTTTATCGCGTTATCACGGCTAAAGAACTGAACGGATCGACCTGATTTTTTGCATAGATATAGCAAAAGGGTCGGAGACAGTCTAATTTTTTATGTTGGTCCACGCAAACATAAAAAATTCAGAGGATGAAAAATTACATTAACTAATTAAAACGCAATTAAACTTTGAAATATAACAAAATATTCCGTAATTATCAAATTAACTGTTGTAGATAACTTAGTTCGCACGGGCGGTTAAAATTAATTAACACAATAACGTGTAATGTATATTGTATTAACAGCTAACCACAAATTATAACGTTCCTCTTCATTGTTCTGGGGAATAATAACGGAGTTGTTTGTTCCGGGTAAAGTTGTTTACGTGAATCTAATTCATTAAGTACTTGTATCTTCCACTTGCACTGTTTTTTATAATATGGTTTATATCTTCAATTATTGTATATAGGCATTATAGACTATAAAGTTAAAAAATAATCAAATATAGTAAGCCGGGGACACACTCACGGTATTTTATATCGGTCCAGACTCGCTACCGACCGGTATTCGGTCCGGGTTTATATTAGTAGAAATCCTCGCGCGAATTTCTTATATAATCCTTAACTACTATAGTTAAGCACTATACGTTAACATATTACGTTACTACGTTAACATAAATTATACCAAACACAATTTTAAATTTATGTTATGAAATATGTCCGGGTCCTCCATACTAATCCCATGAGTTGATTGGCCTAAAAAATGGATCAACGCCATCTAGCGAACCATAGAAAGTAACTTTGTCTCTCTGTCTGGATGTTTGTCACGTTATCACGGCTAAACAGCTGAACGGATCGTGATAAAATTTGATAAGGAGTAACTTACATAGGCTACTTTCTTTATGTCCACGCAAACGAAGTCGCGTGTAACAACTAGTTTTCAATAGTTAACCCAGTGACATGATAAAACGTTAGAATCTCTCTTATCAAAACTGTGATTAATTTAATAAACTTTAACAAGGTCTATAACTTTTTTATAAGCCTATAAAACGAAGGCAATATGCATAAACCACGAAGACGCATTAAGCCTCGGGTTTTTCACAGGATTTTTCGCAAACCCTGGTTTAACGTGCAGTTTAGCGACACTACGCATTTTAAATCTAGATAAACTCGACATTTATTCACCAGCGTAGAGCAAAGATATATTACATTAAGTAATAATATTATACGCAAAAGTTGGAGTGTATTCGTGAAAGGAAAGCTAACGAAAAAGCTTGCAGAAGTTGATTTCCACAAGCAACGTCCTGTCGCGGACAATTAAGACATATCTTAAGACATACGCTTATCTTAAGAGCATTCATAGTCTAGTCTAAGGTCTAAGGTCTATCTTAGGAACATTCATAGTCTAAGGCCCGATGTCCATTTATGCAACATGGACAGTGATTCGACAAATTTTCAGGAACGTAACAGAAAGACTGTCTGTAAGGTGTACGTTAAAAAAATTAAAAACAGTTGTTGGTAATAGAAACAGCTAAAAGTGTGAATATACTTTGTGAAGCCGTTGTGTATACCGACGACATTGTGAAAGTCGTGGGCAACCGGTGGATGACATTGTCGGTCGGTGTGGCGGTCTAGGGAGGCCTATGTTTGGCAGTGGACGACTTCTGGCTGATAATGTAATGTAAAGTCAATATACTTTGTTAGTACTTACATTCAGTACCTAAAAAAAGTGATTTTCCCTTTAATACAGTATTTTATCTCAGACAATGCAAGAAAACTGAATAACTGAAAAAGTATGAATAAAACTGTAGCAATCACCTCTAAAGTTGTATTTATATAGCGCATAAAGTTAGACGACTAACACCAGACATGAGAGAGATAAAAGAATGACGAGCGAGATAAAACGAAACACCGAAGCTTAACGTCTATAAACGTAGTTAATGCAATCTCTACTATTTGTTACGGTTGAATTTATACCAGTGCGACTAAGTCATTTCTTAGGTTACTTTAGACGTAAAGGAAGCCAGCTGTGCTCACGCTTTGTCTTGGCTTTGTCAGCGATCGTACAAGAATTATAAATTCACAAGTTTAAAAATAACTGCCAACTATTGGCATCCTATTCTGCGTCCGGCATCTCAAAGTCTAAGCTATTTTACACGTTTCTTTTTAAAACGTACCAACCCCATGTTTTATCGTCTTATCCAAAGTCTTCCGTATATTATTGGTGACTCTCTTTAGCTACAAGTTCTCCTTCGAGCCTGCTAATTGATAATTGGGTATAGGTTTGACCTGCGCTGGTGACAATATCGACGACCCATCTCGCAGCCAGACGAGCAACAATTTATTTGCTTTGCCTCGGCCATCAATTTCTCTCAATCCTAACCCATTCAGATCTAATCAGCCCTATCGGATGTGAAATATGAGGCACTGCAGATGCCCATACTGTGGTGGGGCCCTAAACCAGGTGGTTACGATCTCCGTTCTCGAAGCAACGTTTACAGCCCATCGCTTGTGGAAACTGCTCACATTGACTTATACCACCATCATTGGCGTGCATTCAGTAGAGGGTAGTAGTTTTGTGTGGAAATAAATAAATGATTAACCATTGTGAGTTGAGCGTCCATTACCATTATCATAATGACCTGCAGTTTAAGTGTGAGTTTAGCTTGTCAGTATTAAAAGTAAAAGCATTTTAAATCAGATAGTTGTTTGAATCAGGAATTTGTCGTCTAATCGAACACTCAGTAAAAACCAAAATACATTATACAGAATGGCTCGGAAACATAAGTTGGGCGTACAACATCCCTATTTTAACACACATTCGATTTGTTTATATGTATACACACACACACAAACAACTGACCCAGAGTCCGGTTAAAAGCTAATCTCGTTAGTTGGCCAGTAATCATAAAACGACAATTTAATTGATCAATATGATGCTAGCCGAAGGACACATGTCTAATTTCCGCTTAACCGAAGCCTGATGCCAATATTATTTGACCAGGAATTAGACTACGGATAAAGGGACTTTAAAACTCATTGGAAAAATATTATAATACATTATTTATGGATCATGTCATTTTGAATTTCAAATAATATTGTCTTGTTTCATACTTTCAAGTATGAATGTGCGGGCTTCAGTTGTTGAAGTTATATTTATAATTTTTATTTTATTATTCAATATTTGCTCCACAAACTCCGGGGTCCGTGCCTTTAATCAAATTTAATATTTTTTATCAAATAACATTTAATATAATAACTAAAAACCAAAGAATATTATTACAAAACTAAGTGCTATTTATAGCTAGATTTACGTATATACTTTGAGCAATTCAGCTCCCGCAAGCAGCGGGAGTTCAGGAGTTGACGCATGGGCCAGCATCGCTCTCCGCAACCATATTGGAGAAAAGAGGGCGAGCTGCCACACGACGCCACCGCAAGAAGTAGCTTTTTAGTGAGCATGACTGGAGATTTGATATTTGCGTTAGCAGCCTGTCATATTTAATACTCAAAATACGTATGACAATAGATTATATATTTAATTTTCTGCAACTCAAAATTCGTAGGATAATAGATTAACAGAATTTTGAGTCATTTTTCCGCTAATTTGCCTTCTAGAAACCAGGTGTAAATGACTTACATCCTCATTTTGAATGAAATCTCAGAAAAGCTATATAACTAGCGTCCCGCGGTTTCACCCGCTACCCTAAAAAAATGCAAAGGTATTTTTCCGGGATAAAAAAATAGCCAAAATGCCTTCATACCAAAATGTATCCAAACCCGTTCTGCCTATAACGAAGATGAATAGGAAATAACACATTTAGGCATTTACATACTAACTTTTGCATATATTTTATGTGATGTGGTAAAGTGAATGTATGCTCGGTATAAAATTTTGCTTGTTGGAAAATAAATAACTAAACATTTGATTAAAGTAATAAAACTAAAAAAAATAACAAAATATAAGTAAAATTAAATTGAAATAGTTCTTAAATTTATTTATTTTTTAAATAATGCTTGACGCACTCAAATATTCGACTCGACTGGCGATGGACAGTCCTTTATAATTAGTGTGCAAACAACAGCATACAAACTGCGAAATCGTTTGCGGGAAGGGGGTGAGGTTTCTTGAATGGCCGTTAAAGTTTTAAATTCTGGGTAGCACTGAACTATTATGGGCAAGCGTGACGCCATCCGGAGTCGCATTAAAAACAAATTCGTTTTAATTTTATGTTCCGTATCGACTGTTGCCTTCAAACAAGTATAACTATCCAAGCAATCAACATAAACTTTCTAATTATAGAGGCTTACAGAAGCAAGAGTCAAAACTTAGGTCATGACTTATAGATGTCTTCTAGGTTCTTTAAAACAATGGATCTGGTTTCAGAAGTTACACGAACAAAGACATAGTTATTTCAACGAAACCTCGTCTAAGCTAAAAAAAATACAAAACAGCAAAAAATATACAATAAAAGCTCTTAAAAACATGTGTCGAACCATTCTAGAGAAGCACATTTTTTACGACCGAAAGGACATCAAAATTTAACACTCCGACCGAATGTTTACTGCACTTGTGAAGTTAGGACGCGCTACATGAAACAGTTCAGTGGCATATGTATGAAAATATGGAAATTATGCATGCACCATTCAAGATGCAAGCTCTAAAATTTTACAACCACTTTTCACGCCAGTTTGGGCGATATGGTGCAGGATGAACTAAACAGTAAACAGGTTTGCTTGGTCTGCTTCTATATACTTTACTAGCTGATGCTCGCGACTTCGTACGCGATGCAAGCTCTGCCTTCGGCTTTGCTAAATTCTTGTTTTACTATTCTGCTTTTCGAGACGCAGACAAATGGAACAAATCAAACACCATGAAAATCGGTCCACCCGCTCTCGAGTTAACTCGAGAACAAACCCAACTTTGTTTTATATATTATTAAGAGATATAAATAGCTGCGCTCCGTGGTTTCACCCGCTATTCTAAAGAAAACGATATTTTGCGCATATTCAACATTTTGTGACAAAAAAATAATACTGAATAGTCAATAAATAAATAAAATAGTCCATTTTCTCTAGACTGTTTTTTTTTTCATTTTTACTCCAATCATTGATTTCAAAAATCGTTGAGCCTCATTTTAAAAGAGAGCTCTGGCTGGGAAATCGGCGTTAGTGAGTACTGGAAGTTGAATACCTGGCAAAGATGGGACACTTCCCCAGGCGGACTTGTAGTAACTTAGATACTGTTTTATGAATTTCTGCTAGTTTAAACTTTACTTTTAGTTAAATACAAAAATTTTAAAAAGAATACATGATTTTAGTATCCTAGTGCAGTGCGACCACCAAGCTAAGCATCATATCAGTAGAGACACAGTATAAGTTTTAGCACTACTAGACTACCTACTAAAACTCACGCTGGGTAACGATTATGACACTTCAATTCATACCAACCTCGCGGCGACCTACTTACGTTTTCAACTGCGATTGCAAATTTGCAAATATAATATGTAATCTAGCGGGAACTAATTTTAGTTCGCTATGTGATTTACGAATGTACATTTATGGCGATCGGTTTATTTAAATTTTGTATGAAAAAAATTATTATCAATCATTTTTAGAAAATATTTTTACCCACTGCGGAATGGAGAAGGTTTTATTGCGTTCATGTCTGTTTCAATTTTATCCAAACTGCTGGATCAATTTTGTTGCAGTTATAAGTATTTGGAAGCAAGTTCCATCCCAGCTGCCAGCATGTTGTGATCCTATGTTGGATCACAACATTGCTTAACATGTAGGATGTAGTCAAAAAAGTTATGAAAAAATAAAATTAAATGAAAACATGTTTAGCGGTTTAAAAGTTACATGCTATTTTCTAATTGGACGTGTTTTTCAAATTTTAATTTATAGCTACAGAAAATCATTTTTAGAGCATTTGTCTTTTTAACCTATAAGTCTTTATACGTATATTAATAGATGATCGATGAGATGTTAGACCTAATTGACCGAGTGAAGCGAAGGTCTCAGAGTTTACTGGGACAAATCGGCATTTGTTTGTATGTTTGTATATTTGTCCAATGATAACTTGCGAACCGTTGATCCGATCTTCACGAAATTTTGTAGGCAATTAGTTCATTTCAATAACAAATTTTAGTTCGAATATGAGCTGAATCGGTCGAGCGGTTGTGAAGATATAGAGGTCGCGAGGTCTCAGTTCGCCGCGAACTACTAGTATTAAATCATTTTGTTAACTTATTTGTTTCCAACTCATACATAAATTTCTATCATTTGAAACATTTGAATTGCCTGGAAGAGATCGCTTTAAGCGATAAGGCCGCCAATTGTTACACTAGTTTTAAGTGGTTTCTTGTATTATGCATGTAATTTCTGGTGTGAACAATAAAGAGTTATCTATCTATCTATCTATCTATCTATCTATCTATCTATCTATCTAACGACCTCTAAAAGTATTCAATACCTGAAAGAGTTATTGTTTCTACAGGGTCGTAGTTAAAGCAAATAATTACACGTGCCATTTCCCGTTATTGGCGAGCTTTCTGTCATGGCGATCGATAGTGCAATGAAGGTCCTAGTACACTAGGCCACCAATGTGCACGATGTTCGATGTGTCGCGTAAGTTTGTCTCTCTGTACGAATAATAAATAATAAACACTGACCCCACTTGGTTGACGACAATGTATTGTCTTTCATTTTCCCTCTTTGCCAAGAGTCGCCAGTCTTTCTTTGTCTTTAGTTGTCATGACAACTGAACAAAAGTTATTCATAAAACATTTTAGTATTTGACCAGGGCTCGTACCGTGAGGTGCTTATTGCGATGATTGTTAGATTCAGCCGATGACACTGCGCGACCGCGAACCGTATCGCCGCGTGATAAGGTGTATGGTCGCGCAGCGTTCTCGGCTGAGCCTAATAATCATCGCAATAAGCACCTCACAGTACCGGCCCTGGTCTACAGACAAGTTGGTCAGTTTGTCGAAATGACATGTCATGGCGGTGTAGATCGGGTGTAGATGGATTTTTACGCGGGGCCAGTTTTTGACTGAGTTACTTTTCCTCACATAATATCATTATCTACGTATTTTTTACAGTAACCACGCTAGTCGCTAAAATCACGTATTTTCGCACTAATTGCTTGATATATATATTTACGAAAAATGTATTCTGCTGGAAGAATAATTATACTATCAAAAAAAATATGTATTTTGGTATAACTGGATCTCTTTGATATTCCGGTGGCGTGACGTAAAATCAGTTCTACGAAATTAATTGCTTGCGGGTGCTGGACGGGTGCTGCTTGCGGGAGCTGGACTGCTCGGAGTATATACGCAAATCTATAATAGCACTTAGCTCTTTATTAGCATATTCGTTGGTATTTCCTTTTGTAAAGTCTTTAGTTTTTATATTCCGTTTTAGTTGATAAAATATTTGTAAAACTTGATAAATGGCACGGACCCCGGAGTCCGTGGAGCAATATTGTAAATAAAAAAAAAAAAAAAAAAAAAAAAAAATTGCTTTTGTTTCTGTCGGCTGTTTTAATTTATCTGATTGAAGAGTGCGGGTGTTATTGGAACAGGATGTAAGAAAGAAGAGAACGAAATAGAAGCGGAATAGGAATGGGATAGAAAGGACAGGGGTGTTAAAAGAGCGAGAAGGATTTATTCACCACCCATAAAAAAAATTAGGAGCAACTCATATTTTGTCGCAGTACGTGGTGAAGACGCGCCGTACATAATATCCTAGTGCGTCTGTACCCTACGCTGCATTGTAGAACGAGTTGCCTTTTCGTTCTCATTCCATTAACGTTAGTGAAACTACGTTTACATATTTAACGTTCATTTTATATATTTTAAACAACACGTTTGGGTCTCTAAAAGTTACAATCTGCAATTATTCGTGATTAATCAAATTAAAACGAGTTTAAATCATATTTCAAAACAACCAACCGATTCTGAATATAGAGCTCATAGCTTTTAAACGTCATAGAAATAAGAACTACCGCAAAGAAACACGCGTTTATATATACACATATACAGAAATGTAAACAATATGGAGTAAAATATTGGAAAAAGTATAGAATGGCCTTTTCTCCGCAGTGCAGTGCAGTTCTCTTCCCAGGGATGGAATGATGAAATAATAAAAATAATCTTTTCCTCTAATCATTTGTTTCTTTGTTTTTACTTCCTTAAATATATAATTAATTGTCTCTCTTGGCATATGTGATAAATTTATATTAAAAAAACGGGTATTATAGCGAGCCCTAGTGTGGCAGTCCGCCCTGCCCCTCTCGCCTCGCCACCGCGGGAGTGTCGGCGTTCGAGTCGACTCAAAGAGCGTGTGCGCCTCGCTTCCCCGCGCCCAGTAGTCGCATAGAAACAACAGTCGGGAGCGCACGCGCTCCGCTCGTGCGCCGATACCGCCGCGACTCGTCCTTTAATCTTGTCATACCTACACCGTACTTACATTTAAGAACTTTTAATTTGTTTCGTCTCACTACCAAGTGTTTTAGTTTTTTTACATGTTGTCGCAGTTTGGACATAAAACAAGTTTATAGTACGGGTGGTGTTCTTTCTACCTATCGCTATAACTGGCGCCCTCCGTGCACCGGCCGCGAACCGCGTAAATTAATTTCTAATTTCGACCTTAGTGCATCAAGCGTAATTGCGCGCGACTCGCGGGATACGTCCACTTAGTTCAGTACAGGCGTCACTGGTCTCGTGTCCCGTTGACCACACAGCGCGCGCGATCTCTGTCTTCGGCATCGATATATACATATATATGTAGATCTTTGCTCGAATGATGCCGCGTTGGACTCAATTTACTTGGTAGTGAAAAACAAAAGTTTTGTAGGTTTTGACTTTCAAAGTGTGGTGTGCGAACTTAAGGAACCTACCTACGTTTTTTAAAAAAGGACTGGACTTTTGTGTTAGACTTAGAAATTACAACCTAGACCAGAAACTAGGTATTGTCGTACTGGTGTTGTGTTCGTGAGTGACGTAACTAACGATGGTGTTAACGCGTTCTCGCGCTGCGAGCCCGGCTCAGGCTGGCGCTGCGTCCAGGGACGCGGTGCCTCCACCACCTGCAGAGGGTCGCCTCGATCCATCGTCTGGCTCTGGAGCACGCAGCGATCGCGCGGCTGCGGCTGCGCTGGCGGCAGGGGTGCCGCCTATCGCTGCTGTTTCGGTGGAGGGTGCGCCGCCAGCTGATGGCGTGCCTGCCGCCGCCGCCACCGTCATGATGACCAACGAACAGCTGATGCTACTCATAAACAGGCTAAGTAGAGAGCCATCGGTAAGCACTACCACTTCATATAATGCGACTCGTAATAACTTTTCGAAATGTACTGCACGTTTTGACGGCGAAAAGTCATCAGATGTTTTAGCATTTATCGACGCCATAGAAACATACAAGGAGTGTGCTGGCGTGGAAGATGATATTGCGCTGAGAGGTTTATCCATGCTTTTGACGAATTTAGCTGCAACATGGTGGCAAGGCGTAAAGGCCTCTACAGTTACGTGGTCAGAGGCCATTTTAGCGCTAAAAAATACGTTTGGTCCTCGTCTTCCGCCTCACCAAATATATAGGAAAATCTTCGAGAGGGAGCAAGGTCGAGAAGAGCCCACGGACCTGTTTGTTTGTCACTTAAGGGCGCTAGTCGCGCAGTTGCCGCCTTCGTCCTTAACAGAGGACGTACAATTAGACATGATTTATGGACTTCTTCACGTCCGAATCCGAGAAAAGGTACCTCGCTCTAGTTTTTCTACGTTCGGAGAACTTTTGGTATGCGCGAGACGAGTGGAGGATATTTTAAGCGAAAGGCATCCACAATCAACCTCTTTGCCGTCTTATCCGTCATCACCTTTGGGGCCATCGACGTCGACAATTAAAAAGCGACTCCACTGCGCATATTGCAAGCAGTATGGCCATGTAAAAGATGCTTGTCAACGGCTAAAGGACAAAAAGCCTAAAGATGTCAGCACTGACTGCGTAAGGGAGAAACCCACTGTCACGTGTTTCGGGTGCGGAGCGCCCGGTGTGATTCGCTCGAATTGCACTAGATGTAAAGAAAATAAGGAAACTGTCACGTCCGCGTTTCAATCTGTGTCCGCGAGTGCCGTCACTTTGGGTGCGCGAGTGCGACCGATAATTAGTGTGCGTATTTTCGGTGAAGAGGGCAAATTGTTAGTGGACACTGGGGCGAAACATTCAATCGGGAGTGTTAGTTTAAGACGTCATTTGCTTAAAAATGGTCATAAGTTTGAAACTGTTTTTACTGAACTTAAATATGCAGACGGACGTTTGAGTGCTCAAAATGTAGAAGTAGCACATGTTAATGTTATGGTGCGAGGGGTAGAGCTGACGGTTAGCTTTATTATGTTGCCTCAAGCAACAGAGAGTCTGTTAGGGATGAATTTCATTCAAAGTGTTGGCATGGTGTTGGACTTCGACTTAGGCGTGTGGTATATTAGGCATGATCGAACGCCTCAACCGCTTCGTTTTGAAGGTGTGGCCAGTCAGCCACTTAGCTGCGCGTCCGTGAGTCTCCGCGGAGACGAGGGTTCCCACCTTAGGACGGAAGAACGAGACAGACTATCCCGCCTCCTGAATGTCCATGAAGACATTTTTTCTCCAGGGGGAGGACCTACCAAGTTTGCAATGCATCATATTGATACTGGAAATGCTGCACCGATCGCAGGACCGCCGTACCGCGTGTCACCTGCTAAAAAGGAAATAATCAGGAAAGAGTTAGACAAGATGCTGGAAGAAGGCGTGATCGAGGAAGCAGAGTCAGAGTGGGCTGCGCCCGTGGTTCTTATACCGAAAAAGAACGGGGAAGTTCGTTTCTGCGTGGACTACCGGAAGTTGAATCACGTGACCAGAACGGACCAGTACCCCATCCCAGTGATCGACGAGCTGCTGAAGAGCACTAAGCCAAATTGCGTGATGTCTACAATCGATTTGAAAGCTGGGTATTGGCAGACCATCGTCGCGCCTGACGACCGTCACAAGACTGCATTCACGACACCGTTCGGAACTTTTCAATTTCGGCGTATGCCGTTCGGACTGAAGAACGCGCCTGCAACGTTCCAACGTTTGATGGATCGGATGAGGTCCGGTCTCAAGGACGTATGCGTGCTGACTTATCTTGACGATATATGTGTCATTTCTGAAGACCTGGATCGCCACCTGGAAGACCTGCAACAGGTCTTCGATCGACTTCGTCTTTTTAACCTGCGAGCAAACAGGGATAAGTGTGTTTTTGGTAGGGAAAGAGTTACATATCTGGGACATGTGATTTCCGCTCAAGGTATCGAGCCAGATCCTGCAAAGGTAGAAGCGGTGATAAACATGAAGCGTCCGAAGAACTTGAAGGAATTGAAGACGTTCCTGCAAACTTGCTCATGGTTTCGCAAGTTCATTCCGCAGTTCTCCGAAGTTGCACGCTCTCTCACAGATTTGACTAAAAAAGATCGACGCTGGCAGTGGGGGGAGGACGAGAATAAAGCTTTTGAGGAATTAAAGCTTCGTCTTTCTACGAGCCCCGTCCTCCGCCAGCCTAACTTTGGTGAACCGTTTGTTTTACGCACGGATGCTAGTGCATTTGCTCTGGGGGCTGTGTTGATGCAGGGACCCAGTCCTACTGAAGAGAGACCCATTGAATACGCCAGCCGATTGTTGACTCCAGCCGAGCGCAATTACCATACTACTGAGCGAGAGGCTTTGGCAGTAGTATGGGCGTTGGAAAAGTTTCGCGGGTACGTAGAAGGAGCACGCGTACATGTAGCAACGGATCATCAGCCTTTGAAGTGGCTACTGTCATTAAAGACACCTAGTGGCCGATTAGCCCGATGGGCAATGAAAATTCAGTCTTATGACTTGGATATCGGTTACACCCCGGGTCGAATTAACGTCGTCGCTGATACGCTCAGTCGCCCAGTTACCGACGAGGTGGAGGAGCCCACCTCTGATTCTTGTAACATCTGTCCGGTGGTAGTAGATTTACCGCGACGAGGACCCGAGGAGATTCGAGAGGCCCAGATGGGAGATCCTGAAGTTAGGAAAATCATCGTAGATTTTGAAGATACTTGCACTCCGGATTCTGCTTTGCGCTGGACTGATAGAGGATACTATCTTTCGCAAGGCGTTTTGTACCGCTGCGACCCGGATGGAGAGTCCGAAGAACCTCAGCTAGTTGTGCCAGAATCCTTACGCGAAGAACTGATGCAGGAACTACATGATGCTCCAACTGCAGGTCACCTAGGGATTGATCGGACATTGAAAAAGATTAAGGAAAGATTCTACTTTCAGGGTATGAGAGCTTATGTGACTAACGATTTAAAGTCTTGTAATGATTGTCAAAGATATAAGGCTACCAATCCGAAACCTGCAGGTCTTCTTCAGACTCCTGTGCATCACCAGCGATTCGAGGTCCTTGCAATGGATCTGTTTGGCCCACTTCCTGAAGGCGATCAAGGAGAAAAATGGATTCTTCTCGTGGAAGACACAGCAAGTCGTTGGGTTGAATTATTCGCTTTACGTGACTCAACTGCTGAGACGTGTGCGAAGGCGCTTATTGAAGAAGTATTTCTGCGTTATGGACTTCCGCGTCGTGTCATATCTGACAACGGAAGTCAATTCGTATCCGCTGTTATGCAGAAGGCTATGTATGTTCTAGGAATCCAGCAGTCTTTAATCCCTGTCTATCACCCTGAGGCCAACCCAGCAGAGCGCAAAAATCGAGAACTGAAACAGCTTCTTGCAATATTGGTAGGACCTGAACATCGTCGTTGGCCGACTGTCCTACCAGCAGTGAGATTCGCTCTTAACAGTGCACCCAATATGGGGACAGGCCATTCTGCTGCGTATTTGATGTTTGCTCGGGAGATGCGATCACCCATGGCCGTGCATACAGATATACGAGCGATAGTATCTGAACAAAATTTTGTTCCACAAATCACTCCCTACTTGAAGGAGTTTTCCCGTATTCTTGTCGACGTCAGGGAACGAGTTGAACACCAACAAGACATCAGGAAGGCTGCAGGTGATCGGCACCGCCGAGACTTCTCGCCATACAAGGAGGGTGACTTCGTCTTAGTGGAGACGCACTTGGCGAGCAACGCAGCTAAGGGATTTACCAGCAAGTTTGCTCCACGGCGTGAGGGGCCGTATCGTGTCAGCAAAGTCATTAGCCCGACGTCGTTTGAAATTGTAGATTCTACCGGGGAGGTTAAGGGGAAGTACCATGCCAGCGCTTTGTCTCCTTATGCAGGCGATTGCCCAGCGGTCAGGCATCCGCGCCGTCGCGGACGGCCAGCCAAGTCACGGTCGGGTCGTCCTTGTGACTTGGAGGGGGAGGTTATAGCGAGCCCTAGTGTGGCAGTCCGCCCTGCCCCTCTCGCCTCGCCACCGCGGGAGTGTCGGCGTTCGAGTCGACTCAAAGAGCGTGTGCGCCTCGCTTCCCCGCGCCCAGTAGTCGCATAGAAACAACAGTCGGGAGCGCACGCGCTCCGCTCGTGCGCCGATACCGCCGCGACTCGTCCTTTAATCTTGTCATACCTACACCGTACTTACATTTAAGAACTTTTAATTTGTTTCGTCTCACTACCAAGTGTTTTAGTTTTTTTACATGTTGTCGCAGTTTGGACATAAAACAAGTTTATAGTACGGGTGGTTTTCTTTCTACCTATCGCTATAGTATGAGAAGAGAACGTTCACGTAAATAAAATACGTATCGAATTCCGTACGAACTCGATGCACGTCAGAGCTCTGCCTGTTCAGTTCAGCTTTTAGTGTTTATTTATAACGAATTTCAAATCAATTTTAATACTTAAGTCACTGTTTATAAAATGCATATTAATGATGAAAGGGATTGTTATTGGAAAATTGAATAATTAAATTTTCCCTAATATTGATTACTATTTCCACTTCACTTCACTTCAAAGACATTTTATCTGCTATGAAATTATATTTCAGCTTTTAACTGCAGAAGTAATTTCAAAATCCAATCAATCAGCGTCATAACTCTTAACTCAACTCGATTGATCTAATTTCAATAGCTACAATAAATCGGAGCATTCACTGAAGCTTTTTAGCAAAGATATTGTCATGGGGTCAAGGTTATTAGAACAATCAAAATGAGGACAGCATATTGGTGTTACAATTTTGTGTTAGCTCCAAGTAAGCGCATAGTAGTTATGTGCTATTTATTTATTTATTACTTATAGAGTAAATATATCACGCTACGTCTAAAGCACCGGCGAGGCTGAGGTTTAAAATTTCGAACTCATTAAAAATCTTCTAACTTATTTTGTACATTGACGACGATTTGTCAACGTTTTGAAAAAAAATAATATCGATTTTGGTGCGACAAAGTGTACTAAGCTATAACGATAAAAAAACTACATTTAAAATAACCCGAAAGCTTTTTTTTGTGTATGTAGCATAATCCCTTATAATAGGACACCGCGTCCCTTACCCCTTCCACACAAATTTTCTCCATGCTAAGCTTGACTGGAAGATATTACTTTAAGCGGTAAGGCCGCCCGTTGTTACACTAGTTTTAAGTTGTTGTTTTTTTTTGTCTTATATAGGTCATTACTAGTGTAAACAATAAAGAGTTAATATCTTCTATTTATGTAACGCAAAAGGTAGCCTTTGGCACTTAGAGCATTTACCTACTTAGAAAAATGTAACGATACCCCATCGATATCAGCCCGTTAAAGCTACAAGAAGTCTCATAGAAGCCCACACATCCATCACATATACAATGGCCCTCTTACTGGGCAGTCGGGTAAAAATAAATTACGTCAACCAATCGAAGCAAATTGCTCAAATGTTGAAATCCTTAAAGTATATTAAATCTTTTATAATTAAACGCCTTTTGGATTGTTGTATGCTTTTTATTATTAAAGGTAAAGTTACAAAGGCACTTGGGGAAATTTATTACATCACATTCGGACAAATTCGTCTTATTTTCGGCGGCCACGGGTCGAGCGAGTCAAATACCAATTTCATTGTAAATTTTATTGCGAGTACGTAAACTTTGAAACTTGTGTTACTTAAAAATGGTTTGAATGGTATTTGATTATTTCAAAATAAACACCCACTTGTGTTTTTACTCAAACTAAATTATTTAAAAAAAACGAAATTAGATACAAAAAGGAAGAAGCGAGACTGCATTAAAAAAAAATTGAAGTATTATTTTTTTATTAAAGTAGTAATATGTTTTTTATTGGAATTGGAAAAACATTACTGATGAACACTGATGACATTACCTCTTTGAATAGGCCTAATTCTCTGGCCGCGGTAAACATCAGCCTTTTGGTCGTAAGTTCTTTCTATCAGCCGCTTAGAAAGATCTTTAAAGAGTAGCCATGCGAAATTGGAAAAATATTACTTATAAAAAAACGCGAGTGCAAAATGGAGCGCCCAAGTAGAAAAAAACTAATCTAAGGGTGTCTTTAGATTAGTCCTTTATCACTCGTCTACCGCTGAACTACCTCTTAAAATACACCGTTCATTGCAACAAATAATACGCCTAAAATACGTCAAACTACTCGGAGTAAACTTATGAAAATATTCCAACCTTATATTCTGCTTCGCACTACAACACTAACTCGCCCTTTATATTACAACGCCTATTTTCTACGCCATAGAGGCGCAGACCGTCTCGTCACGATATGACCGAATATTTTACACTAGGATTAAAAAAGGGTCGCTGTAGCATTAAATTAAATCGTCGTTTTTAAAATGTATTTTTTAATATAATGTAATTTCAAATTACATCGTTGGATGAATTAACATTTTGAACTATATTTTCATGAAGTTTTTTGTACGTTTCAGAGGCCAATGAAATAATTTGATTCATCGCGTACAAAGTCGCGGGCATCAGCTAGTATCCGAATCTGAACTAATATTATAAATTCGAATGTAACTGTCTCTCTGTCTGGGTGCTTGTCGCGTTATCACGGCTGAAGGGCTGCGCGGATCAAGTTGAATTTTTGCATATAGGAAATTTTGCGGAAATAGGCTACTTTTTTGTTGGTCCACACGAAAGAAGTCGCTGGCAGCAGCTAGTATTTCATACATTGTTTTATTTTGTCAATAATTACCTTATGCTTAACTTTAAATTTTCACTTATGCAAGTACAAAAGACAATTTCCATCAGTAATTGAGCCCCGGCGCCAGTGTTAACCGCACGAGGAAGTACCCAAGTGCCAGAAGTGCAAAAATGACTTTTATGAAGATTGGATTGCCCTCGCATGGCCTCTTTGACAACTACTTGTAACAAGCGCCCATGTGGCCTAATATAAGGCACATTCTCGTTCGCATGGTTTGTTTACAGATTTGTTTAGCGTTGATTTTACCCGACTACCCAAAATAGTAAAGGGTAATCATGTTTTTGGGGTATGTAAGTATGTTTGTGTGTTAAACGGCTTCACCGAGTTTGACAAGACGTTGGATTTGCTTTTACGTCCGGAGTGACAGGCTACATTTTGCAGTCGAATATTTGGTTTTCGGTAGCCTATTTTTTCACCTAAAATTAATTCGCAAATTTACATTTGACAACCAGATACAACATATACCTACTCTACGGAAATTCAGACTTTGACTTCAGTAACGTGAAAAGGCGCGAGCGAGACAACTGTGGTCACGACTATTATTGTGATATTAAGATGGGTGCTATCACGCAGTTTCACTGACGTTAACGATGCTGAGCGATAAGGTAGGTCGTTTCTGCGCCGATAAAGAATAGTTTCACTGATAATGCCCTCGTAAGCTGACATTTTATTTCGCCGTAAACATTGATGACTCGTTCTCGCAGAATGAAATACCGATATTTATAGAGAGAAAGAGATAGCAAGCGCTTACGATGTACCTGTCTTTTGTTAAAGTAAAAGTGTTATTATCAAGAGGAGCTAAGTAGCTGACGGGTGTATTATACTCGTTACAACTTGATTGGCTTCGACGGCCGACTAACAAACGAGAGACAAAGGTATTGTCCTCTTATTTTCTCTAGTTGGTCTGCGGACCGTTGAAAAAAATAACTTTGTGCAAATGATAGCTTAGCTTACAGTGTTCTGTATTATGTATGAACTTAATAAGAAAACAAAATGGCCGCTGACATGACAAACCTAAAGAGAGTGTAATGCCTCATATCAGATTTCGCGTTCTTACTTAATAACATTAATGCGAAGTTTTATAAGAGAGTGTGTTCGTTCCCATTTAACTCCTTAATAGCTGAATGGATGAGTTGCTTCTAACATTGAAAAAAAACTATGCCTCTATTCTACTTGCTTCTACTGTTCTACGCCACTTTAATACATGAATACTTGCATTACCCACCAAAAAGTTTAAAAAAAAGTTTCAAATTTAATTCAGCGCGCCAAATGCAAATTCGTGGGTTTATGAAAAGTAATTTTAAAGTTGGTGCTAATAAAAAGGTTGTAGCAGAAAATTACATCGACCAAAAAATTAATAAGTATATTTTGTCTCTAAACCAAAACCCAAGATAAAAATCAGCTTATTTACATTGTAGTTAATGTTATCACCAATGTTATCTATGTGATCAACGTAATTTCTTGATGCAGCCTTTTTGTTCAAAAAATCCACGATGATTATGCTGTTGAAGCTGTAACTTGTAACTGTTTAAGCTGTTACTGACAAAAAACGCAAGAAAATTTGAATATGGCGTGCTGACCCAAACGTTGCACCTTGTTGTTCGATTCCTGTAAAATAGCGGGTAAAATCGTGGAGCACAGCTAGGAATCGTAATGTTTTGAGCGAGTGAATAACTGTTGTAGTATGTATTTCCTGACCTAACTTCATAACGGCTCAAAGATTACGAAATTTATGGCGGTGTGGTGCATAAGCACATGACTTCTTAGTATGCCGAACCAGCATACTTTTTAAATACTTTTTATGGTTCCTATAAGAAAGTGAGTAAAACCGCAGGCCGCACGTAGGTAATATGATAAAAGGTTATTAGATCCGTCCACTTATCGGCCGGCGCCATACGAAGACACGCTATTTCCCGTCCTCAAAAATATTTTCAGCCACCACTGACAGGCTTCGATAAATATTTATCACTCATTAGACAGAGTAATCGGAGGGGTGAGACGGGACTCCCTTGGGTGGCAGACACGTTCGCAGAATAAATACAGATGGGAAACTCGGAATGGTATCGAAAAGTGAAATGTTAATCTAAGACGAATTCCGTCAAATCACACTAATATTATAAATGCGAAAGCTTGTGCGTAAGTATGTAATTGTGTTCGTTCTCGTTTAACTCTGTAATGGCTGAACGGCTTTGGATGAAATTTGGTATGGAGGTAGCCTAAACTACACACATTTTCAATCTTCAAAAAATAAAAATAAAATATTCGAAAAATATCCGGTTTGTGTAGAAATAGTATAGATTAAAAACGAAATAAAGTAGTAGAACATGATCATGGCATGCTTGATCTGTTTGAGATAATTTGTAAGAGAGTTAATGTGTAAGTTGTCCACTCGTGTTTGTTCAGTCTGCAGTCACGGCGAACGACGCCGGGGTTGTAACAGATTGTGGTGTAAAGTGTATTTATAACGGCAGGCCTTTTTAATGCACGGTCCCTTAAATCGGATTAAATGACTCCGGCTTGATGGGCCCCGAGAAATAACGTGGGGAAACTTCGGGAACGCTCCAGCTTTTGTTTTTGGACTTTCGTTGATTGGCACGGAAATAGAATTATTATGATGAGGGTTGCTTTTAAATTTGGAATGGTAAATAATTGTTTTTTTTATTGAATTCGAAGCAGTATCCTCGTTTTAAGGCTTGATTCTCGTTTGTCTTATTAGAGACTTACCTGACACTACGTAATTTTTTTTGCTCCTTATTTTGAACATACGTGTGATAGGTTATTTTTTCTTCAATATTGGCAGACAGACAGGGAGTTACATTCGCATTTATAATATAAGTCAGGATATTTATCCAAAACGATAGCCCGCGCCCCTAAAACTTCGTTAGTGTCAGATTACATCTATCTGTCAGATTGAAATCTTACTATGTAGTGTGAATCTAGACCAACGAGTTCGCAATTAACGCCGCACATACGGATTTTGGTATTCAGGAGCCGTGCGATGACGCGGCAAAGGCGGCTGATTATGCAGTATTGAAGCCGTGCACCGATTACAATGGGGCATGGTGCCGTCATGTGTGCAATCCTTGTTTCCAGCGAAATTACTGAGCACAAAGAGTTATAAGCCGTGGTAGCTCAGTGGGAGCAAGCTCACCTCACATTCGTGGGGTCACGGTTTCGAACCCGGGCGGGCCCGTACCAATGAGTTCTTTGGAACTTACGTACGGATATACGATTGGCTTTTTGGTGAAGGAAACCTGCATATTTTCGGTGAAGAAATTCGATGACGTATGTAAATCCGCCGACCCGCACTGGGCCAGTTTGGTGGATATGGCCTAATCACCCTTCGGGGGTAGGCCGATATTTCAGCTGTGGGATGTTTTAAGGATGATGCGGAAGAAGAAAGAGTTTAAACATCAGTTATCTCAGGGGGAAGAGCTCAGTGCTGAGCCGCGCAGGGATTTGAACTATTGAAGTTGAACATTATGGATGGCACTGATCTGTTACAGGCAAGCCTGTCACTTACCACCAGGCGAGCGACTTGGACGTCTCTTCTTGGACGTCGGAAATTTACTGTGTTGCTGTCTATTCATATACCTACGCAATTTTCCACTTTCTTTAACTAGATTAATTAATACAAAATGCAGATATCAAGAGTTAAGTGAAAGCAGAATACAATCCATTTTGCCATATCATTCTAAGCGAGGAAAAATGGCAGACTCGCTTCATACAAGGCGCAGACACAAAACGACAAGTTGTCTCAAAAAGGTTTCAAAAAAAGGTTTCGACATGATTGGCCGCTGCGTGGATAGTCACAAGCAAGAAGGACTAGAATCCTCGTTTTTTGTTTATTTTTTAGAACTGACTAGTAATATGACCACAATCTCGCTAAAGTCAAAGTCAAAGTTCACCTGACGGGAAGCGACTATGTGGTCGAAGAAGTAGCACTTTTTTATATTCTTTTTTTTTAAATCCAATTTTTTTTTTACTTATATCATTTTATTATTATTTTTTTATTTAGTCTTTTATCTAGATCTTTATATACTATATATATATACTAAGATCAGTAGATCTTTTATATAAAAATCAGTGAAGCTTACAAATTTAAATTTATCATTATCGTCGTCATCCTGTATAAATCCACTGATGGTTATAGGCCTCGATCCTCTCTGCTCCCTGTTCGCTATCTCCCAAATGATTAAAAAACTAAACTTAAACTTTTCTATTCAAAAGATTAATTTAAATAAATACAAGGTAACAAAACAAACAATTGATCCTTATTCCAATTGTACGCGACGTCGCAGCGGAAAGACACTACAGATTGGTTATTTTAGACACAGTTCAGGGGCACTAGTCTCGACATTTCGCTACAGCACTTTGCGACCTATCAAATTCAACTGTGTTTACAGAAAATAATAATGTCAGAAAAAGACGCCCTAAGATTTAAAGCTTAGTATTTTTTTTAGCTGCAATTCAACCGCTAAGAATCGGATGAGAGACAGTCTCAATGAAAAAGTAGTATGAATTGAACTTATGGTATATTTTCTTTTGTTAATAGAATAGAACACAGATTGGGTACTAACTCTAGTCTAGGATAAGAGGATATCAAATTAAAGGTCAAGAAGAACTAAAAGGGTTTCCTATTTTGCCCGTAATGGAATTGATTTAGATGGAAAAGGGAGCCTTTTGTAACCCTTTTAGTGTAGTTTTTTCGTTCTTGATATATTTGGCTAGTATCCAAGTGGAAAATGTTATTGACCACTTTAGTATCTTTGTTGTAAGCTTTTCCTAGTTTTGTGTGTTATACGGTGCAACAATGTATTAGGGAGTTTTAGTCTGAAGTCGCATACTATAGCAGATCTCAGATGACTTTTAGATCGAGGCTTAGAATCACATATACAATAAGTAAACCACGCGGCTCGGCGTCACAGATCCTTGCAGTAATCCTAACTAATATTATAAATTTTTCTCTCTGTCTGGGTATTTGTCACGTTATCACGGCTAAACGACTGAACAGATTGAGCTGAATTTTTAAATAGATTGAGCTTATGGGTACACGGCTACTTTTTGCATTGCAGGCCCACGCGACCGAAGTCGCGGGTAATAGCTAGTATGGTATGTAACAGGCTTTGTTTTTTTCTCTTATGTTTTGGCTCCACGTTTGGTGTAATTCGCCAGTTAAATTTTTTTATATGTCAAATGAAGTAAAACATTTTACAATTTAAATAAGCCTCAGTCATAGAACGATAAGGAAAGTAAGTTACGGTCAAGTCCAAGTCATGCCCCAGTAAAGTAGAGCAGACTATACTAGAGGTTTCTATTACATTATCAGCCAGAAGACGTCCATTGCTGAACATAGGCCTCCCCCTTAGACCGCTACACCTACCGACATCGTGCCACTTGCATCTACATGTTGCCTGCGACTTCGTCGGTCCACCTAGTGAGAGGCCTGCTTACGCTGCGACTTCGACTCGTGGTCGCTTTCATCCCCACCTGTTATCGGTTCCTCGAGTGAAAATGCCTGCCCTTTGCCACTACAGCTTGCAAAGTCTAGAAAATTTGAGGTTTCTATGGAGATTTGGAAACAACACGATAAGCAACAAAAAAAAAGCCTAGAAAAAAGGTCCCTGCTCGACAAAACTCACAATGTTTTTTCCAAAAAATGGAACTAAGAGGAAAAAGTAAGAAAAAAAGGCTTAGTGACATCGTTCCGTTCAATTTTCGTGATTCCCGAATACACAGTTGACTTTTTTTTTTAATGGGGAAAAAGTACGAGGTTCACGTGAATAATTTTTTGGTAGTCTCGTTTTGAAATTGCCGGTGGATAAATCATGGTGCATTCGGACAGACGTGCCCTTTTATAAAATATTGAATGGACAAATATATATCATACCCTTACATTTTGTTTGTGTCAGTTGCACTGGATGGTGATTTAAAATTTAGAAATGCAATCATACTTACACAAAGTTGTATTTTTAGGAGTAATTATATTTCAGTGTGCAAATCTAATTCCCACATTGTAAGTTAAGTTATAAGTATGGTGAAGAAATCGTAAGTAGTTAGTGATAACATTTAAGAGAGGAAATCACGTTTTCAGTTTTCTATCTTATATAATACTGTGGTCCGGATGTTGCGTCTATTTGATATAGCTAGTAGTTCGCGCCGAACTGAGACCTCGCACCCCTATAGCTTCACCGACCGAGCTTGGACCGAACTCAGCTCATATTCGAACTTAAAAATTGTATTGAAACGTACAACCTACAAAATTTAATGAAGATCGGATAAAAGGTTCTTAAGTTATCTTCGGACATATATACATACGACCATACAAACATACAAACAACTGCCGATTTACTCCCGTAGACCCTTAGACCTTCGCTTCGCTCGGTCAATGTTATATGTAATATAATTTCAGATTATTTACTATTTATAACTCTATCAATGAAAACTTGCATAATATGTGAGATGGGGACAGACGTGGAGTTTGGAGTAAAGTTTGAGCTGGACTCATGGGACTTGGGCAAACACGAATAAACTCTGTATTTATCTAAATAAAACATTATCTTAGGAGATTTATTCGGGTCATGGATCGAAAAATAATAATTTAGGAATAAGATAACTCGAATACTAATCGAGTATTTCTTCCACATCCGATTGTGACAGAAACGTCTCGATTCCAATTTCCCGACTCAGAAGATGCTTATTAGAGCTCAAGACCTAAATTATGTGATCATATAGCGTTATTTATTTATCCATATTTTCGTTCCCAATATTGATATGGGCTCATTCGTCGTAGCCTTCAATATTTATACCGTGTAGTGCGTCAACGCGACCCGCTTCTAAGCATAGAACTAGCACTTTGCAGAAATAGAGGGACAACTCCGAAATAACACTTATATTTAAATTACTAGTTCTTAAGTAGACCTCACAAGCACAAACTTTTTTGCTCTATCTCAGTTTCTTAGTTCGCGACATTTGTCCCAAACCTTTTTCTGATATTCACAATTCTTATTTAGAATGGAGTACGAGTCCCTTGGATACGTACAAAATGCTTTGTAACAACGTTTTTAATCTGTACTGCCAAGGAGTGGAACAGACTGCCGACTTCCTTGTTTCCTGAGAGTTACAATCTAGAGTGAATAGGTATCTTCTAAGTCTGCGTGCTTCATCGTCAGCCACATCGTCGCTTACTAACAGGCGAGTTGGTGGTCAAACGCATACAAGCATTAAAAAAGGGCGCCGCAACAAACTTCCCCCTTTTTGGCGGAAAACGTCTGCGATAAAAATCGCCGACGACAAAAAAATCTATGACATTATAGAAGTTCAAGTTCGTTTAGATAAGTTGAAAAATACGACCTATACTGGAGTGTGTACCGACATCCATACGGACAAATAAAAGCAAATTTTGCTCAAAAATTCTTCGCTTCGCTCGCTCGGTCAATTAGAAAAATTATGAAGTCCTACAAGGTCTACAGTCGCGTCTACATTTTTCTCGCTCGCGCATGTTCAATTTATTGAAGATTCAAATTTAGAAGATATCAAACCGAAAGCTTCATTTTATCGTCACCAGATACGCAAGACACACAATTTTGGGAAACTCATAATCTATCTACAAAAAATTGTAAATAATGAATAAATATTGGTGGACGTTTTTCGCACATAGCGCTGTCTAGCCCCAAATTAAGCAAGCTTGTACTATGGGAACCAGGTAACTGATATAATACATACATACTTTTTTTTGTAAATATATACATAGAACACCCAGACAAAGAACAAAAATCCATATTCATCACACAAACGTTTGTCCTGGATGGGAATCGAAACCACAACCTAAGAAGAAGGAGGAAATCCTCCCACTGAGCCACAAAGGCTAGTCAAATGAATGAGTGAGATAGTCTCTTCAATATTCTTTAGAAGCTTTGAGCACTTTGAGGACGATATTCACTCTCATTCTCATTTTCGAGTTATCCCTCTATTCTTTTTTAGTAAATTTAAATTGTATCCCAGCTTTGCCGCTAAAAGCTCTGATATCAGATAACGGCCGCTGAGACCTAGCGTCAGATGTTCGACGCAATCAATCAAATCTTGCGCCGACGGCAGTATATTCTTTTAGTGCTTCATTCCCTAGTGATTTCAATACCACGTAAATGTTTTATTTAACGCAAAACTCGTCTGAGTATTTTATTCTTTTGCGATAAAAAAATACCTTTTTGTAGAGGTAGGAGTGTTTTGCTACGTACAAAACTTTTTGAAACAACGTTTATAATCCGTAGAACCAAGGAGAGGAATAAACTGCCGGCTTTCTTGTTTCCTGAGAGTTACAATTTATAGGGCTTTTCAAGGTCAAAGTGAATAGGTATTTTCAAAGTCTGCATGTGTCATCTTCGACCACGTCGTCACTTACCAACAAGCGAGTTGGTGGTCGAAATCAGACTTAAAGACATAAAAAAACAACAAAAGGTTTTAGAAACAACACGAAAAGACAAGATTCACTTAGTGAAACCCATAGAAGCTCCCAGTAATGCTTCCACCACTTTACTGCAGGCATGAATTGGACTGGACAGTGACTGAAATTGATGACTTGGATTTTGTTCAATTAAATATATAACTCGAATGATTTCGCTCTCGTAAGGCTGTTTTATTTTGGCGGCCTCGTGTAGAATTGTTTTGCCTGGACTATGATTGAGACTTGTTTTATTGTGAAACACTATGCTTTAGTAGAAATATTACAATAATTGACACTAGCTAAATACACTAGGTATGTATGGAGCCAAAATATGAGATAAAAAAGTTAATGGCCTATGTTTCCGACTATAAAATACGTAGAATTCTGTGGTTTCCGAAATACGGATCAGAAATTGTCTAAGTTGGAAATGTAAAATTGAGACGTTTTCACACATACGTAGTTTTGCTACAAAATGATACTATGTTAAACAGTGTTACCAGCAGTGTGTTTGAAGAGAACAGAGTTTATCCTTCTTGATTAGCAATATACTCTTTCTGATACGCCTTTTTATTGTGCCATTTATATACGGGATACCTAGCAAATTTGGCATAAATAAAGAACAGTGACATGCCAGGGGCAACGAGCCTTTACAGGTTTCACGTCAAACAAAATGAATTTGCCGGACTGCAATTCGTTTAACAAAACTGCCCTAGGATATACAAGTCCGAGCTTTTCGCTTATTAAGTTATACGTATCACAGAGCTAAAAATCGTTACAAAATTGTAAAGCTTCAATCTCTAAATATTAGGTATAAAACGATTGTTTGCTTACTTCTACGCAATACATTTTGCTGCTGTTTTAACCATTATCTATGAAGATAGCTTCTGGAAAGTTCATAGCAAGGTTCAAAGTAAGGAATCATGCGAAAGCGAAAATTTATTATAAGAAAATCAAACTAATATTACAAATGCGAAAGTTTGTGTGTAAATATGTAGGTAGGCTTACACGTAGGCTTACACATACCTAGGCTTCTTTTTATCCCGAAAAATTTAACGGCTCCTGTAGGATAGCAGGTGAAGCCCGGGGCGTAGCTAGTGATATCATAGTTTGATTGGTTTGATTGGCGGTGTACTTCGTCCAAAAGGGTAGTTAGCTTGGTGTGGCGCTATTTATTGATTATGGTAATATTTGTAAGAAAAATCCAGTTGCTATGGAACGATAATTTCCATGAAAGATGCGTAATTAGGGCGCACGATTTTTAATATTTAGCAGTGCGACACCATTTATGCAAATAAACAAAATTCTCTTAGAATGTCTAGAAGAGACCCCATTTATTAGATTCTGTTAACTCACTTAACATTCAAACGGCACCACTCCCTCATCTCACTTAAATTTCACAAACCGTCCTCACACTAACCGCAAAATTACGTCAACTCATCTCCAACTCCAAGACTTGAGATCGTCAAAAGAACTTACTTAAACCACGTCGCTTGTAAAAGACAGGTCGTCGTGAAAAACCCACAAGTGTCTTTTAGAAAGTTATTCCACTGAAATAAATATTAATGGTGGGAAGTTGGCGGTGGAAGCCTATCTGACACGTGGAAAGCCGACGGACCAAGTGGGAAAGTTTGCGCATCGGGCGCATTCTATGGGCCAGAGGAGCTCAATGTTGGGTAGATTACCTCCAGTGGCTTCATTTACACACTTGTTCTACACAGATGTCTTAGAATAAGACCTGTAGATATCTGACTACATGTACGTAAATTATAATATTATAATAATATTTAATATTATTCTGACTATATGTACGATTGACGTAAAGATTAATCTAAGTATTATATGCAGCGTAGCATTTGTGCCCCTTGTTATATGTCAATTTAATTCTGCTGGTTTAGTGACTTCGCTTTAGCTGAAGATGCGACAGTTTTGTTTATGTTGCCTTTTATTAACTAAATCGTAAGTGGTCAATGACGCATTACCTTTGGTTACTAGCACTTCCTCATTTTTTTTTAAATATTCTATATACAGGATATTTTTTCAGGTAACGCGTTAATTTTGTGTACTTAATTGTTGAAAAATTATGGATACGTATTTTTTGGTTTTACCGACCTTGGTACAAAATTATCGAAATAATTTCAAATGAAAGTCCCTACAGCAGGAACTGTAGTCACTCTATTCGTGACTGAACTATGAACGCTTACAATACGTGTAGGTACCTACGTCCTACATTGCTTCTTCTTGCGCGCTACAGCAAGAAGTAGGTAGATAATTATTTATAATACTTAAATATAAACGGTATTTTTATTGGTAAATATGTTCTTTAACGATGCTAAATGTGTGATAAAAAAATTCGCACTACTTAAAAAGTAACGCTGTATATCCATTTACGTCTTTTTAATTCGAACAAAACTGGCAGCACTGAGAATGAAACAGCAATATACTTCCCTTCTTTATTCATACGTCATTGAATCTCCCGGGTGTGCTAAACCACGTCTTAACCAATAATAGTGGCAAATACCTCGCCCAAGTGGGCACAGAGGGGCTATTAGCAAACTTGAGAGCCTCTACTGCGGAGTAACAAACACATTACTCTTTTGATTAGGGTACGATGACAGTAGCTATTTCGGGGTATAAGCTAATCGTGAATCAAGACATTTCAATAAAGTTTTGTTGGTTTTCTTTGTATTCAAGCATAAAACGATATTATTATTTTAATACTTTTGCTCTTTATGAGGTTCAAATCTAAGAACACGGCTCCACATGAATTTGTTTTTATTACGAGTTAATTATGTACCTAGAGACGGTGATCCGATCATGGTACTATCCGTCAAAATATCTACTAACGGCTTTAATTTGTAGCGGTCTTATGCGTTTGAGAAGTGCTGATATATTCCCGGAAATGACACCTGCTTGCTAACGCTTGTTGCCTTCTACTGAGTTAACAATGGTGCTTAGTACACTTGTACGGACCATAACTCGATATCAATTGAAATGTTTATCGGTCCGATCCTTACGAAATAATGTCTTATGTACTTACTTTATTATGACGCGTATCTCACAATGAGGTTTGGCCAGTGATTCACCACTTCTTCTGGATTTGTTCAGTTTTGTGTGCTACAAGAAGAAATAGAAATAGATGGACCATCATGTTCCTTTCCATTTCAACCTTTGTTTTTATAAGGTCAGAAAAAGTAAACGTGGTCACGAAAATGAAAAATATTTTTTTACTACTTACTCGCTTTTTTTTTAAATATATTTGTTTTGATTTAATACATTAAGTAAATATTTCATAGTTTAACAGTAAATTTATAGCTCCATATTTAATAGCAACATACGTACAGCTGTAACGAATTACTGTCGAACGACCATAGATAACCCAAGGGGGCGATTACAAAGTTTGGGAACCGCAGCCGGCGGCAATGAGAAACACATTTATCTTACCATTGGCGTTAGGATCACATAAGTCACTTTGACAGCGGAATAATTTCGCCAGGAACCTGGCAGGGATTGCCCCTGTCTGCATACAGGCATTTTAGGACTTTTTTGTTTTACACGATAACGGCGACACTGCGGTCGAAGTTCGGCTTAAGTTTGAACATTTGGCCAATTGAGATGAAAAACAGGCTGAAATAAATCGGCGCTTACGAGACTTAAATTCATGAAAGAATGTGTAATAGGCATGTTTGTGGCATATGTCATATGGCATATGTCCTGTCGGACCACGAAATTCGGAATCACGTCCTGTTTGATCATGTACTATAACAGAACTGTATTTAAAATGTTGCTTGTTTTATGAGATATAGTTGTAATCTAGCAATAAAAGCAGTTTATGAATGTACGACATTAACAAACTTTTTTAACTTTTAGACGCTGGCCAACTTCGACAATATTGTTAGAAGCCTTGGCTATTTTTTATAAGCTAAGATACTCTTATAGTTTTGCCATGTTCTTCTTTCCGTCCGTCTGTATGTCACGATCTTTATATTGTGAAGCTACAACGACTTACATGCAACAGGTAAAAAAAATTACATGTTCCTATCAAATACGTGTCACAACACGCATTTGGCAACGTGTTTTGTAGCACGATCGTTAGTTTCGTAAAAATCTACATTATAATATGAAAGTATTAAGTCTCGGCCATTCATACCGCGCACTCTAAATCAGTTTAAAAACATAAAAAATAAGAGCATTATAACTTACTACCTACTTAAAATATAACCTACTTAAAAACAGGGGTGGGAAGAAGAAAGCGGGCATCCACCGATAGTTTTTGACATGAATTATGTGACGAAAAGAAAAATAGCATTACTCAATCTCGGACAGAGAATATCATTATTGCGTTGCGCGCAGTAATGATACATACACGGTAATCAACCTAGTATATTTCTGCTGACGCCGAGATGCCTGATACGGCGGTATAAGCACTATTTCTGTAACTCACCTATCCTCCGCGCTATAACATTTCCAAATTTAATTTAAATTAATTTCCAATTTAAATTTTGTCTTAATTTCATTTCTGACATGAGACCAAACCGATTAAACGTTCATCAAATTCGCGGCAAAATAAATCAAATATAAACACAGTTCCGAAAGTAGCTCCCACTTACGTATCACAAAGTAAAACATGACCTACAAGGAAAAGTCACACGATATCCGCAGTTCGTAAAACAATAAAAGAAAGCATAAACTTGTATTCGGGGATCGAGCTACTGCCACAAATCAAGTGGGATGTCATAAAATATTCGAACCAGACAGAGCAAGATCGTATTCCTGTTGTTGATGCTTTGGATTGGAGCGGTCAAAATACGCTTTCAGTGTGGATAACTTTATCGTTATTACTAGCTGACGTAGCTAATCTACACTTAGGCCCAGCCAAAGCAGAGACGAGACGAGCGGAGACGAGCGGAGAGGAGATATGTTAGAAACAAACAATAGGTTTGCGTTATTTACACATCTCGTCTCCACTTAGTTTCGGTGGAGACGGTTGAACAGAGAGGAGAAGAGATGTCTTATGTTTGTTTATCGCGAACAAAATAGAGATTTGAGCTGCGCCTTGCAAGCTTGCGACAGCGTGCAGCGGAGAAGAAAGATGTGAGCGGCGTGCGGCGAGTGGCAACGCTAGTTCCCCGGGTCGCACAACTCTTGCGACTCTTTCAGTGCCGCCTGAGGAATTACCACTCCTTTGACAGTTATTCAACTGCCAAGCAGTAGAGGGCAAACTGTGTTCCGGATTAAAGGAATATGTTTCCAGTGAAATTACTGAGCATAAAGAGATTTAACTTCTAGCTCGGGGTTTTGACTGTTGAAGTTCAATATTCTGTGTGGTACTGAACTGTTAAGAGTAACCGTGACGCTTACCATCAGGCGAGTGATTTGCTCAGCACACAAAAAAAAAACGTACGCTATTTGGTCACACCAATTCTTTGAAATCTTTTTACGAACTTCGGTCGTACTTGAAAAAATAATGCGGATAATATTCCCTACACTCTAATCTCATCCTAGCCAAGGGTCGTACTATCTGTAAGAGAATCACATACAGCCATTACAATGAATCAGGAGAACAACACGCAACTGAATTAGTTTGGAATTAATTCAATTGTTTTCGATGTCCCCTTCCTATGGGAAGTAGGGCGACGCGCCCATCTGGCTCTTAATTATGATCTTAAGAAAATGTTACACAAACGTAGCTAAAAAGCGTGACATACGTTGACAATGAGAACCTTTTTCTTAGCAGTGCGCTCTTCCCAGAGTGGCCGTGGTCGACGCTAAACAGAATCTCCTCACATACAAAGAGCAACAGCTAATTCTCATAGAATGAAAATAGTGTTATTACAGTTCTCTATCAGTAAAAACAAATTTCATTGCTGAAAAAGCGCCTTCTCCTTAGAGCGCCATACTGAACGACAATGGGAGGCCTATCTATGCTGCGTCTTCCGGTTCGTGGTCACTACTCAAGAACCTTTACACTCCATTGATTATCGTTTCTTTGAGCGATGTGGACTGTCCATTGGCAATTCAGGTTGCAGACCCTAAAAGCTACGTCGGTGACTTTGGTTCTTCGACTTATATTCTCATTCTGGATTTTATCGCGCTAAACGCGAGTTAGAGGGTAGTTCTAGTATTTTTTCAGCTACTCGTAGCTTAAAATAAGTAGGATAATTAACCAGTTGCGTCTTGTTTTTATTTACACTTAAAGTTCTCGTAAATAAAACCACCGAATCATTAAATCCTTGCCCTGTGGATATTGACATGAACAAATTACGTAAAATAAACAGTGACACACGAGATTGAGTTCACTGGAGTCGCACTGACCGGGAATACACAAACGAAATTGCTTTTCAAACATACGTATTGCAGATGCACTCAGTTCTGCGATATTTTCCAGTTTGTCCGCGAAATCACGACGTATAAGGACGCGCTCAGATGAGATTTCAGATTGAGAGAAATACACAATGTAAGCTTAATAAATAACTGCTTATGCAATTTGTCTTCAAGGTGAGGTCAGTCTTCTTAAATAAAATATTACGCGGTTTTTCAGATATTAAATTTATGAGAAAATATGCACGTTTTAGGAAGTGCACTTAGTGTAAAATTTTCATTTTGGAACGAGTGCAAATTTTAGACCTAATCCTGCCTAATTTCATGGGTAGTAGGAAGTTATGATTACTAACCTTTTGCACTTTAACATTTTCTTATTGATATTTCTTTTACTTCCAAAATTTGAAATTTCTTATATATATTTTTTTCTTTTTTTTTTAAACATCTACGTTGCTTGCATCATTAGTAAGTAAAATGAAAATAATTTAATTTAATATTTTTTTTTTTTTGAGAATCGTGTTGGCTTCTATGTCCGAATTCCGTACCGACCAGACTACAAACCTCTGCATGGACACATCTTTACATAAATTCACTACATAATGTAGCTCTCAGAGCATAAATATTTCATGAGACAGCTAGCAAATATGCTGTTATATTTCATTGGTAGATTTCCATAACGTTCGTTTGTCTCGGTCTGCTCTTTAGATAGGTAAGCATGATTTGTTATTTCGATGCCTGGAAGTAATAAAGTAGCATTAGATTTGCTGTAATGAATGCAATAAAGGGATGTAAAGCGTTCTGTGATTTTAAATTCGTTCAACATGATTGCAGGCGTTAATTGGTCAAATTTTGAATCAGTTTCTCTTTTGTTATAAAAACAAAAGGCTTTTTTATTTTTATTTCATTTATTCTCTCTCTTGTTTCTCTTTCCTGTCGAAAATTGCTTAGGATCGGTAGACTAAGCAATACTAGAGTCACTGACTTATATTTTACTAACTCTAGTAAAATAAAATTCCACGATCGGGGTCCTTTGTTCAGAAACATACGTATTTCAGGTCGAAAAAAGTAAAATTCATTGACGCAGAGCCAAGAACATGACACATGAAAACAGAAACAGTTGAGGAAACCTGGATATTTCTGGAAAATAAATTCGATGGCATATGGAAATCCGCCAACCCGGATACGGACAGCGTGGTGGATACGGCCTAATCACCCTTAGAGGGTAAACCGATGTCCCAGCAGTAGGATGCAGAAGAACATGATATTATCTATATTTACCTGAATGCCCAAGAAGGTTAGCTTTTTTGTGTAAGTGTGTATGTTTGAGTGTTCCTATTTTGCATCTTGTAGCCAAAACGGCTTTTTTCGATTTTGAAGACAAAGGTGTCGTTGGATTCCTTTATATGGCTGCATTGTCTTAGGCTACATTTTTCAGCCGGGCTTTTTGTTTTCATTTTCGTAACAAAAAATTGAGATTTTTAAATAGGCACTATCTCTAATACAGATTGGATGCAATAAATTTGTTCCATCACAATAACATAAGAAATTATAATCTGTTTTCGCCACAGACTGTCTGCCGGAACATAGTGTAAACACTCCCATAAATGAAAGAAAACTTGTAGAAGTTATTTTTTATTATCGTTGTACGTCGTGATGGCTCGTAGTTGCGATTGGTATGTTCGGAGCCATTGAACAACTCGGTACAAGCCCGAAAGGTCGGCCGGAGGCTAGTGATGCTCTATGTTCGGAGATAAAGGTTTCAAATTTATTGAACTTTTTTTTGTCACGTAAAATTTGTATTTGTATTTTTAGCTGACAGCTTAATAAATAATATTTTGGGGTGTATGTAAGTATATAAGTAAGTAGGTGTATTTATAAGCGTGTTCTTGTAGCATAAACGGATTGACCGATTTTGACGAGTGAGGTGTCGGTGACATGGCATCTTTATAACTTAAGTGTCAAAGACTACATTTTGCAGACGGTTTTTTTTTAAATGTTGGTTTGATTGTCTCGAGCCTCCATCGTAGCCTATCATACAAACCTAGTCTCATTTTACTCTGACCTTGAAGAGAGCTAGGTTGTTTTTTTTTGTAGTGGTAGGGCTCTCTTGCAGAGTCCGCCTGGGGAAGTACCACACCTTTGCCAGTTATTCAACCGCCAAGCAGTAGTGTGCAAGCATTACTGTGTTCCGGATTGAAGGGCAATGTTACCAGCGTAATTACTGGGCATACAGAGATTAAACATCTAACATCTCAGGGTGACGAGCGCAATGCATTGCCGCGCATTGTTTTGAACTGTTGAAGTTCAAAATTCTGGGTGGCACTGAACTGTTATGGGCAAGCGTGACGCTTAACATCAGGTGAGCGACTTGCTCGTCTCGTCACCAAGTAAAAAAAAAAAAAAAAAAAAAATATCTGTCCGGAAACAAGAAAGACGACTTTTGCAATCTCTACAGTGTAAAAAGTGCTGCAAGTTTAGTAACTATTGTAGCATATGTCGGTAGCATTCGAGCAATACGTTTGTACTGCCAATTTAATTATATAAATCACTCGTCTCGTTAAATTTTACCTTGACATTATTTGACTCGGTTTCTGTGCGATTTAGCTCCTCGTATCTGTACGTACAGAAGGGAATCGAACCTTCTCTAATGATCCGTCCTTAGCCCTTATTTATCTTGCGGCGATGTTTTATGGAAAACAGTAAACTAGATGTTCTGTTAGACGACGGGCATATTTCTAGAATATCATTTTTATCATCATTATGAACAAGTTTTAATGCTACTGAAGCTGCGAAAACATTAGTTTATATGCTATTGACAAGTCTCTAGTTATTAAATTTTGCAAAAATAATACAATGATCTTCTGCTCCGTCTCCGTCTTGATATGAAAGAAGAACAAATAAACCAAAAATCGTGAACCTCTGTACTGCAAAAGTGATCCTGTAGCTGAATTACTCAACACGGTTGTGTAAGAAAGGGTCAAGGGAGTTGGATGTGGGTCAAATGAAGTGAGAATTTCTTCGTTTGTTTTGAACTTAATTAAATTGACTCAATATTGCTAGACAATTATTTTGAGTACATAACTACATACCGTTCCCTGTTGGCTTAGGATGACAATCAAATGTTTTGGGGGAGCTGAAGGAACTTCAAAAATACATAGAGTATGTTTAATATTCCTTAATCACAATACAATTCAAAATTTTACTGCAACTGTAGTTGCCAATTGCAAAAAAGGTTGAGATTATGTGGTTACGGAATACAAAACTCTGTCTTTGTTTGGAGTTCGTTGAACATCAGACAAAAGATAACAGTCCTATCCATAAAATACCTTTTTGCTGTTTTTTTTTTGTTAATTTAACTTTTTTTTATTGTTATGCTTCAGTTTTAATTGAAAGTCCATTTATTTTCATTACTATTTGCATTTGCAAATTTATTTTTATACTACTTGGGTTATTCTTAATTATCCCCAATTCCTGTTTCTCCACTCCTTACTACCTAATTACACACAAAATCCACTTCAACGATAAAGCTGAATCAGTTTCCCGATAGCAATCCCAAGGAATAACGGCAGTAACGTTGCCGTTGGCCGTTCAGCCAATTAAAGACTCCAGTCGGAACTCGTTAAAAACAAAACTGTTGCAAAATTTCAAGGGAACCCAATAAGCTAAGTAGCCGAGCGGCACTTATTCGCCAATTTTAATACGTACCTTGGGGAGAAATACGAGCGAACTTGCCCAGTTTCGAAGGAATTAGCGAGAAGAAACCCAGAGCCGGACTCGGCTAGCGCTGGGCTTTCCTTCATAATGATCGTTGTAACAACCATTCATTTATGTTTTGTTACCATGATATTTTTAATTGGGTATCTATTAAGAAATACTCCTATTTTTTTTTTTTAAAGGAGAGTGACAAGGGGAGAATCTACCGAATCTGTGTAACTTATCTCTGTTGATATATCTGAGTTTTTCAAGGAAATTTGAAATAAAAATTAGTTCATACTGGAGCTCAAATCGATAGAAAAAATATACATTTAAATCTAGCCTGGCTCGACAAAGCTTCAGTGGATTTCCAATCCTCAGGATTTCATAATCAAGCTTTGGTAGAGGTACTTAGCGAATTTTAATTCAAAACGGATTTAAAACCAAATGTAATGTCATATTTTACCTACCATTATTATTGCAAATAAATGTATTGCTACTATTTACCACGCTTACAGGTATCAAATTGGACAAATTTAGACTCCAGTGGTGTTATTTGCTAGCCAAAGATATTTATATCGAGTTTCAGATTGGTTTTATTTATTTATAGGCGTGGCATACGGATGTGCCTATTATACATCAATCAGTATTGAAACATAATAACTGTCAGTCAAGATTGTCTTAGGTAATATAGATATTTTTAGATTTTAGTCACCTCTTCATACCGATGACCACCTGACAGTCGATAGCGGGACTGTACGCCAACGACGTCAGTACTTGACACGGATGATTTTGGAATCAGTGTTCCTTTTGAAGCTATTTAGAGGATGGCGCTCAAGGTACGGCGTTGCATTTATGCTGTGGCGATCAAAGGAACATGGACATCCTAATCCTAAAATTATAATTCAGAGGAATATAGCCGCAGTCGTATCAAGACCAATAAAGCTTCGAGGTATGAAAATAAATACGTTCGTCTCCAGGAAAAACTTCGTTTGCGCGATTCAGAACTCCCTACATTACAACTATCAGTCAGTTCATACAAAACGTCAAAAAACGCACAAAAATGGATCAACGCCATCTAGCGAACTATAGGTAGTAACTTTGTCTCTGTCTGGATGTTTGTTGCGTTATCACGGCTAAACGGATGAACGGATCTTGATAAAATTTGATAAGGAGTACTGTATATCACAAAGACCAGAGAAGAGACAATTTTTTTACTTCTAGACAAAGACGAACAAAGGATACTCTTTGTATTTTCACGCAAACGAAGTCGCGGGTAACAAATAGTATAAATATAAGTTAAAAACTAAAACCCGCCTACGTAAAAGTATGAAACAAGAAAATATTTACATTATCTTTTTCCAATGAGTTTTTAAGTCTCTTTAACCGTAGTCTAATGCCAATATCAAGGAAAGGCAACGCAAGACAAGGAGGTAAAAATTTGTAGTTTAAAACTTGCCCCAAATAGAAAATAAAGCCTTTATTATCTCCTGGTAGGTCGCGGGCTCTCACATTTTACGTAATCTTATTTCACATACCTATCTTAATTTTCATTTTTCCTTGGCCATACAGCGTGGCAAACCCGCGAGCGTGTTGGGTATATTTGGGCGCGCAGGGGAATAGGCGACTGAATGTTATCAACCTTTGACTGATGTCTGTGTTTTTATTGTTATTTGTGTTCGTTTTGTGTTTGTAATAATTAAATTTAATGTTCAGGTGTATAATAATAATTATTGACTTATTAACTTGTATAACATATTATGTACTTGAATGATTATTACAAAATAAACAACTGCTAATCTTCTTTCATAATTTTATTTTTATTTTGCTTCATTTAGGCACCCAAATTTAGACACAGGCCTCCTCCATACAGTGGTAAAACTCGCCGTAGCATGAATGCAAAATTTCAATCGTTCTCGCTACCTCAAGTCCGCCCTTCAGCTCCTGTAATCGCGTTGGGAAAGTTCCCCAGCAGAGGGCGACCTGTTCATTAATCACGCAGAACTGGCGTTGGATTGATGGCGGACGGCCTGCCACCCCGCGCCGAGACTAATGAATAACTGGATTATGATGCGTGAGCATTACGGTGAGATGATTACTAGGAAGAGGCTAGGTAAACACGATAAACCCACACTTGTACCTTGATTTTTACGCGATTGCAAAAAAGTGGTATTATATTATTTGGATTTACGTATTTGTTCCACTATAGCTCCTGAACTTGACTAGAATTGTGGCTCAGTGGGAGGATTTCCGCCTTCTGAGCTGTACGTTGTGGGTTCGATTCCCACCCAGGACAAACATTTGTGTGATAAGCATGGATGTTTGTTCTATGTCTGAGTCTGGGTTCTATGTATGCATTTGCTAAAAAAATAGTATTTAGTAAAAAAGTGGCTTGTACTATGGGAACCAGATAACTGATAGAATACATCAGGTATCTGGTTCTCATAGTACAAGCTTGGTTAGTTTGGGGCTAGATGGCGCTGTGTGTGAAAAACGACCACCGATATTTATTCATTTATTTAAATCCTCGACCAATTTCGATGAGATTGATATCGTTGCATTATCTCGAGTGGCAAAAATAACGCCAAAGTACGACTTATATAACAACAACGCGTTTTTTTCTCCCCAAAAATGTGATCAAATTTATTCGTAATTATCACAATTATATTATACTAGTTATTACCCGCGACTTCGTTCGCTTGGACACAAAAGTAGTATATTATGTGATATACAGTAACTCATTATCAAATTGTATAAAGATCCGTTCAGCTGTTTACCCGTGATAATGCAACAAACATCCAGACAGAGAGACAAATAACTTTCTATAGTTCGTTGGCGTTCATAATTTTTTTTGCAAATTTTGTACGTTTTGTATGGACTGGAAGTTGTAATGTAGTTCTGAATGGCGCAAATGATATACTTCTTTGCTCGAGATGAACATATAAATTTGTATACCTCGAAGCTGATTAGTTCTGTTACGACTCCAACTATATTCTTTTGAAATCCTCAGAAATATAAAATAGGTATGATTGATATGAGTGTTATTTCATCGACTAAATCTTGTTATCTCTACTGTCGTAGGCTACATTTTGCAGTTGGATTTTTCGTTTTTCTTTTTACAATACTTGCTTCATTTCTCGCGCAATGCCTCAGGCAGGACCACAGATCACACTAGATACCGCATTACGAGATTCGTTGTTCCTACAAAAAGTCACCAAAATTTGAGGAGGGCGCGGGTCGCGGGGAGTGCGACTAAGGGTTGTCACAGGCTATTTTAAGGCCTAATAATCAACCAATCAGGGTAATTTTTTATAAGTGTATTTATACTGATGCTTGGTGCGTTTCGAACGTCCTGAATGCAGAATCTAGTGTGTGATCTATGGACAGGACTGACAGAATATTAGCAACATTTTTCGTTTCAAGATCGGTGAAAATATATTTTTTGGATTACCTATACAATATAATTATATGTTTGTGCGTATATATATATATATTTCTATATTTTCTAAAAATAATTAAAACTCTTTTATTTTTTTCTAATACCCAGAAAAATGTAGTGTTCGGGTATATGTATGTATGTACCGAATTTCTTTATATTTCCTACTAGCTACGCCCCGCGGTTTCATCCGCTGTTCTACAGAAACTGAATATTTTCCGGGATAAAACTATGTGTTAATCCAGGGTGTAAGCTACCTCCGTACCAAATTTCATTCAAATCCGCTCAAACGTTACAGACTTGAACGGGAACAAACACACTTACATACTTACACATAAACTTACGCATTTATAATATTAGTGTGATGTGACCTCCTGCCACCTAAGACTTGTCTGATTTTCGATTGCGATTTTGGACTTGGTCTGATAGTGAATATTGTTCACAACGTAGAGTAATTAGAATAAATGTTAGTCATGTACACAGTTAATTGTGTTATAATTATGTGTAGTTTCACTGAAACCTTTTAATCAAACCGTATTATTTTAATCAAATTATCAAGCACATACTTCACTCTTGAAATTATTATTGAAAACTCGCAGTAATGCGCCTTAATGCCGTCACAAACTCTTCAAAATACCGTGGGGTGAAAATGGAATCATGCTGCTAAAATGGTGCCTCACTATTTCAGCTAGATAACTTCCTGGTTTCAAGCTCTGCCCATCTACCATCCATAACAATAACAAGGGCAGTATGTCACCATTTTGTGTGACTATAAAAGTCAGCTGCAGCGCGTCGAGTTATGGTTTTCGTGATGGGAGCGCTCGCATTATGTTTAGGAAAAAATATTAGGACACTTCTGGTCTGTTGTAAGAAAACTTAGATTATGTTGTATATCTAACTAGTTTTTATTACTTAAAACAATACAGTTTTTATAAAGTTTCTTATACTTTCGCTTATTTGAATCAAAAATACATAAATCTAATATTTTGATCAAGTTTTGTACAGCTTTTGAAAAATTACTAAAAAGTCTTACCTGTAAAAAGACAAGTTTTGGTTATCCTCAATTTTCTTCGAAACATGGCTCTCAAAACCATATGCAAAGTACGCCATTTGTTCTTGCAAACAGTACGCTTGTCACACTCGTAAATTTAATGAGAAATTCGAAGAAACCACTGTTTTGAGATAATGCAAACGTACACCGAGTAACCAATTTGATTACTCAATTGTATAAAATCGGGTTCATTTAACAGTTCATTGCTCCGACTCCATCTTTTTTATTCCTCCAAGAGTTTCTTAAGCACTAGATAAATTAAAAAAAAATACTATGTTGCAATTTAAAATACAAAGTTTTTTCATATGTGTGACAAGCTAGGGATTTCCTTGCCTTCTCACCTGATGCTATGTCACGGTGTGGTCAAGAATGTGTGTGGCAAACATACCTCAATTGTACGACATACATCTTAATGCAACACTCAAAGAGAGAAAGCATCTTAATTTACCATACTATTTAGTTATAAAGGTGTAATTTAATTAAAGTCCTGTATAAATAATTTAGGACAAAATAATGCTTTCCAGTGAGGTTGTCGGAACAGTTAGATGCTTAACAAAAGATTAATAGTAGTTGTATCAAATTGGTGTCAACCTCCGAGGCAAGACGAGGTCGCGCGCTTGTCACGCTTAGCATACCTTGATAAAGGTCACCGAATGTGATCGAAACTAAAGTCGTAATAACCGACTCAATTTAACATGAGTATTAAAAAAAAGTGTTGTAATTAGTTGTCCGACGGGTTTATATGATTAGGCACTTCACATCCAGATCATGTAGATGCTTATCGAGAGCTTTCGTGTTATAGAGAGACAGTACAGTACTTAGTAGCACCACCTTATTCGCGATTAAAAGACAAAATACAGTGTCGCAATGTACACATGAATACTAACGTATAACGTATACTATAACACTGTTACGTCCAAATGCAACACGTCCTGAAATAACTACTGCGGCGCCAACTCTATTACATGAATTTACGTTTCGAGCATTTCGGTCGAGTATAAGTTGGACGCGGGACATATATAGCATTACTCTAAAATCAAAGTGGGTGATATAGCAACTGATTATGGATAGTCTTGAATAACTGATTGAGCTATTTATTAATACTTAATTATATAATTCCTATAACAAGGAAGATATTGCGAAATTAATAAAACATCAAACATACTAGCATAGTTTTCCACGGTTAAGATAACATTAAAAATCATCGAAATCAGATTACATTTAGAGGTGGGTATCAGACTACGCTTTTTGTACACGTTGGTATACTCTGTTCTTAACATATCGACAAATGCTATTTATACATTTTGTAATTATAATTAGGTAATTAGGCGACTTAAAAAAAGTTTAGTCTGGCACAAAAAAGAGACAACGACAAAGTGCTCTTCAAAACGCGAACAAAAACTATTTTGGTGCCAATTGGCCAGTACGCCTCAAAATTTATAATATACCTATTAGTGAATACCATAAATATTTATTCATAAAAAAACCAACCAAATGAAAATTATTAACTCTATGACGTTTATAAGCTGACACAATCTCTTAAAACTTTCCTAATCAAAGTGATTGTTTACATAAACCTTTCAGCTTCAATTCAATCTATACTCAAACCTTTAATTTTTCGATATCAAACTCAAATAAAGCTCAAAATGTTCTGAGAGATTTATTCGTAACACATCTCTAATCTCTAAAAATTGGATTTTAATATTCTTTATGAGAAAATGGCACGATTTTGAATCCCGTATTCAAGTTTGGATTGTGTTTCCGCCTTTTCTTTTTTTTTCACTTTTCAAATGATTTTTTAATACCCTATGTGATTGAATGCTTTTACAGGGTAACTTAATATAACTTGGATAATATGGCTGATCCACATTATCCAAGTTATATTAACATAACTAATTATTTCACATAAATGTTGACTAAACATAAATGTTGTACTTATGTCATTGAACTTATTCTGGGTCAGCTGATTTTTGTCGCAATTTTAGGTTTGGTAACTTAATGCGGTCAATCTCTCAGTTTACACCCTGATATGTATCCTGTATAATAATTAAGTAGTGGCTTTTACTTTCAAAGGATCGGAAAATGATTTTATCCAAAGAGGGGTTATTTTATTAAAATTCTCTCAAGTTATTTTTTAAGTCATGATATTGTAATTTATAATTAAAAAATGAATAAACATTTTTTTTTATTATTTACTAGCCACGCCCCGCGGGTTCACCCGCTTTTCTACAGAAACCGAATATTTTTCCGGGTTAAAAAGTAGCCTATGTGCTAATCCAGCGTATAAGAAAATGTTATTCAAATCCGTTCAGTCGTTACAGAGTTGAACGGGAACAAACACACTTACATACTTACACACAAACTTTCGCATTTATTATATTAGTGTAATTTATGTCAAGTTACACCAATTTATTTTTATAGCTGGATTTTCAAAATATGAAGCTATCAAGTATAGAGACGCACAATGCATGCCACTATCGTTCCAAATCGAGATAGATAAACGGGCCCTAATCTTAGAGAATCCCGATTTAAAATATGATACCAATTTCGTTTCAGTATTTTGTTCACTTAATTTAAGATGACATTGCAGGGTTCGGTCTCTGCCCGATAAAGTGGTCCATTTAAATACATTTTGCAACATTAAACAATAACTAGACACTTAAATTAAAGGTTATAGTTCTAGTGGGAATAAGAATTTCCATTGTGAAGCAGAGATTGCTATTGTGCTTGCAAGTTCGAGACGAAGCTTAAATATTCGGAGGATTATTGTCTGAGTAATGCGTTAAGTTTATTTCTTCACGACATGTTTTTTAGTTTAACTTGTATATGTTTTTAACCGTGTTGACCCGCTTGATAGCGACGCTTACTTTCTGTCCGAAATACAAGGTAGCATATTGGTCACGAGTAACCTTTGTCAGTGCTAGAATGTTTGAGGTACATACTGCCGCAACAGTCGTGCCACCAGTTTGTTTTGAAGTGATTGTAAGATGAGACGACGCCAGTTTATCAACACAAAGCATCCCACACTAACGGGTCTTTGGGCAGGGTAGTGTTCAGGCTGGCTCCTTTCCAAGTATTTGTGACCACAGTCAAAATGAAACCTGCACGTTTCTTAAACTGGGTGATAGAATCAAATCCGTTCAATTTTCGGTGCGTTTGACTGAGAACAGAAATGCGGCAATAATACACTTGATATTGCTCTAATCCCTAGACCTCCATACCGGGAGGGTAAGAACGCCTGGCATTTGCGATCTTACAAAGACATTTTTAGGATTATGGTAGTGAGCGTATTCGTAACGATGAAATCCAGTTTTTGTAAAAGATCAAGGTGATTCCAAAGCCAGTAACATCGCAAGGGATACGATAATTTTGGTACAAACAAGCAATGCCTAATAATAGCGAAAGCTATGTGCGTTTTAATTTTCCTTTTTTTACCACTAGATGATTCTAGTGGTAAAAAAAGGTCTTAAAAACCAGAAGGTATTATAAAAAAAAAAAAAAAAAAAAAATACAGCTGTTTGTGAAAAACAGTTCAAAAATTATTGCTGACTGACCCAGATTGTTGCTCGTAGGCAGGTTCATGGGTTCAAGTTATGAACCTGCATACGAGCAACAATCTTTTTCGCAAAAAATGTGTAGAAACACTTTAGTATACATTTAATTTGACAATAACAAAATATTTGACAATAGAAAAAGTCCCTCTGTTAGGTGCAATCCAACCTACAACCGCACTATCTACACTGTTCTATTGCTCTGCCCGCAATAGATTCCCCTGAAAACAATAACGCTCTATAGCCCTCTTCGGTACCAGATTAGCATTTATTCGAAACAAACAATACCTGCTGGAGCCCAATCGATACAGATTTTCCCTCTCTACGGGCTTTTTTATCTGTACAGTTTGAACCCGATGTTTTTAGTCGTAGAGGCTCCTTTTCTTACGTTAAGTTGTTTTGAAGGTTTTGATAACAAAGAAAGCAATACAAAATATTTCTCCTCTCTAAATGTCTGTAAATTAAATTTGTTTCTGTAAAAGTTTACTTTTGTAGCATTCTCAATTTTACTATGTTTTCTGAACATAGTGTCAAAGTTTTTAACTGGTATACTAGTTATCTAAGCTTAAGTTTTTGAGTGCTAAAGATACCAACGTTTTGAATACGTCACTAGCCTCAATCAGAATACTTAATTAGTCCCAAAGGTGCAGAATGAAAATAATTACGAAAGGATTCTCGTTCCCTCTCTCTGGCACAATAGATGTTTTTACCACATTTACTTAAGGCGATTTAAGAAAAAAAAATTATTTTTTGTGTGGTTAAGCAGGTAATACGTTTTTGGGATTAGTCAATAAATGGGATGAGACCGCTGGGATGAAGACGGAACAACTCTTAATAAGGTGTTTCGAAATTACACTCATTTGAGCTAATCCCTACTATGGTTTCATTTATTTATATGAACAAAAAGACTATTTATTTTTTGGTTCATTCATAATTTGTAAGTTGCTTAAATTAGATTGTCAATTTAACTAAAACATGGTGAGTACCTAAATGTTGCAAATGTCGATAATCAGTCTAAATAATTTTATTTGAAAATGTTAATATTCCGATTGAGAGCCGCACATCAAAGCCTTTTAATACATGACATGTTTTTTTTTTTTTTAAGCCACTTTATGTAATTTGTTATAAAATATACTAAAAAGAAATCCTAAAATGGCTATCAGGTTGGTTCTCTCACTGTCATCAATTGATGTTATCGATGAACAGAATCGGGACACTTTTGCAGCTCCAGTGAGTTCTACCTCAATTTCAGGTCAAACAAATTCTACCGAGCGAAATGGGAACTTTCATAATTTCAACAACACCAATCCACTGCAACAACTACAATAATCAACTCCAATACACTTTCAGCTACGTCTAACTGAAAAAGTTGACCTTTGCAAAGATAAATAGCTGTGTATTTTGTTTTAATAAAAACTGTAAGTTGCTGCTATAAGCATGACGCTCAACGACGTAACAAGGTCACGCGCATGTCACGTTTATAGCATTCCTTGATAAAGGTCACCGAATGTGATCGAAAATATAGTCGGGATAACCGACTCAATTTAACGTGAGTATTCCCGTTTTATTAAAACAAAAATTGTGTGTATTCATCATTATCAACTAACATCATTCCATTGATCGATAAATATATTAAGCAAAGACCGCACGCGTAACGTTTTTTGTCCATTATAATAAAGTTTTAATTCCATTATTCCGTTCTTGTGATAGATGAACTTTTTTGCAGAGGCTGCCTGGGAAAGTCCACTTTTACAAGCTATTTCGCCAAGCAGTAGCGTGCAAAGACTGTGTTCTGGAATAAAGGGAAATGTTTGGAGTGAAATTAATGAGCATAATGAGATTTAAAATCCAATATCCTCATGACGAGCGCAGTGCATTGCCACGCAAGATTTTGAAACATTTTTCATCATCATAAACCGGAAGATCTCCAAACATAACCCCTTAGAGCGTTACACTGAACGGCGATCTGCCATTTTCATCCATCGGTTGCCCGCGGCTGTCATGATGTCGTCGGCCCACCACATGGGAGGCCAAAGTACGCTGAGTCTTCTGGTTTGTTGTCGCCACTCAAGAACCGAAAGAAAATAAGGTATTGAAAACTTCAACTAAATGTTCGGGGTGGCACTGAAATGTTCTGGGCATGCTTGATGTTAACAAGGGCATGCTTGATGTTAACAAGGGCGTGCTTGATGTTAACAATCAAGCGAGCGACTTGCTCGTCTAGTCAATCAAAAAAAAAAACAAAAAAATATGAAGCAGATAGAGCTGCTCATAACCACTAAATCTACGATGACTAGTCGAAGCACAGAGTGATAGATAACGCGTGCACGCAGAGCTTGCTAACAAACGTATAAAAAGACACAAAAAAGGTATACAACTTTACAGAGTTATTGGTAACTAGGCAACAAACTCGCTTGTATGAACTAAATAATGACTTTTGATATTTATTTATTTTTTTCCACCAATAAAAACAAAAACGTTCAAAATTAGGCTCCGAATGATAATAATATTACGCGGTTTGAAATGAGCAGGAATAACATGGGAGTTAACATTTGCACCCAAAAATACTTTTACACAATCTTTTTTTTTGTGAATGTATGTTTCGTAAAAAGTCATAGAACAAAGTCAAAGTCAAAGTAATTTATCGGTTTATTGTATTAACAAAAATTGTTAAGTAGTGGTGGGAAGCTGCTTGCTAAAGGTTGTTAGCTAAAGTCTACTTTGTCTTTCTGTCTGAAGGTATATTTAAACACTAGAGAAATTAACCTAAATTAAGACAATTAATGTTATTCATTTCACCCGAACTAATGTTAACATTAACTAATGAAATCTCAGAGGATGTCACAAAAATAACACAACCCTATTTGGTTCCCTGGGAGGAATATCATAACCGCAGAACCACGGCGACGATTAGCGAAGACGAATGACGATGAATCGCCCCTAGGGCTGCCACACATCCATTACACACGGGCTCCATTACTGGCGACAAGCGAGTAAACGATTATTAAGAATTATTAGTGTATTCGCAACGTGGCACAGTAACATACAAATCTGATAAGATGCTTAGAATGTTAGAGGGAGCATATAAACATACATACGAGTAAAAACATAGACTGCGAAACGTAGCCCTCATTTTTCGTAATCGGATAAATAAAATACATGAAATAAGGTACTTAAAAGGAAACAGAATCTACACAGTCGAAGTCAAGTTACCACTGTAAATGAAGAATCAAGTGCCTTCCAGTGCTGTGCTTTCCCATACAAATCAATTGGTAGATAGAGTAAGTATTTGAAAGAAACAGCGTTCGTAATAAAGCTTGTGAACCCTCTAAGTGCTCGGTCACTGTCAATGTTGGCGGTAGCACACCTCCGCCACCAAATCATATGTATAACAACAACTCAACGAGCTCAATGGTGCGATTGATGCGATTGGCGTTTTTTCTACGCCTATTTCAAATTCTGAAGCATGGACCTTTCTATATTTTTTTCTGGTACTGAGTGACGAGACTAACAGGTTTGTTACCTGATGACCGTCACGTCACATAACAGTTCAGTGACACCCAACATTTTGAACTTCAACAGTTCAAAGCCCTGCGCTGTAATGAACTGCGTTCGACATCCTGAGATATTGGATGTTAAATCTGATTAGAGGTTAAAGCACTTGGTGCCCAGTATTTCGCTGGAAACATTGCTCTTCAATAACAAAGTAGTGCTTGCACACTATCAATTGGCAGTTGCATATATGGCAAAGGTGTGGTACTTTCCCAAAAGGCTGTTACCACTAAAAGTATAGTATAGTAGCGAAAGGCTCACTGCGAGCGCGAAGCGCTTAGCCTGGAAATCCGCAAGCGGTGCCGCTTTTACATAACGAGTGCGAAAGTGACAGAGCGGTCATTCTTGCCTTCACAGACGCGTCGTGGGTCTATGTATACTTTTCGGGTAGCTACGATTCACTATGCGTGCTCAAATTAATTTTATTGCGCGACGTATCGCTTGTCTCTATTTATTCAATTCAATCTCTGATTAATAGGAAAGAATGGAATGATAATTCACGTTGTCCGATCGATTCGACCAAGCGGTTGCTTTTTGGGCCACATGTTTGCTGGTTTCTACTGTATCACACAATTATTTATTCTATGGTAGCTGTGATTTTGTGGCGAAGATATTCTACTCCGTTGAAGGTTGCTTCTCGCGTAACGGTTGCTTCTTTCGTGACGGTTGCTTTTCGCGTGATGCTTGCTTGTCGCGTGAATATAGGTTGTCGCGCGCAGTGGGGCCAGCTCTTTACCTTTTATTACTATACCGAAGAGTGCGAGCCCGAATTACACGATAGCTTTTATAACGCTCTTAGGTGTCGTTCCATAACATTAGGCTTGTTTCGATTACATTAAGGTAATCATCAGGTATTTATAATATTTTTAGAGGTCTATCTATTTTATTCGACGACCCTCCTGGCAGCGTTGGTAGCGCCACTGCTTTATGAGTAAGAAGTCCCGGTTCGATTCCTGGCAGGGTAGATATTTGAATGATGCATTTAAATAGTCTGCTCCTAGTCTGGGTGTTAGATGTTTTACACATTGTATGTTTACCACGCTTCCATGCCATCTCTGACTCAGGAAATCATAGTGGAGAGATATAAGTTTGAAGCGATATAATTATGTTAATAATTTTTGAGAGGCCTTTTGTTTAGGTTTACTTTTCAATTAAACATTACTTGCTTGTCGTTTAGACTGAAAAGATTGCTTTAATATCAGATTGATCTAAAAAGACAAGGCATTCAATATTGTTCATAATAATGAGTACCTATATACATATCTTTCAATATTATTGCACCTAACAGTAAAATCTTGTATATTATAATATTCTTGATAGTGGTATAATTGTTTATGCGTGTAACTACTTGAAGCGCGCTAGTGTTTACAGACTTCAAATGAAAAGACCGTGACTTACAGACAGACAGACAGAAACGGCTAAACAATAATGGCTACTAAAAGAAAAATGCAGGAAACGTTTTTAAAATCCAAAGTAAATATAAGCTTACACTTTGGTATTTGTCCTTATCCTCGCTTTACAGGAACAAGTACATACAAACAACTTTGCCTGTTGCCTGTTCGCTACTTACGAGTTTTCGAGGAGTTTGCCTCTAGAAATCTACAAGTAACTTAGAAACTTGGAGCATCGCATTTGTATTCAAACCCTGAAGTACAGCTATGCTTGCAAAATTTACCATTTTTAATCACAAAAACGTAAACCGTATAACCCTGTCAAAGGTAGAATTTACTAAAACGCTAGTTTAAAATAAAGGCTTTAAATGATATTTTATTTTGATAAAGTCCCAGAGCTTTAGAAGACTGGTCAAAGCGAAAGATTCATTGGATCAGCGAGGGTTTAACATACAGGTTATGTAATAACAGTATGATTACAGAATATAAAATTTTACAGATAAACAACTCCATAACAAGCGAGAAAAAAGTCAAGCGTATGCAAACACAGGACTAAGGTGGCAATTTACAAGGAACTTTTGCAAAATGTCTTCATAGCTAAACCACAGTTGAAATGAGAACAGCTAGCTCACTCCCACAGCGCTCCACAGAAACGAATGGCGCTTAGTCGCTGTGTGCGTACGTGTATTTACGCACGTACACATCCGCAAATAAGATGAATAAGTATACTCGCGGTGAAATTGACAAGTTGCGGCTGCGTAGTGAATTAGATGTTCTTATCTAAGCTATGGTAGTTAGTGTGGTAGTAGATAGTATTTGTAAAACGCATGGATTTTAAAATATACAAATTTCAAAAGAATATGTACCTTATCAGTGCGCAAGGAATTTAAGGAACACGCCGCGACACGCGGTCTCTCTTATGTCAAAATATTTTTTTATGCTACACTTTCTTGATAAGTATCTTATTTCCTGATTTATGTTTTTTGAACGAGGGAGCAGTTATTACTATCGTACAAATATGCAGGCAGAAAAAGTGTATGTAAATTAATGCGATAAGCAGACAGAAAAAGTTCATGGAAATCCATTGTTTTTTTATGTAATATTGATGTAGGTCTGTAATAATGCCAAAAGACAAAAAATCATAACACTTTGGGTTATATTTATTACTAGCTGCGCCCCGCGGTTTCACCCGCTATTCTACAAGAACGGTTATATTTTTAAGTTATTTTAAAGTTTTTTTTAGGGTTCCGTAGTACTACAAGGAACCCTTATCAGTTCGTCATGTCCGTCTGTCTGTCAGTCCGTCTGTCTGTCTGAGTCCTGTACAGTCTTATAACTTCCAAAGTTACAAGCTTACACATGCATGAAATTTTGCACAACGATAGTCTAAGTAAAGACATACAGATTAAAAACTAAAAAAATAACTTTTTTTTTGTAAAATAAGGGTAACATGTAAAGGGGGTAAAAAAATAAAATTCTCTGTACCCCATCATGTTGGATGTCATTGAACAGGTCTTTGTAAGGTGACAATTTTGATAGACTAAAAAAAACATAATTTTATATTAATGGGGTGGCTACATCATATCGTCATACATGTAAAGTGGCATGTAAATATGGCGCCCTCCTCGCCATATTTTAGCATCTACACACAGGTGTAATGTACTATGTATATGACTGTATGTAGTGAAGTACTCACAATCTTGCACTTACAGTTGTTAGAAGTTGTGTCTCTCCAGATTACCTAATTACTTGTAATATGGCGTGAACAGAGTAGCTTTGTACAGTTACACTAAAGGATTTTGGGCAACTCTTTATGAAAGGGTCTTATGAAATGCTACGGTGAAATGATTAGGTGAAAATGTTTGGACTTTAAAGGGATCATTTTATTACTTCTAAGTACGTCTTATTCTGCATTTATAAATATTTATATACCTCTTTTATAATGGAAATTTTGGTTTTCTAGGATAAATAATTAAATGGATGTCGAGTTGTGCAAATAAAATGTCCTCTGTGTCTTGCAAGTAGCGGTTTTTTACAAGCCCGACGAGGTCCATTAGTTAACTTCGTACTAAAATGTTAATTTTTTGACCACCACTTAATGGAAGCAATAAACCATCTGAATCTGAATTTGAATCTGAAGCTTTTTTTTTTAACTTTCAATGTTTGCTTGTATATAAATATGTATGTTCGGGTCATCTTGCTACTGAATTTTGGACCAGTTCTTTTGTTCAATTGAGTTGAAATTTTGCATGCCTGTCAAGTTCCGATGACAAAACAATATTATAAAAGCGAGCTGATCTGATGATGGAGACGGAAGGTGGAAAACGGAACTCCTCAGTCTCTAATAGTAGATTGATGGAGTTTGAACTCATTTTGATTAGCTTGCAGTACCTACCAATAACAGATTTTATAAAAGTTTGCCTGGATACAATTTTTTCCACAAAAACTTATTTCCAGTTATACTCGTATCTAGTTATTACTAAACATAGTTTTTTAAAACATTTTTTTTAACTGGATCATGTGCTTTTGTCTAGACAACCTAGTTATATACAATCTAAGTACTCAAATGAACTAAAAAGTAAAAAAAAAGTAATCTGAGGAAAAAATTATAATTTGATAAGAAGTCATTTTTTAAATTTTAGTTTATCATTAGGCTACTTGTGATTAAATATTTGCTACCAAAAGATAGACTGTCTTGTATTCATCGTCATCGGAAAACGTCCATTGGTATATAGTAGGTAGTAATATAGGTCTCCCAAAACTGGTTCGGAGCGATGTGTCCTGCACATCCACAATGTGGAGCCATATTGCCACTTCATCTTGCAAACACTGTAAGCTATGTCGTTGACCTTGCAAGGTTCCTCGGCGAATATCCTCGTTCTCCTATCTCTTGTATTAGGTAGCCACAATTGTCTATAGACATCTGCTAGACTAGACGTGCTAACCTTGTGATTGTGTACAGGAAGTAAAGCTTTGTACAACTTTAGATTTCTTATAAACTCAGTTCATTCATCCGAATTCCAGTGAATAAAACCGGCAGTCTTCACAAACCTGTCAAATCGCTTGCCAAGTCCCCCGGGTGTAGTTGATTTATTGGCACGCTTTACAAGCTACCGCGCTGGTTAGCCGTATCAATCAATCTCCGTAGTTACTATACGATAGGTACTGTTTAATTTTGGTTCTTATACTAAAGTTTTCCGCAACTAATAATTTCAAAATTTTGAATTAAATAACTACGGTGGTAAGTTTGGTTGTCAATGACATTTATGTTTTTTTTTTACCTACACCCCAAGTAGATAGGTTTCATTCCGTACCAAAATTACCAAAAAAAAAAAACTGTTTCCGTTTCGGATCCCAATCGCGAGCCCGACTCACACTCGATCCACTTTTAGTATTATTTAATGTATTACTACTATGTATACTACAGTATTATAGTTGTATACTACATTCAAACCAAATTTGGCGTTATTTATCATTACCATTTTTTAACTAGAAAAATGTAGGAAATAAAAATCAAGTTTCTTGTATGGATGACCCTTCATTTTATTTATTTATTCCTATTTGTTTTTGTCAGGAAATCCGCTGTAATAATATATATTCGTTACTGTTCAAAACATAAAGCTTTTTAATGGTAGAACGAACAGACAGACGGCTGCGTAGGCTTATAGTAGGTAATAAAGTGTAAACTAGATTGCTAAATCAGCAGAACCGGCCCTAAACATAAAAGCTAACTAGCTGTTACTCGCGACTTCGTTCGCATGGACCTGCAAAAAAAAAAAAAACTATGTCCGTCTCAGATCCTTAAGCTATATATGCATAAAATCAGCTAGATTTGTTCTGCCGTTTAGCCTTGATAACGCGACAAACACCCAGCCAGAGAGACAGATATACTGATAGACAGAGTTACTTTGACATTTATAATATTATATAGTTAGGATTGTAATCAGAGATGGTACGTAGGAACTGGCGCGTACTTGTAGATACGTTCAAAAGTTCGTAGTTCACGTCCTTTGTACGCTCGGATGCAATTCAGAAAGTACTTGAATTTCATTTGAAACGACTGCTATCCTGCGTGTGACAGTGACGAAGCTTTTAAACATTTTAGTAGCTTCGGAACTGTCACTCGTTTTTTTAATTATCCTAATCTTTACTAATATTATAAATGTGGAAGTAGCTCTGTCTCTGTGTCTTTCTATCTATCTGTCTCTCTGTCTGGGTGTTTGTCGCGTTTTCACGGCTAAACAGCTGAATGGAATTTTTTGCATATATATATAGCTTAAGGATCGGAGACGGATACAGGCTACTTATTTTATTTTTTTGTATGTTAAAGTGAACGCAGTCGCGGGTAACAGCTAGTATTTAATATAACAGCAAATGAGACAAAGTAATAAAGTCACAGAGAGCATTATGCGGGAGAGCAAATTATATTTTTATAATTTTGCTCGACTACCGCAAAATAGAATTATAATTTTGACAATATACGACGTACTCAGATTGTCATATGTTCCCTCATTTTTTTGTTGTGACAAATAAGGTTGTTGTTGATGTGTGGTAGCACTCTGCGTGTCACAATATCTATGTTTTTTTCTCTTTTAATATTGCCGTCCGCAGAATGTCCGTAGAATGTGTGCGGATAAAAAATTCCGTAGAGAAGCACTTAGCGTTATTTTTTCACGTAAGTAAATGCATGTGGAATGTATGTACGTACAACCTAAACAACTCAATAAATTTTATCAAATAAGATATTAATAAACCAGTCTTAGGGTCTCTTTCATCATCTTCAAGTAAAGTCCTAAGTCAGCTACTTGACAGTTAAAGTGGTAACTATAACTTTACTATAGTACTAGTAACGCTAACCGTCACATAAGCCGATAAACATTAAAATTACTTATGATTTTTAAACGCTAGATAACACTAATCAGAAAGTAGTTTAACAACAATTTAATTTGAGATGACGAACGACATCACGTCTCTGGAATTAGGTGATATTCTAAACTGGCGAAGTTTATAATACGATTTTCTAATCGATAACCGTATAAAAAAGCCGAGTTACCAAATTTACACGAATTAATTTGCAGCTAAATAGATTGTATACATAAAAAAATGTAATCACAGAAAGGCGTAATCTTATTTTCTGCAACAAAAGTACTTACATGCGAACGTAACGTACGGACTGTGGAACGAGGTACCGGAGAGTAGAAAAGTGTTTTTCTAGTTTTCATTCTGTCCTCTCCAGAGCTTGTTGTTATTGTCCTTACAGGTACTATTTTCGACTAGACTTGCAGTTTTAGACTCAACCACTTGTTTTAAAATACATTAATACATTTTTTTTTTGTTTCTCGGCGACGAGACGAACAAGTCGCTCACTTGATGTTAAGCGTCACGCTTGCCCGTAACAGTTCAGTCCCACCCAGAATTTTGAACTTCAACAGTTCAAAACTATGCGCGACAATGCACTGCGCTCATTACGCTGAGATGTTAGATGTAAAATCTCTGTATGCCTAGTAATTAAGCTGGAAACATTGCCCTTCAATCCGGAACACAGTAATGCTTGCACACTACTGCTTGGCGGTTGAATAACTGGCAAAGGTGCGGTGCTTCCCCAGGCGGACTCTGCAAGAGAGCTCTATCACTAAAGATGATGATACTACTACAAAACAGAATGCAATCATATTAAGATTATTATTTAAGTAACATTTATAGATATGTATTACATTCTAAAACTATGAATGCCTAGTTGCGTTATATTAAATGAATCTGAATATACCACCACGAGAGGAGTGGGTATGAAATTAATAAAATAAGTGGTTATATTATGATTATTAATTAATATATAGTTCTTAAACCATTGAGTTACACATAGTATAGATTAGAAAAAGGATAGATATTAACTCACCAAACTATGACAAACTATGACAAATCTCAGGTTTGGTATCATAATAAAAGTTGTTCTTGATGACGAGTACAATTATATCCTAGAATATTTATATCAATCGTCTAACCGAATAACCAGGAAATAGTCACTTTAACAACTAATTTTGCAATTGGTTACAAAAAAAAGTGGAATAACAAAAGTCTTTAAGCTTTTTGTCCATACAAAAAGGGCCAACTGTTTTACTATGAAAACTGACGTGGTTTTGACACATTTTATTTTAATTAAACGGGAATAATCACGTTTGAGTCGGTTATTCCGACTATAGCTGTTTCGATCACATTCGGTGACATTTATCAAGGAATGCTGTAAGCGTGACATGCGCGACCTCGTCTTGACTTGCACTGCGGGCTGCAACGCGTCGCAGCTCCTCACTGCAGTCCCAGGCGTAATGTCGGGAACATTCCAACACACACCCCAACTGTTTCCCCCTGTTCAGCTTTGTATGTTAATTAAAGTTAAAAGTAAGTATTAGGTTTGATTTTTTTGTAATATAGCAACATCTTCGTCACCTGGAACAACATTTTTTTTGACGTCGAAATTATGACGAATAAAAGATGTCGTCTTTATTCATCATCAGCCAGAAGACGTCCACTGCTGAACATAGGCCTCCCCCTTAGAGCGCCACACTGACCGACAACGTGCCACTTGCATTCACCGCGGTTGCCCGTGACTTTCACAATGTCGCCGGTCCACTAGGGCCTTCTACTAGGTAGAAGGCCTGCCTACGCTGCGTCTTCCATTTCGTGGTCGCCACTCAAGAATCTGTCTTCTCCATTGGTTATCGGTTCTTCGAGTGATGTGGCCTGCCCATTGTCACTTCAGCTTGCAAACTCTGAATCAAACTAACTCTGAAGACTATATCGGCGACTTTGATTCTTCGTAAGTTTTTGTATTTTTTTTACTTTTATACTCTTTTTTTATTTTTTAAACCAAAAATATTTTATGGAAAAACAAAACGTATCAGAATACAGGGAGCAGAGCGACAGCAATAAAATAAGATTTAGGGGGTGATGACAGACTACCCCCGAAACGCTATTTTCATCAAACAGATAGGAAAATTCACTAACTCTCTCTCTCTCTCTCTATTGCACGCACAAGAAACAGAGTGACAGCGACACAATTCCAAATATAGAATACGCCAAAACCTCGCGGAAGAACTATTCTATTAATACCAGAGAATTAAGCAATGTGAAAAAATCTGATAGCTCAAAATAATACGTGGCTGAGCATTACAATACGTAGGTGTTAGAGCAGATTACCAATCATCTTGGACAAGCTAATAAAAAATAATTATGTTATAGATATTTATATCTTTAGCACGCCTTTTGTCTGTAACAGTACAGGTAAATTTGAAAGTAAAATGTTCCACCAAGATCCTGACTTTTTATTAAAAAAAAGCTTCCATCTGTAGCAAGGGATGCACCTCGAATTAAAGTTACAATGTTGGAGATTTACAGATTTCATTTCGAACAATGTGTTTCAGCTGACATTTTTTCGGGTTCGAATTAATTTGAGTGCTTTGATTTTACGAGTCAGAGGAAGAAATAGCACCAAGGAAATGAAATAATTATGTGCAAATAGCCAACAAAATTAAGTAATATCATGTGTACTTCAAAGTAAACGTCGGAAATAGTATTTAACTGCAACAGAACCTTTACACAGCACTTTACGGCACTTTTAGCAATTTTGGTAACTTTTGAACAGAATGGTGTAACAGGATGCCGGCCGTTTTTTGTAACGTGTAACGTAATCTTTGTAAATTTGTCTCTTTTAATATTTCACTCGAAGTATGTTCTTTAACTTTCGTTAGTCGTTATTCAAGGTTTTGGCGCATTCGATATTTGAAATTGTATAGCTGTCGCTCTGTTTCTCATGCGTGCGATAGAGAAAGTTAGTAAATTTTCTTAACTTTTTGATGAAATTAGCGTTTCGGGAATAGTCTGTTAAAACCTTAACAAAATCTTTTGTTTTGGGCTTGGATAAATTATAATCTATGCAGCTATGTTTTGTTTTTCAAAAAATATTTATGGTATTCTAACAACATACTTTCGACCCAAACACAAATGTCACTTTTAGTGGCTATAACAACGAAGATATTGCGAAATAAAATAAAAACAACAAATATGCAAGCATAGTATTTCACGGTGTAGATAACGTATAAAAAAACATATCGAAATAAGATAACATTTAGGGGTGGGTATCAGACTGCGCTTTTGTATGGACAAGATGGCGGTATACTCTATACTTATGTAATAGACACATTTTCGACCCTGTCAGTAAAAACATTGTTTTCGACCATGAAATAGAAAAAAAAAAAAAAACTTATTTTAAACTCTTGTGTAAAATTGAGTACCGAACGCTTCTGCCAAATATTACCAAAATCGGCCGGTAAATCAAAAACCATAAAGTTAAAAATACCATAAAGTTGTAGAGCCTGTATACCAAGTTTTTTCTAGATCGATTCAAAAATATTAAGAGCCATACGACCTGTACGCGAGGACCAACATACGGACAGATGAAAACAAACTTTGCGAGTTGAAGCAGAGACTCATTTCGTTCCTTTCACTCTCTCGGTCAACTAAGCACGGCTCAACTATGTATAAATTTTAATTTCGCAAGTTTCTAGAAACACTCTCTTTTCCATTTCACTAAATTGAAAAGGGAGTCCTCCAACTTTACCCCTAGCATTTATACCAGACCAGACTTATTCCCTGGATTAACACATAGGCTACTTTATCCCGGAAAAATATTCGGTTTCTGTAGAGCGGGTGAAACCGCCGGGCGCAGCTAGTAGTTAATAATTTGTCTACTTTATGATTGATGACGGGGTACATTATCACATACAGTGTGACGCCCTTTGGTATTTATTTCTGTTTTTTTTTTTTTCTCTTATGTTTTGACTTCACACGTTGTGCATTTAAGCAGTGTCAAGTAATGTAATATTTCAAGTGAAGTCAAATATTTCACAATTAAAATAAGTCTCAGTCATGGTGAGGTCAAGCAAAGCGAGTCACGGTCAAGTCGACGTCATGCCCCAGTAAAGTGGTGGAGATTTTACTAGTGGTTTCTATGGAGTTTTGAAAACAAATTTTTTAAGTTGTAGTGTCGGTAAGAACCGGCCGCCTTTGTGTAATTTCTAATAGGAAATTCAGCTTAATACTTCTTAGCAGCACCAATTTTAGCTAAATCTTCCCAACTTTCACGTAAACGAATTTAACTCAATCAATTTTTGACACCTTCAAGGAGTTGGTAAAAGCTAATTAAGTTGAACTTTTTAATTCAAAGTTAGCTCTCGGCAAAGTTGGATGACAGGACGGAAAGGGAGATGGAGGCTTGAAGATTTATTCCTGTAGTTAGGAAATTTAATAAAGAATGCCAAACTGGCAATCAAATGTTTGACATTATCAATGTTGTCCATGAGAACTGATTACGAATTATTTTATTTTCTAATTGAACCTTCCTTCATGATAACAGAAAAGATTTGAGCGTGAGAACAGATCACGTTGCTAACTGACAAAACTTTATGAAGATGTCATCTTGACGAAGATGCAAAGATCCTGTGCTCAGTACAAATAAAATTTATAATTTCAGATGCAGCAATAGCGTACGAGAGTCGCCTAGTGAAAAATTGATGCGTGAAGCAGAGCATCGTGCCTTTTACGTCCAGAAGTGTGAAAACATCATAGGTATAGGCTGATGATGATGATGACATCTTTTACTACAATCAGACAAGGTGCTCACTCTTTTGTTTTGCCAATGTTTTTGATAGAATACAAAATAGACCGATTTACATTAACCTTCCTTTGTGTTAAAAGGTAAATACAACATTGGGTACTATTACGAGGATAGTATTTTTTTTTAAAACCCTCTGTCGTCAGGTCAGATCGTATCTAATGCTTCTTTACTTTGTTATTTTTTTGGGCTTCTTTAGTACACAGTACTCTACTGGGAATTCAGCTTTAGACATAATCGATTACTTTGTTTATTGGCAACTACTGAATATTTTTGTTGTAGAGTTGTTACGTATTCAATGTAAAAGTATAATTTAAATTGAAGGACTTATAGTAGGTCACATCAGTATGTATATTTTTTATTCTATAGTCGGGAGAATCGATCTTTTGCAGAGTCTACATGTGGAAGTAAAACACCTTTGGCATTTTTCAACCGCCAAGCAGTGGTGTGCAAACAACAACATTTCACTACATTTGCATTGTGTCTCTTCAGTTTGCTAAATTCTACTGTAAAACATTACTAATAATGCTTATATACACTTACATGCAAGTACGAGAATGGTAGATATTCGAGTCTTTTTAAACCTTAGAGATTTTAATAATTATCTCATAACATTTCGTTGCTCACATTAACTTTTACTTTGTTTTGATTACGTAAAATAGTAACAAAAGTGTTTGTTAGCTGCAGTTTCCAGAGTAGTGTCCATTGAAGCCGTGCACCCCAGAGCAGATGCGAGTGGCGCGCAGCCAGGCGCGGATTTTGCGCGCGCAGCCGAAACTAATCTCGAACATAGTACTTTGGGAGTGACGGAATGACTTGGTTACTACACTGATTAATTCTTTAACAAATATTTGTTTCGTATTTACATAATGAGTCCCGAAAGAGATGGCGCAATAATCTGTACAACGTAGAAGTAAAATAAAACTGTCTGTGTGTACATCAGTATTAAAACTGGGTCGACCAAATCTAGATCCAAACACGTGCGTTCATTGCATTGAGAGAGCGAGTAATGGCGAGACTAAAATAGTTACATATTTTGATAGAACTCAGACTAACACGCGTTGGTCAAGTTGGTTAAATTACTAAAAAACAGCCCTGCTGCCGTATTTTAAGCACAAATGGAAAAGTTTCGATTCGAGATCTACACTCTCTGTCTGCGTCATATACAGTAAACATGACAGAGAAAGATAGTGTTGATTTCAAATAAAGTCATTTTCGAATGGCTTTATACGAGGACAGAACTATCAACAATTTAGAAGTTAATAATATACCTTTGCCTAGCAGTGACTTAACAAAGATACATGTAAAATAACAACCAGGTGGTGTGGGAGCTAATACAAAAATTAAAGATGAATTTGAATTTGATTCTTTTTTTTTTCTTTCCTTATTCTATATTAAATAAAAACACTACCTGAGATTCATAAAGATAAAAGTGCAGAAATGAAAGAAAAAGGTACGAAGTAGTATTTCAGATTCGTAATAAAGTTATACCCAGACTCTTCATCTTGACGACCAGACGCAAGACCTAGGTACACACAGTTTTAATCCTATAATGGAACGAATTAATTGCAGTCCAATTTACATGTGTTTCGCGCTTGGCTGAATCAACTAACGAGTAACCTATCACGCTATAAAAGAAAATTAAATTTAAACTTGTTTCTATTTGAAATTTAATTTATTGTCACACAGGGCTTAATTTGAAATATCTGGGTGATAAAATAGGTGATGTAAGGTTGTGTGAGTATAGGTCAAGGGAATTTATACTTACTCGTAACTAATACAAAAATACAAATACAAATACTTTATTTGGGTACAAATGAATTTAACATAAAAAAATTGTTTGAATCCACTGGCTCCGAACTAGTAAAAACTGTGTTTCGGGAACCAGTGGCTTCTCCCATCACTCAATCTTTGACCGATTGAGCGAAGCAAACGAAGTCTCTGCTTCCACTGGACTGGAAATTCCATGGTCGTATTTTTCAATTAATCTTGATGAAACTTGGTATACAGGTTCTATAATTTTTAGCTTTTTTTTTTGTCGACGGCGATTTTTGTTTGGAGTGATATTTTCCTCAAAAAGTGAGGTTATCTGCGACGCCATTTACCGGCCGCCATTTAATTGGCAGAAACATTCGGTACTAAATTCTGAACAAGATTATCGATTAGGAGCAAATCGGTTAAGAGGTTATCAAGATATAAGATACGACAAAAAACTATGAAATTGTTGAACTTAGATTGTGTAAAAAAGTTTATGCTCGCGGGGTCTACTGTTCACAACACTCGTAATAACGAGTCAACGTCTTTATTCCTGCCATCCCGCTCACGTCCATATAATGGGTACTTACCACTTAAATAGAAATCAGTGTCTCACCCCCCTTTATCCACTATATCAACAGAAAAATCTTGCCCGGACCGTAAAGACGAGCCTTGATGTGACTGTTTTACAAAAATTGTTGTACGCGGAGTTGCGGTCGTTCAGCTATGAGACGAATCGTCAATAATGTTACCATATTGGGTCAAATTTTGTATAGTTTTTTTTTTTTTTAGTTTTGCTCCCTTGATAGCGGGTACATATTTGAGCTTTTTGGGGTCGTGGGAACCGAGTGCAAAGAAAATATATAAAGAACTATCATCGCGTCTGGTCGAAGCATCTCGTGACCAAAATGCTGGCCTCTGTCTTGCTCAAAGAATCGCAATCGCTATTCAACGCAGCAGTTCGGCCAGCATTTCGGGCACGATGCCCGCTGGTAGTGGTTTATTATATTAGGGCTACTTTTAAATTGTATATATATTTATACATTTTTTTTACTTAGGTTTTATTTTGGTCAAATTTAGACGAGATTATGCGACTTATATCTACTAATAGGCTGTGGCTTATTATGATTTTGTGTGTACAAACTCTTAAATACCGAAATCATGTTTCATCAACACAATCACAAACCCAGAAACCGCAATTAGTACAATAGTAAACGTGAGGTTCTCTATGCAAGTCAAATCGCACCTCATTCCAAAGCATTCCTACTGTTACCCTACATTGCGATTCCACCTACACTCCACCCGGTGCTAACATCTTTGATCACTGCTCGAGTTTTTGTCCCGGTTCGCAAATAAGAATTTGCATGGAAACAGTTTTCCGTCGCACTGTGTTTTGTCCGTTAGAAAATCATTGTATGTAGATAAGTAGTTGCACTGAATAGATAAGTACAACGTAGTTGAATGAGGGATATAATTTACTCTATAATATACCCAAAAATGCCAATATTCATTAGTGTACTTTTTTTCATGGAAATTGAGGTTCTAATCAGGTCACGTGAGAACACAAGTCTTAAAATTTTAGTGCGGATATTAACGAGCGTTCTGTTATTGCTTTGCGCTTTGATTTCTCTCGCTGACACATTTTACATTTTTTGATAGACAATTATTCAGCGAGAATAAAAAAAAAAGTCTGCTTCGTGATTATCGTAGTGCAACAAAAAAAAAGGTCGTTAACTTTGAATATGAACTAATAAGGAAAATGAATCTGCAAGCTATTTTATCGGTTGAAACCAAAAACCCAAACCAAATTAAAATATATTAAAACCAAAATTTTTGTAATGCTGTGGTAAGTGGTAATTTTTAACAACTTTAGTAGTTTTAAGCGCATCACAATAGCCCATGTATTATGTTAACCCCATTTTATCGCCATACTTAGTTTGTTCTTTTTCCATTTATCTTCTTCTTCTTCTTAATCTTCTTTTCTTTATTACATTTAATCCTAACCTACTAATTATAAATACGAATTTAACCCTGTCTCTCTGTCTGGGTGTTAGTCAAGTTATGCAAAAACCCAGCTCGATCAGTTAAGCCGTTTAACTGATCGAGCTGAATTTTTGCATACATATAGGTTAAGAGTAAGAGACGGACATAGGCTACTTTTTCTTTGTAGGTCCACGTGAACGAAGTCGCGGGTAGCAGCTAGTATAACTATATATTTGCTACAGCTATACAAATTACAAACTCAGTGATATTATAACTTCTACAATCTCCAAATGTAGAGCAAGACAACTGTGAAAAGGGCTCTTAAAAACATTGTTTGTAGCTAAAAGTCTAGTTATGACCAAAATAACAACTTGAAAGTGTAAGAAAATAGTGGAACACATTGTAATAGTCTCATGCAAGTTTTTAATGGTTTTTAATGTTGGATGAACCAACAGCTTAACTCTTAAGGAAAATTTACATCTAACAAGCCGCCGGTCATGAAAACGAAACAAAAATGCACGACACTAAAACGTGCACTGCTAACATCAAAGTAAAATCAAGTATAGTATCCAGACTCTAGTGGAAAAAAGTCTAATTGTAACCTCCTGTGACTAGAGATTTTTTTCTCCTAAAGGACAGGATGATGTAGATATCAAACTAAAGTAACAACGCCAAAATTAGGCATCAAAGTCAAACTAATCGTACACTAGAGAAATGGTTACACAAGAACACGCAGTCATAAATCTAACGTATCGAATGTGTAATGTGTATTCGGATCGATTTTACGGACATATATTGGATAGCGACGAGACTAGAATAAGGAATGGACGGACAGAGAAAATTATGTGTTGCGTCTATATCAATTTATTAATTATATTTATGATGTAGGTTGTTTTCAACCGACTATATTATACTAGTAGTTCGCGCCGAACTGAGACCTCGCAACCCCTATATCTTCACAACTCCTGGACCAATTCAGCTCATATTTGAACTTAAAAATTGTAATAAAATGAACTACTTGCCTACAACATTTCATGAAGTTCGGATCAACGGTTCGCAAGTTATCATCGGACAAATATACACACAAACATACATACAAATTCCGCTTTGTCCCAGTAAACTCAGACCTTCGCTTCGCTCGGTCAATTACGCTGTATTATAACCTGATTTAGTTCACTATATTCGGCAATGTTGTGTATTTTCGTCACTAAATGTTGTTATTCCAATGTGATGTTTGTTTTTGTTGGATAAGGCAAAACTTCTTCCGAAGTACGACCGTCCGAGTCTAAAAAGGCCTGAAATGCATTATTATCACATACGTCTGAAATAAACCGTTTCCAGTGCAGTGAAAAAAGTTTGATCACCGCCTTCAATCTGCAATAATAAAACCTTAATAAAACAGCCAACGAAACTATTTTCCAAAATCATCATCGTCATAGGCATTTGGACTATTTTGGACATATTTACAGACAGTTAAGAATTACAAGAGTTTTTGAACCAGTTGGCCAACTGCTGATAGATGTACTAATAACCATTAGAATAATGAGGGGTCTGCAGATGCGTCCACACCGCTGTCAAACAAGGCCTCGGTGTAGGTTCGTAGAAGTGCTGCTGATATGACGTACGCATTTTAGGCCTGCATCTCCAGCTAACTTTTGAGTATTTTCCAAAGTATCCGTAAACAAAACCCATCCAGCCATTAGGAGCGGTAATCCGATCAGGTTTTTGTCCGCCTGTTAATTCTGGCGGCGGATCCGAACTTGCAAATTGGAATAGTTGGGAGCGAGAGCCGCAAATTTCAATCGGCTTCACGGTTGTATGTGTTCAGATGATTTGTTAAGGGGTGTGTCGGACATTCATTTTCAATGTTATATTGCTTTATTGGCTATGCTAATCTAGCCATGTGATAGTATGCTATCACAAAACGATTACTCTATAGGAAAAAAAAACGCAACCTACCGACAAGACGCCTGATCTAAGCATCGCACTTACTCGTGACAATTGCCGCCCAGAATTTTGCGCTTTACCAGTTCAAAATCTTGCCTGATAGTAAATGTACTATACTACTATTACTTATACATATAAAAAAACTTTTTAACTTTAAGCTTTTTTGACGGATAAAACTGTTCATAAAAAACCCGACTGCAAAATGTAGCCTATATCACTCCGGGAATGACAAAGAATCCTAAGATAGGACAAGTTCAATTGTGTAAGTACCTAAGTAAACGCATTCTGGTGCTCTCGAGATCGGTCTGTGGTACTTTTATTTATTCTGAAGAGACGATTAGATGGCCTACACTGGAGAAAAAACTTTTTTTTTTTCGATTTTTTTTCCTTCACTTTCGCCATAATAAATAAATAATAACATGAAAATCGCCATTAAACATTGGCAATAATATTCTAAAGATATTAAATGATCAATTGTTTTGTAATTTCCTCTCTGTAATTTTTATATTATTAAGTTTTGATAAAGGTCGAACGGTATATTCCATTAAAACCTTATTATTAGTCGAGGAAGCCCTTAGGGGGTCACGCCGTTCTTAAGAGAGTTCAAAGCGCGCGTTGTAATGTTTATAATGTCATTTTACCAACTTCGAACAATCTGCGATTGGTGCATTACTTTTGTACTGTTAACGATTCTGTGGCAGAGGTTAAATCCCTAGATTTACAACCATAAAAGATTATTATATATACAAGAAACCGAAATCGTGGTATCCTTATCAGCGGTAAATAACGCATGGTCTGTCATCAGCCGACACGATGTAATCCACTGAGCGCTGCGGGGAGAATACAAATAAACCGGGCTAGAGGGGAATATTCGAGAATCTTCCTTCCTAGAAGGAAATAAATTATGTCAGACGTTTCAAAAAAAAGGTAACAGACTTGTTCCTTGATCAATAAACAGTCAAAAATATTTAACAAAATGAGGGTAACCGGTGGATCGAGGTGGCACGTTGTCGGTCAGGGTGGCGGTCGAAGGGTTCCTAACCTATGTTCAGCACTGGACGTCTTCTGGCTGATAATATAATGTAATTATAAAATGCTTAAATGTATGTAATTGAAAAAGTTTTTATTTTTTTTAAATATTGCAATTACATTTTTGAACGTCGCAATCAATAATGTATAAATAATATTAATTGTGCGATCGAGACTGCATATTGTGTCAAAGCGGCCTTAATTATCTATAGACTAAATTCTAAAGTGTGGAATAATCCTGAAACAATGAAAAGCTGAGCTCACAGAATTCGACTTCAATCAAAATTAAAATAAAACCTTTCTCTAACACATTGTATTATTGCACGGAATGGGTACACTAGGTATGGGCGTACACCAAGTGCTATTGTTTGTGCAGCCTTCCTTTCGGCCCTTGTACGCGGTCGCGATTATACCGAAGTTTTTTTTATATTTATTTTTTATACTTAAAAAAAAACAGCTTTTGTAGACCTTCCGTCAAGGCCAAAGTTATGGAACAGCTGGTTTTTCCTTGATTTCACTGGTGTTTTCCTAATTAAAGCTTTCATAATGATTATTAAAATTATATTTCGAACATATTATTTAAATCTTCGACTACGAAGGGCTTGGAGATTATCACGTTAGTAAATTTATTATTAGTAGTTCGCGCCGAACTGAGACCTCGCGAGCCTATAACTTCACAATCCCTAAACTGATTCAGCCCATATTCGAATTTAAAAATTGTATTAAAATGAACATCATCGGACAAATATAAATAAAAACATACATACAACTGCCTATTTGCTCCCGTAGCCACAGAGATCTACTTTTTGCTCAGTTAACGAGTTTTCAAAAATGTGAGTCAGTTATTCCGAGTATAGTTGGGTTTTTCCGTCATGGTATGAATTAACTGTTCTTAAGGCTTAAGAACAGAACTGTACTCTTAAGAAAATATTTTTACCGTTAAATTGATTATGATAAGTCTATAGGGTAGCACTGAAACAACTTAACCAGCTACGGTGTAATTACGGCACTCGTGAAGAGCAGCGTCCGCACATTCGGCGCGGAGCTACTAGGGGGCGCGAATCTCATCGCGGCTTCGTTAATTATTGCACAATGCCTCCAGCACTTGGATAATAATAATTCGCCCTTTATAAATAACCATGTATAGACATATTACGGGATGCTCAAAAATAGTATTAGATACTGCCATGACTCTGCCATGATTGGTGATTTCATACAGTGATGTATTCGCCATTAATGTTAATGCCGAATCCGTTCCAGTCCAAGAGCTTGAAAACGTCTTCTAATGCGTCCGCGAACAGTTTCGGAGAAATAACATCTCTCTGTCTCATTCATCTCACTCACTCGTCCTATAGAGACCGAAGCGTATAGATAATTATACCCAGAACCTGGAAAAATCTGAAATAATTGTAATTTACAAAAAAAAAGTGAGGTTCGTTACACTATCTGGAAAGTAGTGATGAAAAATTAAATGTTCAGATATCATAGAGTTGGGTATTGTCAAAAATTGATTTCAAAATCATCATAAGTTTTTTAAATCGTTTTTCAGAATTACATCCTTCCGTCGTTCCGAATCAATTTTTAAATACCCATTCAAGTCTCAATATTAATTTAAAAAAATTGTGGGTGTCGGTTTAGATACGGTAGATAAAAACAAATAAGCAAGCACGCCAGTATAACTTTAAAATGATCACGAGTGAATTGAAATGTTACAATTTTCGATATACCTATAGGTACCTAATCATTTTGTTTTTTTTTTTTAATTTTGTTAGGAGTTTAACAAATCGCTTTGAAAAATCGCCAAAACGTCTGAGCGTGTAACGACAAGTACTAGACAATTTTGTTTATTTATTTTAGTGTAGTTTTATTCGCTTCATTTACCATGATACAAGCAACAACTTCGAATGTGCTCTTAAAAGAATAATCAAAATTTGCGGTGTATTAAAATGCATGACGGCTTCCTATGTAATATTATTAAATAAGAAGTTACCCTTTTACTGTCTACAGATGTGGGGTTTGACTTTTGACACGTGGTCTGACTTCCACGTTCGGGTAATTCGAACAGAGTTTTGGGATTGAATTTTACAAAAACATTAACTTTACGGACGGATTGAGAGCCGCGACGTAAAAGGTTTAAAAAAACAAGGGTTTTATAGGAAATGATTTTTTAGGTTTCGCGCCAAACGCCAAAACAAAACCTTTGATATTATTATAAGGCGCATTTATATTTAGGCGAGTAACCCTAAACAATAATTTAGAGACAGTAGAAAGACGGTTAATAGAATTATGCTATGCTAGCAAGATTTTTGTATTTGGGTGAGGTATTTTATACAGAATGTTGTCTTAAAACCAACATTCAACTATAAATTAAAATACATTATTTTAAATGGAGTTAAATAAAAAAGAATGCGTTTTTTTTTAACTCTGGCATGTGGAATGTCTTTTCTAGTCTTTGAGATATTTTTATACATAGCAGAAAATACAATGTGTGCGTGTGGTAAGGACTCTGCGCGCAAAATCGATTCACGCTTGACCGGTTTATTTTATGTTACGTGTTTGAAACATAAAAAGAATTGGGTAACAGTCGAATGAGTGATTCGGGGCTTTAATTGAAGCAGTGGTGTTGATTTTGAGCACAATTTTCTAAATTTATTTCCGGCTTTGTATGGGTATTCGTTTTACATGATTGATTTGTATGTAGTTGCGTGTGATTCCAATGCTAGGCTTGATTTACCAATGTGTGGCTTTATTTCTTCATAATTCGTACGCATGTGGCAAGTTACGTTTCTCAAAAATTGTCAGACCACATTGCACAAAATGTCATGTTGCTTGTATGTTGCGTGCTGTTTTGCCATTGTCAGTCGATAAGGGGCATTTGCTTCATTGATAACAGTGAATAAAACGCAATTTAAGTCAGTAGAGAATAAAAACATTTTGAATTTGGAACAAGCATGACTTACACGAAATATGTACTTAAAAATGTGCTGAACGTACCTAAGCTAGTACTAGCTGGCTTAGAATTTAAATTAAGACAAAAAAAACCGCCAATTTTAGTTAGGTACTTTTCTGTCAACGTAGTTTTAAATAATATTCTACTATAATTTTCTCGCAGCCAATGGTAAAAAGTAAAGTAAACAACTCGTGAAAAAAAAACTCGGTCCTAGTATCCCTCGCTTCGCTCAGGATTCTATTCTAGAATCCTTCGCTGCTCCCGGGATCCAACTTAGACCCTCGAATGAAATTCGCTTTTTCTTGTTTTTCTCTTGTTGTATAATCTACTATTACTATTTATCAAGTTATGCAACTTGACTCCACCTGGCCCGATCATCAAGCAATGTGGTCCCAACCAAAACCCGTTCATGGTGGAGACACCAAGCACTTCGAATCCACATGTTTTACACGCATAGTGAGGGTGGAACTCACTATCAGCGTCTGTGTTTCATGAAAAATTCAATTTAGCCTCATAATATCTCGATTAAACAGGTATCTTCTAAGTAAGCGTGCTGCGTTCTAGAATATTCTAGATCATTAAACTTCATTGCTTAACATCTTGCTTTTGACCACATTCTGCTTGATGTTAAGCAGATTAGGATTTTTCGAAAATCAACCCCTGAAGAGGCCTGTTTCATTTACTGTAGCCTTGGCGAGCGAAGCCGTACGGGGAATCTAGTATTCAATATACGGCCATATATATTTTGTTAAGTACATGCGATACGTATTTGGGTTTGGTCCTTCTATCTGTTAAATAACTTAATAGTTCGTTTTAATGAATTCTAAAAACATAAACAAAAGTTTTAAATTGACTGAAAACCTATTTATCGCTCTAACTCAACGCAGGGAACTATTTCAATTATAAACTTAAATAAGTAAAACATTTCGTTCAATGAAAGTAATTTAAATTGATGGTCTTTAATTATTAATAGTTGTTTAAACATCACCAACGATTGTACGAAAAAGTATCAAATATTTTTGGAACGGAATTTCATATAATTAGACTTATTTTTTTTGTTTCCATGCAAAAACATAATTATATATTCAAATAACCAAGTAATAGAGAAAAACTCTTGTCGTTAATTTAAATAAATAAGTAACACATTAACGTGCTTGGCCGAATTGCCGCGTTGGCTTCGTCCTGAGTAGGCGATCTTGACGCGAACGCGAAGCGGCGCGGTACGGTGCGACAACAACAAAAATCGATACCTATTGAAGTGGCCTACGCGACCAAATGCAAGGGCGCTACGGACGCAAGGGCGCTGCGGCTGGAAATTAAGTGTACACGACCAGTTGCGCGCAAACTGTAGTGTAGGCAGTGGCGGCAGTGGTGAAGGATGATTCGCACACACGCCACGTAGGTAAGAGCCGCCGCGTCGCAACGCATCGCACCGCATCGCATTGAATTCTCGTGTCACCGCATCGGATTGCTTTGAATCGCCTACATAGAACGCCTCATTAAGAGCAGGGAAGAAACCAGTATTTTTATCAAAACTGTATGTAAAAAACTACATCTGCGTCTATTAAAATCTATAGCTTAATTACATCCCTTCTAAACTGTTTTATACTGTATTATACTATTATACAATGAAGCAACGAGTTCATATACACACGTACTGTATATGCATGTTTATTTATAATAGAAATAGTGTCTCATCGCTAATCCACCTCATTTTAGTGCAACTAACAGAATTAAGACTTAGCTTAAGTTCGGGGAACATTGGATTAACTTGTTTAAGCTGATTAAGCTACTCATGTTAAATACGATGGTGAGTAATAATACTGCTTCAACAGAGGGTTTCTAAATAACTATGAGGCTATAAGTAATAGACGTGTATTATTATTATGATTGAACTTTTTTATATTATTCCATTCATTGACTTTTCACACCTAGGACATAGCACTCCGCTGGGTTTCCCTGTTTGTGGATGTAATAGAAAATAACTAAGTTATGGACAACTAGTACACAGACCCAGTGCAGTTATTTTAATTCATCAATTAAAATTCCCAGCTGGGCATCAAACCCGCACTAAGTTAGACGCTCTACTAAGCCGGAATGATAATCAAATTAATTGCCATGATCGCAGTTTAATAATAGTGTGCTTAAACACACATTTAAAACACTAAAGCATTATGTTCAAGTTAGGTAGTATATAAATATTATTTGAATGTCATAACAAACTGATCATAATGAAACCTTAAACAAAAATAGAGAACTCCAATCCACTAAGCCGCTACTAGCTACCAGGTATGGTTTTTAGTACTAGTAATATTTTTTTTTTAAAGTTCTTTGCAAATTCGGCTATTTAAAAAAAACAGTAATTTAACAAAATAGCTATATAGTATACTAGCTGGACCACGCGGTTTCACCGCTATTCTACAGAAATTGAATATATTTCCCATATAAAAAGTAGCCTATGTATTAATCCAGGGTATAAGTCTCCATACCAAATTACACACTTACATACTTCCCTACTTGCCTAGTTACCTACCTACCTACTTACCTAATTACTTACTTACCTACTTACCCACCTACCTATTTACCTAATTACCCGCTTACCCGCTTGCATACTTACATACTTATACACTTACATACTTACACACTTACATACATACTTACATACTTATACACTTACATACTTACACACTTACATACATACTTACACACAAAATTTCGCGTTTATGATGTTAGTGTGATTATAAATATGTAAAAGTAACTCTGTCGCGCTGGCTTTAAATACAAAACCAATACAGTACTAAATATAGTACAGAATACTCATTTAAATTAAATAAATAGAGACTCACTTGTCGCAATAAACTATCTATTTTTATCTCGCACAGTAAAACGTAACTTTGGCCTTTATCCAAAGCGGTGCGCTGTTTTTTTATCGTTGCGCGCAAACCGTGCAAGCAGGCGAAAATGATCGCTCTGTCAATTTCGCACTCATTAGATGTGACTCTCCCGGTCGGGCTCAAGGGTGAAATCCTTTGTGTTCATAGCAAGACTGTTTTAGGCATTTAGGTAACTTTTCACACAATTCAGCCAAACGGCTGAATTGCACCTGTCTGTAAAAATATCGATAAAATTCTTTAAACCTGCTTCAATTGAAAGGTTTTTTTTCGTGAATGCTACATAGAAAAACGTATATAAAACCACTTGTAAATAAAACTGTTAAACAGATAATGCTGTAATAATTATGTAGATGGGTAGCAAATTTTATTACCAAAAACTTTAATTAATAAAGTCTAATTCTATACGTGTAAAAGGCTTTTTACTCAGTGACTGACTGACCTATAGACAACGTACAGCCTAAGCCGCTGGACGTAGACTTTAAATTTCGAGAGTAAGTTTATTGAGGGGTGTAAAAGCACAATAAGAGAGGTTTTTTCAAAACCAACCCCTAAGGGGATGAAATAGAGTGTTAAAGTTTTTACGAAACTTTTATTCTGTGGTTCGATTGATACGAAACGGTATGGACGATGAAACTTTTTTTATCTATGGTATGGATATTGTCTACTGTAAAAATAAAAAGATACGGGTATCATAGTGTATTAAAAATCAGCTCCCGTTAGGGTCAAAAAAAGGATTTCAAAACTTATGTTAGTTCCTACATAAAGCTGCACCAGTTATTCATATACAAACTTATTTAGATGGAATTTGGTATCGGGGTATCTTATTATGGCCTGGATTAATAACTTAGTTATTTTTACCTAAAATAGTATATTAACGTTTCTGTTGGAAACTATAATTAATCATTAAAAATATATAAAATAAAAATGAATCCGTATTTCTCTTGGCCACGCTATAACTTGGGAACGGCTGGACCGATATTGATGATTTTTTTTGTTGTTATGATTGTAATTGTCAGGACAAGATTTGTATGAAGAGGTAAGCGAGGTTGATGGCCGAGCTTCATCGCGTATGAAGTCGCGGGTATCAGCTAGGTTAGGAATAAAACATCTGGTAAAAACTCATTAAAAAGATACCCAAAAAAATATCTAATTCAAAGGACTCATCCTTAACCACTTAAAGGTTACAGCTGTCAGATTTCATAATTGCATTAAATCCTCTGTTTTGGTTTTTTGCCGAGGGTCGGTAGAGGACGGTAGCATTTGCAATGCTAATGCGCTGACGAGGCCAGATGGCGCCATTGTCGCCGGAGCGTCTACATTTCATGAATATAGACAGAGCGCGGAGAAACTTCGGATAACAAAAGTTTAATATTAAGCCTTCTAAGGTCGGTCTTTGATTGCCTCGTCTAAGTAGTATTTACAAGTAGTGGTTGGGTATATTTTTTTACAAAGCAAGTGTCTTTAGTAGCGAAATGAAATACAAATAGACACTAAAATTAACTACTTTAACCACTTAGCCTACTGCACAAACAAACAGTTGGAATACTCAAAGACCTTTTATCTAAAACATATATCACTCCTAGTAGAGATCAGCGCATGTCAGGTGCGGAGCAGGGCGCCAGCCACGCATACTGGAGGCAAAGCAGGGCGAATAATTAATTAATTATTTAATCGGGTAAAGGGCGTGCGGGTAAATAGAAGTGTAGCTTGAACGCTTTTTTTTAATGTTCCGGTGTTACTCCTCCGACAAATATCCAACAAAGCTAACGAAATATATCATTGATCTTTGATGAAAGAAAACACCCACCCGCGCCTCGTGCTGAAAAACTGTTTGTGTCATTACACTCCAAATTCGAGTATGGGGCCTTGCATGAACATGCATCAGTGGAAATCTATGTGCTCAATCTAGTGTGCCCGTTACACATGCGTTCATATAGTTTCTATAAAAAGTGCGCAAGCCTGCGATGGAGCTGTGCTATGCGACCCTTGTTTGATTTGTATTATCTTTAAAAACGTGTCATATTAAAATTGAATCATCATCAGCCAGAAGACGTCCACTGCTGAACATAAGCCTCCCCCTTAGAGCGCCAGATTAAGATTGAATAGTAGTTATTAAAAGTATATAGTTAATTTAAAAAAAAAATGCTTTTAGTAAATAGCTATTAATTAGAGACAGCATATCGGCAGACGTAGACTCGGGCGCTCTATTGCCACTGATGTCTTGCGAAAGGCAGCCAGTATGTGAATGCGTTAAGCAGATGAATGTGTGTACTTTGCATAGGCTTCCTATCAGTGTCCTATTACTTTCCTATCAGTTGAGGCAGATGATGTTCTTCAGTCCTTCTTCTATAGAATAGTTCGAAGTTTGACCACCAACTCACCTGTGACGCCAAGACACTTCACGCCACACACACCACCCACACGCCCACGCGCTTGTGTTTGTGTGTGGCCAAAGATCCAGCGAGGATCCAGCACGTCTAGACGACTACATTCTCATGCTCAGAACTGCAGGTAGACGCCACAAATTTAGCCTTTTTTACTAAGTTTTGAAAATCCCACACAATAATAATTCTCGATGGAATACAAATTCTCATCAAATAAAGGAAAATCACTTCGATTCGCAGAGAACATTCAAAAGCTTCGTTCAATTGCTATCATCTAAAACCCGAGAAACAATTTGACCACAACAATTATGTCTTGTGTTCGTGCCATTACCTAATCGGAGTGGGTCATTAACCTAATTTCTGACTCTTAACTCTTCAGTCGTATCTTGCGGTGAGCGGTGAAAACAAGACGGTACGAAACAAACCAAGTAATTGTTTCTCATTTGTATTGCAAGATCTTTGATTTTACATAAATGATCACAGAACTGTGACAGTGGCATTATCTTCCAAATAATTACTGTTGTAAATAATAGGATTTGAGTTTGCTGGGCCATAGCAGCGCAACGCTGACGGTGATGCTAATAATCATAATAATGTAAGTGGTGATGGAGCGTGTCTTAGCTTCCATTAAAGCTTACACAACTTTACTGAAGCAATGGAAGTCGCTGTCCAGTCTTTCAACTAGACAGCGACTTACATTGTTGACCTTAGACTATGACTGATACTTGTTTTTTTATGTAAACTTATATATTTCACTAAAAAAAATATATTACAAAACTTGAACCTGGTCGCCGGAATTACTTTTATTTATTTTTGATTTACATTGTATGATATGTTGATGACATTATATTTTTACATCATCAAACAGAATACGCCCAGTGCTGAACATAGGCTTCCCCCTTTCGCCACACCGACCGACAACGTGCAACTTGCATCCACCAGTAGCCCGCGACTTTCACAATGTCGTTGGTCCACCTAGTAGTAGTAGTAGTAGTTGGTGGGAGTCCTGTCTACGCTTCCCCATCGGTTACCGGTTATCGGTTTTTGATCATAGCTAAACCATTTTTATGGCCAGCTAGCTATTTAGTAATTTTAACATAAACATAAACACAATTTGGTGTCGGTTACCGAGTCCAGGTTTGCTACGATCTCTATTAGGGCTTAGATAATAATAAATACAATGTATTACAAACTCGGCTACAAAATCCGTAGCACTGCTACGTATCCATTCTAGGTTAATTGTAGTGTTGCCTGTGATTTCTGCTTCTATCCCATAATAGTTAGAATAATTGACAAGAAATTCAAGTACAATTATTTTAAGCAGTTTTGTTTGACAATTATGCACTGAAAACTTCTACTTTCCTAAGAGAGCTAATGTCCAGAGCTACATCTTAAGAATAGAATATACCGCCGTCTCCTCCATACAAAAAGTGTAGTTTGATAGACACCCCTAAACGTTATCCGATTTTGTTTTTATAAGTTATCCAGCTATTTATAAAACTATGCTTGTATGTTTTTTAATTACGCAATATCTACGTCAAAAGTGATTATTTTTTGCATCAAAAATACGACGAAGAAAAGTAGTTATTGGAATAAACATTTTTTGAAAAACATTACATAGCGGCATATATTATAATTTATTCAAGCCATTGACATCAAAAACAAACGATATTGTTAAGATTTAGAGGGTAATAACAGACTACCCCCGAAACGCTAATTTCATCAAAAACTTAGGAAATTTCACTAACGCTATCGCACGCACGAGAAATGGAGCGACAGGTACAAAATTTCAAATATGCGCCAAAACCTCACGGAAGGACTATTCTTAAGCAGGTCAAAACTTGAATCATCAAAAATATTTCCACAGAGCTCAACCCCAGCTGGAAAACACTCAAAGCAAGGAAACAGTGAACCCGCTTAATTGCGCGTCGTTTGTATCGCAAGGTGAAGCTAAGCGGGCGCAACGTAACGCTAGGGAGTTGTGATCTAATCTTAATTGCGGGCTTACGCCGAAATCGAGGCAGATGTGGCTTCGGACGCAGTACACTTTGAATTTCATTTTAAACATTCTCATTGTACGAGCACAATTTGTAGATGCTGTACATTGTTTGAATGCCTTTTTTTTTTTATTTTTTTTTTTTTTTTTGAATGCCTACCAACGCAAATATTAAATTGAGTAATGAAGGTGCAACGTTTTGTTCAGCGCGCCAAATTCAAATTTTCTTTAGTGTTTTGTCAGTAACAGTTCAGTTACTTAAGGCGGGGCCATTGCGCCAATAAAAAGGCCGTGTCAAAGTAATTACAACATCCAAAAAAACCAAGATCGAATCTAGTCTAAGTACATATGTCACGAAACCAAGACGAAAGTCAGCTTATGGACATTTGTAGCTAGCCCAATGGTATTTAAGTGATAATTTCAGCGCTAAACTAATTTAATAAAAACACGATGAGTAATAGAGCTGCATTTTTCAAAAAACGCAAGAACGTTGAATTTGGCGCGCTCAGCGTTGTGCCTTAATTTTTTTCGACGTAGGTAATCAACACATTTTATAAAAATGAAATAAAAACTGTAACTGTAGCCGAAACTGAAGTTGTTATTATCTGTTCAAACTTAATTTAGACTATAGACAAATTTTTATTTATGCAAAACAAAAACAAATTGTACACAAAAATCTAAATCAAAAAGGTAGAGAAAAGGTTCCAGCTCAGCATAATACTGGTTGCGAATAACCAGCGCTGGTCTTCCGCTGGAACCGTTGGTGACGTCACGCACTATTACCGCACGGAACGGTAAAACAAAAACAAATTATCTATAAACAAAACAAATACATATTTACCACTATAGCAAGTGTAACTTATCAACACAAACACAAGCAGGTGGAAATTATTATAAAAAGTAAGTAAAATTATGTTTGTACTTATATTATAGCGCTGCTGTCAGTAAAGAGGTCTTCGCTTTTTTGATGCTCAAAAATGAATCTTTATTTCGATCTATTTAAGATCTATGTTACCAATTAACAAGAAAATAAAGAATTGAATTGAACAAGTGTTATCAGAAAAACTCGTTGCTTCATTGCGGTTTATAAGTCATGCCAAAGGCAAACGGCTCTAGAATTTAACCTTTGGGCCGAATAATGTACTACGTATCATGTAGGTACATAGATGAAGAGCATTTTAGGTGCCAATATTAAAATATAGTAAAATTAAAAATGATATTTAGTTGGATTTGTGGGAGGGCTGATTGTATCAAATAGCAATCGTCCTCCCACGGATCCGTGAACCAGTGTACATTTAAACTGCTCTTCTATATTTTTCAATCTTATTGTGTATAACAATTTTATAAAAATGCGGATAATACATAACAGCAAAAAAAAAATAAAAAAATTAATATGGCATCATAAAAATGTGCTATTATTTAGTTATTTAATAACTGCACTGTGTAATAAACGGAGAAAACTTTAATAATTATTTAATTTGTAAAGAATGGATTAAAAAAGTTTTTTCATAAATGGAAACCCAATAATAAGTTCAGATTAGATACATGTAAACATAATTTAAATTTTTGAGATGGGTTGAACGAAATTTTAAACTTGCTAAAATCAATTAAGCTATATCTACAATGACAAGTTTAGTTTATTTATTTCTGTTTGTTGTTGACTTGTAATTTATTTGAGTAATTTTTATATATTCTAATTTCAGATAAAAGTATAAATATAAATGATCTATTAAACTTACAAGTTTTTAGAGCATTAAATTTATAATATTTTAATGTCATTGTTCCATAATATTACCCTTTTTTTATCCAAACTCATTGTTTTTATAATTAAGTGAATAAAGTCAGATACAATTTTAATCGAATTAAAAAATAATTCACAGAAAATAATAATTAGAGAGAATCACGATATATTTATGATTTTAGATTAACTTTACCTCTAGACGCATACCTCATATGGTATCAACAAATAATTCATAGGATAGGGACAAAAGATTAGTTAAATTGTATTCGATTCATATAAAGTAACAAGCCTAATTTTTTTAATCATTATAATACGTATACGGAAGAAATAAACTCAGCAGATGACGTCCTGTGATAAAAAGCGATTAAAGTTTTTAGCGATAATTGAGAGGGGTTGCCTTTTTCCCGATAAGCGAATGTAAATAATGTCTATGGCGCATGTTTCGTCGTTTTCCAAAACAGTGTGATTGTAACTCATCACACACGCATTGCTTTCCCTGTGACGGGAAAAAAATGAAATTAAATAAAATGCTTAGCTTCAGGGTAGTCGGCGTCAAATAACTTGAAAAATTTCGCTAACAGTGGAACATTCGATTTTCAGGTATCTTTGGTGGTGCGAAGGTTGTGCGAGATGACTTTGACACAGAAAAGAGAAAAAAAAAAACTTCTGTGATTTTGACGTAAATGTACATGCGCCAGCTTTTCTCCTCTACGCCGATTTTTGCTTAAGATGCCTTGGCTGCGCCTTGAATTATTTTATAGATAGCTATATTGATTCTTTGGAGTGTCACTCTTCCTATTCCGAACCCGCGATCGTTACGGGCTCAATGCACAATTCCCGTGAAATAAGCTGCCAGTGCTGCCACCTTTATATTAACCTCGTTTGGTGTAACGACCTCGGATTTATTATAGTGGTTCGGTCGCTCCGTAGGACGGTCCTTAATGCCTGTGTGAGGATTCTGATTTCGGGAATTATATGGAGGTGATACGAGAGGGAAGAACGGTCTCTTGTTCCTAACTATGTGTGGGATTATCTTTGAGAAACAACCAACATAAGTGTTGTGAGTCGAAGCAATAATAATGCTGTCGTGAGCTCGTTTTAAGCTGGGAGTATCTAAGTCGTGGGTTGGGGTCGTATCTAGTCATGAGCGGCTTTACCCTTGCTTACTCTCTCGACTATGTTCTTTCACTTTAACGTGTCTGCGGCAGACTTCATGGCGTCGAGGATGGGCTGACCGGTCATTAATTTTATAAAATTATTTAAAGGGATATTTAAAATCTTGTAAGTACTACTTGACACTTTTTAACTGGTTCTATTATGAGATGTTATTTTTATAATGTATATATACCTATACTCTAACCCATACATTAATTAATAATGAATGTTTGTGTTCTAACAGGGCATTTTTAACATTATCTATAAGCGAGAACTGTTTAGGCTTTTGTGTACCCATTTACTGTATTTTTACTTTATTTATATTTAAGCTGTTAGTTTTACATGCAATATTAAATAAAATAATGTCTGTTCATCTCGTAAAATATTGACCGCGTGATTTTTTCCCGTCTAGCTTTCCTGTTACCATAAGTTTTTTAAGGTTTCCAGGATCTAGCAATGCGTCCAAAGTAGTTCAGAATGCACTGACAACAGATTTTTGACAGCTTGTTGTTATGCGGACCTCTTTTAGGATAGAAACGTTCGTTCCCCGAGCGGTCTTTTGGTTGTAATTAATATTTTACGACATTACATTCCATTCAACAAAACTCATTAATTAAACACATTTGTTAAAATTACACATTAACACTCGAAATAACATAAGTTTTGGAAAATAATGCAATGATGCCATATGACTTCTTTACGTTCCTGCTAAACCCGTCTCTTTCTATTTCTTGTTATTAAAAAAATAGCATAAAGGTTTCTCGAGAAAACTGCCGGAGCGTTATACCATGTTTCCTAGAGGAGTGATAAGCAACAGCACAATTTTTATCATACAAAGATATTAAGTTTCATCTCGTCCTCGCTCGCGTCAGGACCTAAGGAGCTCGCGTTAATATCACGTGAACACAATATCTTGACACAAAACGTGGAATATAAAGTCTGTTTTTTTTTTTTAATAAATTGAAATTTAAGAAACGAAAGTGTGAGTAGTTAAGAGTAACCTATGTTCAGGCGCCGGAGGCCGGAGTTCGGAGGCCTATGGCAGCAGTGGACGTCTTATGGCTGATGATGATGATGATGAGTTAAGAGTAAATAAAGAAAAATGCGTTAATAATTATGTATATGTATGTAACAAGGAATGGGTAAGTATGGTACACAAAAATTATTATTGGTCATACTGATGAGGACTATGAACCCTTTTCTTTGTAACCATTATATAACGTATATTATAGTTTTATATACATACGTATGTTAATATATAAATGTTTAATTGTGTAATTGTTTGTGTAACCATATTATAGTATAATTATTATTCCGACTTTCAGCATATTTAAGGAAAACATTGTATTTTTAACCGACTTCAAAAAAAGGAGTAACTCAAGTGTTTTTAGATCTGACTCTGATGTGACTCTGTAGATGTAGTTTTAGTTGAATCTGTTATGGTGTTTTTAGTAACGAGGTGTCGTGTAGTAGTGATTCAGTCAAATCATACTAGTAAATGAAACTAGTATGACAGGTCACAATTAGATTCTATCTCGAGCTATAATATAACCAGAAATTGAAATATTATATTGCTCATTGATAACGTTATGATTGGGAAATTGGGAATGTGTAATTTATGGTTGCCGTGGCAACGGCTAAAACAATGCTCAATAGATAATTGAGTCAAGGATAATTCCAATTCGTGTGTCACATTTCAATTAGTAAGTTTACCTAAGGCTGAGTGCAGATTAACAATTTTTTTTAACTTGCTTCGCGAAATCGTCGTCAAACTTTGCGTTTTTGGTTTTTCACTTTTTGTAGGGTGAGTCTGCCTGGGTAAGTCCCACACATTTGTCAGTTATCCATAGCGTATAGAGATATGTCAGGGTGAAATACATCGAAGCTGTGTGGATCTAGGCAAGCTTGAAATGCGCCATTTTGGCCTAATTTCGATGAACTGATTTCGATTTAAATCCATACCGATATTATAATTCAGTTGATTAGCCGTATTTGTAACAGGACCGATCAAAGCATCGATGTAAAAAAAAATAACACGTTCGTCTCGAGCGAAAAATTTCGTATGCGCGTTTTAGAACTGTCAGTCCATACAAAACGTAAAAAAAAGCTTAAAAACGGATCAACGCCATATACCGAAGTACAGAAAGTACACACTAAGCACACTAAGCACTAGTGCACGACTAAGCGGTTGCACAGATTTTGATGAAAATTTAAATGGTCTGAATGTTGAGGGGCTTGGACAGTCGATGGTGGAAGCTAGTTAATCTTTCAAAAATAATGGCATTTGGTTTTCGAACGTCAAAAACTATGGGAACTGTCCATAAAACGTAAAAAAAACACAAAAAACAACTTTGTTACAATATAAAAATGCGTATTACTACTCATCTTCGGAATGGCTAAACCGATTTTGTGAAAAGACATAGAAATTAATATGGAAATATATTTGTAATATTGAATTTAAAAAAAAAAACATTAACAAAAAATATTATTAAAAGAAAAGAAAAACCCGGCTGCAAAATAAAGTATATGTCACACCGGACGTAATAAGAAATCCAACGTCACCTCACTTGTCAAAATCGGTCAAGCCGTTTAAGCTACATGAGCTACTGTTGGAAAACAAAAGTATACTTACATCCTTAAATACACCCCAAAAACATTACTCTCCTTCTTGGGCAGTCGGGTAAAAATGAGCTCAACTCAACTTTTGTCCCGTAAAACATGTAGTTCTCGTAGCAAGCGGGTAAAACCGCAGGACACAAATAACGAATATACAAATCTTAAGAAAATAATTTTGTAGAAAATGTATCTTTCCGACCCCACTAGGTAATTACTCCTCCAAAGCTCACAGAATTACCAACTGTACAGCGTCAAAACCTCATTGTGAGCGTAATAAGAACGGCCATGAGGATGCATTCACCGCCATCTTGAAAATGCGGGACAAAAGTCTCGGAAACGAGGCGGCAACAAAAGCGGGATGAGAGTGGGACGAACGTGGGACCGTGGACTAATCACGTCGCAGCCGTGCACGCTGTCTTAGCCCTGGTGTCGACTTATGTGACGTGACATTGGCGTGACTTATTTGCTTCATATAAATGCTTTGAATTTGGAGACTTGTGGCATGCGTGTAACTTGTGAAATAGCATCCCATGCCACGTCACGCCATGTTGCTTAAGCCCTAAACTCATGTAAGTGACGTGGTATCTGATGTGACGAGTTTTTCTTGCGTTCTTTTTTTTTTATGTTACTCGGTGACGAGAAAAGCAGGTCGATGAGTAACTGTTGTTTGTTTAAATTTTTTGTACATAAAAGGTAGTGATGGACCCGGATATGTCCTCAAACTGCGACCAGAACCACCGGAGGTCCTGCGATCTCCAAGCCGCTTGCCAAGCATGTAAATTACGGCTAACCTCCCTTCTCTTCCTTAAGGAGAGAGGCCTATTTTCAGCAGTTTTTTAACAAGTTTTTAAGCAAATTTTGCAAAAAACCATTTCACCATAACAAATATGAAAGCAATAAAATTAATATCTCTTCACTAATGAACCATACGCAAGTAACATTAATAATTACTAGCATTCTGTGCCATTTCATATAGTAAATTCAACTAAATTCGTGTATTGTGCGGTTGGATACATCGGTTATTAAAACATTTTTATGCCGGGTTATTCCGATTACTTACATACTATGCCAAAATGTGAATGGGTATGCCAAACCGAAAAAGGCTTATAGTACTCAACATAATGTTTCATAATGTTGTATGAACAATTTTTACTATGGGAACAAACACCGAAAAAAATAAGAAAAAGGTAATTGCTGTTCCATAAAAAAATGTCAATGAGACTCGACAAAATGTATGGAACAGCTGATATTTTTTTCTCAGTCCCTGTTTTGGTCCCATAGTAAATGTTGTACATAATCAGGAGTAGTATGAGCCAGTTTCGGCTTAGCATATCCCTATAACTCTGTAGTGATTTTAGTTATGATGTCATTGTTCCTTGTTTTTTACTAAGCGTGACATGGATGAGGAAACGAAAATACATTTAAAATGTTAGGGCGTTTTAAAATTTTACAATACAATACCATACAATATAACTTTATTATACACCAAAAAGACAAAGTTTAAAAAAATGAATAGTAATATTAAAAAAAAAACCCGGTAGTATAATGGGTCGCCTTAACGCCTAAAAGCGATTTCTTCCAGATAACCTATGGATTGACACAATTATGACTTATAAACTACGGTCGTTGGTGTAGATACATAAAAAAAATATGAAAAAAAAACATACATAAACCTACTACCTACATAAAATACACACAATTAATACAAACTGTCTATATGTAAAATATATACTATAACACTAATAATATAATTAGTATTTTTGAGACTTTTACTAGAACCTTGGATGGATGTATTTCGCGAATTCCAGTTTGGGCTCTCGATCCTCACACACGTTGTTTCCATTGCTTGTCTCCTTCTTTGTTACAATGACGTACATCATGTTGGTGTCTATTAAATAAATAATACACAATTATACATACGTACAAATTAACACACAGAAAGATAATATTTATAAGCGAGGTTTTTAAATATAGAAAGAGATTTTAATGCAGTAAGTAGATATAACTTAAGCCCAATCCTACAAAACGTATGTAAAACTGCGGCTGTACTGAAAGGCTCCTCTTGCCTACAGAAAACAAAACCGGCGACCCGTCTAAATCCATGTTAATAAATGGAAGCAGCCTTAGCTCTGTCCACCTGCAGCGATTTATTTTCAGTCGAGCCTTAAGGTAGGACCGCATTATGATGTATGTACCTTGGCTTCTGTTTTCTTTAATTTTATACTAGTTATTACCCGCGACTCCTAAAAAAACTATCTTATGTCCGTATTTGTGATATACAGTTACTCCTTATCAAATTATATCAAGATCCGTTTAGCCGCGATAACGCGACAAACATCCATAGAGACAAAGTTACTTCCTACGGTTCGATAGATGGCGGTGATCCATTTTTGTGCATTTTTGACGTTTTGTATGGACTGACAGTAATTAATGTAGGGAGTTTTGAATCGCGCAAGCGAAGTTTTTTCCTCGAGACGAACGTATTTATTTCTATACCTCGAAACTTTGTTGATCTTGATATGACTGCGACTATATTTCTCTGAATTATAATATTAGTTAAGATTTAAGTAGGTATGCATTTATTTCAGCATATCATGGCTGATATTAAGGCCCTTGGTCATAGTGTCCACATTGGCTTTGAACTGGCATTTAAAAAAAAAGACGTGGACGTGGAAGTCTTTTGGCTGATAATAATAATAATAATGCGGTGGATGCAAGTGGCCCGTTGTCGGTCGGTGTGGCGCTCTAAGGGGGAGGCCTATGTTCAGCAGTGGACGTCTTATGGCTGATGATGATGATGATGAATAATAATAATATAAAACTGTGGAGCTTATTAAGAGAATAATAATAATTTCCGTTATTTGTTTTATGACTGCCTAGTCATCATCATCATCATCGGCCATAAGACTGCCACTGCTGCGCTGAACATAGGCTTCCCCCTTAAAGCGCCAGTGACTGGCCAGTGCTTGTAAGCAACTGGGTAGGATGTGGTTAATCGCAACCATATTTTTTTTTTTTTTTTACATATTTTAAAGTATTGAAACACTATGATAACTGAACGAGTTTCATTCTTTTAGTCATTTCATGTCCACGGTCCATTAATTCAATTTCAACAAAACAAAAGTTGCCAAAAAACCTCATTAAATATACAACAAACAAAAAAACAACCGTAAAAAATAATTAAAATACATAAATAACAAAGTTTACTGCAATCACTGCGTATTTTTCTAACCCCATAACTCGGGAACTCGTATTTGAGCCGTTTATTGTTCCCATGTTACCATCCTCGACTTTGCTGAACCCAGCCAATTTACATGTAATGGATGAATCTATTATAACTTGTGTAGATACGCTACACGTAACTTGGAAATAGGTCATTAATATTGTTTAATTAAACGATTGATGAGCTTTAACAATTACTTATGAAGCATACCAACAAACTTTTCACGTATGAGTATGTGATTTTTTGGTTTATATCCTCATTTTAAAATTCTTCATTCTAAAGCATATTTTTTTTAAAATAAATCTAAGTGACAAGATGAGCAAGTCGCTCACCTGATGTAAGCGATGCTTACCATCATTTCATAACAGCCGTAACAGTTCAGAATGCTAACGAAGATAATAATTATTCCTTTTAAGGCCTTTATTTCCGTGCACAGCTGTCTCGCTCGCGCACTTTCACATTCATGAAGATATCAAATCACTAGATGAGTCCAAAAGCTATGTAAAACTTAATGGGGCAGATAAACAAGGTATTTTTTTTAAATAACTGCGTATAATGAAGCGTATAATACTCGGGATAACGGAAGGACTCTAACGACACCACTCACATCCTAATAGTATGCGTTGAGAACACACATTCAAAGATGAACCCAAAAAAGTTTTTGGTCGTGTAAAAAAACTAAAAACGATTTAATATATTTTCTTCAACCTTTATATCAAAAGTTATCAAAACGTTTTTTTTTTAAATATTTCTTAAGTGATAGACATATTTATATTGTTTATTTGAAACTAGCACTATCAACAACAACTTGCAAGTGTGCGAGTGAGATAGCTGCTATGGCTCGACTATACTCTACTATACTATACTATAAATATAATGTGAGGGTACTCTATAGATTAATATATTATTTATATTATACACACATATATATTTATATTTATTATGTAGTATTTTATCAATTTGTATTATTAAAAGTGTTCGTCATACCATCCACCTGTACATGTGAATTTCTTTCCATGCAATGATTGCCTGGAAGAGATCGCTATTAGCGATAAGACCGCCACTTGTGGCACTAGCTTATAAGATAGTTCTATACGTGTGTTATTATTATTTTGGTGTACACAAAGAGTTTCTATCTATCTATACTCGTAAGTACATAAAAATACCTGTACAAATGTGTACGACCTCTTCTCTACCTACTCATTTTCGATTTCCCCAACCCTGTATATGAGTGGGTCCGATAATGTGCGTAATTAATGTGTACAATAATTGTGTTGACCCTCATTAAGTCAGCCGTTAGCCGTTTTGAAGAATGCTTTATGAGCCGCTTGGGACCGAATTACCTACCTGTCTATACGCCAATCTATAGCCACTTAATGGTGAATTGTGACTCTCGTGTTTACGATATTGCTGATTTATTTAAAGAATAAATGAGGCATTGGGATAAAATAACCGATGATAAGCCGCAGAAGCGCAGCCGTAGGTATAGTCTGGTAGAATAATTATACTATATACTATACACAATACTGTAAGTATGTAAATAGGTAAGTATGTAATTGTGTTTGTTCCCGTTCAACTCTGTAACGGCTGAACGGATTTGGGTGAAATTTGGTATGGAGGTAGCTTATTCCCTGACGTAACACATAAGCTTAATAGGAATAACACACTTTTTATCCTGAAAAAAATAACCTTTCCTGTAGAATAGCGGGTGAAACTGCGGGGCGCAGCTAGTAAAGATATAAAGACAATAAAATATATATTGAAAAACTAAAACTCGACTACGTCCTTAAGTCACGGCGCATATTTGCTTGCATTTTTTTAAGCAATGTTTCATGACTTTTTGTCCTGTACCATTACAGGACAAAAAGTCATTAAAATGAATATGGCGCCCATGCGCCATATTCATTTTAATGTGACAGACGACCACGACCAGACCAACCAAGAACGGCCAACCAGCGGACGATCAAGACGCTTCCAACAATACATCATTCATCAAACTATGATAAGTAGTTTAGAAGTCATGAGGTTATACATACCGATCAAAATCATAACCCTCCTTTTTGGGAGTCGGGTAAAAATAATAGAAATAAACTACATTTATGATAAACAGTGAAACTCAAGAACCTGTAATAAAAATACTCCGTCATAACACAAAATAATCCAACCATACTCTTACATAACGCACTTTCCTTGTTTCCCCCAATCGGAAATAAATAAAGGTATTTGTACACTATTAGCTTTTTGCACCTCAGCATAAAATAAGGACGTGTGCACACTGAACCGGAAGTCTGTAGACTGGAAGTTGAACGGGATTTGTCGTTCGTTCGCAACATTTTCAATTGTACTCAGGGAAGAGTCTATTATTAAGTTTCCATTGTTTCTTTTGTTTAGGAACTGTTATTATCTAAGTTAGAGGATACAAGTTCAAGTATTAAGGTATGAATTAAGAATGTTTTATTGTTTATTTTATTGTCAAAATGCAGCCTATATCACTCAGGACTAACTCACTCTTCGAAATCGGTCAAGCCGTTTAGGCTACAGAAGGTAATATAAACACTCAAACATACTTACACCCCAAAACATTACCCTCCTTAGGCAGTCGGGTAAAAAGGAACGTGGATTCTATTTGCGATGCTCATAATTTAAATGTTTCAGAGCCTGTAAATAATAATGGTATGTAAATTCTACAATTTTCTGTTTGCAGCATTTTTGCTTGTTCCTCGTAAGCGACACAAGCGACAATTTTTAAAATAAAAACTACGTTAAGTTGTAAAATTTCTGAAGACTGATCTTGAGGTAAAAAGCTTTTCTAAAAACGTGTGTTTTGTGCTAATAAGCCCTTGTCACAGTGTCTGAGTCATAATTACGAGTATGTAACAAGGCTCATTAGATCAACCTAAAACTTTCACCAAAAATTAGAGTTCGTCCAAGATACAGAGGCGCAGAAACATTTGCATTTTGTTCAAGCGATATAGATACCCATTCGCTAACACTACAAGGCGCTATTCAAAATCAACATTACTTCTTGAGCGCCAGTTACTAATCCGAAAAGCTGTTTCGACAACAATGAGTGACTTGATATGATGCTAAAAGAGATTTTTCCGCTTCGTTGTCAAGGCGCCTTCTTCGACATGTTACGTACAGTTAACGAGAAAAGTATTATTTTTATTACTAAATACATCTTGAGTTTTAAATTTTATATAGTTATTATGGAAACAAATATTTCTTAAAACTGTGACCAGAACCACCGGAGGACGGGCAGCAGCCAATCCTCCTGCTCTTAGTAAGCATTGAGCTTTTTGTGATCTCCATGCAAACTGCGGAGATTAGGCCAACTCCAACGCCATTTAATAGTTAGGCCTTAGTTCTGCTTTGTTCTTTTGATAATGATGTCTATTTTGAATGAGCTGTGTTGATTCTGCTATTCCGAACTCTTAATTAACCTAATTCTTAATATAATTGACCGACCGAAGCGAAGGTCTCAGAGTTTACTGGGACAAATCGGCATTTGTATGTATGTTTGTCTGTATATTTGTCCGATGATAACTTGCGAACCGTTGATCCGATTTTTACGAAATTTTGTAGGCAAGTAGTTCATTTCAATACAATTTTTAAGTTTCAATATGAGCTGAATCGGTTCAGGGGTTGTGAATATATAGTGATCGCGAGGTCTCAGTTCGCCGCGAACTACTAGTAGTATTAAAATGATCTGCACGTCTTACATTTTAATATGTGTGAAAAAAATTATACATCTGTCAACTTAATTTTAGTACAGAATATATTTTGACAGTTGGCAAGCTATAACACACCTGATATTAAGTGACGTTGTCGTCGAAGATTTCAAAGAATATTTTAGTGTATTCTTGCGTAAAATAAGACGAACAAAACAACGAACAAAATTTCGCCCTTTATGAATCTCTTTAGAAAAGCGTAAGAACTTTTAATCTGTGTGGTTGCGGTTGTCTGAAGTACCATAGTAACAACTTAAATTTTGTGTATCTAAAAGGCTTTTTCTTTCTCCTGTACCCGTCCCGGCTAAATCACGTCCCTCTAAACACACAGAGCTGTCAGCGCAGGATTATACAGGCTTTTGTTCACGTAGATGAAAGAACCACTCCATATGAAAGGAGGTGGCTCACAAAAAGGCCTCGTTCCTAGGCCATCGTGTGGGGAATACTCAACTAGGAGCGTTTTGAAGGCGTTGAATCCTCAATGTTTGGCTGAAACTTGGGTTGGTTTAGTCAGGGTGATGTTGATTTTAGTTTGGGTATGTTGGTGCATCATTATCATCAGCCTGAAGACGTCCAATACGTTTTATCGAAAACGCGTTTTGACATCCTTCACAACGTTTAGCTTTTTAGCCGCTAATAACCATAACAAACACAACAAAAAGAAGGTTTTTAAAGAAATTAACTAGTAGGTATAATTAATTTAAAATTCAAAACCCAACTGCATGTATGTACATGATTATACAGTCATGCTGAGCTTTTTGGCGCTCTTCTCTCTCTTCGTCTTCTCTCTGGGTTCAACTTAAAATGGTGAGTAATAACAACAGGTTTTTCTTTTTTGTGAGCGACGAATCATCCTAACATCATCTTAACTAATATTATGAATTCGAAAGTAACTCTGTCTCTCTGTCTATCTCAATACTCAATACATTTATTGCAAACGTTATGCAAACTAGCATATTTTAAATAAGTAATCATAATGACCCTGATTGGGTACAGATATATCGTGCGGAGCGGGTCAATCTGTTCCATAATTGTCTTATCTGTCAAAAATTCGTCTAGAGTATAGTAGGATTTCGCGCATAATACAACTTTTAGGGCTTTAGCAAATTTGAATTCATCTTCTATCTGTCTCTCTGTTTGGGTGTTTGTCGCGTTATCATTGCTAAGCGGCAGAAGGGATCGACCTGAATTTTTGCACAGATTTAGCTTAGGGGCCGGAGACAGACATAGGCTACCATTTTTTTGTAGGTCCACGCGAACGAAGTCGCGGGTAACAGCTAGTCATAAAATATACCCAAAATTTATGACACTCCGAAAGTTGTGCCAAATCGACAACATCTCAAATTTCAAAATTGGTCATGCCGTTTAAACTAAGTACTGTAATGTCACTGATCATACAAACACCCGTAAAGTTTTACTGTTTTGAGTAGTCGGGTATACAAAGAAAGCACATAATTATGGCCACTTTGTACCCAAATTAATAAAGGCAGGCTCACTTTTCCTGCACTAACGGAACTTTAGGCAAAGTAGACTGCAAAAGCACCACCTGAACTGAACGTAAACTTACAATACCTGGGAGTGTATTTCATCTCTTCCACTTAATTTTCTCCTAAAAAGTTGATGGACTAGATATTTTCTGAAAAGTGTAGGAGACAGTGGATAGTTACATTACTAATACTTAAACACACTTGTGTGATTGATTATTTTAAAATAATAATGTTTCCTTCTCTAAGCACATACTATTATTCTAGATGACGCATGTTACCATCTTAGACTACAAGAGAAAAGATATTTAAAAAGCGTGTATTTTTCTTTATCCTAGCTAATATTATAATTCAGAGAAATACAGCCGCATGAATGTGGACAAAAATATGAAAATGAATATGTTTGTATCGAAGAAAAAACTTCACTTACGCGATTCAGAACTCCCTATCTTACAACTGTCAGTCCAAACAAAACGTAAAAATGCATGTAGCGAATGCATTTTTTGGTTCAACGCCATCTAGCGAACTATATGAAGTAACTGTCTCTCTGTCTGGATGTTTGTCGTGCTATCAAGGCTAAACGGCTGAACAGATCTTGATAAAATTTGATAAGTACTGTATATCACAAAGACAGACATATGACAATCTATTTATGTCCATTAGTTGTCTATAAAATAATTGTCCAGCAAGTCTTTGTCTAATCTTAGTATTTCCTCAGAGCTGACTGCCGGCGAAATGTTGGCTATAAATTTTAGTCAGATTGTGAGCGGTTGCGACAAACGCGCCTCGCAGACTTGGTTATTGCCCATTACGACAAAGCCACACTTTTATACAAAGCTACACTTCCACAAACGTCCAGGTAGGATGTTTTTATTAGATTTTTATTCAGTTGTCAAGAAAATCGCCTAATGGTAAACTGTCGGGATGCTTTTGATGATAAAAGCTTTTGTAAAGACTTTGATCAGTGGTTAGTGGAGAGGTAATTGTATTACTACTTACGCGTTGAAGTTGTTATAGACGGAAGAGTTTTTCCGACTCTCCAAGAAGGAGGTAAGGTAATATTTTTGGGGTATTCATATGGAAGTATGTATGTATTTGTGTTCCTATGTTACGCTGGTTTTGACGAATGTCTTCATGTCTGTGGATTACTCTTGACGAGCGGCGGGAGGAAAGTAGCGAGGGATAAGAAGGCAGAGAACTAGTGTGAACACGTTACTCGTTCTGTCGCTCATCCATCATGTCATACCTTGTCCACCGCTTCTGGTTTATTCGCGTTTTAGAGCGCGAGTAAAGTGACCGGCGAGATATAAGACAAAAGACGTAAAATTGATGAATGGGCGACAAGAGGCGCGAGTAGAGCAGTGTGCCTCGTAAATATTCCTGTCAAAAAGCGAGAAGCAGCGCGAAGAGCATAGTGTGCTGCGGGGTTTATGTCTAGAGTGACATTAACATCGGAATTGTTTCATTTAATCAAATTATATTTATTATGACTATGTATTCTTTTTCGTTAAATGTATGTTCTTCTTCTAAAAATCCCACTGCTGGGATATCAAATAAAATCAAATCATTTATTGATAACACGAAGTTACACGTCACATTCCATCAATAATTGCCAATACAAGTTTAATAATAATAAAATAAATAAATAGTCGCTTAACTTCGGCCTGAAGCGTGGTGGATATGGTCTAATCACCCATATCCACCACGCTGGCCCAGTGCGGGTTGATGGATTGACATACGCCATCAAATTTCTTCTCCAGAAATATGCAGGTTTCCTCAAGATATTTTCCTTCAGCAAAAAGCCAGTGGTATATCCGTACGAAGTACCTAAAAACTCATTGGAACGGGCCCGCCCGGGTTTGAACCCGGGACCCTACGAATGTGATATATTTATAATTATTCATTTTACTTTCGCCAAATTTTTACAAGAATGATTAACTAAATCATTAATAGAATTTCCCTTCGGGATACGTTTTGCTTTGATGTAGGAAGCTACAAGATGTTAATGCAAAAACATTAGCTTTACATTAATTCTTATAATTAAAAACAGAATTAGTTACGAAATCCAACACCGCCATTTTATTTCAAAAGAATACCTTTAAGATTTATTTCCCTAATGACATTCCACCTTTTTTCATTTCATTAGCATACCATGGGATTTGAACGGAAATTATGGAAATCACATTCGAGACGTAACGGCACAAAAACTCGTAAATTGTATCTCTACCATTCACCATTTCAGTAAACACCTTAACTGGGGGGCTACTACTGTTTTTTGCACTACTATCTCGCGGTTTCACTTCAGAGGATAGTCCTTCCGTGCGTTTTGCCGTATTCGGTATCTGAAATTGTATAGGTGTCGCTCTGTTTCTCGTGCATGCAATAGAGAGAGTTAGTAATTTTTCCTAACTTTTTGATGAAATTAGCGTTTTGGAACTAGTCTATTATCACCCCCTAAATCTTAACAAAATCTTTTATTTTTGGTTTAATAAGCCATAATCTATGCCGATAAGTTATTTATTTTATATGTTTATGGTATTTTATAAGAAGAACTTTTCTTCGTCGCAAAAAAATGTTACTCTAAGTGCCTATAACAACGAAGATATTGCGAAATTAGAAAAAAAAAACATACAAAACAAAACGAAAACGCATCTCTACGCTAGTGTGTGTACTGGGACACACTCCGGGCACATTTATGTGAATAAGTTTTTTGTGTCTGGCATGTTACTGAGTGAAGTGTTGCGCATGGTCCATAATTAAATGGGACATGGGACAATGGGGTGCGATGTCAACTCTAGCCTCCAGTACGTAGTACCTGCTATACTATCTCAATGTTTACGGCCCTTCAATTATCTGTTAGAAATAATAATCAAAATATTTAATAGTGGATATCATCTCGTACCTTGGGTACTGAGATTTTATTAAGTTAAATATAATTATTTTTCTCCAATCTGAAGAGATAACAAAAAAAAAACCTAAGGTAGCCTCTATTTTTGTGTTCGCCTTGAAAAGAAGCTTAAGAGTGTTTTTTTTTACGTCTGAAGCAATAAAAATCTTTATATTAGTAAAGGCAAATTAACAGTAAACGAATTCTGTGTATTACTTACATACCGCTAGGCTGCTGTTAAAATATACAAAGCCCTTTTCTTTAATTAAAAAATAGTCAAACATTATAAAACTAAAGTAAATTTCGATCAATATTTATATACAATAGAAAAAAAAACGACATGAAACTGTACTTGCCTGATTCTGGAGATTAGTATCAAAGCGGGAAGGTTGGTGGCATAGTGCCGTCCACCAACCAACCACCATTATTTTGGCGATTAACCATTTTTAACCATTCGGCCTTACTCGCACCATAACCTTTAAAACCTTTGAACCGTATAAAAGCCCAAACTCCGAACATATAGGAAGATTAAATTTACCGAGGTCATTCAACCGAAAACAAAGGGAAGTTTTCAACTAAACTACTTTAGCTCACGAAAACTAATGGTAACCTGTTAGGTGCTGCTGTGGGACTTATCATAGAGGTTAAACTAAACTGGATTTTATTAAGTGTTATGAGAAAACGCGATATTAGCCAACAGACAAACAACTTGCTCTTCTCTTTAGGAAATTATAAGGAACCTTTTGGGTCCATAATTTCATAGATTTTTCAGCAATATTAAAAGTTCAGTATTTTAAATCCGTAAAAGTATTTATTGTAAACATACCATTTATTTTTATTTTTTATTTATTTATTTGAAGTTTATTTACCAATGGCTTTCACATAAGTAAAATATAATAAATTAAACAATATTTACTAAACTTAAAAGTATTCTATAAACTATACCTATTATAATCTAAATTTTAATATACAAACTGAAAATATAAATTTTATTATTAAATATCTTTTTATTGAATAACGGTACATTACATTGAAGCTAGTTTATCTTCTTGGTCGTAAACATCTTCTAGAATAGGCCATTCTCCTCTAAATTTAGCTCTTTGTCAGTTTCTATCCAGTGTTTTACGCGGATCATCACTTCTTCTGGCCACAGATGGTAAGCGCTGGAATGTAAACTGAGTGATACAGTACTCGAGTAAATTGGTTTTGTATGGCGTTCCTTCGACCAAAGTAAAATGAAAAGAAAACTAACCACACAACTTCCTTAAAAATAACAAGTCAGAACAATTGGGCATCAATAAAAAAAAAAAAAGTAAGAAAGTAAAGTCGCTTAAAAGTATATTTAGTACATTTGTCACAAAAACGAGATAGCGAATATAACCAAGGCATATTTTTGCGGATATTTGGATCGCATGTATTGACAAACGTACGCCTTACACTCTTCACAGACAGAAAGAGACTGAAGCAAGGTGAGCGCCGGCGCTCACTTTAAAGTCTTTAAATTCTCTTACTTGTGCCCGTACATACATTTTACTTTTGTCAAAGTGGCGTTCTATACAAGACCGAAACTACCCAAGTTTTTATAACAAGAGACCGTCCGCCAGATAGTAAACAAACACCCGCAATACACGTACTTATGGTATATGCGATGCGTTGCCAGCCTGGGTGGATGTTTAACTTTTGAAGACTATTTTTAAAGTGCTTCATGTTGTATCCGAGTACATCTCGCTCGCTCTCGAGCCAATTCAACAGTCAAGAGCTCTAATCTGTTATCCTAAACGTGGTCTGCACACTAAATATTTCCCCAGCGGTTGTCGGCAAAAGATAATAAAATATTTTGTAATGTAACTTCATCGTAATAGGGCCGACCGCGGTCCTTACCTTTACATAAAGCTAATCACTTATTAAGGCGGGCCCACACCGTTCAATCCCCATAACTTTTAGGTAGACGGTCATAATTCATCACCTGTGAATGTAAAGGGCCTTTAAAGTACAATCACGGACAGTAAAGACAAGGAATAACAAAAAATAAAAAACATTAGTTACAACGTAAAAAGTGATAAGCATTTTAAAATTTTGATCTGTATTTTGATCGATATTATCTTCGTGTCTTTTTTTCATTATGCTGAATAGGTTTGCGTTTCCGACAGCATCCTGCCAAATGGCAAGCAACGAAGTGCTCAGAATGTAGCTCGCTTACCTAGAAAGTACGTGCGTATAATCCTTTGTTTAAAAGTTGTTTTGGTTAGAAGCGGTGATGATAGTTTAAGTTTGTCTCTGATGAAATTGGCCGTTTTGGTAAAGACCGATACAGGCCTCGAAAGCTTGGCTTGGCGATGGCTTGGCGGTATTCAAAAATTTAGCGGCAATGCCTGGACGGAACTTTTTTATGGTCGATAGGCTAGGCATTTGACGATCGCTCGCCTAATTTTAAGCACCGTTGTGGTTGAAGATTGACACAAAATAAGAAAGATTAGCGAAAGATGGAGAAGGGCTCTGAAGTGGGCTGAATAAGCTACCTATTACAATAATGGCGATGATATGTAGTGATATCTTCACATACAACAAACAACGATTGTTGTACCTTAACCTATTTTTATATAAAAATAACCTTTAACGTTTTTATTTTAAAGCTTTCATTGAAATGAAATGAAGTTCAAGTCAACATATTACATTTATGTAACTAAAATAAATTTTTCTCGGTTAATTTAGAGCCTGTTTACCTAGTTAAGTGGGTCTATTCAGAATTAATTAAATGTAATTAACTCTAATAATCTGTATAATTTTTAACAACTTACCTCAAAGTTTGGATATTAATGTTATAATTTCAAGTTTCAATCAGTCTTGAAGTACATTGAGCTGGACTGACGTGGTACTTGCCTTTTATTCAAGACTTTAAGAATTAGTTTTAATGAGTTTCAACTTTGAACCCCACTCGGATTGCAATCATAATCAATCAAAACGTAACTAGTGCATTCATCATTTTAGATGACTTTACGTTTTTGTATGAAAAATAGTTGAAGTTATTGGAACGAAAAATAAATTGAAGAACGAAATAGATTGTGAGAAAAATATTGTGAATTATTAAAATTCATAAAACAAACATGTTTAGTATGATGCTAGGAAGCTACTTGCGAGATATTATTAATTACCAATAACCCCGTATATTATTACAAAAAAAAACAATTGAATCAAAAATAAAATAATCAATATAATTAAAGCTTTATTAGTCACTAAAAGTACGAATTAAAATTAACCAAACAATAATGAAATATCCAGTATTAAAATGAGAGCCCATATCGTCCAAAGCGACTTCATCCAGGCAACAGAACAGTTATTTTTTTAGATTTTTTTAGAATTAGATTTTTTCCCGAGAGAATTTGGTCAATACAATGTCATCTTAGTTGCAACATTCATATTTTCTCACTATTTGTTATCTACAAATTAATGAAGTTACCTTCACAACCAGTACTGATAAGGGTGTTATATATTCTGTCATTGGCAGTACCTCGTATGAATATTGGATGGGTTTTGACTGGAGACCGCCGATGCCATTATGGGCGTACGTGATCTTATGAAATTTAGATGGACGAAGTGGTCACTCATATGCGGCGATTATTGCCATGGATAAGGATGGAATGAATTACATTGCCTACTTAACAGTTCAGGTGGACAACAGTAGATGGTTAGGTAGATAATAGACCTGACAAAGACGGACCGTTACATATCTATTTTTTGGAGTTGCAGACGGCAAATAACTTCTAGCCGCATTTCAGCAAGTGCTTCTCGTATTTCATATCCTCCATAATACTTTTGCTATAATTTATGTTATTTATTATTTTATTCTTCCAGGATAGTGTCATCATCCTCTTCCTATAGGTACCATCGTTCGCACCCCACTCTGCTTTATCTAGTCTAACATATAACACTTATAAACAATGTATAGTTCATATTCTTTAGCTTTATCTGTGTGCATAATTGTTGTATTCTTACCCTTATGTTTTTAATGTTTACTTATTATTTATAACTAATTTTGTTTTTCCCTCGTCTATTTTGGTAACAGTCCCGTGCATCTCAGACGGTCAGTGCTGAAAATCAGCGCTGCGGAGAAATCCGCAGCATTTTCGCTGAGTACTGGCCTTTTTTGTCGCACTGGACACTACAGCGACAACTGAACATAATTACATAATCCTTTCTCTTCATTATATTTAATTTATTTTGTGAAATTGGTGTTGTCGTGTTTTGTGCGTAAAATAAATGCTCTTTATTTTTCACTTGAAAGATTTCGTCAAGTTTGTTAATTGTCTTATAATGGGTGCACTAAGTAGACAGACTGACGTCTCAGTGAATGTCGCCGGCTACCGATGGACAGTGGACTTCTGCTGACGGAGGATGATGATGATGATAACTGGGCGTGCGGTTAGACGATGGACTTATTCTAGGATAACGTAGCACTCATTATTATCATCAACTTGTAATGTGGAAACAACCCTGAAAGCGCTCAAAATAAACAAACATTTTGTGTGATGCTGACATTATCTCGTTTATAATAAAAACATGTTTATCAGAATAAAAATATTCCAAACACTGCCAATGACCAATTTTCTAAAATTGCAAAAAGTTTTACAATAGGTCCAGAAGTTTCGAGAATTTTCTATAGAAGGATCTCAAACACGCGGTATAAAGTTTATTTCTTTGTTGTTTGTATAATTATGCAGGTAGCGACTTGTCTGGTGCAAAATATAAATTTGGTGATAAGTGAAATTTTGTGTATTATCTTCTAATAATACCGGCTTTGTCAATTGTCGCCGGTTAGTACCTAATAAATAAAAAAGTGTACTGAGATTTTTAACTCTACTTTATTTAGATTAATTATTCGTATAAATTTATTAAGTCATTATTATACTTTTGGTTAATCATTTCTCCAGGGACTTTTTTTGGTTTACTTGCCTGAAATGCATAAAACCAAGACTCGATAATTAAATAATAATAATAAAAAACACGACTGTCAAATATAGCCTGTGAGACCATATCTAGTAATATGAGAAACTTAACGATACCTCACTCGTCAAAATCGGTCAAGCCATTTAGGCTATGGGAGATAATAATAGAAACACACAAACATACCTACTCACATACTCTCTAAACACATTACCCTTCTTCTTGAGTAGTCGGGTAAAAAATATATAAAATTGTATAAAATGTCAAGAAATAAAAAGAAGCTATAAGAAGTTCATGTCGCTATATAGCAACAGAAAAACACTAGAGATTTGTTGAAGATACACTTTTCAGTTTCTTAACTATGATTTTATAGTAGACTAGCTGTTGCCCGCGACTTCGTTCGCGTGAACCTGTAAAAAAATTTAGCTTATGTCCGTCTCCAATCCTTAAGCTATACATATATATACAAAAAATCAGGTCAATCCGCTCAGCCGTTTAGCCGTGATAACGCGACAAACACCAGACGAGAGGACAGATAGACAGAGAGGCTTTTAGAATTATGGGAGATACTTTTGCCCTCAGTGAGATATGATCAAAAATATAGCACCCAATATAGCCATCCTTACACTGCTCCCTACACTACCTCGTCTGTTCTTTTACCGTATATGGTGCTACGGGCAATTTATACTTGGTAGAACTCCGTGCATATCTTACGCGGACTTTCGCAAAATGTTTGGAAGTATAAAGTTAGCAGTGTTGTTGCCCAAAGATGCTCCGCAAAAATATTTATCAAGTTTTCTTTTTAAGTATAAAAAAACAGAAACGTAAATTGAATGCTATAATGAATTTTAACATTTTGTTTTAATAAAACGGTAATACTCAAGTTAAATTGAGTCGGTTATTCCGACTATAGTTTCGATCATTTTCGGTGATCTTTATCAAGGAATGTGCAAGGCAAGACGAGGTCGCGCGTGTGTCTTGCTGAGCATTCCTTGATAAAGGTCACCGAATGTGATCGAAACTATAGTCGGAATAACCGACTCAATTTAACGTGAGTATTCCCGTTTTATTAAAACAAAATGTATCAAAACCACGTCAGTTTTCATAGTAGAATTTTAACATTTTTACGATGAAATAGCTGAACTGTATCTAGTAAATACTTATCAAGGTATATTTCAACTATATTTGTTATTTACATAAACTTATTATCAACAAATTTGTAACAATATTTGTAAATAACATAATACTAGATAATACTAGATACAGTTCAGCTATTTTTATTTCAATCCTAAGTAATATTATAAATGCGAAAGTAACTGTATCTGTTCTCTCTATCTGTCTGTCTGTCAGGGTTTGTGTCTATTTATCACGGCTAAGCGGCTGAACGGATCGACCTGAATTTTTGCATATATATATATATATATATATATATATATATATATATATATATATATAGCTTAAGGATTGGAGACGGACATAGGCTACTTTTTTTGTAGGTCCACGCGAACGAAGTCGCGGGAAACAGCTACTTATACATAATAATACTTACACCTTTGAAAAGTAAAAACATCACAAAAAGGTAAAATATAAATACTATTATTATGTGGTCATATATTAAAACCTTCCAGACATATATTATTTGGTTCAGCAGACGGTAGCTCTAAATGTAGAGCCATTTGTCCAACAAACTATTTATTATTTAAGACAATAAAGAGCTTGGAACTTTAACTCTTTTCTAGTCAAGATTAATTACCCTAATTACTGTTTAATTAGTTAAAAGTTCCTACAAATCCGACCTCCTTTACAAAATAATCAACTGTTTCCTCCTACCAAAAATAGTACAGAACTTAACTTAACTTAAAAATAGTACTTTAACCTTCCAACTTTTAATTTTTACTGAACCAGTCGAGTATAAAATGAACCCATAACTGGATTCACGCAGAACGTTCGGTAATCCCTAAAAAACTAAGTTTTAAGCCGAGCTGTAAGCTGCGTAGGGCGGGATTCACATGGGTCGAGCCCTCTGTGCCAGGGTGGCCGGAAATCCAACTAGAAACTGAATAGTGAAGTGAACAAAGCTTTAAAATCACAGACATAATTTATTAATGTATTGTTAACCGACTTCTCAAAAAACGAGGATGTTCTCAGGTCAACTGAATTTTCATATTGTATTTTCGTAAGGTTCACGATAGAGTTGATTTGCGGGCTTAAATTACTGACGTGGATTTATAGACAATATATATCATTACTAGCTGGAAACCGCGAGTTCGTTTGCGTGGACTTAAAAATAGTATCTTATAGTATGTCCGTCTTTGTGATATACAGTAACTCTTTATCAAATTTTATCAAGATCCGCTCAACCGTGATCTCCGTGATAACGCGACAAACATCCAGACAGAGACAAATTTACTCTCTATAGTTCGGTAGATGGCGTTGATCCGTTTTCGTCCGATTTGTATGGACTGACAGTTGTATTGTAGGTAGTTGTGAATCGCGCAAGCTAAGTTTTTTCCTCGAGACGAACGTATTCATTTTTATACCTTGAAGCTTTATAGCGAGAAGTCTCTGCGAAAAAGCTCGCCGAGACTTCTCGCGAACACACATTTCTGTACAGTGTACACACTCACTCACTCACTCACTCATTCTAATCTATGAGACACCGTGACCTAACAAGAGTGTAGATATGGCGTTCGATTTCTCGCCCAAGAAACTCTTTGATTCAGGTCAAAAACCGACACCGAACGGAGAACAGGCGAGCGCGAGAACGAGACTCCGAGAAACCATCCCCATATAAGCTTCTCGGGTGTTCGCGGAGCTTCTCGGTAATGGTGTGAGTGTGTAATGGTTATTACAATACATACTACAGCTAATTCTTAGTACTTCAAAAAATAATATTCTTTGTTTTTTGCATGAAAAGCTGAGCATCTGAGTATTACGTGTTCAATTTAGTCAAAGATGCCTCCGAACTCATTCAAAAGTAGCGTTTTGAAGTCGACGCAGGGCCCATTCATTGTGTGAGAGCAGAATGAAATGTTACTTATTCAGCGTACGTTGAAAGGGTTGAAGCCTCAGAAGGTTTGTTTCGTTTTTTGGGTAAACTATTTACATGTGTCGAGATTTTTTGAAAAGTGAAGCTGAAATAAGGGTCTGGAGTCGAGAATCGTTGTAAAGTTAATAAGCTGCAGGTTTTTTTTTCAGGCTTAGTGACCGAGGCAGGAGTCACAAGTTATTGGCTTGCAGGAATCTTACACCTGTACTGTGACTGTGATATGTATAATCATATCTAAGCATTTTTTTTTAAATGGCCGGCTAATACTTTGTGTAAAAATATCCTCCTTCTTGGTCAGTCGAGTAAAAAACGGCGTACTGAGGGTAAAGTTAGCGAATGTACACAAACATCAAAATCTCCCTTCGCAATGTTGACTGCACTCATCATCATCATAATCATCAGCCATAAGTCGTCCACTGCTGACCATAGGCCTCCCCCTTAGAGCGGCACACCGACCGACAATGGGCCACTTCTATCCATCGGTTGTCCGCGACTTTCAGAATGTCGTCGGTCCACCTAGTGGGAAGCCTACCTACGGTGCTCCGGTTCGTGTTCGCTACTCAAGAACCTTTCTTCCCCACCGTTTATCGGTTCCTCGGTTTGTTGCGTAATTACGGCTAAACGGCTGAACGGATCTAACTCAATTTTTGCATAAATATAGCTTAAGGGTCGGAGACGGACACAGGCTACTTTTTTTTGTAGATCCACGCGAACAAAGTCACGGGGAACGGCTAGTTTCTAAATATATTTGCTGGTTACCGTACATTTTTCTACGTAAAATCAAAACAAGAGAATAATTTCCACATGTTAAAATAACAGCAAAACACCCATAGAATATTTACCCAACATATCTCACAAAATCCTATCTTGCACAGTAACCGTCCTACAGGATTCCGTAATATAAATATAGGGCTACGATTAGCCACTGGGCCACGGTCATATTTTATGACGCATAAACACTGAGAAGATCATCCTTACAGACAATGAACTTTCCAAGGCGTTCATAATTTATTTTACTTATTTCTGTCTCTTATAGTCCACTCAATTTAGCGTTTGACCCAAAAGTAATAACAAGTTTTTCTGTACATTCTTGTAGTACGTATCAGTAATACGTATCAGGAACAGACTCAAATTTAACATTTTACAATATCATCTCTATTTGTGCTACTTTAGAGTCTATTTCAGATGACGTACGTAACCATCGCATTGAGTCGACGTAAGCGACAATAATGTGCTATGGGTCAAGCATAAATGCTTTGTCTATGTTCCGTACCTCTAGACAGTTTAATTTGTTGTTGATTCTACGTCAAAAAATTTTATGAATCATAATTTTATATATCACAACATATTTAATATATTATTATACTAAGTCCCGTAATTTGACTGGGTTTAATATTTTGTCCGGTTGGATTTTCCTTCTTGTTCATACCCACTCATTTATTCCGTGCTAGTTTGTACTATGTTGAATGTTATGCTGTGTTTGTCTCGCTTTACGCGTGACTTTTGTGACTCGATAGTGAGGTATAACAAATTTAAGATAAGTATGGGTATAGTAAACTGGAACAAATCGAAGAAGATCGTGCCGAAAAGGAGGGTGAAAATAGCAACTACCATGATTGTTGAAACATGGAAACTTGTATCTCGGTAAGGATTGCCTATTCAGTAGTATAAGCCTGTACGATACGAAGTATCATGCATACCTACATACATCATACTTGTGTATGAATAGGGGTTGTCTAGGACATTTATTTGTTTGTCCTTTTATGACGTGAAACTATTGAGAAAACTGAGATACGTTTATGTTAGTGACTCAATCTCCATGTACATGTTTATGTTAGTTACTTAATCATTCGTGGTAGTTACTGTTAGTTAACTTAATATCATAAAGGAGATCACTTCGAGCAATAAACCTAAATTCATTGCAAGTGTAAGTGTGTAAGTGTAATTACTTAGTCCTAACATGAAAAAACATTACATAGAAACAGTATAATTATTAAACAAATCTCGTAATCGTTTCTCTGCTGCCATATCGCGTCCAGCACAATATAAATGAGAGATCAATTGTTTATCTTTCACTTTACAAAAAAACATTATATTAAATCTAAATTAGTTTAAAACCCTTGATAGCGGGTACATATTTGAGCCTTTTGTGGTCGAAACCCTAGGACCGTGGGGACCGAGTGCAAAGAAAATATATAAAGAACTATCATCGCGTCTGGTCGAAGCATCTCGTGACCAAAATGCTGGCCTCTATCTTGCTCAAAGAATCGCACTCGCTATTCAACGCGGTAATTATGCCAGCATTTTGGCACGATGCCTGCTGGTAGCGGTTTATTAGATTAGGGCTAGTTTAAAATTGTATATATATTTATGATTTATTTTTTACTTAGGGTTTATTTTAGTGTAGGTATCTAATAAGTTTTTGATATATTCAAAATAAATGTGTTTTTGATTTATGTAATCCTAAAATTAGTTTATAAGGAGAATTCTGTGAAGTTAGTCTAACCTGAAAGAAGAATATTTTTCTTTGAGGTTACTTACCAAAACTACCGTTATCTATAAACACGACGTACAACTTTCGATTATTAAGTGAGTGGTGTAGTGTTCAGGTGTTCGTTGCGCAATTTTTTCCATTTTTGTGTGGAAAAATGTACAGCGGATAAAGTAAAATATACCAATAAGTAGAGAACCGGTGCTCGTAATATAAAGGAGGCATTAATTCGAGTGAAAAGCCACCGAGCGGCCAAAGCCGAATTTAATGACGAGTAATTCTGTCTAACATTCGGCCCGGCGTCCTTAGCGGCAGTTATTTGACTCGCTAATCTTTCTTTCAACTTGTTTGACGACGACGTATAGAAAATATAGTACCTATTGAAACTGATAGCTACTTTCATACCTAAACTTTTATCTTTGTTAAGTTGTTATAAAGCTATTATGATTGGCATTTAGAACTTGTCGGAGTAAAATTTTAAACACTTATCAAATTTTATTTTATTACTACGGGAAAACTCACTTTAAATTGAATCGGTTATTCTGACTATAGTTTTCATCAAATTCGGTGATCTTTTACAAGGGATGCTATAAGCGTGACGCGCGCGTCACCTTGCCGTTTTATGAAATTATCCAATAATTTGACAAGAAAAAGTTTTAAATTAATTTTTGTTTTTAGGCTTCCCTACCGCAAAAGGTAAAGAGGAATACTTATATGATCTCTTTGTTGTCCGTCTGTCTGATGTAACTACAAATAAATGAATTGCTGTTTTTTTTCCTTGACAAGCAGCTCTCCCTCCTTCCCCATTATGTATAACCCGAACGCGCCAACCACTCAGCTATCATCGCTACGATAATTTTCCCTTACTCGTAACACGTGACCGCAACTAAGTGATGTGACAAAAAAAAGTTGTTACGCTTCTCGCGCTACCTCATTAATCCCGTCAACATCAACAAACGTGCAGTATTGTTATTCAATAACCCTGTTTACTCTCGACTGCCTTCACTTGCTTTGTCCCTTGTCTGCGAGCAAACACGGGCGTGTTGTATAGCTAGTATCGACATTGGGAAGTTAGAGAACACTGGGAACCGGGAAGTGAGGTTAATATTAATTAATTTCAGAGTCGAGTCAAAAACATATCGATAAGACAAATAAGTTAGGGAAAGTTTGATTAATTGTATCCTGGTTTGAAACACAATATTATGCTGCCATTGTTTTGCCTTTGTGTTGTTTCACGCATTTTAATATTATTTTTTGAAATAAGATGACGGGTGAAGTCACCGCCGGTTTCAGCGGAAGACCAGCGCTGGTTGTTCGCAACCAGTATTATGCTGAGTTGGAACCGGTTTGTGGCGAAAAACAATATTATGTAAATTAGTATAATACCTTATGTGTTTTTTTCCACAAATAAATATTTGACTATTGTCTATTGTTAAAATCCATAAGTGTGGATTTCAAAATAGATTTTTTTTGTCTATGTAGGTATGTATCACAGATTTTTTAAAGTTAAAGATACTTTCGTAATTCTGTTTTTAACGTTTTGTATTTTTAAATTTGACAGAGAATAAAGAAGTCATTTTCGATATTTTTTTAAAGATATTAAAAAATAATTCTTAAAAAATATCTTATTCTTCTTAAAAAGATTTGTTTACAATATTTTATGATGTTGAGTTTTTTAGAACCCCTGAAGTCTCTGGCTATATTTACACAGATAGCTTAACTACAGATTTTGGAAATTTACACTTTAACTACAAAAACTTTACATACTTGGTCTCATTTTATAACACATTGTTTGAATAAAGTGAATTCTTGTTTTCTAATTAATAAAGGACTAAACAATACTTGGACAAAATAATTGTGACTTTTGTGACGCTGTCATCGCTCGATCGTGAATTTTATGCATCGTGCAAAAAGATAATTGTATTGTTTCTGCGAAATAAACAAGAACAAGCATGGGTTCTCAACCAACCATGTCATCTGCTACCAGCGATACCATTTCACTGCCGGCTACCACTGACAACGTCACCGACGTGGACTCTTTTTTGGATACGGTTGCCAAACTGGCAATTAGTATTCGAACAACTTTGAACACGAACAAGAGTCTTTCAGCTGCTAAGAAACGACACGTAAGTCTTGCTGCAGAAGAAATATGGAACGCTACACGGGTCTTCTCTAATATCCAGTCGAATCCTACTCGAGAAATAGAAACAAAAGGCAACTCTCTTAAGGAAGATATCGTTTCATGCGTTCGCGCCGAGGTGAGCCGACAACTAGAATCTTTTTCAAAACGCCAAGAGAAACGACTAGAGCGACAGACGTACGCTCATGTGGTCGCTAATTCTAGCGCTAGAGGAGTTGCAGTGATGTCGGCTCTGCAGAGTCGTCAAAGAGGTGCAGCGACTTTAAACCCTCCGGACACGAGGCCGGCTATCGTCGTAACACCGAAAGCGCAACCGGAAAATAGAGAAGAGGCAATTAGGAAGCTCAGGGACAGTATTAACTTTAAGACTGCAAAATACGCGCCAATGAAGATTCAACCGCTATCTAACCATAAATTACGTGTAGAATTTGACAGTGTTGCCCACCGTGACGACGCTCTCAGAAAATTAAATATGTCGACCCTGGTAAGTGCGGAGCCTCCTCGCAAGCTTAAACCTATGTTCGTTTTAAAGGGAATATCCATGGACACCTCATCCGATGAGTTAATTGATATTATCAGGGAACAAAACGATTTAGATTTACCCAGTGAAGACGATCTCCAGCTTCGCTTTAAGCAAAATAATCGTAGCCCCAAGCTATATAACGCCGTGTTTAGCGCAGTACCTGCAATATGGCGTAAAGTGATGGAGAGGGGAAAACTCTGCATCGATTTTCAACAAGTTCATGCAGAGGATTTCTCACCATTTATTCAATGTCATCGTTGCTTACAATTCGGGCACACCAAAAACAAGTGTAGCGCAAAAGATTCGCCGTGTTCTTACTGCGCTGCTACGAGCCATAATCTTCGTGATGAGTGCTCTGAGCGGGCTAGACATGCCACGCCCAAATGTTTTAATTGTCACGCGCACAACATCAAATTCAACGCTAAATTAGACGTTCGTCATAGGGCGACTTCGCCCGAGTGCCCCCGCATGCGTGTAATGAAAGAGAGAATCACTAATAGAATAGACTATGGATAAACTAAGTAAAATTAAAATTCTACAGTGTAATATTGACAGGTCACGGCGCAGTTTTCATGAAATTATTAGACACTTTATTACAGGTGATTATAAAATTGCTCTTATTCTAGAACCATACGTTGGTTACTGCATGGAGGTTAAACCCGTTATGGGGCTCAGTGTGTTCCAGTACTCTTGTGGCAGCCGAGTTAAGGCCTGTATTTTGACCAAACCTGAGTGCGGCCCTGTACTGGGAGAGACTCAGTACTCCTCACCCAACTTTTGCGTGGTGCAAATTAAAGTCGGAAACAGACGGATCTATATTGCTTCAGCCTATATAGAGCCAACTAATGATGACGCTAATACCCTTGAACGGATAGATTTTTTCCTTAGGTCTACTAACACTGGCCACAGGATCATTGGTGGTGATTTTAATGGTTGGCACCCCGTTTGGGGAAGTGTTCGAGCAAATCCGCGTGGGATTAATGTTCTGGAAATGGCGAATAGCAACAATCTTTATGTATGCAACTCAGGAAATACTCCCACCTTTGAAGCTGAATCGCAAGGCCGAATCAGGTCCTCGATTGTTGACCTAACCTTTGCCTCCGACTCTATTTACGATGATATCGTTGAGTGGCGGATAAACATCCAAGCTTGTCCATCGTCATATCACAACGCCATTGAGTTCGCTATTGATTTAAGGGGGCAACGTTTACATTTAGGTATCAACACCTCTACCTTCCGTTATAAAAGCAACAAGGCCAACTGGGCTGCTTTCAAGGAATCCTTGCATACTTACATGGTTAACTCAGACATTTTAGATCAAGACATACCCAACGCTAGTGCCTTAGGTTTAGAGAAAATCATAAAAGAACTAACGTCAATAACACACAAAGCATGTAATAATTCTATGCCTATTAAAAAAGAAGGGGAAGTCAAACCTAAACCACCATGGTGGACTGACAAGCTAGAGACACTTAAAAGAGAAATTATTTCTGTGCACCACGATCTTCACTCTGCAAAGAGGCGTAATGAGCCTTTGCAAAGACTTATCCAGAAACAGCGCGAACTTAAAGTTGTTTATACTGAAGAGCTCAAAGTAGAATCTATTAAGCATTTTCAGGACTTCTGCAAGTTTCAAACTAAGGAAAATGTGTGGTCCCTCACTAATCGGCTGTTAAAAGAAGCATCAAAGCGACAACCACCAGCTACATTAAGAATTGGAGACAGATATACTGTAAATGCTAGCGAAACAGCTTTGGCACTACTAAACCATTTTTATCCAGATGACAGTGTGGATACTGAACCACGCCATCACCACCTGAGGGCACTTCTAGAACAACTCCCAAACACAGAAGATGATCTCTTATTTGCTTCGGAAGAAGTGCTTGAGCATCTTCGACAAATGAATCCTAAGAAAGCTCCTGGGACTGACAACCTTACGGCGGATATATGCCTACAGGTTGCCCTCAACTATCCAGAGTTAGTGACGGCGATCATGAATAGATGTTTGAAACTCGGACACTTTCCCGTCCTGTGGAAGGAGGCATATGTCAAGGTTATCCCCAAGGCTGGGAAAGACAACTATACCGCTCTTGGTTCATTTCGACCCATTGGCCTTTTACCAGCTTTTGGAAAACTTCTTGAAAAATTATTTATCAAGAGGATTATGTATAAAGCGACTAAAAATGGAAAGGTTAACGAAAGACAATTTGGATTTAGAGAACAAACAAACTCCACGGTGGCAATTAATACTGCCCTTGATAAAATACGCGCGGCTAAAAAAGATAAGCAGCTTGTTCTAGCGGTATCACTTGACATTAAAGCAGCTTTCGATAATGCTTGGTGGCCAGCTTTATTTGAAAGGCTGAGACGCTTGGATTGCCCACGAAATATATTCAGACTCATTTTGAGCTATGTTCGCGATCGTAAAGTCATACTCGACCATGCGGGGGAGCGAGTTACCAAGATAATGAGCAAAGGCTGTATACAGGGTTCAACCTGTGGTCCGGTTTTCTGGAACGTAATTTTAGATGAATTGCTAGATCTATCGCTCCCCGCTGGATGTCATGTGCAAGCCTACGCAGACGATGTTTTTCTATTAGTCACTGCCAAAAGTATATCAGATCTCCAACTTATTACGAACAAAGCTCTTGCAGACATTTTAGAATGGGGAAAAAGTGTTAAGCTCACTTTTGGTCCGACCAAAACACAAATGATCTCCTTTACTCCTAAGGCAAAAGCGGCACGAATAAATATGGATGGATCTGAATTAGACTTTTTGCGCGAGATAAAACTACTTGGAGTCATCATCGACGAAAAACTTCTATTCAGGAGCCATGTTTATCACGTTATCGGAAAAGCATCTAAAATATTTACTAGACTTTGTTTATTTACCCGAGCCACCTGGGGAATCCATCCTGAGAATGTACGCACGATATATAAGCAAGTAATAGAACCAATTGTTACCTATGCTGCTGGAATTTGGGGACAAGTCGCCTTAAAGAAATACGTACAACGAGCTCTGCTCAGCATGCAGCGCGGCTTCGCTTTGAAAGCGATCAGAGCGTTTCGTACGGTTTCTACCTCGGCAGCTTTGGCGCTCGCTCAGTTCGTGCCTCTAGACCTTAAAGTTCTGGAGGTTCATCAGATCGAGCTAGTGAAACTGCACGGGGTCAGTAACCTTTTACCCGAAGATGCCACATGGGAGAGACCCACGCCAGTGCACGAACTGCTACATCCAGCTAACAGAGTTACAGTCTCGCACAAAATAGCTTATGACCAGAAAGAAGCTAATGAAGTCAGCGGCATTGGCATTACTGAAATTTATACGGATGGCAGTAAACAAGATGAGGGCTCTGTTGGAGCGGCATACGTGTGCTACGATCATCGCACTACCGCAATGATATCAACCAACACAATTAAATTACATGACAGCTGCACGGTCTTTCAAGCTGAGCTATTGGCCATACTGAATGCATGCCAATGGGCACTCGATCATAAGTGTCCAAAAGTAGTTATCTATTCTGATTCCAGGTCATCACTCCAAGCCTTACGGAATCGGGATAGTACTCACCCTCTGGTGTCCCGAATACACGCGATCATAAGCGAATATCAAACTGTTGGCTGCCTCGACTTCTGCTGGGTGAAGAGCCATGTGGGAATCGAGGGCAATGAAGCCGCAGATAGGGCCGCTAACAGTGCTGCTGGACTAAACATATCACCTGAATATTCACACTTTTCGATCTCCTACGTAAAACATAAATTGCGTAAAATTAACAGAGAAACGTGGGAAACACGGTACTCAAGCGCTGTACAGGGCCAACATACGCGCAATTTATTTCCCACTTTAGACAAATTATTCAAATTTCAAAAATACATCAAAACATCTTTTTTCGTTACACAAGCTATCACTGGACATGGCTTCCACAAATCATATCTTCATCGTTTCAAAATAATTGATACGGATAGGTGTCCATGCGATAATGAATCAATTCAGACTGTTAAACACCTTGTAGAAGAATGTTCTGAATTTGCCAGGTTCCGACATGAACATGAGGTCTTGTGTACGTTTCTGAGAGTGTCGCCATATGACTTAGATAACCTTATCACGAAAGAATCTGCCATAGTTTCCTGGGAAATACTTGTTACTCGAATTTTTAGTGTACTGAAGCAATTTAATGGAACGTAAATTTCATTGCTTCAGTACATTAAAAATTCGAGTAGCATCTTACTGTATTTTTTTTTTTTAGATAGTTAGTTAGTTGGATCTGTGGGAGGACTGATCGTATCAAATAGCAATCGTCCTCCCACAGATCCGTGAACCATTGTATATTGAAACATCTGTTTAACATTATTTTTTTTAATCTTACAGTGTACTAAAAAATTAAAAAATACGTGAATAAATTAAAATTGAAAAAAAAAAAAAAAAAAAAAAAAACCTACAAAAACTAGGAAACGTTGAGTGAGATAGCACGAATATTTTCTTAGAAATAACCGAGTCAAGGCGTATTTCTAAGACAAACAATAATATACAATTATTGTTGTTGATCTGGATGAAACAAGTTATCTGAAAAACATGATGGCGGTTCAGAATCGGCCAAAACTAATTTAGTTTAACTGTCTTCGTGGTAATTAGTTAATGAATACTAATCCTAAAATATCGTTAAATGTAACCCCAGTTCCAATTAAATTAAGCAATAGTATATTCAACCGTCTGGTAGCCAAACCGCGGTTTACGTAATTAGCACCTGTGTTGCCAGCTCTAACCCTCGATTGAAGTACTGTGAGCAATCAAATTAGTACTTATGCTAGCTTGAATAGAGTAGTTAACTGCTACTATATAAATGCGTTTATCGTCGAAAAGGGACGACTTATAGGAAAATTAATTAAGTAATAACATTAAATATTATTTTAATAAAGTTTTTTGCGTTTTTCTCCAGTTTTACTGCACTTGTATTTCTTATTGGTTTTTATTCGTCGCTTCACCTGCTCTATAACATAGACCTTGGTCAGGGATAGTATAGCTTTCTGTAAGTGAAGATATTTCCAGAATCAGAATCGGTTCAGTATAGTTGCTCAAATAACCTTCTACAAACACACAAAGTCACAATTTTGCCTCATTGTAGTATTTAATATTCATACTATTTATACTGTAGAGTTTTTAGAAACTTCTTTGTTATTAGATTTTTTTATATACACAGTCCACGCACAACAATACAATACATTATAACTTTATTATACACCAAAAAGACAAACTTAAAAAAAAAATGAACAATAATATTTTTAAAATGGTAGTATAATTTCTTCCAGACAACCTTTGGATGGACAGAATTATGACTTATAAACTACGGACAACGTGTTTTTTTATATCTGTTTTTTGGCAAATGTCAGAAATTTTTGCCAATGTTTCGGTGTTTGATGGTCAACCAACTCGTGGCCAACTGTAACTCGGTTACTGTAGAATAGCAGGTAAAACCGCGAGGCGCAGCTAGTAATAACAATATATAGATTAAAATAAAGACTAGCAAGAGCTCCGGACAACTATCAGCGAGTAAGACGAAATAAGCGAAGAATATAAGAGTAATCATGAAAGCTTGCAAAAGTAACTTTGTCTCCATCGTTCTCAAGGTAGAAAATTGGTTGAGAATGACAAATTTTTTCTTAGTCCGACACTTCAATTTTGTGTTCAATATTCATGATGATAAAGAACTGATTTTATCCCAAAGTGGCTAATATCATTTTTGCAAGCGCTAGTGCAGACTTCAGAGTTGAGTTATTCGGGACATGGAATTAATGTAGGCAAATTTAAAGCCAAAATCGTTTTACAGCTTTTTTATTTACGGGCATTTCTATGAACGAAAATATTTCCAGAGGAGGGTAGGGTGTAACCGCGGGGCGCAGCTAGTTATATGTTAAAATTTGGGTATTTTATTTATGTAACGATGAAATTTTGATTTAATTTGTCTTACATACAGATGTAGCAGTAACTGTTTTAAATTGTGTTATATATAGGGTTCGTTTCGGTTTCCTTTGATCAGTATTTCCCTATTTTCCGGAATACATCAAAATAGTTTGCGGTAAATACATTTTCTACGTCTCTAATGCTTTTGTTAGACGTACTCGGCGCTGGAAAAGGAAAAGTGGAGGTCTTTTACTGACTTTTTTGAAAAACGTCGATATCATCACGTTATCTCTGTTAGAGTCTGCCGCACAGTGCCATGATGGGTGATATTTATGCCTATTGAACGACGCTATTGCTAAACTTATACCTAATGGTGTTTTTGGCTCAGACCTCCGTAACGATGCCGTCTTCTTATCGGCTCTTAGACGTCTAATACTGGATGAAGATTTGGGTGATTGGCACAATCCCCACACTTGGCAGGTGATTCGGAGATCGCCGTTTACTAATAGAACGCAGCTGCCCAATTTCCTGGGATCCTGGTCGTAGTTTTAGGATATACCAGGGACCCACCCGGAAATCCGGGAACCCGGATACTCGGAAAACGATGCGGTGCCTACCTTGAAATCTATTTGTAGTAGTGATTTTGACTTAGTGCTCTGCAACAATGCTGTGCCAAATGGAGAATCTACTAAGTATGGTGATTTCGGCTCAGAGCTTGTTGACGACGCCGTACCTAGTTGAAGACATTGGCTAGAAACTCTTCAGCATATAAATTAAAAGACTAGCTTAACTTGACGCTATATACTTAGGACATATCTTCGTCATTAGTTGCTTATAAATAAAAAAACATCTCACTCATATTGAAATTCACTTCGTGTCCTCAACAAATTATATGTCCCCAGATGTAAAATGATTCCCAGAAACCCCAGTAATGGGGTTGAAATAAATCTGGGGTTACACGTAGATTAACTTACCCCGATTAATCGCTCGTACGGTGGGAGAAGGAAAAATACTTGGGCACGCGAGTTGGGGTGGGATTCGATTATCGTAAGGGTTGTTTAAGTTATTTAAGGCTGCAAGTTCGAAAATTGTTTCGTTGCTAAGTGAAAAGGAGATGGTGTAGGTACGGTATAAGTATAATGATAACAGGATAGAGGATAGAATAAGATTATAGTATAACAGATGGAGATGTTGCAGGTACGGTATAAGTCTAGGGATAACAGTATAACAGGATAGAGGATAGAATAAGATAATAGTATAACAGATGGAGATGTTGCAGGTACGGTATAAGTCTAGAGATAACAGTATAACGGGATAGAGGATAGAATATGATAATAGTATAACAGATGGAGATGGTGCAGGTACGGTATAAGTATAAGGATAGAGGATATAATAAGATAATAGTATAACAGATGGAGATGTTGCAGGTACGGTATAAGTCTAGGGATAACAGTATAACAGGATAGAGGATAGAATAAGATAATAGTATAACAGATGGAGATGTTGCAGGTACGGTATAAGTCTAGGGATAACAGTATAACAGGATAGAGGATAGAATAAGATAATAGTATAACAGATGGAGATGTTGCAGGTACGGTATAAGTCTAGAGATAACAGTATAACAGGATAGAATATGATAATAGTATAACAGATGGAGATGGTGCAGGTACGGTATAAGTATAAGGATAGAGGATAGAATAAGATAATAGTATAACAGATGGAGATGTTGCAGGTACGGTATAAGTCTAGAGATAACAGTATAACAGGATAGAGGATAGAATAGGATAATAGTATAACAGATGGAGATGTTGCAGGTACGGTATAAGTCTAGAGATAACAGTATAACAGGATAGAATATGATAATAGTATAACAGATGGAGATGGTGCAGGTACGGTATAAGTATAAGGATAGAGGATAGAATAAGATAATAGTATAACAGATGGAGATGTTGCAGGTACGGTATAAGTCTAGGGATAACAGTATAACAGGATAGAGGATAGAATAGGATAATAGTATAACAGATGGAGATGGTGCAGGTACGGTATAAGTCTAGAGATAACAGTATAACAGGATAGAGGATAGAATAGGATAATAGTATAACAGATGGAGATGTTGCAGGTACGGTATAAGTCTAGAGATAACAGTATAACAGGATAGAGGATAGAATAGGATAATAGTATAACAGATGGAGATGGTGCAGGTACGGTATAAGTCTAGAGATAACAGTATAACAGGATAGAGGATAGAATAGGATAATAGTATAACAGATGGAGATGATGCAGGTACGGTATAAGTAAAAGGATAACAGTATAACAGGATAGAGAATAGAATAGGATAATAGTATAACAGTATAAAGATTCAGTTCTTGAAACTGAAGAGTTAGATTTATGTATAAAATACAGAGTAATTTTAATTCACCAAAAACCTCTGGCTTAACGTTGCTTTCTGTGTACAATGACTATCAAATATTTTGTTTTGTTTTAGTAGTTAGTTGTTAGTAGTAAGTTTTTGACCTAGAGCTTTGTGAGTTTTTAAACGATCTCTAATTTCTTTTAGGTTAATGATTGTTAGTAATTAGAGTTTTATAGTTTATGTTGATGTTTGAAACTGTTACAATACAATAACAATTTATTGACACTACAAAAGGACATAACAAGAAAAATACATTGGAGGTAAGTACAATAAGGCAAGAGCGATCTCTTCCAGAAAATTTGATTCATAAAAAAATCTAAAATCATAAAAAAAATACGGCAGTTCCATAGAAAAATGACACAAGATATTTTTTAGCTTTTTCACGGTTGATCCCATATTACAATTTGTCCATAATGTCGAGTGCTGTGATAATCTAGTCCGTCGTTCATTAGAATACCCATTAGTATGCTGTAAAGTTCGTTTTAGCCTTTCATTATATTGAGTGTAGCTTAATTATAGGACCCGAGTATGTTCTAAATGCGACCAGAACCATTAGATAATAAAGAGTTATCTGTCTATTGTATCTATCTGCCAGAGGACGAGCAGCAGCGTCCTCTCTTAGTAAATGGTGAGCGTTCTACGATCTAGCCGCCTTCCGTGGGGATTATGGCAATCAACCCCCAATATGAGGGGAAGCTTCGTCCAGCTGTGGACGTCTCAGACCTTATAGAAGAAGGTTTCTCTACAAAAAAAAATTATTCATTGGTTTTACCTGAATGATAGAACATGCGTTACCTTTCAATTTCCAACTGAATGCCAAGTGCGAGTTTTTCTAATTGCGTTTGTAATAATATTTTTATTTCTAATAGGTGCGATGCACGAATAATCGCGATATACTGCAGCAGCAATTTTTTTGCGTCCCCAATAGTTATGTGTGGCGGCGAAGACTGCCAAAACTGAATAGCCACGCGCGCGGACAAGTCTCCTGCAGGAGGCACCTTTTACACGGGCACTTCGCACTCTCAACGTCATTTCAGATGAAATTGACCTACTTGTTTGTGCTCTGAGTGAATTTACGAAAATAGCATTAAGGGTTTTATGCTATACTTAGTAGGATTTAGCAAACTAAAATTTGGTTTCGCTGTCGCATTAAGTAATGGTAACTGTAATGATAGTTATAAGTTTGGAAAATAAATAAATAACTATATTAATTATTGTGTACGAAATAAGAGCAGCGCCCTCTAGCGCCCTCTATATGGCACTGAGCTTACTTCACACAAATTGTAGTAAACGTTAACGAGATCGAATAGGTAAACGCAATTGGAATAACTCCTACTAGGCAGTCTGGTCACAAAAAAATAACCAATTCACAAGAACGCCTTCCGTTCATCAACCTTTCATCGATTTTGTCAGCTAGTTCCAGTATCTTATTCAAATCTAAACTGTATTTCAATTGCATATAGTTGAAATTGGAAAAGTTTGAGCACCGTTTTGGAAACGAAAAATGCTATTTCCACGTAGTCGAGGGTTCAAAAATAAGTGGGCAGTGATCTCAGTGTTTAGATCATTGCAATTGGTCGTGAGAGCCAAACGATGGTTTTGTCGCACACTGTTGTACGTCAAAGTGGCTTTAGCTATCGAGATTCTGGTATAAGAGGTGACGTTTGGTCTAATTAATGGGGAGCCACAGGCAAAACTAATATAAGATGGCGCTCATCGCTGGTGCTTGTCATTAGTCTGATTGGTTGCACTGTATGAGCACTTGGAGCTTCATATCTCAGCTGCCTCCTTGATTTCGGAGCTTCTAGCTTTGAAAATGAGAAAAGCGAAGGTACTGCGTCTTTTTTCAAGTCTTTAAGTTGATGTATCAATCCTAGGAACTATATTTTTTTTAATTAAATAGGGTATAGTAAATTTTGGTACTGTTATTATATTATACGTGTTAATTACTGAACTAAGTAATAACCAAACTAATATTTTTTGGTTATTTACTAAAATTATCTATACATATTTGACACTTTTTACAGCAAAACAACACCAGCGATAATGCGCCACCTAGCGAGATAAATAAGCAGTGCGTTTCCACATTGTTGGATGGGTGAATGGATCTGGCATTTTACTTCATCATCAGCCAGATGACGAAAACAAGGGCATCCTCCTTAGAACGGGGTTGGGCGAGATGGGCATATTGGCACTAAGAGGACTCTACTGCCCGTCCTCCGGTGACTCTGTCGCGGTTTTGGGATGATTATACTAGGGTCCAACTTGGTGCTTAAATATTTTGTATTGTACGTTGAATTGTATATTCTTATTTGTTTAGAAGTATACCATTAATACAGTATTAATAACACGTTTGAATGAAATAACAGTATAATTAACTGGTAACCAGTAAAAAGTGTGGTGATTCGCCAAAATATGCTTAATTATACTTTTTGTTTGGCTCATGTAAAAATATAATAATGACGCTTCTTTTCAACGCATGTTTTCATTTAAATATATTTACATACGAAATTATAATACAAGCTTAAATGAAGCGCTTAATTTTAAGAGCTTAAAATTATGATTTTAAGCGCTTATGTTTAATTTTCAATGTTTATATGTATGTTTGGGTCAAATCTTGCACTTCAATTTTAGACCAGTTCCTCTGGTTCTATTGAGTTGAAATTTTGCATGCTTGTCAAGTTCCGATGACATTATAATATTATGACAGCGAGCTGGTCCGAAGATGGATACGGAAGGTAGAAAACGGAACTACTACTGAAGAGTTCCGTTTTGTATGCTGGATCTATGGAGTCCAAACTTCATAAATCTACTGTTAGTTGTTGAACTAACAGTAGATTTATGGAGTAAGCTCTCAGCTTACAGTACCAATAATGGATTTTATAAATGCTTGTCAGAAAAAATATTTTTTTCCACAAAAACTTTTTAAACCAGTGACGCGTCACACCAAAACGCTATTACCATTTCCACTCAGCGCGGTGAGGCCGCCAGCATGCTGGGAACGCTGCCAACTGGTAAACGTCGAAACTTTGAGGCAATAATGTATTCATAAATATTAATTATTTAATTAAATAACTGACTGAGATCAGTTGTTTTGATCTTATTAGCATCTATGAATAAAAAGTATTTTATTAGTAATATATAACTAAATTCAATGTTAACGTCAAATTTGACGCGAACATTGAGTTCCATTTGTATTAAAATGCATGTAGCTGTTCAGAAGTCAAGTCGCATCAGGACTATTCAGATCCAACTACAGGTGTAATTAGAACTTTTGCATTTTAAATAAAATAATTTTCATAATACAGTAGTATATATATGTAATACAGTAGTTCATAGTACTCGTCATTGTGAACAACTTTCACTATGGGACCAATCCAGAAATTGAGAATAAAATATCAGCTGTGCCATAGTGTTTGTGTGACATCAATGTCAATGACACTACAAAATGTATGAAACAGCTGATATTTTTTTATCGATTTTAGGGTTGGTCCCATAGTAAAAGTTGTTCATAATCATGAGGCCCTTCGGCTTTTCGGCTCCCTTTCCTTGTAACCCTGTATAATGCTGCACAGACTTAAGTATCAGATGGTGATATTCCATTTATATATTGTTTGTTAAGTTAAATGAATAGAGTTACTAAAAATTCCATATAAAAAAACATACTGTCTACAAAAAAATGCCAATGTGCGAGGGAGACAACTATGGGTGCGAGTAAGACCCTTAAATAGTGGTATTATAATTGCCACAGAAATTGTAATACTTTAAGGGCCTTTAAGTCTTATAGGAACACGTAACTTATACTTATATTATAAATATATGAGATTTGTGATTTTGTGGTCTTAAATATATGTTATCTTAGATATCTTAAATGAATAATTTGAATCCATAACTCCCCACCTTTCTTCCAGTTCATTCCACAACTAACATCCATTCCTGAAACAAATATTTAAATTCATGATTCCAAAATCTAACTGGCCGGGAACCTGGCCTGCTTAAGATAACGTAAGATAATTTTATTCAATGGCTGAATTACAAACATCATATAATTAAATATAAGAGCTGTGCATCACACCGTATTTCGTCATTAATACAATTTCAATAATCAATTTCAAATAACCTAATAAATTTAATATAATTTTAATATAATAAAATTAATTCAATTTAATTTATTTTAAATATAATAAATTTTCGTTGTAATCATAACAACATTCAAATATTAAGCGTTCATAGTATTAATATAAAAATTGCTGTAAAGAGGCGTCATCCGTTCATTATTTACTCAATAGGTAAGTATAAAAAGCGTTAGGTATTTCTATTAATTATAGTTATTGTTCAGAGATATTCTTTGATTGTATAAATTGTCTTATCCAGCCATCGCAGAAGGAGTCTTACTTTCGTGTTAAAAACTGTGTCATTTGTTATGGTTCGTATTCTTTCCGGAAGTTTGTTATAGAGCTTCTGGCCCATGATCATCGGGGTTTTTTTGGAGAAACATAGTCTGGGGTGTATTGGCTTTAAATATGGGTTAGTTTTACCATTTCTTACACGGTTTGTTTCATGAAGTTTGTACATATTTATATTTTGTCGAGCGTTTATAGTTTCAAAAATGTAGAGTGAAACACAAGTCAGGATTTGCAAATCTTTAAAGTGTTCTCTTCACGATTCTCTAAACTGTCCATTTACCAGGAGTCTAATGGCACTTTTCCGCATCTTTAAAATTCGTTCATAGTCTGTTGGGCATCCCCACACAATAATGCCATATGACAATATCGAATGAACGTAAGAGTAGAGCAGACGCGTTACTAGCTAAGCCAGGATGGTCATCTTGGAACTTCTGGAACTATGTTGAAAAGAATAGCGGAATCGATAATGAAAATTCCTTCGTAGGAGAAAGCCACACTGTCCTGTGTGAAGACGGATAGTTCTACCATACATTGAGGCTGCTTCCAGCTATTTTCAGTAGAGTCTTCGATATCAACGAGCAGCAGCAGACACAATAGTAACCGCTTTTTATTTTGTTGTGTTTTAAGCTGCGTATCCACTAGAGGTAGTCTCGGGTCAAGCGGTTGACGAACCGAGACTGCGCAAGTGGAGACGGTGCCGCCAGTTAAACATACATACAGAGAGTTTTGGCGGGGACGTGAAGAACTCATGTCGCGACGTTGAATTATTTTCCATAACTTGTGTTATTCGAGTGTTAATGTGTAAAAATGGTGGATTTTTATTCATTCAAGTGTTCGTGAACGTGCACGAGGGTTGGTGAATAGTATAATGTTGTGAAACGTGACTCTTCGTGTTGTTTCCAAAACTCCATACAAAACTCTAGTAAAGTCTCTACCACTTTATTGGGGCATGACGTGAACTTGACCGTTACTTACTTTGCTTGACTTAGACTATGACTGGGACTTATTTTAATTCTTAAATATTTGACTTCACTTGAAATGTTGCAAATACACAACATAACAGGCTAAATACACAACGTGTGGAGCCAAAACATAAGAGAAAAAACAACATGCACAGCATTTTTTTTAAATTCTGCTAAACTGCATAGGGTACTGCATGCTAACTTTTGTGGGATTGTAACTATGTATGCATGCTTGTGGGCTATGTATGTGTTCGATATGATTAGTAACTAATGAGGTGACGGTGGCTGGGTTTGAGGCTGGCTGCCACCCTGCTCTATTTTGTGGCTCTAGTGGAGTCAAATGTTTTTTCCTCAGCTCGCAGTACGCTCATGATGAGGCAGCTCAAACCGAGGCTGCTCAATTGGATACCCAGCTTAATGTGTCAGCGCTTTGTGAAAACCGCAACAAATTTACTGTAGTTTTTTATTTTTATTGATGACTGTTGGCCTCCAATGGCCTCTAGAGCTATAACCGAACTTTGGCGAACGCAAAAGGCGTTGAACCCTTTTACTATAGTTCTCCGGTTCTCCTTTATATAAAACTTGTCAAGGTCGAAATCGCGTCCTCAAAAACTCAGCCACATCTTACAAATGTCCCACTGACAAGCAATAAATCAAATATCCGTGAACTGCCAAAACCCCCAAACTTATACGATAAACCTAGACAGTTACTCTACTCGCATAAAGGAAATCCCCCTTATTTGACAAACTACTAAACCTATTTCATGCGCTGGCAGTGGGTCGCCAGTTGTGATAGTTACAGGAAATAAAGTTATATGTCCACACACCGCGGACGGCTGATTGGATTGTGTTCCGTCACAGAGTAAAAAAGATTTTTGACGGATAAACTTTTGAAAAAATTCAACACGCGCGGCGCGCACTGTCAACGCAGCGTCTTAATTTGCCATCGCCCACAGACATACAATTCTATATCGACATGCTAAAATGCTTTTTGGAATACGCTAGCGTAGGACACACTTGACATACAACAAATTAAAAAAAATGTAGCACTCTCGAAACACACCTATAAAAATTAACTTTCATTGCTTGGCACGCATAGGCGTAACTTTATCAATCAACTTTATCAAATCGGAGCGCTTGGTCGCAGTCCCCACACCCAGCACTTTCTAACCTTGACTTATCTAATAAGATGATGCGCCTGGTCGCAGTCCCCGGAACCCGCACTTTCCTCCACTTTGGCGATTTATTGTCGGAAAAACGATTTCATTCGTTTCATCAATATAATTATAATCTGTGTATATTGTACCACGATTTTCACGAATTATATCATGCCATATCAAAGATCTTCAGGCGATCTGAAAGAACTCCCTGACTATATTTTCCTTGTACATATTCTGTAAGAACTAATTTTAATGTAGTTTTTCACTAAAGATGTGTCATCGCGAGTTTGCATAAACAGAACGATGCGATCCTAACCTGAGAGCCAGTTTCCAGTGTACACTTTACATTATACTCTTTCAAAACAAAGCATTTTATAAAAACTGAGCTGTAAAAGAAAGTCGAAAATTAAATTTAAAAAAAAAACAACTGATGTTATAACTTCAAATGTAACTCTGTCTCTGTCTATCTGTCTCTCTGTCTGGGTGTTTCTCACGTTTTCACGGCTAAACGGCTGCACGGATCAAGCAAATTTTTTGCATAGATACAGCTTAATGGTCGGAGACACACATAGGCTACTTTTTTTTATTGCTCCACGCGAACGAAGTCACGGGAAACAGCTGGTATTTTATATCTTTTAATATTTAATACTAAATATTTTATTACCAAAAATTATATACATATTTACAATAAAATATAACCTACCTACTTACCTACTTAAAATTAAAAAATAAATAAATACAAAAAACATAATCTACAAGCCGCTAATTAATTGTAATATTTTAATTTTTAGCCCCTGGAAGAACGCCACTCTTCCAACGCATCACACCGATAGCTCCGCACTAGGTGTGTCTGTGTGGGGACCCACACAAATACACGAATAACTATCACCACACGCTGTTCACTGTTCGCGCGAAAGTTAGCAATTTTGTACCTCCATGAAGCAATTAACTTAAATGCACCGACCGCATTATTTGAACTGTAACAGTTTTCCTCTAACACACTTTTTATTTGTTTGCCCTATGTATACTCGTAATCAAATGCACCGAAAACTATACAGCGGTAATAACGACTGTGACCAATCAAAAGGACACGAAACTACTTAGCTTTTTTAGGATGATGTAAGTTAAACCCGCATGAATCGTATATTGGCATCGTTCGAGGATATGCATAATACATTATGAAGTTATTGAATCTTGCCCGTCCCTTGATAGCTTCTATTTTATAGTTTCCAGTAAGTACACTAATTTATGAGAGTGTTTATTTTTTACCTGACTGCCTAAGAAAGAGGATATCTACTCTTATGCGCCCTAAACCACATATTAAAATATAGTAATTAATAATTCGTTGGTATTGTAATACCCGTCGTCGCCTAATGCTCAACTGCCATCTTTTTATAAGCAACATAACTTGATTTTTCATAACTTTCCATGCCCATATTTTGTTGTGTTTTTGGCAATAATCCGATTTTGATCACTACGGTTTCGTTGGAAATTTGATGAGGCGCCATTTACCTGCCGATTTGAAAACAGAAACAGAAATATTCGGTACTCAGTTCTAAACAAGAATTTCGAATATGAGAAAAATCTGTCAAGAGGATATCAAGATATATGGTCGTGAGGTCTTAGTTTAATTGTCTCGTACTGAAACATAAAAACCCCTCCAAACAAAACTTGCCGACAACCGTAAAAGTTCTATGAAATTGTATAATTAAGGTTCTTCAAAAAATGTTGGTTCGTAGAAGTACTAGTGTATTTGAAATAAAAAAGCTACAAATCATTATTTCTATACAAAGTAAAAAAGAAATATCATCCATTAAGACATCAAAAATTTCTCAATTCACTACTTACAAAAGCTTCCCTCGGTTCCCTCGGATGACACGGGGTAAGCACGGGGTGCGGACGTCTTGGGGTTGCTTCCCTTAGGGGGCGCTTACGGCGCGCTTACTAGATGAGTAATGGCTTAGGGATGATTGGATGCGTAATCGATACCGTAGCTAGGATATACTCGGCAATGCAAGGGGCTCACGTCAGACGGAAACGAAACAATTGGATTGTTGTGGCTTTTTTATGTTTACAGTAAAATTTGTAGCCTCAAAAAAAATTGTTGGAGTTGCCGATAGACAAGGCGCATTACCGTGTAGGGCTTAAAAATATTGAACTTGGAAAGTTTAACTTGGCACTGAACTGTTATCGCCTACAATCAGGCAAGCAACCTGCTCGTCTCGTCAACCAGTCGCATAAATAAAAGACAGAAATTTGTGGAGGGAAAAGGAGGTGCTTCGCTGTAGAATACAGCACTTTAAAAAAGGTAATTGACCGAACGAAGCGAAGGTCTTAGAGTCATTGGGAGCAATTTGGCAGTTGTATGTTTATATGTTTCCATGTATATTTTGTCCGACAATAACCTTAAGAACCGTTAATCTGATCTTCGTGAAAATTTGTAGGCAAGTAGTTCATTTCAATACAATTTTTAAATTCGAATATGAGCTGAATCGGTTCAGGGGTTGTGAAGATATACGGGTCGCGAGGTTTCAGTTCGGCGCGAACTACTAGTTATGTTTAGTTTATAAATAAATTTGCGCGGCATTTCAAGAATACTGCGACCAGAACCACCAGAGGACGGCCAGCGGCGTCCTCTTAGTTTACGGTGAGCGTTCTGCAATCTCCAGGTCTCTATGACTCATTACGCCAACCACCCCCTTTAAGGGTGGCCTTTTTTCATCCTTCGTTTGGACGTCTTCTAGCTGATAGTGACGATGATGATCCTGAGACGCGAAATCCTCATTAATTATAATACATTATTGACTGAGTGAGCAAAGCGAACGAAAGGTCTTAGTTAATTTGATTTCATCTGTCCCTATGTTGGTACTCATGTACAGGTCGTATGGTTCAACAAACCTTGAAGAAACTAGGTGTACAGGCTCTACGATTTTTTAGATTTTTTTAGTCCACGTCGGTTTTTGATTGATGGAGTATTTCCTCCAAAATCGAGGAACTTTTCTGCGGCGCCATACACCGGCCGATTTTGATAATATTTGGCAGAAACAGTTGGTGCTCAATTCGGAACAAGAATTTCGAATATGAGCAATATTCGTCAATAAGTTTCAAGATATAAGATCGTGAGGTCTCAGTAAGGGACATCGACCTGAGAACTCACTGTGACCTTTATGCGAGTACCGGTAACGGACCGATGAAAGCAATCAATCAAAAATCGCCGACGACAATCAAATCTATGAAACTGTAGAATTGAGATTGTGCAAAAAAGTTTGTGCTCGTGAGGTCTGCTATCCGCAGAACTACTAGTTAACTTAGTATTATACTAGTAGGTAGAAGGAAAGTTGAAGCGAGGTTGCGACACACATCTCTAAAACTGGGTCAACAACTAAATATCATAAACTAACTTCATCTGCATGTTTGAAGCGTTCAATCGATACTAACACTCATCTTCTGTTGTAGTGGTTCTCTGTCCATAGAATTACTGGATCAAACAAATCTATTTTTTTATTTTAGGTTGAAAAATTTCTCCTCGCCATAAGTGAAGTCAAGTGAAGTGAAGTGTATTGAAGCGGTATGAAATAAAGTTTATTTTCAAACACAAATTATGTAAAACTATGTATGTATGTTTCTATACTATCTATACAGTTAGCATACAGAGTGCTAGAAAAGTAATATAAAAAAAATTAAATGGCCATGGAAATTTACTCTATTGGTATAATTGCTTGTTTAAATGTTGTATACAAATTGAAAAATGATAGCAGCAAAAGAGTCCTAAAAGGCAACGTCAAGCAAAATTGAATTCGACTTTCAATCTCGAAGTTGATAAAAGTGAAGGATCGCAGAAGTCTGTCTCGTAGGCGCACGTAGCACTCCGTAGCGTTTTCGTAGACGCTACGCCGCTTTGATGCTACGCCATTTGAGCTACGAAATATTGCATCATTCTGACAAAGCGGGTCGTAGCATTTTGAAAAGTTAAAGGAGCTTATATCGTGCCATAGCTATCTCACTCGCACATTTGCAAGGTTTTGTGTATAGTTTGAGTTTGTAAACCTGTATATTGTATATGTCTATCATAAAAACAAAAATATTTTTTTAAGAAATGTTGAAGAAAAAGGTTTTTTGCGGTCGCCATAAATTTCCATCAAAATAAAAGTTATTTTGTCTTATTATAAACATGTACAATAAACTTGTACGTGCAAAACTCAATACACAGCCCAATCGATATTAGAGAATTTTATCCCAATACCTTTACTTCGTACCATTGCGTGCCTATTACAAATTTAATGTTGTCAATAAAATTATTTGATAATAGCCTTGTGAAATCGTAAAATAACAAACAGATTATTTAGAAAATGTTTCGCTTAAAATATTTCACTTAGTATACTTTTGAGTCATTACGAATGGTTTTAAATTTCTAAATAATTTGTTGGTACCGAAAACATAAAAAAAAAATATAAGTAGCTTTTGATCTAATCGACGTTTGGACGGGTGACCGAGAGTAGCATTTACAACTGAGTCGTACTGTCTTTTTTGATGAGAATTAAATCTTCTCTCCGGCTTATAATGTAAATAGTAACCACACGCAAAATGTACAAAGGAGCAAAATGTACAAACGAGCAAAATGTACAAATGAGCAAAATGTACAAACGCATAATGTACATTTTGGGGTGCGGTCAGGTTGTGTGATATTTCAGATACTGAAACCGTTTAGATGTTTTGTTGTAAAATGAATCGGATCATTACGTTCACCAAAAGACGCTAGCATGTTCTAAGCTTTTTTCGGTACAGCATGATGCTGTAACGCGGGCTACACTACGTTGTCGTCCTCTCCCTGGGATCGTCTATGTCGGGGCCGCAACTCGGACAGCCCCGAGCGCAGAGGTCCCGTTTAGTTGACAGGTCTTATTACAGGCGTATTTTACTGGCTTGGCACACAAGGCTGTAGTGTATACCTATAACGTTGAAGTGTAGGTGCCGTGTTTGTGTCCAAGACTTAACAAGTACTTATAATCGTAGCAAATTTAAACACATTCTTAAGCATTTCTTTCAAAATAGTTCGTTCTATAAATGAAGTCAATATGTCAACGAAATTCTCGGAATCCTCATTTTTGTGTAATGAACAAACGGAGTAAAGCAATACCAACCTACCTACCTAGTAATACCTACCTGTCGTAACATTATTACATTTAAATTATTGATTAGTTTGCATAATTTAACACTAAATATAGTTAGTTAGTTTAATTTGAAAAATGTTATTTATGGGCAATAAATATTTCTGACTTCTGATAGGAATTTGGCCGATTGTTAGAAAACTGAAAATAAAAAAAAAACATAATTATACTCGACTTGGCCGTGCTCACTAAAATCCCACTAATCGGCAAATAAAAAGAAACTTAACTATACAAATTATTAGAAATAAAATACAACTTTTATCTCAAACGAGTTTTATTGTAAAAGAAATTTCTCATTAAACTTTATCAAAGACTTTGTACGAGGAGCGTTTTAGTTTAATTTTTTGCCATTGAATAAGTAAGTATCATTAAAAGCTTGTAAAATTTTCCGAAAATTATATTGGTTTAGAATTAGTATGCTCGAAGTAACTTAATAAAAATCCTTAAAACTAAAGACTGCGATTTTAAAATTACTCTTATGAGTGATGAATGGGTACTAAAATAAAACTAGATGAAAAGAAAACACTAAGTAATTAAAAATCTGGGATTTGGTGGGATTTATTCTCTCTGGATGAACAGTATTAGTAATGCACCTGAATACCGATTAATTTAATCTAATTTCTGATTAAGTTTTTTAGAACACAAATGTTCAATGTTTCCGGCAAAATTACGGAGCATTAAGAGATTTAATATCTTATGCATTGCTCCGCGTGGTATTGCAATGTTCAAAGAAAAAGTTCAAAGTTACTCTGAGTAGTTCTTAACAGGTACGGGAAAGTATAAACCTATCCATCAGGAGAGCCAATTGCTCGTCTCGTCACTGGAAACATCTAAAATATTGATGCTTACGCAATACAACCATGATGCACACGCAAACGCGAGTATGTAACGATAAAAATGCGCGTATGCATCGATAAAAATGAGCGTGTGCATCGATACAAACGCGCGTGTGCATCGATAAAAATGCGCGTGTGCATCTATACAAACGCGAGTGTGCATCGATAAAAATGCGCGTGTGCATCGATAAAACTGCGCGTGTGCATCGAAACAAACGCGCGTGTGCATCGATAAAAATGAGCGTGTGCATCGATACAAACGCGAGTGTGCATCGATAAAAATGTGCGTGTGCATCGATAAAAATGCGCGTGTGCATCGATACAAACGCGAGTGTGCATCGATAAAAATGCACGTGTGCATCTATACAAACACGCGTGTGCATCGATACAAACGCGCGTGTGCATCGATACAAACGCGCATGTGCATCGATACAAATGCACGTGTGCATCGATACAAATGCGCGTGTGCATTGATACAAACGTGCATGTGCACCGATACAAACGCGCGTGTGCATCGATAAAAATGCGCGTGTGCATTGATAAAAATGTGAATGTGCTGCTGCGAAAAAAGCGCACATTTTGCGTCGATGATAACCCTGCCTAAACCTGTGTGTAACAAACAACTCTTATATTTAATAACAATGTGCGATTTTACTGACTCTTTATGCAAAAAGTCCTATGAATATTGTGATACTACCAATACTATCATTACAATTATAATGAAATTAACTATGACTGAATTTCATACTAATGAACCAAAATGTTTCGTTACATGCTACCTGTTTGCGCATTAGCGCGATTCGATTTAGAAGCAATGAATAATTTAGCGTAAACTAACTCGGTAACTTACTATTGAACGTTCCAGTTCCACAATATAAGAGTTACTTCTAGGTATACTAAATAAAATGAAACTCATATCGCTTGGTCACAAAATTGCACATCAAATAGTTCAAGTATTGAAACTTTACAAAATCGTGAAGACCTCAAAATAACAGAAAAAATCGCAGGTTCCAAAAAACTCAAGGCTATGTTTTCATCTGTATTTCTCTAATCCCTATTTGATCGCAAATACAAATGTATCTAGTTTTATCTTAAAAGGCGCTTTAATCTACAACTCTGATTAAATCCGTACGTGCTTCAGATAAAAAACACTAATTGCGCTTTTTTACTACCAAAGTCTCAACAGATAAGTGGGCGATCACAAAACAGAAAAATAAAGTCCTGATCGAGGGGTATCGCGTCCGCCTGCGCGGCGCCTGCCCCCCGCGTCTCATACACCCCTCTCTCAGTGTACCCTCGCCCTTGCCACGAGACGACGTTCCACCCTCTACGTCATAGTGCAATAAACAAACGACTATCGTGTATATAACCCTGTATAAATATGCACCTGAAACAGTGAAGTGAAAAGTGATTTGAAGTGTGTGTGTGTGAACATGAATACCTGAATACCCCCGGTGTACATTAGGGGTCGGAGCTGCGCGGGTTGTATTGTACGTACGTATTTACTGTTTTTTTTTCGTTTAAGAATAATGTAGTTTTCTCTATCTGTAGATGAAGTGCTCGCTAATTTAGTGGGACATGAAAAGTTTCAACGCGGAGCTTCTACGATACATACGCGATAACTTTATTTGGGATCTGCTGTAATGCCGGTTTTAGACCAAAGAAGTAACGTATGCAATTGAAATGATCATGGGAAGCTGTGGCAGTAACACTAGCTTTAAGTAAATTTCTTAGTTTTTTAGTTGTAATTCAATATTTGTTGTTATGTTTCCAGCTGTAATTTCATACTATGTACGAGTATTAATTTATTTGCTGTGAAAAAACTTATTTGGTATAAAGTTTTAGAGTTATTTGGATTTGTAACCGTGTGCGTAAAAATTGTTTTTATACTTTTCAATGACGCTCTATTAGTAAGTAAAAATTACTTAAATTTCTCGTCTTCAAAACAAAAAAAACTGTTCATTATCTTTGACCACATCGTCATGTATCTTTAGTCAAATGCCTTATTCAAAGCTATTCCTAAGATTTAGTCGACATGAGAACCTCCTCCTTTTTTTTCGGAAGTCGGTTAAAAATAAAGCTTTGTATTTTTCTTCTACGCCGGTTGCTGGAATCGTTCAGATCAAAACGAAAATCCTGGCAGAACCAAGGCTGTACGAGAGATAACTTGTACTAGTTAAGATATGGTGCAAAATTTTAATTATCTATAGTCGACGATATCCGACGAAAGACGGTTGAAAAGAAACGTTGAAATGAAACGACTAAAAAGCAATGGCAGCAATGAATTTTCAGGACCCTGAAAATGATCTCACAATTTATATTTTTAACTATATCACATATTCACATAGAGAATCAAAAATATTCAAAAAAAGTAATCTTTTAGATATTTTATATGTAATAAAGAAATTTCGGGTATATCCTAAAACTGCGACCAGAACCACCAGAGGATGGGGAGCAGTGTCCTCTTAGTAACAGTGCACCTTCTGCGGATCTTCCCTAGTGCATCTTTCCCCTCCACCCTTTACTAAGGCCTTTGTTCAGCAGTGCAACTCTTCTGGCTGATGATGATGATGAATAAAGAAAATGTTTCAATAACATTGTTCTACAGGATGGCCGAAATCCGAAAACGAGAAAAAAAATAAGCTGTTCCATAAATTTTGTCGAGTGTCATTGACATTTTTCTATGGAACAGCAGATATTTTTTTTCTCGATTTCAGGGTTTGTCCCATAATTCCCATAGTAAACATTGTTCATAATGATGAGTACTATTAGCCCTTTTCGGGCGATCCCTTGCCGATGGGCGACATTGTATATAAAACTTAGTAATTTTTTAGCATTCAAAAATTGAATATGCGACCGAAAGGGCACTAAACTCGGTTTCCTACTGTTAAGCGTGGGTGATTGATTAACGAAAGTCAATGTAGCTAAGGAAATTCCCTATATAATACGTCTTCACGGATAATCTCATCTAACCACGTAGATAATTTAGCAGCTTCGTCTCAATGACAGATTTAGGTCACCCTACAACTTTACTAACTGGCATAATCTGCAGCGAGCTATTTGCCAAATGAGTTTGAAATGTATCTCATTATCGAGTTAGATTCAAATACGAGCCAAATTGGGGTTAACACGAGTGCCTGTTATAATGCTGTGGCAGATACGACCGTGTTTAAAGTAATGCCACTGTTTTGTTATATTATTGCAGAAGTCGAGCGTTTGTAGAAAACAATTATGTAAACTGCAAATGTCATCATCATCGTCATCAGCCGCAAGACGTCCGCAGCTGAACTGACCCCTAAATTGACCGACAAGTAGCCACTTGCATCCACCGAATCAATCACCAAACCACTTTTATTTTATTATTTCCATAACTTAGATAACATTAAATAATAAACAAATTGAAATATACCCTAAGTAACAATAAAATATAAATATATACAACTTAAAACTAACACTAATCGACTAAACTGACAGCAGGCATCGTGCCCAAAATGCTGGCCGAATTACCGCTTTGTATTGCGATTGCAAATCTTTGAGCAAGATAGAGGCCAGCATTTTGGTCACGAGACGCTTCGACCAGACGCCTTGATAAGTCTTCATAAATTTTCTTAGAACTCGGTCCCCACGGTCCTAGGGCTCCGACCCCAAAAGGCTCAAATATATACCCGCTATCAAGGGTACTATACTTGTGCCTTTTGAGGCCTTCTGCTGATTCAGCAGACGCACCAGCCTTAATTTCTACTTAAATTAGTCACTAAACATCTTATTTTAATATAAATAGATCTACGTCTGACCACCAGCTTGCTTGATGGTAACTAACGGAGCAGGTAAATCAAAAAAAAAAAATATGACACTGTGTTTCGGCAGCTTCCTATTGAGGATCAGCCCCCATTCCATCTTAGTGGTGTTTTACCATCAAGGCAGGAGTGTGCATCAATAGTCTTTTTTCTTGGAAAAGTAATAAAACTGCATTGCCATCCAGCGTGGCAATGCTTCCAGCATTCTGGCCACACTCCCCTCCACCAAGGGGCTTGTAGATTAGGTTTTTTGTATTTATTTATTTTTGTTTATAATTTGTTTTAATTTTAAGTAGGTAGGTTATATTTTATTGTAAATGTGTATATAATTTTTGATTATTAAATGATCTTCTTTTATTATATAAATAAATAAATAAATAAATAAATAAATAAATAAATAAATAAATATCTGGGACATTTTTGCACACATAGTCACCTGACCCCAAACTAAGCAAAGCTTATGTGGCTGCCAGAGACTGATATACGTACATAGATATTTTTAAATACATACTTATATAGATATTAACACCCAGACATAGAACAAACACAAATATTCATCACATGAATGTTTGTCCTAGATGGGAATCGAACCCACGCCCCCAAGCACAGTAGGTAGGTTCACTACCAACTGAGCCACCGGGGCAGTCAATAATAAAAATATTAAAATTAAATTAAATTATAGAAAACTGTATTTAAATCAATCGCGTATAAAACCGCAGAATGCACCTAGATTCTTAATGAAACGAAAGTAGACGTGGTAAATCGGGATTATTTGTCTGCAGAAGGCCACAGAAACTAGTTCCAGGAACACAGCTCCGTACATTTTACAACTCAGTCCTTAGAAATTAATTTAGCTCACATTTTATTACCATTACACGCACACGTGTATGTATAAATAGTTATTGACTTACTAATTAATTAAATCAATGAATTCTCAGAACCGTCATAGAATGAACGAGATATTGAAACGGTTTACTAGTTGAAACCCACGGTTTTGTTCAAAGGTATTCTTTAAAGAGATATTTTGTTGAATTAAACCAGAACCACCAGAGGGCTACCAGCGGCGTCTTCTTTGTAAGCGGTGAGCATTCTGAGATCTCCAAGCCACTTGCCAAGCGTTGGAATTATGACAACCACACCACAAGCAATGGACGTCAAAGAGCTGAAAGTGTGCGTGCGTGTGTTAAATTAAATACAGTATACGCGTATCAGATTCTCTGTATCCAATATATTTTACTGACAAGCTCTGGAATGGCCATTTGACAACACCCTGCCTGATGTTAATTAATGACGTGGTCTAGGATGCAGCACGCTTACCTCGTTACCTATTTACTGTCGATTTCGAAGACACTAAGAAGATAAAGAATTGTCTCTCAACTGTAGGTGATAGATCGCACCGTCATGTGCTTAACAACTGATTTAATACTCTAAGGCAGTATCTAGCTGGGCAAGTAGGTTCTTAATTGCCAACCGCCAAGCGATGATTTTTTAATCACAGAAACCATTGAAAAGATTAGTTCTTAACTGTCACACCCGTGAGAGCAGTGTGAAGGTTAGCCGGTCGTGGTCAGTCATGAGTGTGAACGTGAGAAAAGATTACGCAAGGAAAACAAATTCCTACCCTTTATACCAATGTGACGGTCAGGAAATTTTCTTCCTAATCGTCACACCAGTGTGACAGAGCAGTGTGAAGGTTAGTCGGTCACGTTCCAAGAATTATGTATATACATCACTTTCCACTATTAAATTGTGTAGAGAGAGCGAGCGCGCCGCGATAATGACGCGCTCTACATAAATTTAGCTTGAGCTCTACCTGTCTAAGACTATTATATTTCAAGAGGCTTAATTTGATTGAATTTGACAAAGATGTTGAATGAGTTATTTGATGCGTGGTATACTGCTATATACCAAGTATCATAATTATATATGATACAATGTCACATAATACACTGGCTTTTACACTTTAGCTGCCCTTGTGAAATTGTTAATAAGTGTTCTACAAAAGGAAAAATATGCTACAAAGCTACAATATAATTTTTCCATTTTGATACCAAAACCTACTCCAAAAACGACCGTTTGAGAGCCAAGACTCAACTACGAAGCTAAATTAGTTGCGATGGTCAAATCTTTATTTGCAACTTAGTAGTAAGTGCCACCTAGTGCCATCCGTGGTGCACAAAATGGAATATTCCTTCTTTCGAGTGTCTTTACAAAAAATAGTGAGTTATCATAATAATAATAATAATAAACGTTTATTTCAGCAAATAACCCATAATTTTACAATTTCGAATCTCAAAGTAACAGAAAAAATATTATATTTAAAATTATACATTAATTGTTCCGTAACACGCACCAGTGTGAACTCCGTGGATACAGTAACGTATCCACCACTTAACTGAGGCATAACTTGAACTTAACTTACTTTGCTCGAATAAGACTGTGAGTGAGACTTGTTTTCATTGTGACTTATACTTCACTTGAAATATTACAAAATTTGAGACTGGCTAAATGCATTATACGTAGAGCCAACATTTTGGTAATAAACTAATGACTTCATCAGACACGACGTTGTGTTAATTTAAAGAAGACAGAGGCGACGTAGACGTACTTGTCATTTCTCATGCAAATAGTCTCCTCAACTCCACCGCTACTTATATACCAGTTCACTATCTCCCCCTTTCCACTGCACCAGTGATTTAACTTGCTAATACTCTCAGACGCTACAAACGGAAAATTCGAGAAAGTCCACTCTGCTAAGTGTTTGTGGAACTTGTAAACCTAAAAAACAAAGCTTATCTTTTAAGAGAGTTATTTCGTAGAAATATTACCTATCTGAGCTACCATTTTCTTGCAGGTTTTTTCTTACTCAACATTGCATAAAATGCTACTTTGAATTAACTACAGAGCGGAAAGTAAAATAGTGTAGAGATTTGAGACGGCGGCCATCATTTATATTTTTGTCTTGTATAATTTATTTTGTTTTTAGGGGTCCTTACCTAAAAAGGAACCCTTATAGTCAGATGCGGTTCCAACTCTACTCCGGTTTTTTTTCTTTGTTTGGTTTAAACAAAAGCAAATTTTAACGCGCTAACGTAACTTGACAAATTAAAAAAAACTATACTAGAATCTAACTAGTAGACTAAATGCCATTATGTTTACTACTAAAAACAAGATGAAGTTACCACAGGATAAGCTAGAATGAGGAAATTTTGAAGTTACTACATACAATACAGATGTTGGCATCGCTCGCAGTGAAGACTTACATAAGTTTCCAACAAGTAATCTCATAAGATAGGCTCTCAATGCAAGTTATATTATACCAGGTGGATTAACCCCAAGCTCTTCTGTTAGATAGGTATATAAATAAGTCCTAGACTTACAAGAAAGGTCAGAATGGGCTTAATTAGGTCCGGAGGTAGGAATTTGCGGATCTTAATGAAACGTGGGGTATCATTTGGTCTGTGGACCCTTTTAGGAAAGAGAAGGTAAGTTCTAAGTTGTTAAGTTAGGTTAGGATTTTAACGTTTCTGCATTGGTAGGTTTTCTTTTCTTTTGTTCCAGTACGACTCGTGGGTTTTGCGCTAATTACCCAACTGCCCCAAAAACATTACCCACGAAGGAGGGTAATGTTTGTGTAGGTAGTGTATGTAATTAGTATGTTTGTGTATGTCTTTAGTACTTCTGGAAGCCTGAGCGACTTGACCGATTTTGATGAGTGCGGTGTCGTTGGTTCCCCTTTTTACGTCCGGAGTGATATAGGCTACAATTTTCTGTCGGGAGATATATATATATATATATATTTTATCTTCTTTTACTTTTTTCACAAATGTGCATAATACTTTAATGGATTTTTGTTATGATTCTCTAAAAATGTATTTCCAAGTGATTTTTTATTTTGTTCGAAGAGTGAACTCATTAATGTAGTTTATCTCATGCTTTTAAAAATATACCTACGCATTTTAAATTAGATGACATTTATGTTATTATTAAATTTATAGTAATAAGAGTCGTAAGTCATAAGAATAGTCTAATTCTTCTCGCCTGGTCGAAACAGAACTTAACCAACATGCTGGCCTCTTGTCTTGCCCAATGGGTGGTTGCCATTAACGTGGCACACATGACATGACATTATGAGGACAAACAGCATTTTGGAAACAGTTCCTATAGCGGTCTTCTAGACTTATACCTATAGTTTTATTATGTTGTACAGGTACATATCATAATCATCATCATTAGCCAGAAGACCCCACGATTGGCAGGCGGCATAGAAATCGCAGAACACTCACTGTTACTAAGAGGACGCTGCTGCCTATTTATATTTTAAGATGTTTTGCTATTTATACAATAAGATATTCCTGCATTTTGTTCAGTTTTAGTTTTTTATAGATGAGATATTGTCTCTACTTTTTCCGAAACTTAATTAAAACATCCATTATCAGACTGATATCACATTGATATCGGAACCATTAAAATTATTCCACCAAACACTGCATATTTCAGCAAATTCATAAATCTGTGTACTTTCAACCAAAACAAACCGACTAACAAGCCATTTCAACAAGTTTCCTGAAATGAATTCTAACATGGAACAACTTCTATTTATAATGATGATTTTTTTATGTTACAAGCACCACAAGTTTTCCTGGATAAAAAGTAGCTTATGTCCAGGACACAGAATATTTCTACACCTTCCTCCGAAACTGATTGGTGTGAGTGTGATAGTGTGACTGACGCATAACATTTTACAGGCTCAACCAATTTTACTCCGTAGAAAACACTTTAAAAGTTCCATGCCGTCCCATTTAAACTGTTACATTTACATACAAAATCTATGTATCTGTCTATCTATCTGTATATGTACCGATAAACTAATTTAAATACTGTGGCATTCAATACCAATAACATACCTAATTTAGCTTGCAAAAATTTTCATTAGCTCTTTAAATTTTAGCACATAGATTACGGTTTTAGTTTAATAGCTTTGGGTTGAACATTTTCAGTGACTCTTTCACTGGATTCCTGTATTCGTAAATGTATGCTCACAAAGCTTTTTCTTGCTATGTAATTAACCGATTACGCCGTCTAAGCTTCAAGACGTCCTAAAGAAACACACAAACATATTTATATACATGCACCCCAAAAACTTTACCCTCCTTTTTGGGACATCATCATAATCAGCCATAAGACGTCCACTGCTGAACATAGGCCTTAGAGCGCCACACCGACCGAAAACGGGCCATTTGCATCCACCGGCTGCCCGCAACTTACACAATATCGTCGGTCCGCCTAGTGGGAGGCCTACCTACGCTGCGTCTTCCGGTTCGTGGTCGTCACTCAAGAACCTTTCTTCCCTTTTTGGGTAATCGGGTAAAAAGACAAGTATTTAAAAGATTTGCTTTAAAAAAACATAAGGCATGTATTTAGGTTATAGAATCTGGTTTGATTACTCTTGTTTGACGATACGCTGTAAGATCAATACTATTTCTATTCTATTACATATCTTTCTTTCAATTTCCTAACCATTTCTAATATTAGCTAGTGCCTTTAAAACGATTTGCTGCAAACAAGCTGACCGTACGATTCCACATGTGATTGAAATAATCTAAAAGGAACCGAGGGCGTCCTCGGTGCGTCTCGGACGTCCTCACAAAGGATCTTCTGACCTTAGTAATTTTATTGTGAGGAAAGGTTTCATGCATTTATTTTATTTATCTTCACACTAAACACTTTCCTTGCTATAGCGCTAGACAGGCACAATTTTTATTGCAGTCGTGGCTTTAATAAGCTTATGTGTTGGAAGTTGAAATAATCATATACAATACCGCACTCGTGTGTAATTACATTTTACTATGCTGTGTATATTTTATGTATTATTTTATATAGTACCCCACTACTTACTTACTTTGGGAATTTAAATAAATTTCTAACGTCTCCACCAGTTCCAGTAGTTTACCCACTAAACTGGTTTGAATGAGCACAGACACAACAAAAAAAAAGTATAAAGTAATCTAACACCGATTTATTTACAGCACAGTAGCAGCATTATTTTACAATCATTACATTCGTAGCTGTTGTACAAATATATTATGCCATTGATTGATAAAGGATATTTTATATCCGGATTAGTGACCGAAGCGATATACATAATAGAGTTTACATCAACAAGCCGGCGTCCGATATTCATGGAATGTTGCAGGCAAGTAGTTCATTCAAATACAGATAGATATAGATAGTACAGTTATAGATATAGTATAGTTAATAATAATAATAATAATACATATCTGGGACATTATTGCACACACGATCATCTGACCCCAAACTAAGCAAAGCTTGTAATATGGCTGTCAGAGACTGATATACGTACATAGATATTTTTTAAATACATACTTATATAGATATTAACACCCAGACATAGAACAAACACAAATATTCATCACATAAATGTTTGTCCTAGATGGGAATCGAACCCACGCCCCCAAGCACAGAACGTAGGATCACTACCAACTGAGCCACCGGGGCAGTCAACTTTGACGACTTTGAGTTCTAATTAGCCAAATCAGTCTAAAAGCTGTGAAGCCTTTAGACTGATTTGCCAGCAGACCAGCCTTTTAACACCCCAATGCTGGAGTTCGGCCTACTCTCGAATGGTGATTGGGCCATATGCACCTCGCTAGTCCAGTTTGGATTGGCTGATTCACATACGCCATTGAATTTGTTCTTCGGAAATATGCAGGTTTATTCACGGTTTTTTCATCGAAAAGCTAGTGGTATATCTGTACGTTAGTTCTACTCAGATAACATGACTTGACTTTGAACTGTAAAAATATAGGAGTCGTGGAATTACAGTTCGAGTCAAACTATGAGTAACAATATAAGATAGAAACAAAATATCGCAGGGTGCAGGAAACATTGAAAATGAAATTTGTTAAACTATTTTGTAAACTTAGTTTTGACAGCTCTACAATATAATTACCATCCTTATTGAAATGAAAAGAAATGCAGAATATTTTAATACTTTCAGATTCGTTTAGGCAAGTGATTGGTTAAACAGAATCGACACTGACTACATTTGCTGCATTACGTTGTGTTCTGTGTTCTGGGTCGCAAAGAATCGCTCATTTGCATTCAATGTAGACGAGCGATCGATGCTCCCTCTTCTGACGGACGACAGCGGATAAATTACGGTATTGCGTACGTCACATGACCGATTACGGATTTTTACCGGTTCCCTGGGATGTCCGGAAACAGTCACGGTTCGGATTTTTAGGGATGCGATGATAGATCAGGATTTTTTGTCGATTAGGCCGATGGTGACAGGATATGAAATTTATCTGGGAGAATATGACTTCAATTGAGAGTGTTGATATGTTGATTTTAGTCCGGTATTACGATCCTTAATCTTAATTGACTTGTTTCATTGGCGGCTGGGCAGATATTTAAATATTTTGTCCTCAGTTTGGGTGTATGTTCTTTGTCCATGTCTTTGTGTGTAGTCTGCGGCACCCCCGACACAGGAAAATCGAGCGAGGAAGATGTTTTTTTTTATAACTTGCCATATTATAGTAATTATGGTGCCACATCAATATTACAATCTAGCCTTGTGACTAATAAGTAATTTAACTTTAACTTAATCTGCTAAGTGGAGTATAATCTAAGAACGTGTCTACTAGCACTTTTGCCACTTTTGCCACTTTTGCAAAAGCTTTGTTCTCGCGTTCTGTTAGCACAAGAAGAAGTGTCAATATATTGTAAAGCGTTATTAAAAAGACGCAGAAAAACGTTAAAAAGTACATTAATTTAATTATAATTTTCGAAAAGTCCACCATGTCCTAGTCATATTTATCAGAGTAGTCAACTGAAGCTGAAAATAGCAGTCTACTGCTAATGGACAAGTATTTTTTGACAGTGAATTTTTTAAGATTCTTCTACCTGGTCAAAGCATCTCGTAACCAAAATGATGACCTCTGCCTTGCTGAAAGGATCGCAATGGCAATATTTAGCGCGGTTATTCGGGCATTTTGGGTATGTGGCATAATATCTGTTGGTAGCGGTTATTAAATAAGTGTTACTTTTAATTTGTTTTCTATTTCTTTGTACGTATAAAACTTACTTCACACTAATATTATAAATGCGAAAGTTTGTGTGTAAGTATGTAAGGGTGTTTGTTCCCGTTCAACTCAGTAACGGCTGAACAGATTTAAATTAAATTTCATATTAAGTAAGTTATATATTTTCTGTAAGTAAGTAAGTATAAGTAAGTTATGTATAAGTTTCATATTCCCTGGCAATATTCCCAGATTTTTTTACGGTTCGGAATATCGTCCGCCATTCCTTATGAGCCCTCATTTGATTTACATATGGCAATATTTTCGCGAGAAAAATTGCTATCCGATATGTTGATTCTGTTGGTACGATTTGTCATATTTTAGTTACCCTCTAGAGTATTACCTTTTTCAAATTGATTGTATAATATATAGAAGCTATTTTGGACCCCGATTGAAATATTGCAATATTTTCATTTAGTTTTATAATACTAATCATTTCATCTAAATTAGACTAAATGGGAAATGATAGATACATAGATAAAATCTTCATTGTTTACACAAAATTTTACATGCATTTAAAAAGAGTGTTAAAAAGTAGTGTATCAACTGGCAGCCTTATCACTGAAAGCGATCTCTTTCAAGCAACCTTTTGATGGAGAGGATTCTTAGAAGAGGTAGAAGACGGGGTGTGCAATGATTGAGATTGTGTGATACTTCTACTCCAACTAGCAGCGCCCCGCGGTTTGAGCCGCTATTGTACAGAATCCAAATATTTTTCCAGAAAAAAAAACAAATTTCAATCAAATCCGTTCATTTGTTGCAGAGTTGAACGAGAACAAATCAGTACACTTACATACATACCTACTTATATACTTAAATACTTTCATACTTACACACTTACCTACAAACTGCTATGCAGTTTGGCAGAATTAGAAAAATGCTATAAAATACACACAAACTTTCGCATTTATATATTATTATTTAGCGTCTTCTTCTTAATATCACTAGCATGCTGGGCATATTGGCTGGCTTATTGGTCTTGAACATATAAATAAAAATAAAAAAAACCGCTACTATTATTATCTATTACTATTACTATTATCACTATTATGGCCGCATAATTATTAGGATTCCGTAACGAAAAGATGGCAACGAGACCGTATTACTAAGCTTACGTCGCTGTCCGTCTGTCCGTCCGTCAGTCAGTCCTCCTACCTCCTATGTACCCGAATAAGGCTGTATCTTTTGAACCGTAATAAGTAGACGCTTGAAATTTTCACAGAGTATATGTTATCACAGCGGAATTCCTAAAAAAATAATAGTAACAAAATTAAGGTTGGTCCTTGCAGGAATCTAGTTTTTATCGGCTTTTTTGTTTTGTTTTTCTCTATCGTTAAAATGGTAAGACATACAAGTGTCAAACTTGGTGTCATTGTAGTGATAAAGCTATAGTTTATAACAACAAATACTAAAAATCAATAAAGTGGGATTCGGATTATTGCGCTAAGTATCCCGAAATGAATGAAGGAAAACACTTTTGTGTTTGGTACTCTTGGTACGGAACACTTGGCGTGAGAATCTGACCTGCACTTGGCCAATTATTGTTTTTTAGTATTGTGTTGTATTTAGGGTAGTTAGCTAAATAGAGACTATATTTAGCTGGATAAAAATAGTGATTAATTTTCACACGACATTCTTTTAAAGCAATCAATTAAATGCGCTGGAGAATAGAATAAGCTTACTAACAATAAGGCAACTATTGATTTATTTTCATTTAATTTGCAAATGTATCTCACGGGTACAGTTGTAGCACAACTCTTGAATGGGAGCCATTGAAACGGTTTTGTTCTGTAAGCTAAATTGAATACAGAATGGCGAAACTTTCCGCGGAAAAGTATGATACCCCGAGAATTTATTGCCAGGGAAATACCCCGATACCTTTGTGGGAGAATTACACAAACAACAATGAAATTTGGGGTAAACGGCATAACTTACGTTGCAGAAATGTTAGGCCAACTTTAAGACTGCTCGAGTGAATTGTTTAACTGTGCTCGTAACGGTTGAGCTGTAGTCTTCACTTATGTTTATTAACCGACTTCCAAAAAAGGAGTAGGTTCTTAAGCCGACTGCTTTTTAAAAAAAAATGATTTATACTTCCAGATTGGTCCCATTTTTATCAAAATCCAGTCATGATAATGGGATCTATAAGGAATTGAAGCATATAGCGATTTTGGTATTTTCATCAACGTGTATTTGCATTCAGATAGTATCATTTGGTGAAGTGGAACTGATGAGCTGATAGCCATTGGAACTCTATATTAATAATTATTTCGCGGGTCACACACTAACCGCTTCATTTATAATAATTATCTTAAGACAACACATGAAAGTTTCATTACAAAATAACCACCCAAAGAAGTCGTATCTTGTGAAGAATCTTGCCAAAAAAAAAAGCGGTGGACGTCCTACGGCTGAATGAAAATGTAAGGCCATAACTCAAAACACGCCAATAATTTAGAAACAAATGGTGCGAAAACATTATACGGCAAATATTTCAAGTCCACGGCAACTTTACGAGCGTACAAATGCAGGACGCACATTACTCATAGTCATCCGAGCAAAAACTATAAACCGAAACGTATAATGGTCGTTAAACTCGATAGTTTCGGCAGCGTGGAACTGATGGCTGTACTAACAGAAACAGAATTCAAAAAGGAAATTAGGAATTCTAAAAGGACAATTAGAACATTATATATTATCCAATTAAAATTCCCTTGGGGAGCCATCCTAACTAATCCTAACTAATATTATAATTATATATTATTAGTTTTAAAGTATATATTTTACATTTATATAGTTTGTATTTATCGTATGTATTTTATGTAGGTAGTAGGCTTATGTATATATTTTCATGTTATTATTATTTTTATGTATCTACACCTCCGACAGTAGTTTATAAGTCATAATTCTGTCCATCCAAAGGTTGTCTGGAAGAAATCAATTTAGGCGATAAGGCCGCTCTTTTTTTTTTTTTTAAATATCATTGTTCATTTTTTAAGTTTGTCTGTTTGGGTGTATAATAAAGTTATATTGTATTGTATAATTCAGAGGAATATAGCCGCAGTCGTATCAGGACCAATAAACCTGAATGAATACGTTCGTCTCGAGAAAAAAACTTCGCTTGCGCGTTTCAGAACTCCCTACATTACAACTGTCAGTCCATACAAAACGTCAAAAAATGCACAAAAATTAATTGACGCCATCTAGCCAACTATGGGAAGTAGCTTTGTCTCTATTTCTGGATGTTTGTCGCGTTATCACGTCTGAACGGATCTTGGTAGCATTTGATAAGGAGTTACTTTATATCGCAAAGACGGATATAGGATATTTTTATGTCCACGCGAACGAAGTCGCGGGTAACAACTAGTGTTGTATAAAACAAATAAATAAATAAACGTTAAGGGCCGTTGTTCCGTCCATAGTGGTCCGCTCGTAGATTATCACACTATTGAAGATACACAATCACTGTCCAAACAAAATATGCGTTTGTGAGGAGTTTTTGGATTTATTATGACAAAAACCAAATCACCATCATCATCATCAGCCAAAAGACGTCCACTTGAACATAGGCCTCCCCCTTAGGGCGCCACACCGACCGACAACGGGCCACGTGCATCAAAACCAAATAGCAGCTATGATTATTGAAACTAACCCACGTATCTAAGTTATTATTATTAGTTATGTATCTAAGTACTTCATTACCTCATATAAGTGTAAGTTCACGGAGTAAAATCGAATCCGAGTTCTCACATTAAACGAAACTTTAACGATTTTTAATTTGCAATAAGTAATTATACAAAAACATCGCCATCTAAGAAACTTTTAAGCAACTAATTTTAAACTTAAGTTAAAAGTCGACATCTTGAAATCACACGATAAAACTTTATACACAAAACAAACGGTTCCAAAACTGTTTTTAAGAGTTTCAAAATTGATTTCAGCAAAGTGAAATATAAAAATTAATATTTTCTTAACAAAATTATTAATTTCAGCTTCGTTTTCACTATTGTTTCAATATAAGAGAATAGAGAATACAATTCGTTAGTCCTTAATTAAGTTACGCTCACCCTTTGCTTCTCTTTAATCAAGCAGATTGTTTTTGGTCCAACGAACTCGAGTTTTTATTCAGCGAACAAGGGCTCTGAAAATAGAGGTACATGGTTTCACGCTTTGTAATTTTTAGCTGTTAGACTTACAATGGAGCTAATAAATGTAAAATGTCATTCTAAATGCTTAGAAAGCTGTGACCAATTGCAGCAGATTTGTAAACAGTTTTTATTCATTAGTTGTAACTGTCGCTAATGGCGCTTAGAATGCGGATAACTGTTACTGTTTGTTTTCCTCAGACTTGATACTCTGGCTTTGTATCGTCTTTATTTCAGAAAAATCAAATGTTAGGAATGCTCGGGTCACCGGATTTAATAAAACAAACCTATGCGTATTTTAGAGGCATCCAAATAAATTGGATAGGCATGCATTGGACCGGTCCATCGGTTTATTGAACTGTGATTTAACGCCAGCGACCGCTGTACGTTAAAATTAATGAGAATCGCAATAATGGGAGTAGTCATTGTTTTATGTTTAATTAGCAATGTAAGCTTAAAGCTACACTATTAAGCGGGCTACAATGCTGATTTAAAAAGGTGAGGTCATTATTATGCAGAGCTCTAAGAAACTTGGAAGTTTGATTTATCCCCAAGATGTTCGATCTGTGAATACCCAGAACTATAATTTGGGGTATTGCTACGTTTTAATTGCTACCAACAAGTTCGATCTGTCCGCAGAAGCATAATTTGGGGACAGATAGGTATTTTTAAATTTGAATTGTCCCTAAGAAGTTCGGTCTGTCCCAGAAGTTTAATTTGGGGTCGAATAGGTTTTTTCCGAATATTTTGTTGAACGCGTTCATTTATTAAAAAACTCATAATCGAGCGCAATAAAGCTAAAAGAACAAAATAATATTTTAGATGAACAACTGAGCCGGAGCTGGAAATGAAATCGCTACCTTCACGTAGATATATATAGCAGCCCAAGAGCAGGGAACAAATTATTAGTGCAGTAAAGAGAGCATATTTTTTTTTACATTACAGACAGTATCTCAAGTTCCTTGTTTGGTATGAAATCAGAAATCGGAAATATTTATTGACCATAATAAATAAAATAAAATAAGTCACGTAAGGCAAGTCACTATTATAAAAAATACTTAAGTTTAGAATTAAATATGCAAACTAAGTTATTAATGAATTGAATAATTCAATAATATCATGGTAGGTAGGTACTTACTCCGTTTGTTGTTTGTACAAAAATGACTCTATAAAAAGTCCATTGACATAATTCACTTTATGTATAGAACGGATTGACTTCAAAAAAATGGTTGAGCCTTTTGAAATTTGCTATGATTCATTTCGGTTATACAGGGTTATAAGTATGCTAAGCCGAAAGGGGTTCGTGGTATTCATGATTGTGAACAATGTTTAGTATGGGACCAACACTGAAATTGACAAAATAAAACAGTTGTTCCATGTTAACACGCCCGTGTTCGAACCCGCTATCTCACGAATATGAAGCGAGCGTGCTACCACTGAGCTGCCACGATTTATCTTAAACGCAAATCTAATTTGAATAAAAAACTGCAGGTAATATTGTTTTCACTTAGTAAGCAGTTGTTTATTTTATCGTTCACATTATCTATTTAAGCCGTTACACCCAGATTAAAGGACTATTCTCATTAAATTAATTATTTTAAGACATTAAGCTTCTTTGAAGCTATTCATTAGTGTTTGTACTCGCAATCCGTAAGTTAATAGGATCGTTTCAAAATGAAGATAAAAAATAGGTATTTAATGAGTAGCCGTGAATGGAATTTACAATTACGGAGTGCTTTTTTAGACTTTTGTGGTGGTTTACTACATTACTAATTAGTACTCACTGGATGTTTACCACGATTTTTATTTTTGTTGAGTTGTTGTTGTTGAGTACTAATAGTAATACGGAGTGCTTATTACGCAGTACGCACATCGAAATGATTTCTGAAAATATTCGTTTAAAATCTTCAAGAAGTCAATAAATGTATATTAAGGAAATTTATAACAGACCAAAATTAAATTTAAATTGTTTCTTTTCCAAAAGGTTGCTTATTTCCTTTTGGAAAATAAAGAAAACAAATAAATCTTAAGTGGTGTAGTACTATTCCCCAAACAGGGTGCAATTAAGTACCCGTATCTTGGGGATTAGGCCTTCCCGCAGTTCCCGCCAAAGGGGCGATGTTAAACTCTTGTTATACCGCTTGGTGGAGCTAGTCGAAATGTAGACCTGTCCTTTAGTTATTATGGCATGAGTTCCAGCAATTTTCCGTTAGATGGCGTTAGAGAAAATGGAGGTCTGTCCTATTTAAAAAATCACCAAATTGAACAATTTTTAAATACATTTATTGCAGTTAGATATTCGTCAAGTCAACTACACTGACAACCTGTAAACCTAAAAAATAACCCCAAAGCTGTATTTAGTTAGTCAAATCTATTTCGTGTCACGTTATACTTTTTAATAACAACAACTTTTACGAATCAGTCAGTTTACAAAAAAAGTAAAAACAGTCATATTACTGTTATTATACTTATTACGTTAATATACTTATTACGTTATTACGCTGTAAAGATCGGCAAATTAGGCTAGACAATTTTCATAAACAAAATAAATTATAAAGCTACATACTTAAATGTACATCGTTTCAAGTATTGCCATCCTTTTCTTACATATTGGAATAAAAAAACATATTATAATTTTGTGTTAAAATACCTAAGGTTCGAAAACAAGCACGAGAGAACCGATTTTATTATCTGACTAGAGGGGAAATGGCTTTTCTTGAATAATAACCAGTATGTAGGCTAGGCTGGCGTAACTGGCAGGCTCGGACCTAACTGGCGCTTCGCCAGTTCAGCCAGAGATTACGTCGCCTGGTAGTTACTTACAGTTATGCGTCTTAATCGATATTCTATGAAATTGGACTGCGGTGTTACTCGGAGATGGAGTTTGGATTACAGTTGCACAAACATTTTAGTCACCGTTGGCTCGAACATTCAAAATCTGAATTAACAATCTGCGTGTCGACGTTTTACCCGTTTTACAACTGCATTTTTCCGGGATGAATAGTGCTAGCATATGTGTGATTGTATAAGCTACCTTTTCACCAGGCGGAGAAACTTGGAAACCTTCGAAAATGAATCTTATAACCAATCAAATCTGTCATGCAATTCGAATATTATTTTTCCGCGCCATCTGTTATTTTTTTTCCAAAAACTCTTCGTATTAAATGTTAATGACATTTCATAGTTTTGGCGGGAACGTGAAGAAGTCATGTCGCGTATTATTTTCCAAAACTTGTATTATTTCGAGTGCTAATTGAACGAGCGAGCAAAACGAGCGAAGTCGATGCTACATCTGGAAAAAATTGCTTTCATTTGATCGTATGGATGTTGAACTAATCTTGACGAAACTTGGTATAGGTACAGTTTCTAAAAGATTATTTATGGTCGTCGGCGATTTTAAATATTAAAAAAAAAAAACTTATCCTCTCGAACGAAGTCGCGGGTAACAACTAGTTTATTATGAACTAGCTGCGCCCCGCGGTTTCACCCGCTATACTATAGAAATATTTTTTGATTAATTATATATATATATATATATATATATATATAATAGTTCATTTACTTGAGTATGTATTCGTGTATAATTTTTTATATATTTTATAACGCAATTAGTTTAGCAAGTAATCGCTGTTATAACCATGTTGTGTGCTCACGGTTTGTATATAATGTATCATCGGTGATCTGTTGTGTGTACCTAATAAATAAATAAAATAAAGAAACAGAATATTTTTCTGGGATAAAAAGTATAAGCCTATGTGTTAATCCAGGATAAGCTACCTCTATACCAAATTTCATTCAAATCCGATCAGCCGTTACAGAGTTGAACGGGAACGAACACACTTGCATACTTACACACCAACAAACCTTCGCATTAAATATAATATTAGTGTGATAATATTAGTGGCATAGTCCTAGTTACACAAATAGGTACTTAGTTGAACCAGCTCAATGTTAGTGGCGTAATAATTGCAATTAATTTTAGGGTACAGTTATGATTAGGATACAGCAGTCTGTAACAGACCCGGGGTGAAATTAGTCGAGTAAATTAGCCGTTTGTTTTAATAGTTACAGCTTGCAGCGTAACAACTTGTATTGTGGTTTTAAACGGACCTCAACAGTTTGGAAATTTCAAACGTAAATTAAAATTATAAGACACTAGTTGCGACTGCGGTTTCACCTGCGTGGGAAATTCCCGAGGAATCTTAATTTTTTCTGGGATATATGAAGTAAGTTTGTCTCTCTGTCTGGATGTTTGTCGCGTTATCATGGCTAAACAGCTGAACGGATCTCGATAAAATTTTATACAGAGTTACTGTATCAAAGATGGACATAAGATACTTTTTATGTCCACGCGAACGAAGTCGTGGGAAGAAACAAGTAATTTATAAATGCAGTAAATTTATAACTGCGGTGAAATTGTCTTTCTAGTGTCTAGGAACATTGTAATAATGTTAAAAAATAAAATAAAGAATTGAATCGACCTTAAACTCCAAAAATACAGTTTAAAAAAATATTTTTTTCAAATAGTTCAGTTTTTTTGTGTTGTTTTATTATAACAATTTATCATTATTTTTTTATGGGCAGGCCACATCTCTCGAGGAACCGATAACCGGTGGGAAAGAAAGGTTTTTGAGCGGCGGCCACGCACCGGAAGACGCAGCGTAGGCAGGCCTCCAACTAGATGGACCGACGACATTGTGAAAGTCGTAGGCAACCGGTGAATGCAAGTGGCACGTTGTCAGTCGGTGAGGCCTATGTTCAGCAGTGAACGTCTTCTGGTGATGATGATGATCAATTTTTTATATAGTTTTTAATTATTTCGCGATCAATGCACACACAGCTTGCAATTATAAAACAAGCAATAAGTGGCATAAGTGTAGGTACTTGACAAGCTGGTGTGCTCCTCACTTCTACCAGCTGGCCGCAAAGAGCGAACAAAATCCCAAACCCCATCAAATATAGAGAAGCAAACAAACCGGAACAATAAAACTAAACAAGCGTCGGAGTGGGTGCGAACAATCGTCCGGACTCTTTTTAAATACTTAATCGGCGAGGCGGCCCTTAACGAACGGTTAATATGGTACGTAACCGGTTGTTAAGTCGTTACAAGATATTCTGCCGGCTGTCAGGTAATAAGCTTAGCTTTTTAGAGTTACAGGCTAGGCGATTGACCACAACTCGAAGATAGTGATCACACCTAGCCTGGATTGGGAAATGGCTCATAAGTGAGGCTGCCGGGACACAAAGTAGCTCCTTGGCGACTTATTTTCAAATTTATCATCATCATCAATAGCCTCCACTGCTGAACAAAGGCCTCCCCCTTATACGGCCACACTGAACGACAATTTAAATTTTAATTCATTAGTTATACAATTATAAAGTAAATTATTAGTGAATATATTATTAATAAACAAAATTAATAATATAATTAATAAACAAAATTAATAATATAATTAATAAACAAAATTAATAATATAATTAATAAACAAAATTAATAATATAATTAATAAACAAAATTAATAATATTAATTTATTACAATTTAAACACGGGTCCATCAGATCCACCAGGCAAGCCTTGTGATTTTCATCCACCAGGCACCCCAAGGGTTAAGCTAAATTTAAATTATTTAAAAAAAAAACCTAACTAGGTGATTATTTTACTGATTTAGTTTTAAATATTTAATTTATTTTAGATATTTAATTTTTGAATTTTATTTATTTTTGACTAATTTTATGTGATATTACTACAAATAAATAATTTTATTTTTGTTCATAGATTTGTTCATAAGTGGTTAGCATATGTATATTGCAAGGAAGCATGCGACTGTTTTTTCGCCAATTAACCATCTATTTCAGAGCAGAGCAAAACCTCCACAAATATTTCAGACGTCCATAAAATCCATTCTATAAAATACATTTTCACAATTTTCAGTCAAGCTTCCAAACTGTTTTCCATTGTCAATTGAAATAAGTTTAAAACAAGACTTTGCTAAAGAACTTACAATTTTTGTATAACTTTTTCAATCTTTTTCTACTTGAAACCTATGCTTCGTCGTAGATTTATCGTTTCTTTTACGTGCAGCGATGCGTAATTTAATATTGAAAGCAGAGCAATAACTTTGCAATCGTTTGCAATCTTACGTAACACGAACTAACATCATTCTCCGGGCTGCTTTTCAATTCCATGTGAAGCAATGTGGTAAGGGGAGAAGAAATTGAAGTGAGCGAGTGGTAGAGGATAAAATAAACTAAATTAAACAGTATAATCATCATAATTCAAGCGCCTGAAAAAAAAACTTAGCAAAGATATCTATATCAATATTATAAAGAGGAAAGATTTGTTTGCATTGAATAGGCTCCGAAACTATTGAACCGATTTGAAAAATTCTTTCGCTGTTGGGTAGCTTTTTAGCTTTCTTAATATTTTCATTTTTTTGTAACTTGACACAAATAGAAGGGTTTTTGTGTATAATAATTTTTATTTTTTTGTTAAATACCCGTGCGAAGCCGGGGCCGGCTGCTAGTTATTAATATATCGAGTCTTAACTTTCAAGACCAAGACAGACGGAGGAAAAAAACAATAACCACCGGCTTTATCGGAGGCCTTCAGACAACCTTTGAAAGATCAGCTACGAGCAGCTTAGGTAATCTTCGATCCAACTATTTCATGAACTTGCAGTCATGACCACAAGTGGTCTTGGTATGGAGCTCGGCTTACAAACACACGCCTGAGTGTTTTCACTCAAAAATGAAAAATTACTGAAAACGTGAAATTACTGTTTTTTTTTTAAATAATCGCATCATCCGCTAACCTAACGAGTGGTTTCAACAATTCGATTTTGTCTTCTATCAAAAGAAAATCTGACAGATAAGCTTGTGTTTTATCTGTGACCAAACTATAACAAAATAATTTTGTGTATTATTTGTGGCAATACATCAAATAGCGATAAAATAGACAACATGGCAACTTTAGAGGAGTATAACCGGCTGAATATTGCTAAGCATCGATGACGACGATGGCAGTGACTACAAAACATTCGTCCGTTATTTTTTAACTAGATGCGCCCCGCGGTTTCACCCGCTATTCTACAGAAACTGAATATTTTCTAGGATGAAAAGTAGCCTACGTGGTAAAACATGGAATAAGCTACCCCCATTCCAAATTTCATTCAAATCCGTTCAGCCGTTACAGATTTGAACGGGAACAAACACACTTACATACTTACAGACTTAACTTATAACATTAGTGTGACGTATAATATTAGTGTGATTGACGTTCCTTTTGACGTTGTGAAAGTTGCTGTTGCTGCGTTAAATGGAATATGTGCAAAGTTTTGTAAAAAAAATGCTAACCCAGATTTCGAATAATTCAAAGATAAGCAAAATTAGGATCACTTGTATATGATTTAAGAATTAATTATTTTCGAATGCGTGTAGAAATTCATTTCGAAGGATTTAAGGTTTAAATTGACACGTTTGTTGTTCCATTTAGAAATCTAGAACAACAAACTAGGATTACCTAGTCTGTCATTCTAGATTTCTAGAAGAAACCACTATTACGCTATTTTGAAGGGCTTCAGGCTGACATTACTATGAGCCTGTTAGTAATGGCCTCTTATATATGTATACCACTACGCCCCGCAGTTTCCCCCGCGTGGAAATCTCTCATCCGTATTCCGTATTCCATATTTCGGAATTGAAGGTGCTACTTGTTACTCTCCGACCTTTGTAGTATACTCAAGCGGAAAATAATGTCGATCCGTTGCTGTATTGTTGCTTGAAGGAGGAACAAACAAACTAAGAAACATATTAGATTTACAATCCAGAAAATAAAACACTGGCTCATTTTCACAGACACTTGCGTCGATTCCACTTAAGCTCGCTAAACGAAACATACTGCTATTGCTGTCTTTTACTAATAAAGAAACAAGAAAAAGATAGCATGCATTTTAGCGCTGTCAAACGAGTTTACCGATAAGAAAAACTTACACTAGCGACACTTAAAACTTGTTTTTAGTCGGCAACTTGTATGGAGAACCAAGATCTGACTTTTTGACAGCACTGAAATGCATGCTATCTCTTTTTTGTGCTTCTATTAGTTCGGACCAATGACGAAAGGAAAAAGACGACCTGTTATAAGTCACTTCAGTTGCGGCACTTTGAATACATAATATGGCGTCAACTCCACCCCTTTCACTAGTGATTTTCTAACACTTCAAAAAGATACGGGACGTACGTTGGAATGTCAAACGGTTCGAGAGCAACTAATAACCACAGGTGTCTCTTTTTCTCTCGTAGATATTATATTCGCTGTCCCTTTTTTGTGACAAATGTACATATACTTTTAATTACGTATTGAAGGCTAAGTGTGGTTAGGGCCCGTCCATTATTTTTACTTTGGTCGAAGGTATGATATACAGAAGCTGCTAACGGTTGTTGCCTAGTTACCAATAACCCTCAGTTGAAAGATAATTACAGCGTTATCTACTACTCAAGTAATAACCTTAATTTCCGCCTACCTAATGCCTAAACTTACCAGACACGCAAACTTCATTCATCTACGTATCATTTCAATCCGATTCGCACCACGGCGCTAACGAAGTCTGGAGTAGTCTAGACGGGAGATGGTCTATACATTTCCACGCCACTGTTTCCGCTCCCCCCCTCATCCATGGAGATTGAGGTGAAACCGCACTAGAAGGCGTCGTGACAAAGATTAACTTCTACTCATCCTAACTAATATTATAAATGCCAAAGTAGCTCTGTCTCTCTGACTCTCTGTCTCTGTGTCTCTCTGTCTCTCTGTCTGTCTCTCTTTCTCTCTATATCTGTCTCTGTCTCTCTGACTCTCTGTCTCTATGTCTTTGTCTCTCTGTCTCTCTGCCTCTGTCTCTCTATCTCTATCTCTATGTCTCTCTGTATCTCTGTCTCTCTGCCTCTCTGTATATCTGTGTATCCGTCTCTCTGTCTCTCCGTTTCTCTGTGTATCTGTCTCTCTGTCTCTGTCTCTCTGTCTATCTGTTTATCTGTATCTCTGTCTGTCTGTCTCTCTGTCTCTCAGTCTGGGTGTTTTACGCGCTATCACGGCTAAAGGGTTGGACGAATTGATCCGATTTTTTGCATATACCTATATAGCTTAAGGATCGGAAACGGACATATGCTACTTTTTTTTTTTGTAGGTTCACGCGAACATAGTTGCAGGTAACAACTAGTAGATTCGCGCCATAACTATTTCATTCGCTTTGCAAGTTAATTTGACTCAGTATTTTCTTCAATCTTTGTCTTTTTAGTGAAATATTCCTTAGCTCGATATGATAGTATGTTTCGATCGTTTGACAATGAGTGAGTGAGTGACAATAAGAATGAATTCTTACGCGAGTTCTAAGAAGTAAAAAATATCAAAACGAACATTTATTCATAAATGATGTTAAATAATAATAAAATAAATTTGTTAGGTATGTTTTACAGTTATACCTCTCCGCTAGGAGTTCCAGTGTCATGGAACACCCAAAAAAAATCTCGCAAATGTGCAAGTGAGATACATATAGTAGACCAATATTATTAGCTCGGAAAACTTTGATCTACTGAGTACTACACCTGCTGAAATCTTCTGCTGTTGTTGGTCGATCGATCTCGCGGCAAAATCGCGGCCGCCCGTGCGCCATCTTGGGTATGAATCGTGTAAGCGGGACAGAGATAAGAATTCATAGCAAGCAATACTCTGCCATTTTCGCTTACAAATAAAGTTCAATGTGACATGTGACAATCATTTACACGTTCGGCTACTGTGGAAAACCGGTCTGCGCTTTTCTAGCAAATTAAAACTTCCGATCGGAATTATATTTTATTCGTTAGTTGTATAAAATTGTACAACTACTCCTACACCGCGCATTAGTGCGGCTTAGTGCTGTTTCACTTAGCTCTTTCACGGCGCAACGAATGCTTAATATTTTAACAGTTTCAATGCAGAACAATACTGACGCCATTTTAGAGAAAAAAAGAGTAAAAAATTCTGCATAAAACTCGAATGGAAATGACGGCAGCAGAGCGTCTTCTAAAAGAAAAATGTTTATTTTATGTGCTGAGAGAACGTGCGAACTTTTACGTGGAAATATGAGAAAATAATACGCGTTGAGTTGTGTTGTATAACCTAATTTACTGTTAGATTATTATGTATTATGTAATTTTGCGACGTCTACGTCTTGCGTACTATGAGTATAGGTAAGAAGTAAGAAGTATACATATACAAGAAGTGGGTTTAATTTGTTTGTGTAAGAATACATTTTTTCTCTTAAAATTTGGCTTTACACATTTATCTAGTATCCAGTTTTCTGATATTTCAAATGAAGTATAATAATTATCTTAGTCAAAAAAAGTCTCGGTCACAGTCAAGGTAATAAATGTAAGTTTCAGGCTGGGCCACATTTACCTCAAATCATTATAAACTAGCTAATGCCCGCGCCTTTGACTTTACTAAAAACACAAAAAAAAAAAAAAACGTCCAAATCGGTCCAGCCATTCTCAAGTGATGCTCGGTCATCCATGTGGCAATTGACTTTTACATACTCTTAAATAAATCGAGATCGAGATTTTCGGTTTTGCGAAATCTATTTAATATATAAAAGAACAAGCCGCAGAACGCAAACAATCAATCTAGGAATCAACGCAGAGACCAAACCGCTTACGCTAGAGACGTGAAATTTAAATTTTCTTCAAATGATCTAAGTTAACAATAAGAACGAATTTTGCGAAATTCCACTTCTTAATGGGTAAAATGGATCCACAAAATTAGTTTGGAAATAAAATACTTTTTCATGCTAAGACAATGAAACTCAGCTTATGTATTATGCATAGAAAATAAAGAAAATAATGTCTCAAGATTGTTCGAAAATCAACCCCTAATGAGGTGAAATGAGGAGATTCATTTACTGTAGCCTAGGTGAGCGAAGCCGTGTGGGAAAGTTAGTTACCAATAAATAATTTTGGCAGCGAAAAAACACTTAAGTTTTCTTCAAATTTTCTGTATGTAAAAATGTTTGTATGTTTGTATATATTTTGTTTCACGTAACGTACGGTTGGTCCAATCTTCATTAAGTTTTGTTGGCAAGTAGCTCATGAAAAAAAGAATGAGCAAAATCGGTCGAGTGGTTAAAAAGACACCACCAGAGTTCATGAGATCACACTGCGAGACAACTAGTATTATCACATCGTAAATTTATATAAATACTAGCTGTTATCTGCGACTTCGTTCGCGTGGACCTACAAAAAAAGAGGCCTATGTCCGTCTCCGACCCTTAAGCTATATCTATGTAAACATTCAGCTTGATCCGTTTTTTACCGTTTGCCGTTTAGCTATGATAACTTGTCAAACACTAAGACGGAAAGGCAGAGAGACAGATAGACATATAGACAGACTGAGAGACAGAGCTACATTCCAATTGATAATATTAGTTATGATTATGACGATTATTATTTTGCCATAACTTTTCATTTTTTACGTCGCTGCCCATTCTCTAACGTCACTACGAAACATTATTGGCTTCAAGAAACCCGCGCAAGTAATTAATCCATCCACACCAGTCAAAACAACAAAACAAGTAAACGTTTGCGAAGCTCTTTACAATCAAACAAAGTTCCCAACTCTGGTAATTACGCAGTGTGAACTGAAAGGTCTATTCCAAACAAGTGCAGACCTACCGCCAGAAACAAAACTTCTGGACATGTTCAGAACGTTTCAGCAGAATGTTAAAATGAGTAATTTGTATACAAAAATATATATATACGGCAATCGTATAACTTAATCGGCATTGTTGGTAGAAGTCAACAACGCATACTGCGTTGCTGGTTTTCAGGCCTAAAAATCCAATTCAATTAACTCATTCGAACCCTGGGTTAGAACACTTGGTAACTTCAAATACACAGTTTTCATTGGAACCTTTAAAACACCATAGCACCTTTTTGCTTTTTTTTTTGCCTTTTTTTTTTCTCTCCCCTTTGCCAAAATAGAAAATATCAATTACATTTCTTGAAACATTTGCAATTTTATTCTAAAGACAATGCCTTTTATTATAATTACCACTTAGTAATTTTGTTATCATCAAAAATATTTAAATTGGCCAATTGCCCAAGATAACACGATAGCTTGTAACGGAAAAGGAGCTCTTAGTGTTTGAGGCCCCACTAGGATACCCTGTGTAGGATGGAGATGTACACATAAAGATAACTAACACCCAGACCATCGGACGCAGAACAGATATATCAATTTATAATTCAAACATCTACTCGGTCGGGAATCGAACTCGGGATCTTCGGCTCATAACGATAATCTGCTACAACCAAACCAAGCAATGGTGTGATGTGTATTTACTGAGTCCATGTACTAAAATATCTAAAATAGTAATGCATCTCGACTCTACATTTCCTTATTTTGCATCGCTCTGGAATGGGAGCAGTCTCTACATTTCGTTTTTCCTTACTCTAGCTAGAGTGAAATATTTGTGGCGCATTACTCAGCCGTCGACATAGAGCGTTTGTTTCTGGAACATTTCCTTCTGTAGAGAAACTGGATGTTTTGATAGAGTACTTTTTGAACTGTTGATTACTTTTTAAGAGACTTTTTTCATGGAATCAGAACTTAAAGTCTTTATAAGAAGGTGAACTATAAAAGTTAATTAAATTTCAAGTCCTACTTTACACACAAAAGAGAGAGTTTAATTAAAATTTAGCGTCTATATTGCGGTTGTGTAAAATTTCAATTTTGATAAATAATTATTATCATGAGTAATATGAGACAAAATATTACACTAACACAAAACAGTTAAACTATTACAATGAAAAATAGTATGTATTAAAAATAAGAAAAATGAAAAAGAAAAAAAAATACATTTTTCCATTTTTTTTTAAATCTGTTATTGGTACTGTAAGCTGATCAAAATTAATTAAAACTTCAATCTACCGTTAGTTACTAAGGAGCTCCATTTTCCACCTTCCGTATTCATCATTAGGCCAACTCGCTGTCATAATATTGTATTGTCATTTCGAACTTGACAGGCAAGCAACATTTCAACTCGATTGAACAAGGGAAGGTCTAAAATTGAGTTGCAAGATTTGACCTTAAATCGATACAAGCAATGCAAGTTGATTAAAAGCTTTTAAAATAAACAATATTAAAATATCAGCTATAACAACTGCAACACGAGTCGTATTCGACTCGAAATTGCCAGAGAAGACTAAATATTTTTACGAAAAGTATTTTTTGACATGTATTTATGACTCAAAATCCTACAGCAAACATAATGAAAAAATCCGTACTTTAATCTCATTTCCCCAGTTTGACGTATTCATCCACTTTGTCATCTCCCCCGGTTTCTTCGAGTGGATCCGCAGACGTGTAGGATTAGTCGAGGTAGGATCCTCTCGATCCAAACTAAGCCTCTCTCGTACCTATTCGGAATTCTATTTAAATGTACATAAATTATGGTCGATGCAAGGAGGGGAATGTTATTGAATGTGTCGATGGCGCGCTGGGAGCCTGGCATTCAAGTAGTCAATGAAATTGTTGAAGCAGATGTAAGAAAAATATTGGCTTTGAATAAAACCGTTTCCAACTTTTCATACAAAAAGTGCGTGTGGTACAAGAGAAGGAGTGTGACGGATAGAGAAGGTGTGAGTGGGGTTGAAAGCATAAGGGGGGTAGAGGAGTGAGAAGGTAGGTAGAAGGTAGGTAGGTGAGGGTAGGTAGGTTGGGGGGGTGAGAAGGTATGGGAGAGAAAAGGGAAGAGATAGAAGAAGAGAGATATTAGCGAGAAAGAGGCTAGCCCTTATCGAGTTTATTTTTCTTATATTTACTACTAGGACAGTAAAACTTAGAAACAAGAATACTGTGAAGTTAAAAATGTTTAATTTATTTTAGAATAACTAATTTTGAAAACTAAATGCAAGAAGAAATTAAAGATGTATCCTGTAAGTATCTACAAAAACTATGAAAGAATTCCCAAGTTTTTAGCAATCCATTTCACCTCCAACTTTCCCTTTCAGATGTTAAATTAAAGTCTTTTAATATCAAAACCAAATAAAACATTTCTAAAGCCTTTCTTGAAATCTAATTCCAACCTCCTAACTGTAAGATTAATTCTGCGCCTGGCCTACTTTCCTGTAATGCGGCATCTAGATACTAACATAGGATTACCTGATCTACGTAATTTATGTACATTTTTGGAGGAAAAATGCGATATCATTTGGAATCTTCTTAGCGACGCTCATGATCTGAGACTGAAATCAGCTTTTTGAATTCTTATATTCTTTTCTTGGTTGCCAAAATATAAACTTCTCAAGCTTGAATGTTATCCCCATTAAGCACTTTTATCACGTGGCTTACCAATTCAGAAGTCATTTCCTCGAAGAAAAGTAACACCAAAAATTCTAGCTTATTTATCAAACTTCAATTTCACCTTTACGATTTCGATAAAAGAGGCAAATAATAAAATTCCAATCTATCCAGATGCCTACTGACGCCTAAGTGCTTACTGAACCAGAAAAGTTTGCAAAAACTCATGACGTTAAAAAGAGATTAGTTCCAGCGCTCCTAATAGCGAAGATTAATCTTACCTGAGGACCTATTCTCGCACGCTCGGAATTATTCTCGGACACAGTCACTCCCGTTACAAATGTCATGTGTGTAAAAACGACAGAGACACTCTCGAGCGCACCAGAATAACTGGCCTAGTTCCAGTTTAAATGTGGATCTGAGATATGGCGTTCACTTCTACGGAGGTAAAATTATGGCCGTAGTTGAGATAAAATTAAACATCCGTTTGTCGTTTTATCAAACGAGGCCACTTGAATGTGCTTTCTGTTCTTATCATCACGGTAAAATATAGGCATGTTCCTATTCAATCAAAATTAAACTTTACAAACAGAAGTTAAGTGTTTTTTAAATATTTTGGGTGGGCTCGCGCTGGCTTGATGTACGACGGATGACAAGGATGGATTGATAATCTAGAATATTATTGCAAGTGAGACAGCGATGTTTGGAACAAAGCGTGTCGCTGGTTTCAGATTTGGCGTAATAGCAATGAAACTGAGTCACTGATCTTCCTGTTTAAAATACATAGGCTCTATTAGGAGTGGAACAGTTGTGCCAGCGACCCAAGGCCGTGCTCCGTTACTTTAAGGAGCTGGGCTGGTTTGGGTAGGCTGGCAGCGGGGTAAATGCACAAAACACCCTTAGCAGGACGTCAGTGCAGGTCTTATCGCCCCAGATAGAATTAGAATTAGACATAGGCTCTATACGTTGTTTTTATTCCAAATTTGTTTGCGTTTGACCACATCCTGTCTGATGTTAAGTAATGATGCGGTGTATACTTGTATAGTCCGGCTGTAAGTTTTCTTTTCAATGTAAAATAAATAAATAAAAGTTTTATTCTCTGTCACTGAAACTTCCGTTTCGTTGGGTCAAAAACCAGAAAGCAATACCTACATATAAAAGTACACTATGAGTAAGGTTTTGATTGGGAACTATCGCTTAAAGTAATATCTTCCAGTTCACCAAGGAACCCATGAGTTACGTGGTCTTCAGAAATAAAGAAAGACAGAATATATATTTGTTTTGCAACAAAAGTAACATTAACAATATTGAAGGGTAGGCAGGTGAGCAATATCATATAACTATAGCTAATCAATATTATTTATCACAAAAATGGCCTCAACTCAGCATAATGCTGTTTAGCAAACAGCGCTGATATTATCTTATCTCACCTCATCTCATCTCATCTCATCTATACTCATCTTTTCTTATCTTATAGGTAATTCATAAGAGGGAACAAATGTGGATGTACCTCACAACCAAATAAAGCATCCGAGTCTTGTTTGAAGAGCAGCCCACAATCTAGAATTAAACGTCAATACGACCACAGAATACAAAGGAACAGAAGACACCTTCGTAAATACACCCTAGGTCGCTATGTGCATAGTAATAATATACAGGTTTATTGCCAATAGCCATCTATATTGTATTTTAATGTTATTGGTAACTAGCTAAAAACCTCTCGCAAGTGGCCTCTTTGGTTCCTTAACTTTTAAAAACTCGTTTTGTTTTCTATCATACGAAAACAAAAATATGAAAATTAATAAATAATTTAAATAAATAAAAAATAATATATAAAATATAAATAAATTAATTAACAAAACAATAATTATTTATTATTAAATTAAATTAATTCATTAATAATTTAATAAATTTAATTATAATTTTTTTCTTAATGCAAATAATTTTAAATGATCCTATGAAGCCCCAGGCGAAGCTTAGGATTTGACTCTTGTGCCCACAAAATATAAAACTATTTTTTTAAAAAGCACAAAAATAATATTGTATTAAGTTTTGTAAAACGTTGTTTTACATAAAGTAACACGTAAGGAAGCCAGCGGGATATTGTTAGTTAATTACCAATAACTCATTATAATTATTACTCTTGACATAAAAGAAAATATCTACTAAAGGAATTCTTTAGGTCCTGAAACTTCTACACTTTGAACAATCCCGTTCAAAGTGTAGAGTTCCAGAGTAAGCTCACTTCTACAACTTTCGACTGCTTTGGCACTTGTTCTTTCTTTGTCATTGTGATTTCTATTTTCATTCCCAGGTGCCGAGTAATCTTTATTTTTATTTTTCTGTACAAGTCTCAAGGAATCTGCTGTTATTGGTACACACACATACAGCTCACTAGTTCACGATCCTACACTACACGATAAGAATGCTGCTATAATTGTTATTATATTATATTATTGTTATATCTTGACATACTCTTGAAATATTTCGCTAAAAATCGAAACTCGCTTTTAACATTGAGTACTGATTGTTTCTGTCAAATGTTATCAAAATCGGCTGATAAATGGAGCCATCAAAAATCACCGACGACAAAAAAAAAACAATGACATGTAGAACCTGTATACCATGTTTTCCTAAGTTGGTTAAAAAATACGGATAATTAATTAGATATATATAATAATATAAAATAACAGCGACTTAGTACACGTGGAGATAAAAAAAAAAAACTATGTTCGTCTCCGACCCTTAAGCTATGTCTATGAAAAAATTCAGCTTGATCCGTTCAGCTATTTAACCGTGATAACGCGAAAAACATCTAGACAGAGAGACAGAGAGATACATTTTCGAATTTATAATATTAGTTAGGATAAAAAAAAATACCATAGTGTACCAACATACGGACAGATGAGCTCGCTCTTTCAATAAAAATATACACCCCAAAAACATTACCCTCCTTCTTGGTCAGTCGGTTTCAGAAAGACAAATCGGAGAACAAATCAGAGGGACAAAGGATACAAAAGTACTAAAATGATATATCAACACAACTAACACGGGTTAGCCCGTTTCAAGTGGTGAGATACCCTACTAGCTCACCGACACTTGTTTGTCAACATAACAAAATACAAATAGAAATCAAGCCCCATTTCAACCATTTCATACCTACTACACGTAGCTAGGTGCCTACTACTGGGGTTAAAGCTGATATACTCTCGAATAAAAGTAGGGAATACCGAGCGTGGGTTCAACGCGGATTGAGTGAAGACCGAGTAAGGCAGATTTATGAAAACAATGGAGTGTTATTTTAATATTAAGGGAATACCGACGTAAAACGGAGCTAAGCAACGTACTTTTTCATAGTGAAAATGTTAGGGTATGTTTGATTTACTTATTTTCTCATATCCAGATTAAAACTTATCGTTCGTTCTTGGTGTAGTGTATTGGAGCTAAGTCCTCTGTGCCGAGGCTGTCTGCAGGAAAACACACCCGTGTGGTACTGCATTGCAAAGCAGACTACGACATAAGATTAACATGAGCCTAATAGGTAGGTGGCAATAGGCAGGCCACATCGCTCGAAGAACCAATAACTGATGGGTAAGAAAGGTTCTTGAGTGGCAACCACGAGCTGGAAGATGCAGCGTAGGTAGGCCTCTCACTAGGTGGACTGACGACATTTTGAAGGTCGCGGGTAACCGGTGGATGAAGGTAGCGAATTGTCGTTCAGTGTGGCGGTCTAAGGGGAAGGCCTTTCTTCAGCAGTGGACGTCTTCGGGCTGTTGATGATGCTGATGAATAGGTATGCTCGCAACTGCAGACCTGTGCTCCTTTATTTTAAGGAGCTCGGCTGGTTTAATCTGGGGAAATGCACAAAACGTCAGTCACGATACGATCAAAAAGCTAAACGCTAGTCATGTTGTTCTTATCATCCCCAATTAAAAGGCAAAAATACCAAAAAAACTCGAAAAACTTTAAGCAGTAGTTGCTTACTGTCCGATATTTATTAGCGCAAGTTAAAACTCTACGCACAAATTTCGGAGTTTCCGGTATGAACTTGCGCAAGATCAAAAAGATGGCGCCTTTAGTATCGGAAGTCAAGACACTTTTCCTAGCGGTTGCCAACGAAGTTAGTCAAGCTTTCCGCAAACTAAAAAAAATATCTTCGTTCGACTATTGTTCATTTCTAACGTAAAAAGCTTCAATAGCCTTCGCCTTGCAAAACAAACCTCGTGTAACCCCAGTAATCATTACCGTATTCCCCAGTAGGGGTAAAAAGCGCAAGTCAGTATTGTTTTCGTGCGGTTCGGTCGCCGCTTGATTAATTGCTCCAGTGACTTGTCTCTAAGCAAGCTTTTGCTAGTAAAATAGGGTGTGGTACGTGATATGAGTGGAAGCGGTTCTTTATCGAACAAAGCGATATCATCGGATTGGAACTCCGATCGGAGTACAAGAACTATCTCTATTTTTTTATGCCACTTGCGTCACTTAAAAGTGCACTTATTTTCTTCATCAACAGTTAGAAAACGTCAAAAAATGCCCTCTTAAAAAAAAGGATGAGTGGTGCCATAATGGCAAGCATGGCAGGCGGCTAGGGGATCACAGAACACTCACTGTTTACTAATAGGAAGCTGCTGCCTTTTCTCCGATGATTGTAAGGAAGAAAATAAAGAAAATACCCGGGTATTTTCTCCATAACGAGAAAAATCGTAATCATGAAAAGAAAGCACTTTTTTGTTAACATTTTTTTTTTTTACGGCAGTAAACAAAATCGGAGTTACGAGAATAATATTTTCGTTTCTTATACGAATCGGAATTCTGTTAAGAGGGCTGGGAATATATGTTAACTACGGCTACTTTAACGTCGTCAAAATATAAAAAAATACAGTTTTCATGAACTATTTATAATAAAATAATAATGAAATCATGAAATTTCGATTTAAGGTTAATTATAAGTAAGTTAAAGAATATATATTAAAGAATATTTAATTCCAGTCTCTACCACGGCACAGTGGATTTTGCGGCAGCGACTGTCTCCGTTTTTTTTCCTAGACCTACAAGTAAACGTATTATTTATTTATTTATGGAAAAAAAACAGCTTAAGCCATTCATTCATAGCTCAACTAACAAAAAACAAACGAACCATGATAGTCTTAACAATTAGCAATCATTGGATATTTGTTGCAATGTTGCGTTGTGTCACTTACCATTCCAGTTTCGAAATTATATTTTCGCTGTACGCTTTCATTTTGACCACGAAACTATATGTCTGAATCCATAATTATAGATATGTTACCCCACGTGGTCGATGAGTTTGGTTTAGGGTAATTTCCCCTATGCAATGTGAATTCTAATTCTTTGATCAAGTATATTGATTGAAGATTCTACTCAAAAAATATTATTTATTTATAGCATCGTATAATAACTCGACGGTGATCGAGATTAGTGAAAGCCTACAGACCACAATGTTTTATTGAACTTTAAAACATGTTTCATTTTTATCTTAGGCGCACACAAATGCACACACCAAAGACACATTTGTGTGCAGTAAGACATAATTATGTTACGTGTCACGTGGCACACTTTTTGGGAATAAAATTAAATGTGGTGTGTTGTTTATTAGCATACTCGTATTTAAATTTAGGTCTACGTTAAATGTCTTGTGTGGTGTAAAACATTTGTAGTATCGGTGTGTGGTACGCCTTAATAGAATGTTCTCTAGATTAGAAAACAAATTATTGCTATTAAATCGTCAGTTAGGCGTTGTAATAACTTTCTAAATATGAACATTATTCTATCTATTAGTTTTACAAAATCATTCTTGAAAGTAAACACGAAATTTTCTTTAATAGCACCTAATATAAGAGGGAACACTTTGTTCAGCCGTCGCAAATACGCAAACGTCTTCGGCGTCTCCTCGCTGATGATGACGATGATGAAAATATTTTATTTCATTCATATAAAGTTAAATATTCTCCAAAATGAGTTACTTAAACAAAACAAGTTAAGGAGGCCTGGAAGTAATCAATATCAGCGGTAAAGCAGACAGTTATTGAATTAGTATAAAGTCAAAATGTCAAAACCACGTCAATTTTTGCAGTAAAAAATGTCGGTTTTGTGCCATTTTTTATTTCTGGTGCGAACATCAAAGTATGTATCTACCAAGTTGCCATCCAGCATGTTTTTCGACATAAAAGCCCTGTAGCGTTTACGCACACACTGGGAGTTTGATTTAAGGGACACCTCTCCAACTTTCCACCTAAATTCAGCTACAAACGTAACCGCCAACATCCCAGCGTTAGTTCAGACACCTAATGAAGAAAGATTACGTTAGTTGCGCGAAATATGGTTATCTCAAATGAATGGTGGCTTAGTTTGTTGTTACGTAACAGGAAAAGACGTATAGAGAGAGGATTAGGAAAAAATACGAGTGGATTGCCCTTGGGCAATTCTGAGGCAATGCTCCGGCAATGCCGCGGGCATGTGTCGATGACTAAGACCTTTGTTTGTTGCCGCTGGAGAAAGAATTTATTACTGCGTAAGCTTCTTTTATTTTTTTACTTATTTTACGACTTGCGAGGTTTTGCCAATACTCGTATCGAGGATTTTCCTGCTCTATTTCGTTGTAGTATTTTTGTAGATTTTACGTTAGTTGCAATTCTTATTTTACTAAAGCTAAACTAACAAGACTAGAGAAGAACCTATCTGTAAATCTATATATTATATAAAAATGAATTGCCACGTCTATGACGGAGCATCGCTCGAGAAAGGCTCGACCGTTTTGGACGATTTCTTCCAAAACGGCCAGGACAGGGTTTTCGTGTTGCGGTAGTCGCAGACATCAGCAAGTTTAATAATAAATATTGAAAATGCTGATAACATATTATAACGTTGTTTGTAAGCTGCACAAAACATGTTTTTTTTTCTTACACGGGTTGATGCTATTTATCAATCTAGCTTGCTCGCCTAGCTTCGCTCGTATATATGCTACAGTAAATGAAGCATTCATTAGTTACCTAGGTTGGTTTATTAGTTGGTGCCTAGGGGTTAAATTTTAAAAAAAAATTGTACATGTCTTTCTTTATTTTTTATGATTAGAACAACAAGTTTTATTGGCTTGACATAAAAAAGTATTTTATTTCCATACAAACTTTGGGGTAGATTTTACCCCTTCAGGGGTGAAATTTTGCAAAATCCGTTCTTATTCACTCAGAGACTTAGACACCAGAAAATTGCGGACAAATTTCACGTCAGTGTGATTACGGTTTGGTCTGTGCGCTGATTCCTATCAAAATGCTTGTTCTTTTATATATATTACTAGCTGTTACTCGCGACTTCGTTCGCGTGGAATAAATAAATATCCTATGTCCGTCTTTGTGATATACAGTAGCTCCTTATCAAATTTTATCAAGATCAGTTCAGCCGTGTAGCCGTGATAACGCGACAAACAGACAGAGAAACAAAGTAATTACATATAGTTCGCTAGTTGGCGTTGATAAATTTTTGTGATTTTTTTGACGTATGAACTGACAGTTGTAATGTAGGGAGTTCTGAATCCCACAAGAGAAGTTTTTTCCTCGAGACGAACGTATTCATTTTTATATCTCGAAGCTTTATTAGTCCTGATACGACTGCGGCTATATTCCTCTGGATTATAATATTAACTAGGATTGGGATGTAGGTACTCGTTTCATAAAATTACATGTTTTTAAATGTAATTTTATGATAAGTACATGTAAATCGGGGTGCTCGGGTGGCCCGGGTGGCTCAGTTGGTAGTGAACCTACCTTCTGTGTTTGGGGGCGTGGGTTCGATTCCCATTTAGGACAAACATTCATGTGATGAACATTTGTGTATGTTCTATGTCTGGGTTAATATCTATATAAGTATGTATTTAAAAATATCTATGCACGTATATCAGTCTCTGGCAGCCATATTACAAGCTTTGCTTAGTTTGGGGTCAGATGACCGTGTGTGCGAAAATGTCCCAGATATATTTAAATGCATTGTGTCGTGGTACGGAACTCTTGGTACGCAAAGTACTCGAACTTGGGCGGAGTTTTTAATGAGAAGTTTTAAGCTGTCAAACTCCGATCCCCTTATTCTTCCTCAACAAGGAGTGAGTTAAAATTTGAAAGGTAGTTAAATAAATAAGTCAGTTTTAAAATTTAAAAATTAAATTAAATGTTATTAAATTTTGTAATAATAATTATTATCTATTCAAAATACATCCGTCGTAACTCAATTTTACTCGAGACAACATTTTATTATGTTAAAGTTGCCAACTAGATAATCAGTATTCTGTTACGAGCTTTACGATAAAACAAGCATTCAACCAAAATAAATAAAACATGGTTATGATAGGCTGTAACATATAATCCATTAAGCGCATCTAAATTTTAACATCGGATTCTCAAGGTGAATTAAAAAAGGTTCAACCACATTGAACATGTTTATGTTACCACTGTCTCGTGGTCATAAAATACATGGAATGGAAAATAAGCCATGTTAGGAGTGACCCCGGGGCGAAGGGTCGTCTGTTTTAAATTCACTTGTGTAACGAAGTACGGGGCAGAGGGATCTGTAGTATAGTGTTAGTTTGACCTTAATAACTTGTATAATCATAGTTGAAAACGTTTAGGCTTGTTCTAATTTGAAAACAGTAGGCGGTATCATACTCGTAGTTGGCCGTAGTCGTACAAGTAATTTTTTTTTTTTCTTTCGGTCCTACAACCACGCGATTTTGTTATGCAAACGTCATTTATAAACATTTTGCATACTGATAGGGTGAACATCAATTGGTACACCCTAACAAAGATAATTGTTTGATAATGGATTTTGATAATGTGCACAAGTGTGAGCAAATCTTTTGAAGTGGTGAATGAAACTCTCAAAACTTCTTCAAAATTCTAGTCTTAGTGAAATGTATTGTTTATTGAGACAAAAACGACAGAATCATTTATATTTACATTTAAATTATAACTTTACTGAATCACGACTTGGACTGGACTATGACTGAAATTTGACAAAATGTTGACTGAAACTTGTTTTGATTGTAATATTTATATTAGACTTAACTTGAAATTTAACAACACGTGAAACTGGCTAAATACATAATGGGATGGAGTATGGAGTCAAAATCGCATGTTTGATCGCAAGATTTGTAGAAGAAAAAATAATGCGATGCGACCATCGTTTTTTCGCGTGCCCGATGGTAAAATTAGTATATGGTAGACACGGCAGAAACGAATATGACTACGGTGAAATCGCCAGCGACTACAGTGATATGCTAAGGGCGTTAGATGGAGACGTATTTGTTGATATTATAATCACTTTCGCCTATAGTAAACGCATTATTATCTGAGTAGTCAAGCAATTAACTTCATTCCATAAGACCTGTAAGTAAGAGCAAGATAGAAAGACGGTTTTTTTTTTGGTTGGTGGCCATGGTGGCCGTTACAGTGCGATGGGTGTATGTTTGATATAACAACAATCTAGTAATTTACAAGGCTATACAGAGTGAATAGATTTATTAAAGATCGACGTGCTCCATCCTCGGTCACACCGTCTCTTACAATCATCGAGTTGGTTGCTAAAAGTAGGTAGATAGATAGATAGATAGATAACTCTTTATTGTTCACACCAGATATGATATAGAAAAGACAAAAAATCTATGTAAATGTGTAATGTAATATGTAAATGTAATCTATTTCCAACCAAACCAAAACGAAGTGCCTCAATTATAGTCGAGTCTGTGCCTTCATCGCAGACTGATTACCGGGAAAACTAAAATATTATTTCTTTCACTCTCATAATTATACTTTTCTGAGAACGACTGACAGAAACAACATCTATTATCTGTTGAGCGATTCGGACAAAACGCAAATGTGAAACGATTGTGATGTAGATACACATTTGTATGTACATGTGTACCAGAGTCTGTGTGGTCCCGAAAAGCACATTATGGGTGTCTTGATATCCAAAGTAAACAGGTACGTAGTAAATAAGCGTTCTCCATCCTAGACCATTTCGTTGCTTACCAGCTAGTTATCAAACAGCTTGTGGCCAGAATGTGGTCAAACGACAACCTATTCTGAACAAATATATTTTTAGGTCTCAATTTTAACTGGTAAAATCTACTTTCATCTGTCCGTATGTTCGCGTACAGGTCGTATTTTTGAACCAATCTTGACGTAACTAGGTGAACAGGTTCTACAAGTATATAGATTTTTTTGTCGACAACGATTTTGATTGTAGGATTATTTTTCCTAAAGTGGGGGGAAGTTTACTGCGGCACCATTTAGCGGCTGATTTTGATAATATTTGGCAACAACCCCTTGACCGATTTTGCTCATATTCTATATTCTTGTTAATAATTGAGTACCGAAAGTTTATGCCAAATATTGTCAAAATCGGCCAGTGACGCCGCAACAAATTTCTCCTGTTTTGGGGGGAAATACCGCACCAATAAAAAACTACAACTAAAACATTCTATGGAATTGTAGAATTGCTATTGTGCAAATAAAATTTATGCTGGCGAGGTCTACTACTAGTTTAATATATATTAAGTTTCGTTTGAATACGGACCTTAGAATTTAAAATATGCTAATTTCAAAGGGGGTCATCAGATCCCTCAAACATAATATATTCCAAAGTTCGTCCTAGAATCAGCTGAATACGAATACGCAGACAGTAAAATGTGCGAGGCATGTAAATTATTTCTTTAGCATACAATTTGATCCTTTTATGTATGACATAAATATTTCGTGTTTAGTTTGCGAGCAAGAATATTATAAGTCATTTCCATGAGAATAGAGTTGTGTATACTAAAGTGCGACAATTTAAGCATTTTTTTCTCCAGCAATTAATATATTAAATGTAATTATTAAATGAAGAATATTTGTTTAAGATAAGTAAATCACCTCTAAGTCGAGGTCTTATTGTATTTTCGTCTTCTTAGTCTTATGACTATTTTACCAGTAAGTACGCATTATATTAGACGTCAGTGAACTCATCATCAATAACGGATGTCATGAACCAAAGACAAGAGACAACTTACACCCAGACCCAGAGCAGATATTCCGAGCCAAACGCTTATTTCGAAAGTTGTTTACACCACCAAGTTTAATCCTAATAAAATCAAGCAATTAATTTCATTCACGTAAACCCGGTCTTTCGGGCCCAGGTGTTCAACCCGTCCTGAAGCGAGTTAACAGTTCTATCTCATTTGCCTACGTCCAAACTTTTATATCGGTCCCAATTGTCGGCTATCCCGCTATGGTGCTACGAAAAATTGCAAACAAGTTCGAGAAGGGATTATGGTTTAGTGGTTCTGTCGAAAAACGGATTATCTTATTTAGCATGCGATTTAAGATTAATTTTATTGTTCCATTTTATTTTAAGCTTGCAGATAAATAAAAATATAATAATATCAACCTCGCACCGTAAAGGATCTTTATGTAAGAAATAATGTCTATAATATGTGTATATCTATATATAACACGATACCTAATGACATTAAAGTGTTGGAAGGGCATACATTTAAAAATACTTTGACTCACTGGCTACTTAGCAACTGTTTCTGTAGCATAAAATAATTTAATAATCGTTAATACAATTTATATAATAATAATAATTAAATATAATTTTATAGTATACTTCTATAACATAAAATATTTGCAGCGTGATACTAATACAATTTATAACACCATTATTAACATATTGTATTATTGCAAATAAATGATTTGATTGATTGATTGCTAAATCATAAAACTGATTATTGATTGACAAATTATTGTATCATAATCAAAAGAGAGAAAAAAGTTTTCACCATACGGCAATAAAGCGCTTTGTTTCTTCTACACGGTACCCTGAAACGGGCTCTTATGTCAGCTTAGGTAGTTGAAAAAGTTTCGGTACTTATGTTTCGCCCTTGGGATGGAAAAGTCGCGAAGCACCTCGCACCTGACGTAACTAACAATGAGAGAGAAATAAGTTATTGGTGGAACTTTTGAGGCATTACTGTGAGTAGGTAACTAAATAAGTTTTTTGTGGAAAAATATATTTTTCCAGACTAGCTTTTATAAAATCCGGTTTTGGTACTATAAGCTGATTAAAATGAGTGAAAACTCCATAAATCTACTGTTAGTTACTGAGGAGTTCCGTTTTCCATCGGATCGGCTCGCTCTCATAATATTATATTGTCATTGGAACTTTACATGCATGCAAAATTACAACTCAATTGAACAAGTAGAACTGGTCTAAAATGCAGTTGCAAGATTTGACACGAGTATACATACTTACATACATTACTACATTATTACACTTATGTATAGTGTTCATACAAATATTGCAAATTAAATAAAACCTTTTAAGATAAGTGTGCTTGTCCAATCTTATTTTTTATATGATAATAAATTTGATCAATATACGTTGGGCTACGTGGATTTCATTTATTTATATATAGTTCTAACAAAAGCGCTGAAAATACAAATTGAATCTTATAAAAAACAAAATTGAAATTATTATAAATTATTCACTATCCACAGGCAGGGCACCCAAAAGGCTGGTGACGTTACCTTATTGAATAGCCATGATAATAATACATTATTAATTTTAATAATAAATTCAAATTTAATATTTGCTTTACTCGATGTTGATCGAGTGTGTGTGTGATATAGGTAGACTTTAATACGTTTCAATTTCGTTTAATATATATCTCAATATCACAGTGATGAATTAATAATGTTAAGTAGTTACATTAAAAAAAAAACACAATATTTGTTCAATTTCAGCCGACCTTCTCCACCCCAAGAATTAATGAACGAAAAGGGACTTATTTACATTTCTTATTTCATAGCCGTGATAGCTCAGTGGGAGCACGCTCGCATCACATTCGTGGGATCGTAAGTTCAAACTCGGACAGGTACGAATGAGTTCTTTTGAACTTATATACATACGGATATATCACTGACTTTTCGGTGAAGGAAAACATCGTGGGAAAACCTGCATGTTTCCGAATAAGAAATTCGATGGCGTATGTAAATCCGCCAACTAGCACTGGTGGCGCCACAGCGTGATGGTATGGTCCAATCACCCTTCGAGGGTAGGCTGATATCTCGGCAGTGGGATGCTTAAATGCTGAAACAGAGATTTCGTACTCTACGTAATGTAACTTGCCAGAAATAAATACCAATTTTTCGAATGAATAAATAATATTTATGTGACATAAAGGCCTATTATTTGTACATCGTTCTCACGTATTCCAATCCCAGGTGATGGCTCGCACACAATTGTTGGATTACGTTAAGGCCAGCGTCTAGGTCACACGTGAAAAACGTGCGCTTAGATGACACCTTGGTTATATTGAATACTGTAATCTTGCGTCTGGAGACGGCCTATTGTCTCGTGAATTTGTTACGAATGAACAGAATAGGAGAGCAGGCATTTTTTGTTCTTGATTTTGTCCTTGATATTGGGATTTTATACTACAATTTAGAACTATAGTGTTTATTTTCCCGACTTAGAATGGCCATTCTTATCCGAGATTAGGAAATGATTCCTGGTTTGGCGTCTTGTGTATTGTGCACTAATCCCGTGCCAGCAGCTTCCTGAGCCAACCCTGCTTTTTTAAAATATCAGGGCAAAATCTGAGCCGCTGGCACATTTGCGTAGATCATCATCACCAACCGCAATACGTCCACTGCTGAACATAGGCCTCCCCTTACAGCGCCTCACCGATCAACAACCTGCCACTTGCATACACTGATTGCCCGTGACTTTCACAATGTTGTTAGTCCGCCTAGTGGGAGGCTTGCCGGCTTGACTACGTTTTCCGGTTCGTGGTCGCCACTGAAGAGCCTTTCTGCCCCATGGATTATCGGTTCTTCGAGCGATGATGCCTGTTCACTGCACGTTGCGTAGATGCGATTGTATTTATCATAAGTGGAACCGACAGACGTACATAATGCACGACAAAAAAAAAATTGGAGCCCCACAAATTGGGTCCAATTGTGAATCTATACCCACTCAAATATATAAAAGAAATATCATAAAAAATTGTCTAGCCGCTTAGGTGAACATACACACGTACAGAAGATTTATATTTTCATATTAATATTTACTCTCAAATCCAACACAAACTTTAGGACAATAATTACTTAAAAAAATTTTTTTTCAATTTTTATTAATATTTTTGAACTCTGAATTTTATTGTCAAACTGAAATATATTTAATACTGATTTTTGTAAAACTTTTTAAACAGTTTTAACTAAACTTAAAAATATTATACAAACTATATTATAATCTAAACTTAAATAACTTAAAACTTACTTATAACTTTTCTTCGTTACTTACTTTACTTCGTTCCGTTTGCTGTTAGAAAAGCCATTCACTTATTTTTTTTTATTATCATTGCTAGGGCTTTATTAGATTCAGTAGAAAATGCGCTCTCAAACTTGTCTTTTCAACAAACCCTTTCAACTAGGCATCACTCTGTCCATAGTTTTTATTTTGGCTTTTTCCTTTTTCTTTTTATTTGGTAAAGTAATCCGCGATAAGTTTTCACGAAAACACTGAGTGTATTATGTTGTGGCGGTGACCTTAAACATTGCGCAGTACAAATAAAGTGTAAGAATAAATTAGGTACTAAAAAAACTTAGTGAGCTGGAATGATTTACGACTTTGTATAAGATAATATAATCATAATAACAAAGTAGAAACGTAGCAAAGCCTTTGAGCCACATTTTCTGTAGACTGTGCAAATATCTTGGCTTAGCATTATCATACATTTATTTTGTGCTTGCTAAACCATCTCAGCAGATTTTGGATATAATTTTAGAGCGCTTAAAATAAAACAAAAGTTTTTATAGGCCGCGCCCTGATGGTAGATTTTGTATGCCGTCTAAATGTCAGACTGCCTGAATGTCGGCTGTCGGATGCCGGACTTCCAGGCATCGGGGAAGATGCACTTATCCATAGCCGCATTGAAGATGCTGACTAGGGTGAACTGGGGAGGAAATTGCTTGAGCACTTTGGTAGTGATGCCTACGGGGCCAGGGGCTTTTCTAGAATGGAGGGAAAATTGGGAAAAAAAAACAAAACACATTGTCTCTGGCTTAGCCTAGGACAAACAACCGCGATGTACAATTTAAGGTGTAATCTAATCCGATTCTACAAGATAAGTGAAGGCGCTAAATGAGCTTGCATTTTTCTCGCCTATAACTGCAGAGAAATATCATAATATCGAATTGTTAGGTTATTTAACTACAGCCAAATTTGATCACTAGATATTTTAAAATGTTTCTACAGTATTCAACAAGAAAACTGCAGGTTCACTTCGCGACTCACCTCACTTGCGCGGTCACTTAGCTTTCGGAATACACGTACAGGTCAGGCAAACCGTCAGATTGTTTCTTGCTATTTTTATTAGGGTTCCGTAGTACTACAAGAAGCCCTTATGAGTTCGTCATGTCCGTCAGTCTGTCTGTATGAATTCAAACGATAGTCTAAGTATAAACTTACAGTTTCATGAAAAAAAAATACTTTTTTTGTATCATAAGGGTAGCTCCCATACATGTAAAGAGGGGATGATTGATCATTGAAAAGCTCTTTTAAGTATAACAATTTTAAAAGAATAAAATCCCATATTTTTTTATTCATGGCTGCCATGTAAAGTGGGGATAAAATAAATTAAGGTTTCCTACAATATTTTTTATCAGATGTCTCCCCCGCCATTTATAAACTATGCATCTCAGAATCTTATTCAATCTTCCATGTTGATAGATCTTCGTAAAAAAACCTGTTATAATTATTTTGGGCACATTTCTGTTAATGACTTTTTGAGATAAACGGAAAAACTAATAAATACTTCAAACGTCCTACGTGCCTGCGGAACCCTAATAAGCATGGCCATTATTGGCTATGCTCCTTACAAGTTATTTCATCAGTAAACTTTTTATTACAAATAATTTAATTTTCCCTATAAATAGATGTTTTAGATACAGACACGCTTTATTAGTCGTGTTGCTGTCCAACAGTCATTACTCAATTTTCCTACAAATCCCGCAAAAAATACAAAAAGTGAAACTGTTAAACCGAGTACCGTCGTAAATCTTGAATTTCTTACTCGGTTTTTAAATATCCTCTTTTATAACGTCCCTGGAAAAATTCTTCGCAGCTCTTTATTTTTAAACCTGCTACGTAACCCAAAAAGTAACGTTTAGCGATAGAACTATTCTTACTTTAAAATCTCATTAAGCAAGAGGTCGAGTAAAGTAACTTTTAAAATCAAACGTAACTCCATAAATTACGTGTTCAGTTATAAGTATTAGTATAAGTATTATTGGTAAATTGTTTAAAGCTTCTTTTTCTATTAAAAAAAAAAAAGTTATTTTTACGACGATGCTATCTAGACTTCTGACCTATGTATCTTTTATCTAACCTAGTTTAGATTATACTATGTCGCCCATCGGCAACTGACTGCCCAAAAGGGGCTTATAGTACTCAGTATTATGAACAACTTTAACTATGGGACCAACCCTGAAATCGAGAAAAAAAAGTCTGCTGTCCCATACATTTTGTCGAGTGTTATTGACATTTTTCTATGGAACAGCAGATATTTTTTTTCTCGATTTCCAGGTTGTTCCCATAGTAAAAGTTGTTCATAATGCCGAGTAATATAAGCCTTTTTCGGGCGGTCACTTGCCGATGGGCGATATTGTGGAATTATAATATTTTTAATAATAACACATTATGATGTCAGTGTTAGCTTTCCTAATATTTCAAGAAACTACAGTTGGAATGGTTCAATAGCCAGACTATCCCCCGAAGACTGAAACGTTTGTTAACTTTGGCAACAGATTAATTTTAATACTGCCTTTGTCTGGAACTAAGCAAATGACAAAGACAGCAATAGACTTAATCTGTCGTCAAAGTTAATAAACGTTTCAGTATTCGGGGGTTAATCTTGTCTATTTAATTCAACTATTACGATTTTTACTTTATATCCACATAATAAATAATATTGTAAGCGTACAAAAGATGCACTTTGAGATAAACTACATCGCAAGTACATGCACAGAGAAGCGTAAAATGTAGAGGTTTTGACTCGCGTTTCTTATAAATACAATTGATAAGCGTCAGGGTTGCCGATAACAGTTCAATATGTCACTATTGAGCAACTCGATACCGGCCCGAGTCGGCCGGAGGCCTGTTTTGCTCTAAGGTATAAAACACAGAATTTTGAAATCCAACAGTGCAAAATCCTGCGAGGCAATGCAAGGCACTCGTCACCGCGAGACATTACACTGAACATAGGAGACCGTTTCGCTTAAAACGTGGCACTGCAAAACTGCTTAGCGGTTCAGTAACTCGCAAACATATACAAGTATCACAATGATACATAAGCTCATTAGGACAAGAATTTTAGTAATATTATGTCGAAGTTCTTTCAGATCGAGCCAACATATGAGTAGAGTCAAGTGTCAACTCTATTGCGACTAATTCTATTTAAAAAGTTTTGGACTCAAGGACACTTCCAGAACTCAAGATGTTTTAGAAAGGAAAGGGATCAAATTAATAGCCATTAAACATTTTAATTAAGCAACATCGAAGTGGCGCTTTAATTTGAGATAGCTTTTTCTGTGTCATTTCTGTTGTTCAAATACTAAGTAACCTATTATTATTTAAAAGTAAATATAAAAATACGCAGTACCATAAAAACATTTTCTAAACGCTAACTAGAACCCTTTTTTCCAGATTTATAGGATTCCGTAAAACCCGTGATATTTTCTTGTAATATTTCCTTTGTCAATCATATCTTTTGAAGTAATTCCCGATTGAAAGCCCAGATTTGGCCCTCCAGTAAAGTATTGGACAAGATAAAAGGTAATGGAGGCAGAGATTTGAATTTTCCCTAAAGTGCCCTTCGGTATTATGTGGGTATAACGTAGATATATTATATGAGTTGAAACATAGAACGTCAAAGATATATATCAGCAACCTTTTGTAGATGTTATAAGCCATTGAACCTGGTCCTATTTCTTTAGAGCATCGGAATAAAACCGATAAAAAAGTCAAGGCAAACATTTCTGCTAAGATTTCTACAAATTGTAAGGATTGAGGCCGCGGGTCAGTCTGCAGGCAATAAGGCAAGGCGTTTATTAGCTTATCGTCTAGGGTTTTTTGATAACTATTTTGAAAAAAAAAAACGCACGTCTGATGTTTAGCATCACGCTTCCATATAACAGGTAATTGAATACCTGTAAAAAAGTCAATTCTAGTGCCATTCTTTTAAATATGGTTTGGAAACTTATTCAAAGTGAAAAAAAATATAAACACTTATTATGTTGTTTTACAGATAAATCACGTTACATAAAAAAAAAAAAAGTTGTACAAATGATGACTCAAGAGATAATGGAGCGAGATGAAAGACGCAAGACTAAAGCTAATCAGTGGGTTAGATTATATTCTTGTCTATCCACGCCTTATTCTAGATAGTTGTAATTAGGGGGTAAGTAAGTAAGTGCAAGTCTAGTAATTAAATCTGTCGTCGTTAAAGTCAAAAAGTACCTCCTAATTGGCGGTTGACTTTTTATGGTTTTTGTCATTCACTGAAGCAACCGGGAAGTCGACGGTAAGCTAATTTTCCGGCCCTTTAATTACAGTGAAGAAATTCGGAGAATAAAAACTCTCGTTACGACTGGCCTTGTCCATGCAGTTTAAAACGAAAATAATGTAGATACTCAAAATTTGCTGTTTCTTTTAGAAAGCCGTTTTTCATTTCGTTTTAGTTAATGGAATATATTATTATTATATCAAAGTAACAGCCTCAAAGGCCTCTCTTCCTTTTATGTGGTGAAATAGAATAAGACAAGCATTTTAAGCGTTAATTTTTATCTTTATTGTCTAGAATAAGGTATTACACCACTACGTGGTGGTAGTTTTTTCACAATATTTGATGATAAATATAATTTGAAACTACATCTTGTGGTTTGACAATTAGACGTCGCAAGTGCTCTAAGCTGCAACATGATCGTCACAATTTCTGCTTGACTTGATACGGAAACCCAAGCTAACTCAATCGTTATGATACGGAGAAAAAACGCTGCTTGTTATGAATATTTTTGCATCACACTAATATTATAAATGCGAAAGTTTGTGTGTGAAGTTTGTGTGTGTGAACGGGAACACACACACTTACATACTTATGTAAGTGTGTGTGTTCCCGTTCAACTCTGTAACGGTTGAACGGGTTTGAATGAATTTTGGTATGGAGGTAGGTTACACCCTGGAATAACACATATGCTACTTTTTATCACGGAAAAATAATCGGTATCTGTAGAATAGCGGGTGAAACCGCGGGGTGCAGCTAGTTAGTAATATATTTGTAAAATTATTAATTTTATATTTTATTTGCAAAACACATTCTCAAGAGATGACAATTGAAAACATTATTTTTGGAAACATATTTTTACGTCGTAAATTGCAGTCTAATTTGAACGAAACCTTAAATTGCGAACATATTATACCAATATAATGTTTCTATATTAACCATAATATTTTCATCGCTTTATATAGCGGTTTGAATATGAGCTGACTAAATACGTAAACGTAATCTAGTTTTATGCTCTTTTTTAGGGTATTCTATGAGATTGTCTTTCTTCTCGTATAATTATTCTACGATATTACTGAGAAAACGAAATCAAGGGTGTAGAAAACAGCGTAATTTTATTTAGATGTCGCGCCTGCATTTGCTTTGAACTATCATGGCCTGATAACCAAACCTCAAGCTATCGTTTCAAATCTGTAACTACTGCATTTTACAAAAGAAAATTTGTACATTTTATTATTCTCAGCTCAATAATTATGCATCTTAGATAAAAACAAGAATGAATGGATTCATGCCTTCCATGACAACGCTCCGCTAAGCTGATAAGTCATAATTAATAGTTCCCGGCCAACGTATTTGGCAAGTTATGTGCTCGGTAATGGACTAGTCATTTGTAACTTTGCCCTAGTTATACCCGAAACGGGCTTTTTATAGCTGAAAAATGGTCCATTGTACGCAGCCCAACAATCTAGGTCTACGATCTCGCAAACAATGAAATATACAATAGAATACACTTGTTTGATTTATGGTACATGTTTTTCAAACACTAAAGTCTCGTTTTTGGTATAGACACTAATAGGATGCCTAAACATCTTGTGGTTTTTATCGCGTTCTAATTAATGGTAATGTATGGTTCGAATTAGTTTTAGGACTCCTTTTTAGGACCTAAAGGGCAAAATGGGACCCTATTTATATCACTGGCTGAGCCAGAAACCCATGGCATACGACCGGACAGCGGAGCATTGCAGAGTGAAAACAATAGGATTCCGTTTTGAGTTTTGGGTAGTATACAGAAATATCATTAAACAAAATATATTACATAAAAACAATATTTATCCAAATTTTGAAAAAAAAAAGGTTCACTGGCCAAATACACAACGATATTTCTTTTAATTATAAAATAAAATTACCCTCGAGTGCGCCGGACGGGCGAACAATTACTGGCATGTGAAAAACTGGATGGTTAATTTATGCCTGGCAACTAAGCTTTAAGCCTTATACACTCCAAAATACGATCCTATTTTAATTAAACTTTGCTGCTTAATATAATACTGTGTGTTTTAATGTAAATTGTTGTTGCTAAGGTTACGGCATTATTATTGACGGATGAATAAAGTTTTCGTATGGAGCCCAAACTCAAAATAGAAGAGTAGCTCCACAAGGTGTGATACAAGTGTATCCATGATAACGAGTATCTATCTATACTGTAGCCAAAAAATTCTATTTTCAGAACGCGAATAAGTCATTGTATCTTTTTCCAAAAGCTTGTGTTATTTTGAGCGCTAATGTGTAAAAGCGATGTTTTTTTATCCATTAAGTGTTCGTGAACGTGCACGAGTGTTGGTAAATACTTTAATGTCGTGAGAAGTGATTTTTGGTGTTGTTTCCAAAACTCCATATAAACATGTATGCCTTGGACTTGACCGTGATTTACTTTGCTTGACTAGCTTTGCTTGGCTATGACTGAGACTTGTTTTAACTGTAAAATATATATGTCTTCACTTGTATTAGTATAAAACTTGACACTGGTTAAATACGCTATGTTTCTAGCCAAAAGATAAGACAGAGACAAAATATAGATGTTTTGACGCAAATACCAATGAATTCGCAACTTCATGGGCTTTGACAGGTAAATATCGTGATTATATTAATGATAAAAAACATGGATTGTATGATGTTTCGTCCAAGATAAAAAACTTAGCTTACAATATTACAGGCATTTCCAAACGCCACGTCGAAAATAAATTGAATAGCATAATTTTTTTTAAACCGAAAATTCATTCTTTATTTCATTCATTCATATTATGACCACTAAGTGTACAGAATTTTTATTATAATACGCACCTAAGACTTAGTCGCCCTTTTCGGGCATTGCAAAATATTTGAGTTGCGCGGACGCTACATCTCAAAGTTTCATATTATAAGTAGTGTTGTTAAAAATAAGGACGGAGAGATGAGGGAGATCAGATCGTCATATGTTCTAACTAAAATAAGGTATCATTAACGAAAATAAGTAGTGCCGTAAGGTAGAAAATCTGTAAATCTTTTTTACAGGATTTATTTTGGAGAATGTGTTTCACAGTTACATAACCTCACCTTACCAACCCCCTTTTACTACAGGAAACCTAGAAAGACGACCTGCTTACGATCGTCATCTGAAATAGACTCTAACATAGCGCAAATAGAGACGATATTATAAAATGTAAAATTTGATTCTGTTCCGGATACTCATTATGTTCAATTATTGTATATTTAATACGAGAAGTTGGTTTTAAAATTATGTACCGAAAAAAAATCCTGTTATTAATTACTTCCGGGTGAAATGCTAAATTGACCTACTTGCTACTGTAGATACCGGCTTAATAGGACGTCGTAGTTACTGTAAATCGGACGCAGTAGGTACTTTATCCGACTGGGACATGATTGGCCGTACGCAATTTAACATCCGACGTGACTTGCACAGACGTAATCGAATGATACATTCGAATGAATCGATTGCGAAAGTCCGATGTAATACTTGTTTGTGGACGCTGTAACTCAATTTTCTGGCGGATGATCTGAAAGGTGGAGGGAGAAAATTGGGGTAATATTGGTTGTATAATAATAATCATATATACCTACTAGCTGTTAAACGTGACTTCGTTCACGTAGACCTACAAAAAAAGTAGCCTTCTCCCGACCATTAAGGTGCAACGTTTAGCTCGGCGCGCGAAATTCAAATTTTCTTGCGTTTTATGTCAATTACAGCTAAATTACTCATCGTAGGTTCATGAAAACTAATTTTGCGATAATAAATAGATTGTTTCAAGAAATTACACCAACCAAAAATTCAAGTTGAAAGCTAGTATAAGTACATTTCCCACTAAACCAAAAACCAAGAAGAAAATCAGCTTATTGAAATTTGTAGCTAAACCAATGTTATCTAGGTAATCATTTTAACCGTTATTTCTTAAAACAACTTATTTATTGGCGCAAAATTGGTTTCGATAAATCCACGATGAGTAATTAAGCTGTAATTGACAAAAAACGCAAAGAAATTTGAATTTCGCGCGATGAGTGAAACGATGCATCTTAAGCTATATCTATGCGAAATTCACCTTGATCCGCTTAGCTGTTTAGTCGTGATAAGGCGACAAACACCCAGACATAGAGACAGACAACAGAAAGGCAGAGTTACATTCAAATTTATAACATTATTTAGGATAATTATCATCATTAATTATTATCTTTAATTAAGTACTATTAAATGTTTATGAAATTTATAACGTTTCTATAATTATTTATTCGTGGGAAATTTGATAGATTCACAAATAATATAGATTGGTATCATTTTGAGCAAAAATATTATATGACTAGTTATTTAACTTAGAGTGAATATTGTCTAATATTAGTGTGGATCTAACAGTCAGTTCTGTAATGACTTGTTGAATTTTATTGGCAATCTGTGGCAGGAATTACGATGTAAAATGAAATTAAATAAAAATGTACCTTGTACTAACATTTGTTAAAGTGCACAATAACTTATTACGTGACTAACGTGATTATTACGAATATAAATCGCAGGACAGTAAAATAAATAATTTACAGTGTTATCCCTACTAAATATAAATGCGAGCCTGTTGGTTATTTGTTTGTTCTTCGTTCACGCAGCAACAGAGCAACGGAGCGACCTGATTTTTTTACATTTTTCTTGTATTTAACGTATTGCACTGGATTATTAATGAAAACTAAGCAATTGATACGGACTAAGTTATTCACGATGATTCCCTTTCAATTAATCAATGCTACAAGGATCGGGCCAATGAAAATCTATTTCGGTAGAAGTAGTGCCATTGGCTTAGCCGAAATCAAATAATATGACTTCAGCAACGAACTTTATTCCTGGACTTGGACCAATTCGATCATAAAACGTGAACAAGAATTTGGCAGAAAACCCTAGATAAAGTTTGAAATGGAATTTTCTCTTGATTTAGAAAAGGTAATAGATTCAGATGGGGGGAAATCTGCAGACTAAGGTATTTTACCAACTTCTAGGTTATTCGTGTACATTTTTGGTTTTACGGAATTTCTTTATCTCCTTGTTTAATGCTACGCTCTTTATATAACAGAGATATCTTGGTCTTCGTGTAGTATTATTTCTGGTGGGGCATATATAATGCATTGTGCCTAATATCTTGTCCATCTCTCTCTGTAGCACTTATAAATGTACCCATTTACTTGACTGGATTTACTTCACGTCTAGTTAAGTTGAAAGCTTCACTTTTAATTTTTGAATGCGTTGTTGAACATGTAACATACTTCTAGAGGGCGCACGCCACAATCATGCCACAGACAAAGGACAAACTGGTAGGGGTAGGGGTTTTAAAAAGTGGATCTTAAAGGAATAAAAGCGATTTTTTTTTCTCCATTATTAAACATACATAGCATTTTTTCTAATTCTGCCAAACTGCATAGAAGTTCGTAGGCCGAGTGTAACCCTCATTGTGAACATTTTCTTAGGTAGGTACTATGGTGAATTATGTAATTATAACTAAGTAGTAGGTATATTATTATCTAGGTTTCGTAGGTATACAAGATTAGTTATTAAAATATTGGAATATTTACGAAAATACTACGACAGCACCTACTGCAATGAAGAAAACTACTGTAACAATTGTTAAAAAAAAGTCTTTATAGGGAAAGTCTATCTCTGTGGAATAATTCCAAAACAAGACGGTGTTATGTCGGTGTAATATTCGCTTAAGGCCCTAAGTCGCATTCACAGTTGTCTCGATCGCGCGTTTTCACATTAAATTATTTTCAAGTTATACACTGACTTAGGTTTGAATTTTAAAACATGAAAAAAAATATTTCATCTCATCTCTTTCACCAAAATAAAAGATTTTTAAAACATAAAAATATTTTCAACTTTTCTGGTGTTTTTATAGACAGATACAATATACAGTTTTTGGTTATTCACTCTATACACAATCTACAAGAAGTTGCAAATGTGCGAGTGAGATAGCTATGGCATGATTGTACTAATATAGTGCCTACCCCTGACCTGCCTTTAACATTGGCAAGTTCTTTAAGTTTATGCAAACAATCAAGGTTCGAGTAAGCTCGCTTATCTATTTATCTAAACATTTGTAAACGACTCGGTGGAGAAGAGAGCTTGTTAACGAATCTAAGATCCGAATATGGGGTTTATTTACTTATATTACTATGCATTAAGATAGCTGGGTAACACAGAGTCAGAGGTACTACACAGAGTCAGGGGTATTACACAGTGGTATTGAACTGGTACGTTCTCCTATTTGAGTCACTTTGCAAGACAAACTTATACACACTTAGCTGCTCGATCTGTTTAAAATTCTTTATGAATCCTATAACTAATATTATATGCGCGAAAGTAGCTCTGAATTTCTTTCTATTTGTCTCTCCGTCTGGTTGTTTGTCGCGTTATCACGGCTAAACGCCTAAACGGATCGACCTGAATTTTTGCATAGATGTAGCTTAAGGGTGACGGAGATAGGCTACTTTTGTTTGTAGGTCCACGTAGACGAAGTTGCGGGTAACAGCTAGTTAATTATAAGGTTTTTGACCTTTGGGATTGTTAAACTGTTTGTGATAAATAGATAAACAGATGAATAAAAATAGCTTAATATATTTAAATTGATAAATAAAGTTGACTGTAGCAGGAATCGTGTACTACATTATTTTACATAGCTTAGTTGAAATAGGGTGCGACATCAGAGAGATTGACTGACTGATTGCCAGACAATACTGAAGTCCAAGTTCAATTTTACCATTTTGGTACGGAGCCCTAAAATTATAGAATACGTTGTACAGAATTGTAACTACGAATAATGTAGACACTAGTATGAAGTAAACCTAAATATTTTCGTAAATTATTATGAAATTTCGGATACTTAGCCACATGTATATAAATATCATCCTTAATACTCTTACGTTAACAGTTGTGAAGAAATATAATGAAATATTTGATTGATAGCAAAGCTACAAGTTCGTGAGGTTCAATTCGTATCATTAATATTTGTGGAGGGACATAAGCCATTGTGTAAGTTTAGCTGATCACGCATTTATAAGCATTGAGGCACAGCTGTCCCATTGATGATGATAATGAAATAAGATGTTGATCATCAGAGTTCTAGATTTTGTTATGTCCACTATCGCGGCAGTCGGGTGAACTCGCAGATAGAATGGTGGTTAACTATAAATCTTTATAGATGACGTCATATACATCTGAAACCGACACACATAGAGCAAAACTAGCCTCCCACTGTTCGGGCCGGTACCAAGTCGCCACATGGACATTGATTATGGGTAAAACCATCAAAGTTGTTAAAAAAAATATTTAAAAAAATACCTAATAAATAAATAAAAAATGTATAAATGATATTAGTTAATCGGGAATTAAAATAAATTAAAATACTATAGACTCATATTTGTATAGGTCATAAAATGGATGCAAGGGCTTAAGTTTTAAATTAAATATCACAGTGGAAGCTGCGCTTAATATTTCGTCGTACGATTTATAAGAAGCTTAAATACTAAGATGTAAAACCAAGTTGCTTACAATACATATAATTCGTTTAGTAAGTACACGAAATGAAAATGTTGCACAACCCTGCTTTAGTTGGCAAGCTAGTCACAACTCTCTCTGGCATTCACTAGAGGAATACCTCGAGTTAATACCCCCGAAATGTAATAAACATGCTGGATTTTGCATTATTTTAAAGTTGTTGTGTTTAAGAAAATAACGAAACAAGAATTGATAAGCTCGGGTGGATTTATGATTTGTTTAGTTTATTTAATAAGTTTTTCATATTCTGGTTTCAATTTGTACGATGTTTGATTTATTGACCGAGCGAAGCGAAGGTCTCAGAGTTTACTGGGACAAATCGGCATTTGTATGTATGTTTTTATGTTTGTATGTTTGTGTTTGTATGTTTGTGTGTATATTTGTAGGCAAGTAGTTCATTTCAATACAATTTATGAGTTCGAACATGAGCTGAATCGGTCCAGGGGTTGTGAGGTCTCAGTTCGGCGCGAACTACTAGTTATATAGTTTTAACTCACGCTGCAGATGGGCTGCTCGATTGACGGTGTCTATGTCAATAATGTAAGCTACTCAGACGACATGGTGCTGCTGGCGCCCTCTGTCAGCTCTCCTAGAAAGCTGTTGAAATGTTGTGAGTTGTACGCCATAAGCCATCGCCTACAATAAAATGTAAAAAAAAACTAGTATATAGATTTAGACTTGGTGGTTTACTACATTACTATTAGTACTCACGGGATATTTACCACGATTATAATTTTTGTTGAGTTCCCGATATTTATCATCCACCCGCATCTTCAGTCTACCCGTGAACATGGCGCATGCAACTGTGCCGAAATATCGGGAACTCAACAAAAATAATAATCGTGGTAAATATCCCGTGAGTACTAATAGTAATGTAGTATATAGTATTCTGTAAGGGTGCAAGGGTCCTGATGATGTACCCCATTGTTGCCGAATGGCTTTCCTCTCAGCATGTCAGACAGTTTAGGTACTTGGGCCATATTGTATGTGACGATATGTGTGATGAAGCAGACATGAACAGGGAGCGTAGAGCATTGACAGTGAGAGCTAATATGTTGTCCAGAAGTTTCACTTCTTGTTCTATTGAAGCAAAAAATATACTATATAAAGCTTACTGGCTATCATTCTACGGCATACACAGAAAAATCCCTTGACGTTGTGTCCAAAATAATAATGCTTTCAGAATGCTGATGCAACGTCTTCCGTGTTTTGGAAGCGCGCACTGATGGATTTGCTGCTATAATGCGAAAAAAGGTAGCCTCACTTATAAGTAGAACGCGTGCGAGTGGCAACAGCATTCTAAAAGCTATCACCGATAATTTTAACTGCCTGCAACATTAGAATATTGATAAAATGATTTTATTTTAATTTTCTATTAGGTATAATTTGACATTCAAATATAATATACATTTTAATACTAGTTCATTTAATATTAAGTAGCAATGGGGATGGATCTTTGTATCTGCATTTTCTTTTTATTTGTTCTGGATCAAACGTAAAAGTATTCTATAGAAAAAGCTAAAAGTTTTTGCAACGGAGTAAAGTGGTGGCTATTTAAAAACTTGGGTTTATGGTATTCGTAGACGTGCTACGCTACAGTACCTCTACAGAGTCTACGCCGTAGAGGCTTCTACGAGACAACGACCGACGACGCATAGAAAATATCAAATCGGATTTAGCCGTTTAAGGTGCATCGTTTCACTCATCGCGCGAAATTCAAATTTTCTTGCGTTTTATTTCAATTACAGCTTAATTACTCATCGTGGGTTTATCGAAACTAATTTTGCGCCAATAAATAAGTTGTTTTAAGAAATTACGGGTAAAATGATGACCTAAATAACATTGGTTTAGTTACACATTTCAATAAGCTGATTTTCATCTTGGTTTTTGGTTTAGTGGGAAATGTACTTATACTAGCTTTCAACTTTAATTTTTGGTTGGTGTAATTTCTTGAAACAATCTATTTATTATCGCAAAATTAGTTTTCATGAACCTACGATGAGTAATTAAGCTGTAATTGACATAAAACGCAAGAAAATTTGAATTTCGCGCGCTGAGCGAAACGTTGCACCTTAAGACCAGTTATTTTAAATAAACTTAGATTTAAGCTTAGGTCAAATTGCCGACTTAGGTTTTGTTACTCAAAATAAACACAGAATCGATTTATAAACTAACAATACATTATTATAATATTTCATTAGAAATTAATTCCTCTTTCAATATTATTTCCTACTGTCTGTAACTATTGTGACTTTTAGCATTATTTCATTTAAACTTAAAAAAAAAAAACTGTTTATTACTATGAGTTTTACAAAAAAATCTACAATTATGCTATGCTTAGTTTAATCTTATAATTAGAGATTGTGTACTAAGAAAGTTAAGACAGTGTATAAAAAACATATCTGACTTATTTTAGTAAATATATGAACTTATTCGAACAATTTTTTGCATTATTCGAATGATCTCTCTTAATTCGTTTATCTCTAGTTATCGATTGAAGCCTGACACGTCTTCGGTATGATTGATCGTCTTGTTCGACGTCGTTTTCGCGATGGAGCCGGTCAGATAGTAAGAGCCTTTCTTGCTCCTTTAATGTGAAAAAGTAGCTACTTAAAGATTTTGTCATAAAAAAAAAAACGATTTAAAAGTACTCACATAACATCAGCCCTTCCGTGCCAGTCTGATTATACACGAGACGTCAAAATGAGAAATGCGTTTTTTTTTATAGAGCCTTGTAATATCCTTAATGGGTACTAAGCCGATAGGGTGACTGTACGCATCATTATAATGTAATATGTATATCATTATAATGTAATATGTATCATCATGTAATGTGTTAATATAATTTTTATTTTATTTTGTAATTTTGAATGTTTTATGTAATTTATGTTTTAATTTTCTTGTATGGGTAAAATTTAACCTGAAATAAATGATTTTGAATTTTTTGAATTTGAATTATGGAAAATTATTGTTTGAATAAAACGGGAATACTCACGTTAAATTGAGTCGGTTATTCCGACTATCGTTTCGATCACATTCGGTGACCTTTATCAAGGAATGCTATAAGCGTGAAACGCGCACGATCTTGTCTTGCCTTGTCACGCTTATAGCATTCCTTGATAAAGCTACTTATAGCAGATCTGATAAACATAACTTTGATTTAATAAATTATTTATAAATAAATAGAAGCATAAATTAAGCATAAATTTGTTAGGGTCTCGTTACGTTAGTTACAGCTAAGGTTTCAAGTAAACGAGCCTCTTTAAAGCAACATGTCGGATTCCCTTCATTAAACGACGTTAATGTTCCGAGAAATGTCTTTGAATTTAAGTTAGGGACGTCGAGTACGTATCTCGATGGAGGAGATGCGCATGGAGATGTCACTTTTATTTTTAGTGATGGGACTTTTTTGCAGAGTCTGCCTCGGGATGTACCTTTTCTAGATAATCAAACGCGAAGTAGTAGTGTGCATTGTGCTCCCGGTTGACTGTAATATTTTCCATTGAAATTACTTATAATTTTTTTGTGTACTTCTATATGAAATATATGAATGATTTTCAGATTTAATTGTGCTGCAAGACCTTGCTTCTTACCAAACATGATTCTAGGTAAATGGGAAGTACCCTAAAGGTTTTAATTTACTTGCGATTGTGGCAAGAGTGAAAAAATATGCAGCACAAATGGCCGTATATTTTGATCCCGTTAACTTAGAAGCTTTATTTTTTTTAGCCTCAATATTCGATATTAATTTCAACTTGATACCTCCAGGAAGACAGGTTCTTAAGTGGCGGACACGAACCGGAAGACGAAGTGTAGGCCAGCCTCCCACTAGGTGGATTGACGACATTGTGAAAGTCGCGAGCAATCGGTGGATGCAAGTGACACGTTGTCGGTCGGTGTGGCGTTCTAAGGGGGAGGCCTATGTTCAGCAGTTGACGTCTTCTGGCTGATAATGTAATGCTATGTACGTCCAGGCGTTTCCGAGGCAAATTGTCTTGAGAGACGGACAGACAGATGGACATAGAAGTGGTCCTTTGATGGTTCCATTTTTCTTTTGAGTTACGTACCCTAAAAACATCATATTTTCTATTAGTATCGGGGTTTAGTACCAAAATTATGAATTAGCACGCGTGATATTACGCAACATATTTTGCGTAATATCACAAGCGTTGTGTTTCTAGGGTGTCCATTGGGTTGTGCAGTTGTCGGTTTAAATTCAAGTTATAGCGCAATTAGAGGGCGCTAGCGAGACGCTCTTGTTCAGAATTAAGATAAATACGTGATTATAGTATCGTTGAAAAGCCCTAATGTTCTTTTTATTACCATCAGAGCCTTTTAAAACCTTTCTTAATACTTTTTTTTTATATGACATTGACGTCAAGCTTGCGAAATTGGGCAATTTAAATTACGACGCAGAGCCTAGTTAGAAGGTATGAGAATAGAACATTTTGCTTTAGAAAGGATTTCTTGGATAAATATAGTCGATTTTAATGTATTCACAATCTGAAAGTTATACTCCTTAGGACAATATATATTAATACTTACTGTTACCCGCGACTTCGTTCGCGTGGACCTACAAGAAAAAAGTAGCCTATGTCCGTCTCCGGCCCTTCAGCCATATCTATACAAAAATTCATGTAGATCTGTTCATCGGTTTAGCCGTGATAACGCGACAAACACCCAGACAGAGAGACAAAGTTACATTTTCGAATTTATAATGTTAGTTCGGATTTACAAATGGTAGTATTTTAACGACGGACCCTTCGGCGGCTTATTGCTTGATTCAAGGGCGCGTTATGTAATCTTACTCTACCTACCAACTTGAACAACCCGCGCTTCGAGCTGCAAAATATTGGCATAACTTCCTAAAATCGTCACGGTAAGCCGCCAAATGATCTCCATTAAATGCTAGTGTGTATATGTTTTTATGACTCGATCTGTTACTTCATACTCAACCAAACTCACACAACTCATTAGCGTCTCAATCACTTGTCTCATAATCGTTGCCTCAAATACTTATGTATAGAAATTTATATAATTTCTGGTAAACGAAATAGTTTCTAGTGTTTTCTTTTTTTATTCATTGTGAAAATTGTTACTAATAGTAATCCATTAAGCTTGTTTTGTTATCCACGCTAGAAGGTTTTAAACACCTTGGTGGTGTTTAATCATGTCTCAGGTGACGAATCGCAGTGATCTCAGGATACTGGTATTCCTAGTCTGAGGAACAGAGTTCCTACCCAGGTACATAATTATTTAATAGCTAGGCTAAAAATTACTAAACATTACTCAATCTAAATCAATTATATTATGATATCTACCCATTAAGAGTTTGTAGGAATTGATGCAATAAACGTTTTATTTATTATTTTTATTATTATATATGTATGCACGTGGGTTGCATCCTGTTCTAAAACTTTACAATTTTATTGCGGCAAAGTACTTTTATGTGAGATGAGAGAGAACGATATCACCAGTAATACCAAGGCGTTGGTACTATTTCATCATCATCATCAACCATAAGTCCTTCGCTTAGCTTAATCCCCACGCTTGGCAGGCGGCTTGGGGATTGCAAAACTCTCACCGCTTACTAAGAGGGAGCTGCTGCCCGTCCTTCGGTCTTTCTGGACGCAGTTTTAGGACAACTAAAAAGCACTAGTATTTCCATACATATAAATATTTTGTATAGGCAAGGTCGAGGTCAGTCGGGCTATAGAACGGGCGGGCCGGAACAATTAGATCAGGGGCTTTCCGGCTCCGACTTTAGCAGAATTTCTATTTCTTTAGCGAGATTTTCGTAGCGCGAGTTTTTCGTTGTGACCCGGTTGTCGGAGTTTGTTGTTACGTAATGCTGCGTACTCGGAATAGCAATTTAGATGTTTGCGTATTGTTAATTCTTGTTGTCAGGTTTTGAGATCAAATTGAGTTGAATGATTAGGTAACTAGTCGCACTCTGTGGATTTACGTCATGCTTTCTTTAAGGTCTGTACTTTTTTGGGTTCCGTTACAATACATTCCGTATACTCCACAGAAGAGAAAAAATTTTTACTTCTCTCTCTTCTGTGGTATACTCTTTCTATCATGGCATTATAACTTGACGTTTGTAAATAAAGGTTCAAAATTCGATCTAGTATAACGATAAGGCTGCCATTTGTTTCAATAGTTCTCTCTTATTTATTTCTAATTTACGAGTCTAATTTTTAATTTAATTCGAATTCGGAATTCCAAGTAGAATGCAAGGTGTTTGAATTCTAAATACCAGTTTTGAAAAACGACAACTTCACGGTAAGGCTCTAATATTAGATGTGATTCAAAATTTTAGTCAGTTACAATAATAAACGTATTGTTGGTTATCGCTCAACCGTTGTTATTCAAACGATTTTATTAAAACAAACATTTCGTGTAAACAGCGAACAATCGTAAATACAGGGCTAAAGTGTAAGGTCCTGAAAATAAACCACTCACCGACCAGCACAGAAAGGTCACAGTAAACTATTCAAGCAGTAGAAAATGTAACAGTGAGTTTCCGTGCTCTGTATAGAACAATCAGAATGGGAAGCGATATACTTACATTATCCCCTCTGCCAAGGTGCCACATGCCTTTGTGTGCGTCAGTCGATTATTTAATCTACGTGAAAAACGTCAAATGGATCATTTGTTTTTATTTGGGAAGGCTTGTACGTTTAAATCATTGTTCTAATGGTACAATTTTAAAAGTTACGTGACCACAATGTTACTTACTGTTCCGCCTTACACTGTGGTCCCTTCGAGCTCGCGTGCCTGCGTCTATTTATTGTATTGTTTTGTACAAGATCCTTATCTAATTGTATTACTACGGCCTTTGAGTGTAACGCATAATAATACATCAACAACGCGCTGAATGGTTTATAAAAATATGATTTTTAAGTTTAATAAAATAATGTGTCGAGGCAAGCATATTAAGTGGTTCCGTAGACTTTAAAATTAAAATTTCGAGTTAGATATCGCTACATTCGGAGAAAAAACGGGACGCGTGCGAGTCTGATTCGTGCACCGAGCGTCCATACAAAGTTGTATGGACGTAAAATGATGTAACAATGAAAGCACCGAACTTTGTTCTAGTTCACACGAAAAAATAAGTCGACTTGAAGTTCAAACTTATCTTTGTAGTTGAAAAATGATCTCTCATACATCGATATAATGCTCTCCAACTACAAGTATAATTTAGAATCCCAAAAAAAAACCTTTTTTTTATGTTATATAACTACAAACTACTTATTAAACACTGTTTTAGACTTTCGTGGTGGCGTACTACATTACTATTAGTATTCACGGGATATATACGTGAACATGGCGCATGAAAAACTGTGCCGAAATATTGGAAACTCAACAAAAATAATAATCGTGGTAAATATCCCGTTAGTACTAATAGTAAATTATTTATTTTTAGACTTTTTCCTGTACTGCTGTATGACTAGCTTCTTAAAAATTTTCATCATTCTAGGTCACCGAGAAGTATCCTATAGATTTTAATTTTTTTTGCGAGTGTCAAAATATCCGGCATAAATTGGGCAGATGATATCAATCACAAAACAACAATCATCAAAACCAAAACTATTTTTTAACAATCATCAAAATTTTACACAAACAGAGTGCTTCTTGTTCTTAGGGTACTTACTAGTTCTCGGCTGGCTAGCTACCACAGCTACCAATCAACACCTACCAACCTCAATTCTGAATACCTGAAAGTCTGTCACCAAGTATCTAACGGTGTATTACGACAGCTTCACTTCGGAGCCAGTTCTATTCAAAGTTAGGTGTGTCAATATCCCTCCGGTATACCAACATCCCAATAATAATGTAGCCTTTATAATTGTTACATAATTATGTCTACATCGTTTATAATCTTGTTTTTCAAGTCGAAATTAAAATGTGAGTGTTGGGTCTAATAAACTACGATAAGTAAATAGTACGTTTTATTAAGACTTTAATTATTTTGTTTTTTAGGGAACATGTCGGAAAACTGACTCAAGCTCAATTTTCCCGGCATGTTCTCTATAAAATCTACGTACCTAATACTTAAGAACAGAAGTAAAATTTAAATGTGATTGCCTGAGGGCATGGGCAAACCAATTTAGGAGGACAAAAATCACAAATATTTATTTCATCCCCATCCCAAAGGCTGCTTTTATATCCCTAACATTGATTTTCCATTTCACTAAATCTGTCTATATAAATCTATAATATAACGAGTGCTTTTAGTCCCGAAGCCTCAAAGCTATAATCCTCAGAGTGGTACTATAAAAAGATTAAGTCTAATTGACTCCATCAAATACAAAAGTTGGATCCCAGACGAATCGGAATTCACAGCCCTGTCCTTACAATGCCTACTCGATATACCCGAACGCACAAATATCCAGTCGTATAAGCAGTATGGAAACGACGAACTTCAGATTTACACCTGATATTCGATGCTCTCGATATCAGACCGATTCACAGCAAAGTATTGAAATATGACCCATACACCGCGTTACGCAAAGCTAAATTTCTAATAGCATATTCATCATCGGACATAAGGCGTCAACTGCCAAACATAGGCGTCCCCCTCAGATCGCCACACCGAACAATAACCTGCCACTTGCAGGTTGCTAGTGGTAGGCCTGCCTACGCTGCGTTTTCCGGTTCGTGGTCGCTACTCAAGAACCTTCTCTCCCCATCGGTTATCGGTCCTTCGGGTGATGTGGCCTGCCCGGTTCCCTAATGTTTCACCAAAAATTTTCGCCTAACTATCATAATCGAGATTATTTGGACGCCATCTGTGAAACATTGAGAAGTTCCGTTGGCCATCTGCGGTCTTCTTCAATAGTTCCTCTATCAAATGGTATTTTCTGAATGCAAATGCCTGACTTGTTGATGAATATACCAAAATTGCTATATGTATGCCTATATATTTGAGGGGGAACTCCTCAAATATATAGGTGTACACGAATGCACAAATAAAAGTATTGGTCAGCTGTTGTACTCGTTTATTAGGGTACCAACCCGGAGACAAAAATCCAACACACCATTTTTAGGTACCTAATTTGCTTGACAAAACCGTCTGCGCGTTTTAACGTAGGACAGCGCCATCTAGTACACTTTCTTAACACTTTCTTAACAATTCCTTAGACATACCGCCCACCAAGGACGAATTCAATTTGTCCTTTACAAAATTGCCATCCGCCCACCATGAAACTATTAAAAAAACTAAAAGTAGGTAACAATTCTAAAAGGGTGTTACAAATAAAACATGTATATGTAGGTCCAGTAACAAAATCCTACATTACATATAACAAACAAACCGCATTGAAAAACTTATACTTAGTTTTGAAGACCATTTGCGTGATCAATCGGCCAGTGGCAACATACACAGCTTAGACGTTGGCCGTTTGATTTCACAATTGTTCTTAGTTCTCAAGGAAACAACACGAGTAATGCTGTCTGCCCCTGAATGCTTAGCAACCACTCGACCAAGAAGCCACCTGCACGGCGGCACGTTTTCTTCCTTCACTAAAACTATGTCTCCGATCCCAGGTTCTGGGTTTTGATAAGCCCATTTATAACGATGAAGAAATTTTGAAAGATACTCTTGCGACCATCTTTTCCAAAAGTTCTGCAACATTTTTTGCGTTAATTGCCATCTCCGTAGGCAACTCGTGTTTGAAATCTCAAAATTATGATCCGGTGCAGTTATAAGGGGTTCACCAACCAGAAAGTGCCCTGGTGTTAGAGCCTCTATTGCATCCGATTCCGTATCGAGCCGCGCCAATGGTCTCGAGTTTAAACAAGCCTCAATTTGTACCAAGACCGTAGATAACTCCTCGTATGTTAAGGTAGTGTCTCCGATTACTCTTTTCAGATGAAATTTCGTCGATTTGATGCCAGCTTCCCATAATCCGCCAAAATTTGGCGAAAAAGGGGGTATGAAATTCCAAGCAGTGCCATTGTTGGCTAGAGTTTCAGATATTTCCTTCAAAATGCCCGATTTTTCTGAAGAAAACAATGTTTGTATCTCTCGAGATGCCCCGACAAAGTTTGTCCCATTGTCACTCCAAAGATCTGTGCAATGGCCTCGACGAGCGACAAACCGTTTGAAGGCAGATAGAAATCCCTGCGAAGTTAGGTCACTAACTGCCTCAATATGCACAGCCCGTGTAACCATGCATACGAACAAGCAAATGTAGCCCTTGTACGCATGATGGCTTCTACCTTTACTTGTCCTTATATAAATTGGCCCAGCATAATCGACACCACTACTTTTGAAAGCCCTTGATGGTGTCATCCTTGCCCTTGGCAACTGCCCCATCAATTGATTTGACGTTGCTGCGTTGTACCTGATACACGTCACACACTTGCGAACGAGAGCCTTCACAGACGCCTTAGCTCCTAAAATGAAGAATTTTCTGCATAAATATGTCAACATAAGTTGAATACCTCCATGAAGCGTCTTAGCATGTACATCAGATATTATTAGATCCGTCAGAGTAGACTTCTTTGGCAGCAAGATTGGATGCTTTACATCTTCACCGAACGATGTTTTGTCCAATCGACCTCCAACTCGCAACAAGCCATTGTCATCAATAAAAGGGTTTAAAGATTTGAGTGGACCCTTTATTTTACACCATTTACCATACTTTCTTATGAGTTCCAACTCCTTTTTGAAATGTTCGCCTTGACATTGTTTCACACATATCTCCAAAGACTGCATTAATTCCAGCGATGTAAGATACTCGTGACGGTTTCTTTCACTAACTGGTTTCTTTAGATCAAGAAATCGTCGGCAATAAGCTACAACTCTTATCAACCTTGTAAGCGTTGAGTATCTATTCCAAATAGGCCTCTCTGCTACTGCAACATGCACCTTTGTCTCTTCCAATTGAGTCTCAATGTTTTTAGGTTTGCTGCAATTGACATCATATCTTCGCAAGAAGTCTGGACCGCTGAACCACATTGTGTTGTTGAGTAGTTCCGTAGAGGTTATCCCTCTGGAGGCGCAATCAACTGGATTCAAACTGGTTTTTACGTGTGACCACTGATTTGAATCTAGAGTCGTCAATATTTCGGACACCCGATTCGCGACAAACGTTTGCCAACGACTAGGGTGACTGTTGATCCACGCTAGGACCACAGTTGAATCCGTCCATGCCCGAATATGTGACTTTTCTATTTTCAATGTCTCTGCTACTTCCACTAGCAGTCTAGTGACTAGGACTGCTCCACACAACTCTAACCGAGGGATGGAGACTTGTTTGATGGGTGCTACCTTGGTTTTAGCCGTAACTAAAGTAACATGGACGTTCCCAACTACATCGATTCTTCTCAAATATACAGCTGCCGCATACGCCACCTTCGACGCATCACAGAATCCATGCAGTTGTATTAAGGAATCGTCAGTGTTAGTGCCAAGCCATCGAGGTATGTTTATTTGCGTCAAAACGGACAATCTTTCACGGTAAGTATTCCACTCTTCCAGTACTTTGCCTGTGACTTCACAATCCCAATCTATCCCAGATATCCACAGCTTCTGAATGAGAATTTTAGCTACTATCACACAAGGCGCCGCCCATCCTAGCGGGTCAAACAACCGTGCAATATGAGATATAACTTTTCTTTTTGTTACAGGTCCAGGTTCCAGCGCTTGCGTCACCGAGTAGCGGAATTCGTCGGTTCTTCGATTCCAGGTAAGTCCTAAGAGCTTAACTACTTCGTCTGTTTTTAGCTTTAATTCCTCGCAATTGTCAACCTCGCTTTCTGTCGACTCCTTGATTGCTTGCAATAACTCATCGCTATTACTCATCCATTTTTGTAGCACAAATCCACCCTTTTTTAGCAAGTCATTCATTTCCTGATAAATAATCTTCCCTTCTTTTACAGAATTGCATCCAGTAAGCAGATCGTCCATGTAATAATCATTTATTACCCTTTCAACTGCGGCGGGATACTTGGCACCTTCGTCGTATGCTGTCTGCTGCAAGCTCTTCACCGCCAAATACGGAGCCGCCGCCGTCCCGAATGTTACTCTCAGCAATCAATAGTCCTCAGCCTTTGCGTCTGCGTTATCCTTCCACAACAACCTCTGATAGTCTGTATCCCTTTCAGCTACTCTGACCTGGCAATACATCTTAATCACATCAGCCGCTAGGCATATGGGATGTTGTCTCCAACGCATCAGCAAGTGTCTCAGTTCCGGTTGTAATGTGGGTCCCACCATTAATGCATCGTTTAATGATACCCCATTTGTGTATTTACAGGATGCATCGTACACAACCCTGACCTTTGTGGTATCTTTATCGTTCCTTACAACGGCGTGATGAGGTAAGTATACAGCCCCAGTATTTTTCTTTTGTGTTTCAGGAATCTTCTCCATAAACCCTAAATGTAAGTACTCTTCTATTACCTTTTTATATTTGATCTTTAGCTCTTCGCTCTTCTCAAACCGTCTTTGTAATCCATTTAGTCTTTTTTCAGCTATCATTCTGGAGTCACCATCAACACAATCAGGCCGCTCAGTTTTAAATGGGAGCCTGACTACGTACCTGCCCTCTGAATCCCGCTTAGTTGTTTCTGCGAAGAATTGTTCACAGCGAGTTTCTTCTTCCGACAACATCTTCTTGCTAGACTTTGGCTCAGCCTCAATTTCCCAAAATTTTTTCAACATCTCATTGTCTTCAACGCACACATGCATTGCCACTACCTTTGCTGGCGAGGTCTGAGAAGTTTGGCATGTGCCAGATAAAATCCATCCTAGTGAAGTCGCTTGAGCCAAAGGATATCCTTGCGGACCTTTTCTTATTCCCTCTTGTATTATCTGTCCGTAGATATCTGCCCCTAACAAAACGTCAATTTTGTTAGGTATATGATATTGAGGATCTGCTAGACACATGTCCTTGTCCAGCCATTCCAGTTCTTCCACCTTGCAGTTTGGAAGGGACGTAGTAATCGATTTTAGTACATACGCTTGTACTTTGATAACAACATTGCTATCTATCCTCGACCGAATCCTCAAATCTACCATATATTTGGACACAGTAGTGCTGTTACCTTCTAACCCCGATATGATTCCTTTGACTGAGTGTTTCTTAATACCCAAGTATTGTACCGTCGCTTCTGAGACAAAGGAGGCTTGAGAGCCCTGATCTAGTAATGCCCTGATATAATACCTTTGTCCTCGTTGAGATTCTGCCCAAACGACGGCCGTTGCCAAGAATACCTGCTTCTTCACAGATACCTGACCAAAACACGAAACCACTGGCGCCGCTTCAACCGATCCTGAGGGAGCCGCTGACTTTCCAGCGGATGAACCGACCAAACCTACCTCGGATGTCGAAGTACCAGTGTGTGCTTGGTATGACTTACCATCGCCCAAACCGCTGGGATGGAGTACAGAGTGATGCTTTCCTTTACATATCCGACAAGTTACTTTGCTTGGACAGAACCTAGCCGAGTGGTTACTACCCAAACAGTTATAACATAATCGTTTGGTCATTACAAACTCACGTCGCTTATTGACGTCTTCGTTCATGAATTTTTTACATGAGTACATTTTATGGTCTTCCGTACAAAATTCACACATGACATTAGCTACATGCAAAACCTTATGCTGTTGCGGTTTACTGTTTGTGAGAGTTGAAGGTCGGGATTTGACTTCTGGTTCTATGAACTCGAGCGCCCTAAATCTGCTCTCCAAGAATTCCCGAAACTGAGCAAATTTAGGTAGTTCATTCGCATTCCCATCAGCGACCTTCAATTCCCACTGCTTGCGGGTTTCCGCGTCCAATTTGTTTGACACAATATAGATAATTATTATGTCCCATGACCCTATGTCTATGCCGATGTTTTTAAGAGCGTGTAAACAATCTGAAGTAGTATCTGATAAATCTTTGAGCAGCGCTGAAGACTCTTTGGTTGCACTCTTTAGGTTCATTAAACGCTTTAAAATGCAATTTGCAAGATAATTTTTATTATTGTACCTTGCTTCCAGCTGGCTCCAGCATTCCAGATAATTTTCAGCAATGATAGGCAACTGCCGTATCAACTGCTCGGCCTCACCGGTTAAATACCCTTTAAGGTAGTGAAGGCGTTGCACGTCGTCCAGTGATGTATTGGAATGGATCAACGAGACAAACATGTCCCGAAAAGTGATCCATTCTTCATATTTTCCCGAAAAAGTGGGAATAGTTATTTTTGGTAACTTTATGTTTGACGTGCCGCTACTACCTTTTCCGGTGCCCTGGCCATGTAATTTCGGAGCCGGCTTAGGCTTAAATTTTAATATATCCGTTTTATAGTTAATATAAGAGTCTTCCGTGCTCTCGTACATTTCATTTTTCACATAAATGCTCGCTTCATATTCTGACCACTCAGTTACACTACCGATAATTTCCTCATGAACTTTTGTAAAGCGAGCCCACAGGTCATCTAATATCTGCAGTCTCGTTTGTATATAATTTTCAGACGCAAGCCTCTCTTTAGACGACTTTTTAAAGTTTAAGTGCGCCTTCACAATTCTCTCTTGCACGTCCTTCTGCAAATTAATAAATCGCTGCATTTTGAATTTATTATTCGAAAAGGATGTACAAGTTAAGAACAATTATTTTTGACCAAATTTCCGAACCAAAATTTTACAAGTTTAATATTATTTTAATTTGGCTAGTTTCCGAACCAAATTTTACAAGTCCTAAAATGCCGCAAAATTTTTACAAGTGTTTGAATTAATTTTCACTTAGAGAAAATCGGGCATGGATTCCCCGTCTCGACCAAATTAGGCGAAATATTCTAAGCCCCTGATTTGCATGCAAGAATTATTTCTAAGTCCCTAAACTTAATCTCAAATACTTAAGTTATTTTATTCTAATATTTAAAGTCCAAATTAGCTTGAATTTACTTATTTTTAATTTCCACTCACACTTGACCGTTTTTCCTGACGTCAATCCTGTTGCGTCTGCGGGGCTCCCCCCGCGCCGTTGTTCCTGGACACCTTGCTGGCTCCCTGCTCCGTCTGCTAACCTTCCTCTTCAGCACCAAATGAGGAGCTGCTCCACACTTGACGTGGAACCTCTCCACCGATTCGCCCCGAACAGCGATCCACTGCCCATAGGTGCGAAGCGTAGTCCGAAAACCGCGGACTACTGAGTCAGCACATCCGGCTCGAAGGACCAATTTGTACACGAATGCACAAATAAAAGTATTGGTCAGCTGTTGTACTCGTTTATTAGGGTACCAACCCGGAGACAAAAATCCAACACACCATTTTTAGGTACCTAATTTGCTTGACAAAACCGTCTGCGCGTTTTAACGTAGGACAGCGCCATCTAGTACACTTTCTTAACACTTTCTTAACAATTCCTTAGACAATAGGAATATATCAATTCTTTATGGACCCCATTATCAGAACTGGATTTTGATAAAATGAGACCAATCTGGAAGTATGTTCTTTCAAATTAAAAAATAATATTCCAAGTCGGTTCTTAATGACGGAGTTCTGAGGAAACAAACAAACGGATCTTGCATAATTCTACCCTTAAAGGGGTAAAATGGACCCCCAACTGCTCATACTGCATATAATATGTTATTATCATCCCTTTTTATTACCACGCCGAGATACGATATTTTTTGCGTACCTAAACGCTTCCGAAGCTTAGCGTAGCCATTTTCCCCGGATGTCGTCTGTGAGATAGGCCCGATCGCGCATCTTATTCCTAGTTATAACATCTATTCATTATTCACTCATGCCGAGGTTTTTCTCTACAAAAACACGTACAAATAAGGCCTGTACAAATAAGCGTAGATAGAATAAAATTCAGCTGAGATCGGTCAAAACACATAAATAATGTAACAGTATACATAATGTAGAGAAAGAAAACTCGACTGGGATCAACGAATACAGGGAATCGGCGAATTACAGGATGGTACTTCGGCGCGGTGAATGCCGAGCTGTTGCCAGTTTGTAAATTAAAATAAACAGGACGTGCCGTGAGCGGACCCTCGTCACTGTCCGACTGATACCTACTTTTAATTTACCAAGCTGTTTAACTCGCGATGTCACGAATCTTGTAAAGTAGAGCGTAATGCTGTGATACAATGTTTAATTAAAATTCGCATTAGCGAATCGAGAGAAAAACAAAAACAAATGAACGATCCGCACAATGTAAAGCCGCCTTACATTGTCTGCTGGGTCGTGCGACTATGGGGAGGGGTCTGGCGATTTTTTCTTAGTTGCTGACCATAATCATGTACTTTTAAATTAATATCTTGTACAAGTGTGCCATCATTTAGTAGCCTCTGGGCTCAAAATTTTATGTTACACGTTCGATTACACCAAAATTAAGTATTAAATTAAATTTATGCAATGAATTTTTTATTTATTTCAAACATACTGCAAGTTGTATCTGTAATACGTTACAAAATAATTTCATAGTACTTTTTTAAGTTTTTCATAGCCCTATTTCAGCACATTGGTAACGATAATTGAAAGAAGTTTATTTTAATACCTCGTTCCTTTGTTTCAGATAATGGTTGAGGTCTACTTCGGAGGTCGCACGCCTTGAGGCAATATGAGAGTCAGAAGGACCCTGGACATCAGGCTGATCGCCTTGTGCACCACCTGCTTCCTTCTCCCGGCCATAGCTTGTCCCTCTCAGTGTGTCTGCAAGTGGAAGAACGGTAAACGATACGTCGAGTGCGCAGACAAGGAACTAAAGGCGATCCCTAACTCTTTGGACTCAGAAACTCAAGTTCTGGACTTTACGGGCAACGACCTTCAGATACTACAAAAAGAAACTTTTCATAAACTAGGGCTACTCGATCTACAAAAGATTTACTTACAGAGATGTAGTCTACAGAAAATCGAAGACGCCGCTTTCAAAGGTCTCGCTAATTTGGTCGAACTCGATCTTTCGAATAATTACCTCACAGTCGTGCCATCGAGCAACTTCGTGCACTTCCCTTCGCTAATGAGGCTCTCACTGAACAACAATCCGATAACGAGCATCAAAACTCGCTGCTTCCACAACCTCAACTACCTGAGTACATTGGAACTGACGGACTGCAAAATAGAAAGTGTAGAGATGGAAGCGTTCGCTGGACTCAATCACCTCGAATGGCTCCGGCTGAACGGCAATAGACTGTCCACTATTCAAGGTGAAAATCTATTCCCGGATACGCTGCGCGGTATAAACCTGCAAAACAATAATTGGAACTGCGATTGCCACCTGAGAGATTTACATAGTTGGTTGTTGAATTTCAATATGCCGCACGCCGTAGAGCCCGTGTGCTCGCTGCCGGCGCGCCTCAGAAAACGAACGATCACGAGCGTCACCGAAAACGAGTTTGCGTGTCTACCGAAAATCACTCCTAGCACCGTGTATTTAGAGGCTAATTTAGGTAGCAATATAACCTTGGAGTGTTTCGTGAAAGCAATTCCCGAGGCGAAAATAACGTGGCTTTATCAGGGGCAACTCATTCACAATTACTCTACGATGTCGCCGGAACAGTATCGGGATATTTTCTTCGTGGAGAATGGAGTGACGGACAAAAAGAGTGAGCTGCATATATACAACATAGGACCGGAAGACAATGGCACCTACACATGCGTAGCAGAGAATCCCGCCGGGCGGTCGCGCGCCAACTACACCGTCAAAATATTAGTCAAGGAGGAACCCATCGTAATAGTCGTTACCTTCCCGCAGCGGCATTTAGTGGTCATTGTCACCGTCATATTTCTAATAATAGTGCTCCTCATAGCCATTATAGCCGTCGTTCTTCTAAAATTTAAGACCGACACACGGAGTCGTAAAAAAAAGGAAAGCGGGAAAGACGTCGCGCTCTGCAATCAGATCTTACCGTCTAACCGCAGTAATGGCAACCTACCCAAGAACAACGGCAGCCTCATCGTAAATGCGCACTCTCATCACGCGCTCCACTATACCGTGCAAACGGGACGTGATTACGACTCCAGCGACGTATATCAAAGCAATAACATGAAAGGCTTTGTCGACAGAAATCCCGACCTAATTAGCGATGCGGAAACGGTAGCGAACAATGCGCAAAACGAGAATGTGTTGTCTGTGTACAAACAATCGGTGAACGGCGACTGCTTTGAAGAGGAAACCGCGTTTACTGGCAACCCTATGCCGAGACAGGTCACGTGGCAGGACCAACAGCAGCACAGCATGACCATACCTCCCCAATCAATCAACAACATGTACCAACACTCTGCAGACGTCCATCTGAACCCGGGTTGTTTCCTAGACAGCGAAGGCTACCCGTACGATTACGGGCTCCCGAAGCACCCGTGCCGACCGCCGGTGATGTCGAACTACTCTGTCGTCGGGCCGTTCTACCAGACGTTACCGCACAAAAGGCCACAAGGACAGAAACTAGTCTGCAAATTCGCCAAAGATACCGAATTTAATACGACGGCGCCGAATTGTCCCAATTTCGAGATGTTCAATGCGACGACCGTCCGCCGCACGTTAGAGGGGTACCCTGTACCTCGTAATAGGCCGATCGCTTTTGTGGGGAATGGAACTGTGTATTACAATGAAGAATTTGTTCCGTCGCCCCCTGAGGGGTATAAAAGTGAGCCAGTGCAGTGTTGCGCGCCACCAGAGGGTTGCGCATCGTGGGTGAATCCTAAAGGAACTTGTGCGGTGATGGTGCCGATGAGTGTCTCTGAAGGTGCGGGCAGGTGTTACCAAGTGGAGACACGGTGTGTCGATACGCAGACGACAGACGCGCGTCTGCCTGGTGAAGGTACCGAGGCTGTGTTAAAGCCGTTGCCTCAAGTGTCGAACGCTAAGTGCGCGGCCGATATATGCTCCGAGAGCCCCGACGAGGGCTACGTAGGAGACGCGAACGACATCTGACGACGGCGTCACACTGACAATGCGTAAACAGGGCAATCCTAGACTTTCATAAAGTGATAAAGCGACTGAATATCGAGTAGTTTTGTATGTATATAAAATCGTTGACGCTGGCGTGTGAAGCGTTGAACACTGTTTTTTACATAAATCCATAAAATGTTGTTGTTTTCTGTTTAAAACCATGCAGCAATTGCATCAAAGTTCATAAATTTAAAACAACAATGTACTTAATTTTGGTATTCCTTTCTGGCTGATATACAAGGTTATAGTGACGTAGATTCTCATGTACCATTTTCTAATTAAAGTAAATTTGGCAGCTCTAAAATTATTGCTACCCTTTTCTTACATATTAAAATTAAAAGGGATGCAGACTATTTTAGTCTTGTCAGATTTTTGTAGCTTAGTGATTGGTGCAACAGAATCGAGGCCAGCTCCGTGTGAACAGATTAAATATTAATTCTGTAGCCTAAAAAGAATATATAATTATGTTTACGCAGATCCATATTTAACTACTTACTAAGTATGTAAAATCGCCACGTATATCTAAGGCATATACAGGTTGCTGGTTTTCAGGTATTACGCTAAAAGGTTGATTCTAAAAGAGCCAGAGGCAAAGCAATAGCTTAGTTCAACGAAAGTTTCCCGTTTTGGAGCATGAATTGCTTTTTAAAAGTAATAAAAATTGACAATGAATTAGATATCCATTTCTTGAAAATTATCATTAATTTTCAAATACAACAAAAAAAAAATGCTTCTCAGTGCCAACTCACAATGTTGCCAGTCCACCTAGTGGGAGGCTGCGCTGCGTGCTCCGGTACCAAAGTGTAGCTTACATGGTACTCTGCAGCCTCAATAGAAATACCTATTGTGTATACCGGAATACCAGCGTAGGTATGTCAATAATATTACAATTTTACAATAATTATTTTTTACTGTCCTACATCGGTTCACGCTTCAGCCGCCGTTCAGCGTACTGGTACGAAATTAATATCATACCAAATTTCAGTAAAATTCAATGTAGTCGGTATTTTCCTCATAGAATATACGCAATAAACAATGTTATACGTTACTATAGCAGATTTTGGTTCAGTTTTGGAAAATACCATTGTAAATAGTTATCTACGAATATAATTATTGTAACATTCAACTGTAGATTTTGTTACGATTTGTTACTTATTTTAGTGGATATATTAAAGCGCACAGGATTCTTATATTGTTATTATCTAATTGTATACAACTAATATTTTTAACAATTAATTCAATAACCTATTAGCCACACAATAACTAAACACAGTATAATTATTTCATATAAGAATTTGAAATGATACAAAAATATTGTTTTTTATAATCGTATCATTGTTGTCGATTCTGTTTTAAACATTTTATAACCTAAACTAATTTGAAACGACTAAAATCATCTAATTTCCTTTTAATCTAAATATTGAGCAAACTATATCGACGAAAAACCAAAATTCTACACAAATAAAAAGCGGAAACATTGAAAAAAGCTTCGCATCTGAATAAGCGTAAAGGTGCTCCCACACAGCAGTTTAGAAATGTTGTATAGCATTTTGTTAGTTAACATTTTATCATAAGATATACATTGTTCTGCATCAGCCTTTAAACATCCCACTGCTGGGATATCAACCTACTCTTGAAGGGTGAATAGGCCATATCCACCGCGCTGGCCCAGTACGGGTTGGGTCACATACGCTATTGAATTTCTTCTCCGGAAATATGCAGGTTTCTTCACGATGTTTAATTTACGTACGTAAGTTCTAGAGAACTCATTGGTGACAATGGCGAGCTCCCACTGAGCTACGACGAAAAATGTACATTGTTACCATGTTATAATATAGAATTATTAAACATGCTAACAATAAACTGCATCACGTTAGCACATTATAACTTTTGTTTAATAACATTTACCTAAGCGACAGGCAGCGGGTGCGATGGTCGTCGCTTATTAACAGGCGAGATGATGGTCAAAGTCAAACGCAGACTTATAAGATTTAAAAAAAATGGTATACTACATATTATTGAATATTTTTACAGTACTGTGTTATATAAAAACAAATTGAAACAAAATATAAATCCACGTTATAGTATTAATTAAAGTTATATAACTGCTGTGTATTAGCACCTTAAAAGACACGCAACTCGGAAGTGCGCTGAAACATGTTGAAATAATATTAATTAAAATTAATGAACCCGCGCTCACGGGGCGATATTCGTATAGACGGAGTTAAATAAGGATTTACCCGGTGAGCTCGTAGGGGACACGATTTTGATGTTAATTAAATGTGAAGAGGTTTCACTGATAGCAAACGAAGTTCAAATTTTGCAATGTTTCGGTATTACATGTCGATTAACATTAATTGTTTACTTGCACTTAATATCTGCTTAAAGTTAGGAAAAGACCTTGAATATTTTATATTGAAGCCTGGCATACCTATTGTCCACCGTCTTGTTTTTTTCTTCAAAATTACGGCTACTCATAAAACCCATATAAATCAATAGCTGACACTTACGAACGAACAAGGTTTGTATAAGACAAAATCTACTCCAGGAAAGTCTTCAGTAAGGTCATCCGACGTAGCTCGATGACATTGGCAGCATACTTGTAATGTCATGGAGCATCGTCGTATGATCTTACTGAACACGGCCCAGCATCATGCTTCTGATATATTATACGCTTTTAAATTTGCCCTGGTGGCGGCGCCGGTAAGTTAGAACTAAATTAAAGGTATGAATGGCTCTAAAAATATTGTGTGACTACATGATGGACAGTAAGGTATGCCAAAATACTCAAATCCCTTTATGGTATTGGTTATTATCACCCACATTGGTATTTCATTGGTTTGTCACATAGTACGCGGTTTCCTGTAATTTGAATTTGCTGTCCTGAAAAGAAACTCACTTGTACATTAATTGAGTTACATTCATTGTACATTTCACCATCTTTAAGTTTAAGCTAAATTTAGTTTGACGCCTTCAATGTTTTTTTTTCTCTTTCTTTTAAATTTGACAAAGAGTTAAGTTCTGATTTACACTTCCATTTTAAAACTAGTACAATTGGCAGAATAGCTAAAGTTTTGTCCCAATTTGTGTTTAAAAAGTTGAAACTTACAAGTATTAAATAATTGTTATGCCGAAAATCCTGTAAATGTTTTGTTAAGTTAAAACTCTAAGAAATTATGTGAATAGTCTGTATATATTAGATTTAACATTTCTTAAGTAAGTAGTGGAGGATAAGTAATTAAATTGATATCAGGGTATCTCCCTTTTAACAGAGTGAATGTGTTTCATAGATTTAGTTTCATGGCCAATACTTATTTCTTAAACGTTTAAATAATTTTATTTGAAATATAATTTATTTAAGTACTATAGATACATTTTAGTTCCGAAGGTAGTTGATGGACTCAGGCGCTACTTTGTGGAAGTTAATTTTCAAACGAAATATATAATAACCAATATCCTTCGGAAATACTATTACAGATTGGTTATATAATATTTGTAGATTCAGTTTGATGTATTTAGTTGCGAATTTAGATTTCGTTATTATTTGAAATAAGAACGCAAAGTTGCAATATTTTATTATGATTAAAAATAGGTATATGAATAAATATTTATATGATAAAACCAGCCTAGACCAAGTCGAATTTGCGTACAGTGGGTTCCGTACAAACTTTAACAAAAATCGTGTTTTCGTTAGATCGGTTCGGTATCCATACCGCAAGCCCGACTTACACTTGTCCGATTTTTATTATTTTTTGTTATAGGATTTGCATTGTCATCACACCACGTTTCACGCTTGTATATATTATCGTTTTTACTATAAAGCAAGAGCAAAAAATTACGAAAAAACACGTTGCAAGTATGCAGATTGATGATTTTTGTAGAGTTAGTAAATACACCATAACAACACATATAATTTCAAAATTTACAGCGTAAGCTTAGTAATAATGGTATTATGGTCCCGTTGACACCCTACTGATACCAAAAACCAGAAAAAAAACCATAAAAAGATAATAAACAGATTCAGTAACTATGGGAATACTTACGTTAAATGGAGTCGGTTGTTCAAACTATAGTTTCGATTACATCCAGTGATCTTTTTCAAGGAGTGCTATCATTACGCACGCGCCACCTCGCCTTGCCTTGAAATATATTTGGCATAGCCGACTCACTTTGTTGTGAGTATACCCTCATTATTAAAATAAAATGCCACGTCAGCTTTCATAGTAAATAAGACTTTTCTGAACTTTTTTATTTATCTAAAAATAAGACTCCGATAATATTATTTCCCCACTAGTTTTCCTTGTGACGGGAATGCCTTGGAACACACACAAAGACATGAACAACTAACGCCCAAACCCAGATCAGATTAAAAAATATTTTCTCAATGAAACATCTGCTCGGCCGGGAGCTGTCAATCTCGGGCTTATAAAGCAGACGCGCTACCAACCAAGCCAGGAAGGACAATTGCTTACTGTTTTAAAACTTTTATCCATGAGAGTCTGGCTAGTCAATGAACTCCAAAGCTATAAAATGCATACGCAGTGCGACAGCAGGGTTACTACCCTTAGATTTGTACAAATACAAACATAGTCGCAAATGTGGATAACCATTCGTTTATTTATAGTATTTGGCTGACAAATAAATTTAATAAAACTCTGTTTAAATTTACTCTAGGATCGGTTTGGATTGGAATGTTGCTATGAGATTGATAGCCAAACTATCAAATAAATGTGACGTTTCTATCTAGCACAATTAATGAATTTAGTTACTATAGAGTTATTTATATGTATTACCAAATATGAAGTGATTAGCGGGCTCGGATCGCACACAGCAGGGCGTGGGTTCAAGTCTCATTAATGAGGTTGAGCTACCTGACGTGGTTTTGGCACGCTTTTATTTTACTTCTCACGTTTAATTGAATAAACACATTACACAAAATTATGTCAAATAACAATATAATCAAGCCAAAAGACAGTATTATCTAATTACATTATTTAAATCATAAAAATAATTTATAGAAAAATTTATAAAAAATATAGATGTCGCAAGAGACCAAGAGTACGTCTCGGGGCGAATAACCAGTAGATAATAGTAATCAAATACACGAATTACAACCAGAATGGATTCCGTGAACTACACACAAATCCGTGAACTATCTCTTCCTAGTATCCCATCAATTCCACAGAGCGCCGAACCCCGTCAATTTCTGTACAGTACACAAAAACTCGTCTAGGATCGAAGCCAACAAAGTCCTCGCTCGCTAACTTTCTATTGTACAAGCAACACTATAGTTCTCGCATTATCATCCCCGTGTAATTATTTACGAAGCTGGATGTTAGCCAACGCATTAATATAGGCGCTATAACAATTAAACCGATGTTCGAAGCTTGATGTTCACTTGTTCCCTAATTAATAGGTTAAAGTGCTTGATTGGGGATTTATTGACGTTTGTGTAGGCTAGAACGTGTTGCAACCTTTGTTTATTTATAAACTAGCTGTTACCCGAGACTTCGTTCGCGTGGACCTACATAAAAAAAGTAGCCTATATCCGTTTCCTTCCCATAGACTATATCTAAGCAAAAATTCAGCTCGATCTGTTCAGCCGCATAGCCATGACAACGCGACAAACACCTAGACAGAGAGACAGACTGACAGAGAGACAGGAAACAGACAGAAGGACAGAGAGAGTGTCTAACCAATCTGTAGTGCCTTTCCGCTGCAACGTCGCGTCGTCTATAATAGAAATAAGGATCAATTGTTTGCTTATAGCCTTGTATTTATTTAAATTGATATTTTGAATGATGGCAGTTATTATTATTTATGACACAGCTAGTTGTTAACCGCGACTTCGTTCGCGAGGACATCAAAAAAGTATCTTATGTCCGCCTTTGTACCCGCTATACAGTAAGTAAATCCTTATCAAATGTTTTCAAGATCCGTTGAGCCGTTTAACCGTGATAAAGCAACAAACACCCGGACAAAGAGATAAAGTTACGACGAAATTTTTTCCTCGAAACGAACATATTCATTTTTATACATCGAAGCTTTATTGGTCCTGATGCGGCTATATTCCTCTAAATTATAATATTAGTTAGGATAACTGAAATATTGAATTAAAAAAAAACAATTATTGTGTAATAAGAAAACGGCTAACTACATAACATTCCGTATTAACCAAAAGTTAGCTTATTATTCTATAATTTATCATATTATGTAGGTAAATGTTGGGCGTCGGACGTCGCGACCCATTTGCGCAGCGAAATTGAATAAAGTTTACGAAATAAGTTAGCAAAATCTTTGTTAGTGTGCAGCCAGGCTTAAGGTGCTCTTTCAATCTTATTGAAAGATCGTATCGGATTGGATCGATCGTATTGTATTTGGGGCGAGATTCTTACGTCACATTGTCCAGTGATATTAGCGACAATTGACTCATTATCATTGGATTATTGGAAAAAAAACAATATAACCGTTTTTTTTAATTTCAATGTTATTACTTTACAAAAAAAACAGTATTCCGATTTATTTTTGTATATTAGGGCATAATATTATTTAATATCACATGTCTAGTTTGAGAAGCTTAAATATTTTTATCAGCCATTTTTAGCAAACTACTGATTCTGAGTAAATCGGAACGGACAAACAGACACTGAAGTTTCACAATATGATGACCAGCTATGAAAAAATGCTAATAAACTAATTGTCAAAGCGCTTCATTCATTATGATGTTTGCAAAGTTAGCACAATTTTTTGAGCAAAATAGTTACTACAGTGAGAAAGATCTCAAATACTTCTACACAACGTTCCTATTTACCACAACTATTCAAGAACTCACTTTGTAACATATTATTGAATTGCTCGTGAATGTTCAGGTCAGTAGCGTAGAACACTGGGATGCCGCGCCGCTGCGGAAACGGACAGTTGCCAAAGTTGGCTCGGGCAAAAGTCGTCGCTTTTGTACTTTGTAATAGATATATTATTATTATTGTTGTATTGTATAACGATTGTTGATTTAGAAACTAATACAAAACTTCACGTATTCGGATATTCGATAAGAAATATTTTTTATATAAATGTACTTGAATTTTGAAAACTATCTGCATCACCTCAACTCAACGCAACTCAACTTTTAAGTTTAGAAAAAAAATAAGAAAAAGTAACATCTCTAGCAATTGGAATCCAATTAATTTAAATATTTTCTTATAGCTGCTCATGCGTAGTTTGTTAAATCACCTCGCACAATCCATGTTATGTTCCGCCATTATCATAATGATTGGCGCGATTCAATTTCCTGCGTTTGACAGGATCACTGCTAACCTTGATTAGCTTAAACTTGCAAGTTCTCCTACTGTTTGCAAGAAATAAAATATGAAGTAGGTGAAGTACTTTAAGCTCAAGTTGGTTATTAAATTTAATTTAATTCAATTCGTTGCACGGACTCAAAGCGCACTTCCAAGGACTGTACAGTTTAACTGTACCCAAAAATCATTAAACACCCTGCGCATCCAGTGCAAACATATTTTTTAGATGATTTTAGATTTTAGAAAAAAAAAATTGAATTTGAATTAGCAACTTTTTGTATTAAAACATAAGACTGTATTTTGTATACATCACAGAAATTCCGTGCGTAATGTCAATAAATTCTCACTAAAAAGGCCATGAACTCCTGATAACAGTTCTCGTGTTCACATATTGTCACATTATTAAATGTAATAAAATCACAGAATGTGGATTTCTCAAAAGTGTTAGTCATGTATTGGTGTTAATACAAACATTTATTTATTTATTAAAAAACATACTATGTTATAAGTCCTAATACTTCAAATAACGACATTTTGATTTTTCAAACATTTAAAGCATACAGGAATGTTGATGTTCTAAATAATAAATGTTGTGTACACAAAAACTATATTAAAAAAAAAAATGTAATTAGTTCAACTTTGTTACAAAAACAACAATACAATAATTTTGTTAGTGTTTTTGTTTATGTTAGTTTTTTTTTTTTGTAATTTAGAATCAATTAGGTACATGAAAAGAGTTGTTTGCCATGAAATTAAATCTAAGAAACAGACTTAGGGACGCGTATGGTAAATTGTAAAAAATATCTTTTGTAAGAAACAATCTTTCAACTTTTTTTATATTAATTATGTTGAAAAATGTAAAATATAGCAATAAATAAAACGAGGTGTATGTAATTCTCGCATCATAAGTCATATAATAGGTTCGAAATTAGTAATCTATTTATTTATTAATGCAAGTAATTTAGATTATTTAAGTACATATGTTTCAAAATTGATAGTTCATTCATATCAATATGACGTAGTTTAATTTTTCCACATATTAGTGAGGAATCTTGAGGTGATATGTGTCACCTCGTTTCACCCTTTCGTTCGGCCACGGTAAACTGAAGAATTTGTAATATACTGAGATAACTTGCAGTATAACATCTCGAAAACTCGAAACACATTTTCACTACATCACAACTAACTAGCAACGTGGCGTTGCTACCGCACTTCTGGTTCTCGCTCGCGGTGCGCCCTTGCCATAAATTATTACAAAAGAAACAAATCGTTTTTTAAATTATAATCGTGTTTTGATAATAAATGAATACTCAAGTTGAGCCCGTTTCCCTCATAAGCTATCTCCTTCGCCTATTTTTGATCTGCAACCAAAATAAAATGAATGGACGAAAATACAATCTATAATAAAATGCTACGAAAAAAACTAATAAATCTATAGAGAACATCAAATTTTAAATTCATCATCATCATAATTTTCAGCCCGTATTCGCCCACTGCAGAGCATAGGCCTCTCTTCTTGTACGCCACTCATCCAGGTCCTGTGCCAATCTTGTCCAGGTTCGATTTTCACAATATCGTTATCCCAACGAGCTGGTGGGCGTCATTATTCAGAAATTTAAAATTACTTGCATTAAATACCTACAACACAATACTGAAATCGGTTATTAAGAAGCAGACTGGCTAGTTTCCCATAGCACGAAAATGTCACGACATTACTCCTTAGAAACAAGAATTAGATGTGCATGAAATTGGAATAAAGTGTATTTTTAATACAGGCTTTTTATTGTTATCCTTGAATCCGACAAAAAATGCATATTCTACGTGGTCCGCATCATTATATTACGAATACAAAGGTCTGTCTGCATTTTTATCAATGACGTTTCAACAAAGGAAGACCTGAGACTCACTCTTGGAGCTGTGGTAAGGTATATTACATACAAATGTGTCCTTTGTTAGTAACAATAGTTCCAAATGGCATATTATATGTATTTTATCGACAAAAATCACTGGCACAGTAACTGTCGATATAGTGATACTTACATCAAAAAGCTTCATTTTTTGCATATTTATTAACAAAGTCCCGGAAGTTTTCAACAACTGGTCCCTAGTTGAAATCTCGAAACGCAAAATTGGTAGACAGTTTTTTTCAATGTGGATTCGACATTTCACTACGACTTTGTTCCCACAAAGTGACTGATGACTGATTGCATCAAACAGCAGTTGTCCTGCCAAGAATTCGTGAACTAATGCATAAAGAAACTTCTGTTTTAAATTTTTGAATCTTGTTGTGTATTCAAAAAAAATATGCGAAAAAATAAAAAATAAGATTTTTTGTAGCGATGATGGCTGAGTGGTTAGCGCGTTCGGATCGCATGCCGCAGGATTTACAATCAAATTCCACCAATGAGCTTGAGCTACCGGTAAACCATATCATGGCGGCAGGATACTCTAGTACTGGGCTGGCTAGCTACCATCCTCAGGTCGAAAATCTGTCGACAAGCAGTGTTCCAGCAGCCTCAATTACTCAATTGGGAACTGGCACTCGCCAGTTCCCATTCCAGGCTAGGTGTGTTCATTTTCGACCACACCGTCACTTAACATCAGGTAAGTTGCGGTCAAACGCCTAGCCTGTCAAAAAAAGATTACTCAAAAGTTATTTACATTCTACGTTCACAATTTCGGAAACAATTTTTTCCGTAGCTTCGAGAAATACAAGGAAATTATTAAATATTCCAAAACCCTCGAGCGTGGGTGAACCGACCGCGACAAAACACGCCGTCTAATCCATTAAAAGCATTTAAGAATTAAAATAAATTCATTAATATTTCAACCTACTTTAAAATTCAAATTGCGCTGCCTTTAATGTTCATCAGAAAAATGAAATATATTCTTCAAAGAACTTGGTAATTTTCTAAATCAGGCCTCGTCATTGTTGCGGTTCAGTTTCAAAACGTTTTATTACCAAAACGACCCGTTTACCTAAATGTCTTATTCTATTTTCTTCCTAAAACGAGTGTTTGGTTAACATATTATGGGATTTTATATTCATCCATTTATATTAATAATTGGCGCTCTAAAGGGGAACGAAAGGGCCTACGTTCAGCTGTGGACGTCTTATGGCTGATGATTATGATGAAATTAGTAATCCAGCAATACTTACAAAGTTTTTTTTTTTAATGTAGTAAACGACCGCGGAAGCTTAGACCAGCGGATTGTTTCAATAATCTCTTTGAACAATCTATGGAAAACAAAATTGAAATCGCGAAAAAAAATCGTTTTAAAAAAAGTTTCAAGGTAGATCGTTCAAAATGGTGAGTAAAATAATACCCGAGAATAAGGCCGTCATCTAAACGAACTTCCAGTATATTATACAAGAGATAGAGAGATGGAAAAACGCGAAAGTGCACCGCAGTTTCATTTTAAATTCACTTTAATAATATTACGAGAGCTCACGACCAAGATTTATGTATAGTATACGGCTATGTAAAATCGATAGGTTCGGTTAAACCACAGAAAATGGATTAAATTATATTATATTCATATTAGACATTACGTCTAATCTTATCGCTTGAAGCACGATGAGGCTCACGAGAAAGTTATATAAAAATGCTAATTTGTCTATATTACTTAAAATATATTTTTTAAGAATATGTCACGTATGAGAAAATATAAATGACCAAGAGAGTGCGGAAGCTCGCATTTGATAGGGTTCCGTAGACATCTGCATAAGATGGTCGAATTAAATTCATTTCGACTTACCAAAATTTCTGAAACATAGCATTACAAAATAGCTACTTTTTATTATGGAACTAAAAGTTTAACAGTTAGCTATTTACATTACGTTATAGGCCAGAAGTCGTCCACTGCTGAATATAGGCTAAATATAAGAATATAATCTCTATCTCCCGTATTAATAAACGTGGATTACTTACAAAATGTCTAGTCCTTTTCGCTCTTTTCGAAATTAGAACTCGATTGAAAAAACAGAAGACACAGCTATTAATAAGGGGATATGTGGCAAGTCCAATGAGCCTTATCCGAAATTTTGGGAACTAAATCTTAATATCGCCTCGACAAGCTCTTGGCAACTTATCGAATTTTACCTCGGACTAGTCCAATCTCCTCTCGTTTCCGTACCCAGGCTAGTAGATACCTATATATAGGTACTTATAAATCATCCTGAGGTAAAAGTGGATTAAGTATGTATGAAGCTATTAGTGTGCTCGGGACGTATCGGAGGGTATTCCGGCCCGCAAAATATTGGAAAACCACGAGTTATGGACGAAAATGATCGAGGAAGACGGATATACATTTCTTTGTAAGTAATAGAGATGGCAGATTACTTATATAGATAGGTATTTGAATGTACATGACATGAAGGTATTTTTATTCTCTTTCTTAAAAAAAATATTTTCATAAGATCATGTTGAGATACGCATATGATGTAGTTCCGCAGATATTCTCCCGATATGTTCGAGCTCAATTTGACTTACTTAAATACATACTTACATACACCCCAAAAACATTACCCTCTTTCTTGGGCAGTCGGGCAAAAACACCACTACACGCTATCCGAAAGCACCTTTATAACCTTACAAAGAAGAATTTAATGTTTCTTACCAGGACTTAACCACGCTACAACTATTCGATTATTATGTGTTCAACTCGCGAAAGTTTAAAAGTTACATACCCGTGTTTTCATAATGACGTCACGCGATACATATCGATGTTTGTATCGTATTATAGAGGTTTTGTAGCGATTGCGTCCTCGCCCTGTCTCATGACTGTGACTTGCGCCTTAGACTAGAATACTTATTACAAAGTAGTAGTGTTTATAGTGCTAAATTATAATACATACCAATACTGTTACTATTAGCAAATAAGCTTTTCTATGTTATTAGCCAATAGTTACTACTCCAACCTTTTATGTTAGTATTTAAATTATTGTTACATATTATTATACTAGCTGATGCCCGCGATTTCGTATGCGGGATTAGGGCTCCGAACTGAGACTCGGACTTTATGCTCTTAAACAAAAAGTAAAAATAACGAACTTTCACACAAAGTTTTATCCCTTAGGTATAATAATACCTGAAATACTTTTTATACCTTTTTAGTGTTCATTCTCACTTAATTTTATAAATAAAAAAAACTCTTGTTCCTTTCACGCTTCTTGACCGGTCGGGATGATTGCGCTGTTCTAATCAGTCATACGATTTTATGTTCTTCAGAATAGAACCAATTAATTGGTCTAATCAGATCAGATGTCTGAAACGGTATCTAAATCACGAATAAATTCGTCACCGCGATTCAGAAGACTCGTGTCGCCATCTATTGGTGAGCCGACGTAAATTTGCTTTACAAAGGTACTCAGCATTATTAAATTTTGCGTAATATCTTCAGTTTCCGTGAACCGTTTTTAATGAAACAAAGTTTGTTATAAAGCCTAGGACACCACAGACCATTTCTTTAGTAAACTGCATTTCAACCCATCTCTTAATTTTACAGATTCTCAAGGTACTTTAAAAACCAGCTTAAGCTGAGCTTTTTGCACTAAGGATCCGGTATGTTTCGTGGTACAACTTGTAATAGACAGCCTTATATTTTCAGAAATTGCAATATAACTTCAATATTTCTGCACCGATTTTTAAGAAACAAAACCTATGTTAAGATCCGGAATCCACAGAACATATTAAAAAAAATTGCATATCCGTGCCTTAGTTTCTGAGCCTATCCCGGACAGACAGAAATTATAATAACTATATTTTTGGGTTCTGTTGCTACAAAATACTCCCAAATTCCCCTCGTTACAGCATTATTATAAGAAGATATTACATATTAAGTATGGATTTGGATTAGGTAGTAACTAGTATTATAAAAATATTTTTTACTGGAGTCATGAATTTTGTAAAAGGCACCGAACAAAGACTTGATTAAGTTTACCAACCTAAATTAGTATTTACACACATCAATATTTAAGTCCAATTTTGCCTAATAAAACGTAGCTTGGGGCATAACGAACTTAGGTATTATAGATATCTTCAATCTTGAAAATAAGGTACACGTTCGGATAGCAACACTCCAACAAACTTTGCTAATGACAATATCAGAAAAAAACAAAGTGTCATTACCGTCCAAAGTTTTATCGCAACTCCGTGACAAATTAAGAAAGCTGATATCTCGCGCGACCTAATGGAAAGTACTCCGATGATAAAAACTTTGCGAGGCTTTGGGTTTCTTTGGAAGAGAACCGATAATCCAAATATGCTATACCTACTTCAAGTAAAGAAGAAAGGTTTCGACAGACACGTACATAAACGCGTCCTTAAATAAAAATTAACACCTGACTTCAAACTCAATAGCAGATACCTATCTTTTTATAGCAAGTCCATAAAACGAGTAATGCAGCTCACTTTAATATTGCATAGAAGCTCGATAACAATATTCTATTCTAGAGCTCTATCGAGGTATTACCGGAAACTATGCGAGTTAGAGCAACTTTCGGTAGTTGGTGCTTTCGACCGTACATTTTGTTAACGAAAAAGAAACTAGTAGTTCACGCCGAACTGAAACATCAGACCATTATAACGTCAAAACCCCTGGACCGAGTCTGCTCAAATTCGAACTTAAAAATTGTATTGAAATGACTTGACAAAATTTCATGAAGATCAGATCAACAGTTCGCAAGTTATCGTCGAAAAAATATACATACAAACATACATGCCGACTTGTTTCCCGTCAAAAACCAGCCCTACGTGATCCTTCGGGATATCGCAGCACAGCGCCAAGCGTACCTCTATTACTAAAGATAACTTGATGCTTCTAGTCCATTTTTTTTGTTTTTGGTAATAAATATATTCTTATTCATAGGAACAAAGTTACAAACTGTTCATTTTAATGATGAGTTATCGAATACTGCTCAAGAAGGCCGTGACCTTCTTGAATCGGCAATAAATAAATGTTCTAAAGCTTAATTTTCAAAATTGTCAATAGTTCAAAGTAAAACCTCGCAACTTATAAACGTTCCTTTGATTTTATTATGAAAACTGACGTGGTTTCACGTTAAATTGAGTCGGCTATTCCAACTATAGTCCGCAAGACGAGATCACGCGTGTATCACGCTTAGCATTCCTTGATAAAGGTCACTGATTGTGATCTAAACTATAGTCGGAATAACCGACTCAATTCAACGTGAGTATTCCCGTTTTATTAAAACAAAATGTTACTTAGATTCAAACTCGTTAATCTCTCCCTGATTTGGCTGCATAATTCCGAATCCTCGCCATATCAGAACTCCACTGCGGACGTAAAAAATCGATATCCGTTCCCGCAGAGCGATGTATCTAAAGCGAGGATCTGACCTTGGGCCGACGCTGATAGATGTCAATGTCGGGAAGCGATCGCTCGCGGCCGACTCGGCCCGATGCGATCGGGAGGATTAGGGACTACGGAGTTAGGTTGGTAATACACTGCTGAGATGGGAAAAGAGTTAAATCGAATCAGATAAAGGGGTTATTTCGCATTAAACGCTTGCAAAAGTTTTCCTTAATGAAAAGAGTATTAATTTTTTACCCGATTGCTTAAGGATGCTTTTGTAATGTTTTATTATTGTATTCATTATAATGCCGACATTGACATATTCTCCGGTAGACAAGAACATTCATGACAACCATTTGCTGGTGAATTAGAACTAAAGCTCGCTGCAGCGCTAAAGTATTATTTATCTTGTCTAACCAAAATATTAAGACATGCAGCACAATTTCGAATTTTTCGAATTCTCGTATTATGAGCACTGCTCCGTACGTGCCCACACTGCACGAATATCGAAGCCGCACTAAAGTAAGGCGTACGGATTGCAGTGCAGTTCAGTCGAACAGAATGAGTATGGTAGATATTCAACTGAAGCGTCTCTGTTGAAACGTCTGTGAAACTGACTGACTCAAGACTGGGTTTTAATTTGGAATAACTATTTACTTGAAACATTATATTTGACACTTAATACACTATGTGGAGACCAAAATTGAGGGGAAAAAAACAACGATACAAGTGTGGCCATTTTTTTTCCCTTCTTTCTTGCTCATAAACATGAAAGAAAGATCTACACATTAAGAACGTCACCCACACTAAACTTATATGAACGATATAGATATTTAACGATCAATGTAACAGCAGCTTACGCCACTAAGTTGTCAATATAACCCGGTTCGTCACCGGGTCGTTTCCACCCCCGGAGTCACCCGCCAGGTCGAGGGTGGCACCGGACCACGCGCCGGACCCGGCACGCTACCCGGGGATTAGTGCAGGCTGAGAGGGGCTTAGCTGTGGGATGTCACTGCCAGGTTACCTAAGTATATAGAGAATAGTAGGGACTATAACAGGTTACAAATAAAATAAAGAAAATGCGGATTTTGTATAGTTGTTAGGTCAGTGTTCAGCTTGTTTGGATTGGACACCGCAGGGCGTAGGTTCAAATTTCAACAACGTGCTTGAGCTACCAAGTAAGAAAAAATATCGTGAAGAAACCATAGCATGGTGTAGGGTAATTATACTCGGCTGGTTAGCTACCACCGTGAAGTTGAAAATCTATCGCTAAAGCATCTAAAAGTGAGTTCCGTAAATCTTAATGTGGTGCGTTTTCTGTCGTCGGCTACACCATGACTTAGTTGAGCTAGTAGTCAAATGCATAGCATGCCAAACAAAAAATGTTTGATACAATTCTAAAAAAAAAAAAAAAAAATTTGCAAGAGAAGTGGGAGGAACTAACTACCAAGGGTTTGACTACCAGTTTGACGGATAGCGACGGTGCCAACATGAATGAACCACGACACGGCAGGAACTATGCACGTAGGTAGCTAAGTGTCAATTTTAGAAAAAAAAACATATACAGAACATATCATCGAAAAACACGACAATTATAAATTCCACTCGCGGTCACACATCCATTAGCTTTGATGATTCAGCCGTAAAGAAGATTTGGCATAAAAATAAAAATAGTATACGCTTCAAATGAAGTTATTCTAAGTTAAAATTTTTATATAAAAAAAAAAAATTGCCTCAAATAAAGTTCACGCTTATTGTATTCTAAGCTCATTGTGTGAAAAAAGTTCCAAAGACAAAGTAAAATAAGACCGATATAAAGCACTTTTATCTGTCCCTAAAACCCTAATATCAGTTTGGAGGCACGCAAACCCACCAAAATACGTACAGCGTAGCATGTCGTAGACCTCGTAGCAATTCGTAGACGGTGCTACGCCGTGCCAAGCAGATTTGATGAAAAATCTATTCGGAATTTTGAGCTTTATTTGGGTTGTGTTAGGATGCTTTTCAGTTGTATAGTTTTGTATCACGACTATGTAGGTGAAACGTGAGGTTCGTGATTGTACAAATTGGGCTATAGCGTAATGCTGTTTACTAAATTTCTTTTGAATGAGTGCTGTAAATCTTAGTACGCTTTATGTGACTCGGATAATCCTATAGGAGTAAAAGTAAATCTTATGCTGTAGCCAGAACACTAAAGAAGTTTATGCCAGATATTTTAGTACTTTTACAAGAAAACTGTATTATCTTAACGTACTATATATACCGTACGTTATAGCTATCATTTTTTTTTTCACTCGTTTTTTTTTAAAACGCACGGCTCTGGTACTGTTTGCATCATATACGCTCTGGAAGTTTCGGATTTAAAGTCTAAGTCCCTTTTCGCGATCAAGTAAAGGAATATGGTAGCTCGCCGGTTAGAGTGACAAGAACCTGAAGATCTAGTCTCAAAATAAATAAATAAAAAATATTGGTAGTGGACGTTTTTCACTCACAGCGCCAACTAGCCCCAAACTAAGAAAGCTTGTACTTTAGGAATCAGATAGCTGAAAGAATACATTTTTTGTAAATTCATACATACGACATACACACATTTTAAACAGATGTACATAGAAACACCCAGCCAAAGAACAAACATCCATGTTCATCATACAAATGTTTGTCCTGGATGGGAATCGAACCCACAACATACTGCTCAGAAGGTGGAAATCGTCCTACTAAGCCACAAGGCTAGTCAAAATGTCAGAGTAGCTGCGCTAAGAAACACGTAAACTTACTCGCGATTTTACTCGCCAATTAGCACTAATCGGAAATAGCTACAACACTGTTCTATAAGACGATGAAAGTGGCTTCATTTTCACCGCGTTATATTTAGGTAAGTAGTGTTGTCAGTTGAGAATAAATAAATTCTTTGAAAAGGTCTTTAAAATAAAATGACGGTCTGTCATTGGCTATCGATCCTAGCCTCAACTGCGTTGGCTGCCAAACTAGTTCGATTCACGATTAAAATTTTACTCCATTTTTACTGAAGATAAAGTTATTTGATGTTTGGAATGTTGCCCGGATTGGGTTTTTTAAGCATTCATGGGATTTTTGTCTAACCGATATATCTAAACAATTTGTTGGAGTTAATGCTACAACTTTATTAAAAAAATTAGTTTTTTTTTCTTTTTTTTTTTTGAATTTTTTTTTTTTCATTTTTTTTTTTTTTGTGTAGTTACTACAATAACACACACAAACTTTTTGAAGCAGAACAAAGACTTTTTTGTGATTGACTAGCTGATGCCCTCCACTTCATACGCGATGAAGCTCGGCCTTCGTTCTCGCTAAGCTCTTCATACAAACCTTGTGCTGACAATTACAAACGCAACAAAAAGAAATCATCAAAATCGGTCCAGCTGTTTTTGAGTATTAGAGAGACTTACGAACGGTGATACATTTTCATATATATGTAAGTATATATATAGATTTATAGATCACCTTTCTTCTGCACCAGTTGGTTAAAACTGAACAAAATTGAAGCAGTAGCTATTTGTATTGTACAAAGTATTCTGTGTAAAGAAAGTCAATGCCCTATGTAAACTCTGTGAGCTATTCAAACTTCGCTGAATACGCAGACATTTCGAAATGTTTCGTTACTGGTGTTCTTTTGTACAAGTTGCTCCGACAGCTGAGATAAGCAAGGGATTATTCTGAAATACTTTCTCGATATTATTCAAATTTATTTTGAAAAAGTAGATTTTTTTATTTATTTATTATGCCAATTTTACTATGAGAAAAAATAGTGCGTAAATATCAGCTGTTCTATCGATACTCGTCGAGTTTGAATAACCTTATCTTTGCGTTTGTTATCCGTGACGTTTGAGCCACCAGTGGTATCACGGCTACTGAAAAGGAACCATTGGAACCACGACTGTTTTTTGTCAAAAAAATGTTTCATGGCTTATAGTCGTTGAGCAATATACGTCACTCCGTAAGACATGTAAGTGCGAGCGAAATAGACAGATTAAATGATTTATGACCCGATGACTCGGATGATAATACGTGTACTTCATACAGGTCTATAAGAAACGGTATGCTAAGCCGAAAAGGGCTCATAGTACTCATCGTTATGAAAAACTTTTACCTTACTTTACTTTTACAAAACTGAAATCTAAAAAAAAAAACTGTTGTTACATAGAAAAATGTTAATGACACTCGACAAAATGTATAGATGATTTTTTTCTCTCTCAGGCCTGAGGTTTCATTTCAGATTTCAGGTTTCTATAGGTTTTAGGTTTAGTTCCATAATAAAACTTGTTCACAATCATGAATACTATGAGCCCCTTTCGGCTTTAGTAAGTAGTATCATAGTTGTTAGTGCGTTGATCCCAACAAAAAAGTACTGGAATCTTTGGAGTACCTGTAGTCGGGGCTCGGATAAATAACCGAACTAACACGACAATGTAGCACTAGATATCTCAATTTTCTTAGCTTCTGGAGCACCTCAGGACCCCTATTCTCAAAAGCTGACATTAAAGCTCGTCTCGATTTTTTTTTCGATCTTCGAGATTTCTTATTCTCAACGCTATTTTTCGAGAGATTCACGAGGGCCAGCGTGCGAGATATATCGAGTGGTCGGAGGCAATCGAGACGAGACACAGTCGAGATTGGAATCTCAAAATCGACATCGTTTTGTCTCCGAATGGGCCCTAGTCTTAGTGCACCAATACTACAACCAATACTACAAAAAATGACAAACATCATCATAAATGTATCATAGACACATTTATCGTAGATCTACATTTAAATGTAAGTGTGCTAATAGACAACACGCCACATTACGAGCCAAAATGTGTGCAACGTAACACAAATTTCTTACTGCATACATTTGTGAGCAGTTAGTCTTTGGTGTGTGGGTGAGAGAGTGGTCAGCGGCTGCAATTTAGACAGATCATTAAAAGAAAATCGAGTTATGAAATTAAAAAAAAAAATATATATGAAATTGACAGTTTTTTTATGCCTTATTGTAACCGTCATCCTTACCCATTCATAGAAACAGTATCGAAACTTTGAATTTCAACATCTTGCGCTCGTCATCTCGATATGCGAGTATTTTTAGTAGATTTTAATGATAGCATTGCATTTTCATCCGGAACTTAGTGTTCTCTGAATAGCGGTTGAATAATATCAAACGTATGGTATTATGATACTGCTAACGAGACCTGCCAATACAACGTACACCTCAACCGTCTGTCTACTGTCTATACTAAACAGCTAACGACAAAATGGTGATTAAAATTCACAGCGACAAAAATATCTCACGACCTACGACGCACCAGTCTTTTGTTTTTGCAATATAACATTTTTTTACTAGCCCATAATATCGAGCGTTCATAAAAATAGCAGGGTCTATTACTCAAGCGAGCCAGATATAATTCTCGAAGGCGGACGTTGACACAAATTTATGTACAACTAGCTACGCCCCGCCGTTTTACCCGCTATCCTCCATGCAGCATTTTTCTTTAGTTATTACAGAAAATAAACTCGCTCCAAATCTCCTTCTTGAGTACTCGTATTCTTTAACTTCATACAAAATCAAGTCAAATGAAATACACTAGACGATTTCAATTAGTTCAAATTTTTTGGTTCTCGTCCCTTTAGAAATACCTACGTATTCTGCCAGACAATAGAGGTAAGAGAATACACTACGATAAGAGCGCACAGGAGCTTCAGGACCTAATCCTGATCTCAACTCATTGACATTTCGTGAGCCCTCTTTCGCGTTAGACTCACCTATAACAACGGACGAAGTGAGTTCAGAGGTATATATGGCCTCGGATATCGATTGTTACGTCCCGACTGTAACAATGCACAGCAGGTGAGATAACCTCAGACCTCAGAAGAAATGAGCCGTAGGCCTTCTTATAGTCAACCCAGGCAGCGGAATGGGTTCCTATGTTTCGTCGCATTTTCTGGCTGATAATCATGTCGATGAGAAGGACCTAAATTAGGACCACGGGACACAACCCTACATTCAATTTAAGGGGGGCAAAAACGTTGTTCGTAACGATACGTGCATTAAATTTAGTGGTCAGAATAGATGTAAGGATCATGTAGATGGTCAGCAAGCACGTATGGGTCTGTAATTCTTCGCTTCCATGGTACTACTGGCCTAAAATTACGACTTATTAATTGAAAAGATATTGGTAGAATCTAAAATAATTGTATTAATGACCGTTGCAACTTAAATTGAACTTATTTCCTATGCTATTAATAAATAAAGACAAAAAATGAAATAAAATACATGACATTATTGAAAACTCTGCAGACCTCGCGATGTTCGGCTTGCTTCTTTTTTTTCTGTATTCCTCTCCAAGCAGATCTCATTTTGTTAGGAGTGAAAGAGTGCATGGAGGCGTAGGTCCAATAAGCACAGTCTATAGGTAGCCAAGGTCGAAAGTAGCCGGACATTCTTCCATCGTGGACCAGGTCCATGCGTAAGGCAGATTCGCAGACAAGGTACGTCAAGTAAATGTCTTCTAGGTTTATAAGGGGCACCTTTTTGGCGGCTTCTAGAATATCTGTTATGATATCACCTGGTGAATAATTAAAAAGTGGAGTTTTACCAAGAATTGTGTATAACAATAATACTGAACGTCTAATTCACAATTTAAAAACACCCAGTAACTCTTCTCGACAGAAGAGTCTTAACCGATATAGATAGTCTAATAGTAAGTAAGGGAATAATCTGATAAGAAAATATAAGAAAATAAATCAAAGTATCAAGATATTATTGTAATATATGTTGATTACAATTTTGATGAAACAAAAAAAAAATGATTTTGTGTAAGTGTGGGTATTTTAAGGTAAGTAGGTTTGAACACCCTATGTAATAATAAATATTTGTCCAAAATGAAAAAATACAAATGAAAATGACCTCGCACAATGTATCCTGGACCGAGGAGAAACTCTGGTATTGGTTCTTCATCTAGCAACCAACGAGGCAAAAACCATTTGTCATGCTCAGAGCGATACGGCGTGAGCTGTGTAATGCGGTGCCCTGAAAATCATAATTCTTGTTATGGACGCGCACTGCATATGACTAGCACAGGTTTACCCATCAATCATTGTTTTTTTTTGTATTGGTAGGGCTCTTCGGCAGAGTTCGCCGGGGGAAGTACCACACCTTTGGCAGTTATTCAACCGCCAAACAGTAGTGTGCAAATATTATTGTATTCCGGATTGAAGGGCGTAATTACTGTGCACATAGAGATTTAACATCGAATATCTCAGGATGACGAGCGCAGTGCAATGCCGCGCATGGTTTTGAACTGTTGCGGTTCAAAATTCTGGGTGGCACTGAACTCTTATAGGTAAGCGTGAAGCATAACATCAGGTGATCGACTTGCTCGTCTCCTCACAAAATTCGATAACAAAAAATAAATGTGACCTTATTAATAGTGTAAAACTTGAAGCTGAATCGAAAACATAAGTGCAGCATCACTAATTTTATTTTTTAAATACAACGCTTACACATAGTACGCTCACAACAACGCGTCAGGCACCAAAAGACGCGCCCGCGACTGAATTTCAATATGTTGCACTCAGTTTCATTACAACCACTGCGTTATTTTTTAATGTTTTGCATTTGTTTATTGGTCATTGATGTGATTTAAATTTGATACCTTATAAATTGAGTCGAGCCGACGGTAACTCAGAAACTTCACTCGAAACATTGCCCTTCAATCCGGAACTATGCGCTCACTCGATTGACTCACAGCCCACAATATAACCAACTAACAAACCTATAAGTTCAGCTTTATGATTCTGTTGCACTACCGCGTCAATCATATAAGGGTTAACCAACACGTCGTCATCTGTTTTAAACACAAAGTGTGCTTGCGAGCACTGCTCCTGAGCCCAGTTGAGCATGATCATGGTCTTTATCGTTTGATTCTGGTAGTGCTCCGTCATGTCGAAAACAAGAAGGTCGTTGTGTTGCGCCGCTTCGAAGTAGATTTTTAACTGAAAACAACATAATCGTGTAGTACATAAGAGCCACCGCAATACAAGGGATTTTTATTAGGCTGGCCTATAATAATTTCAAGAGTGTGAGAAATGGAGAGAAATCATATGTGAATTAGAACGAGATAGGGGCTTTTCGCTGACTAAAGACTCAACAAAATATTTTTTTGCTTCCCATCTCCTTTCCGTGTGAGGTATAATAAATAATTCATAAAAGACGTTGCAAATTAGGGCGCGGGCCTTTATAGTGCGTTTTAAGCTTCAGTTTTTGGTGTAGCGATCTCTAAGCAAGGTTCTGGGTCTCTGGGTCTGAGTTTTGCCAAGGCCAACAGAACAATGTCCAGAGACGGGCACAAGTAAGTGTTAAGTATTGCATTATGTACCTGTATTTATCACACTAATATTATAAATGCGAAAGTTTGCGTGTAAGTATGTAAGTGTGTTTGTTCCCGTTCAACTCGGTGACGGTTGAAAGGATTTGAATGAAATTTAGTACGGAGCTAGTACTGGATTAACACATTGGCTACTTTCTATCCCGAAAAAATTAACAATTCCTGTAGGATAGCGGGTTAAACCGCGGGGCGCAGCTAGTATAGCTATGAAATCAACAGTTTTCGTAAGAGCCAGTGTTGATCAATGTGATTTGAGACTTCGTGATTTTCAGCCTCATACGAATGCTCTGAATGTAGAAACACGTGGACGGCTACGCGTCTGTAAACTTATCAAACGTGGTTTAGATGAACACCAGGCCTTAGTGAATAAAACCGTGCAACTGTCTTCTGAATATAGAGTGATTTCTTACCGGCCTTTTGACTTGTTCTTGTTCCACGCCGAGAACGAAGTAGGTAGTCATGTGCTTTCCCCACGTGTCGCGGATAGCTTGACGTTGTTTTATGTTAGACCATGAACTATGCACCAGGGTTAAGATAAGAACATTACCGGCGCATGCTGTATCAGGCTGTATCAGGACTTTTCTGGAATGATAATACAATACAATATAACTTTATTTGATACCGAAAATACAAAGTTAAACTAAACAATAACGAAATATCCGGCAGTATAATGGGCGGCCTTATCTTCTAAAGCGATTTCTTCCAGACAACCTTGGTATGGGCAGAAATTTAAAACAGAAATACGGTCGGTGGTGTACATAAATTCATGTAAATATCTGCGAAATTACTACATAATAAGTATATATAAATATAATATACGTAGATACAATAAATACGCAAAATAATAATATATTATTATAAACTATAAATAACCAGTAGTTCGCGGCGAACTGAGACCTCGCGATCCCTATATCTTCCTATATCCTCTCTGGACCGATTCAGCTTATATTCGAACTTAAAAATTGTATTGAAATGAGCTACAAAATTTCATGAAGATCGGATCAACGGTTCACAAGCTTTCATCGGACAAATATACACACAAACATACAAACATACATATAAAAGCCGATTTGTCCCAGTAAACTCTGAGACCTTCGCTTCGCTCGGTCAACAATACATATACTTACGCACCAATTAACACGAAGAAAGATACTGTTTATACACGAGGTTCTTGAAAATAAGAACAGACAGACAATGACAATGATTATGACCGCCGGGATAGATGGCGCAAACCTGACGACATTGTTGATTACAATTAAGAGAGTGCAAATAGTGTTTGTGGTCAGGTATGTCCTAAAACTGCACCGGAAACACCGGAGTACGGTCAGCAACGTCTTCTTAGTAAACAGTGAACATGCTGCGATCTCCAAGCCTCCAAGCAAGATTATAGCAACCACTCCTCCAATAGGGGAGAAGCTTCGTTCAGCAATGGACGTCTACGAGCTGATAAGATTATCACTGCGTAACATGGTATTTAACTAGGTGTTTTACGGTAAATACAGAGATATTGGTTTATTCAAGGCATGCGAGCTCCGTCATAGAACGAGTCAGTAAGAACAGTGGTAAAATGATAAAATAAAATAATTATAACAAACTGCTTCACTATACGTACATAGCGTTCAAGTAATACTTGAGGTCCCTACTCCGTCTAAAGTGATGGAGGTCTTGGTCATATGCCGGCGACTGGATCAGCCAGCATCCTAATAGCGCCAGCAACGTGACGAGCAGGATAACTGTTGCCCAGCGACAACCTGACGGTAACGTTGTAAAAAAATATAAATATTTAAAAAGTTACGAAGTAATGTAGTCTGTTCGGCAAGGAGACGGAATTGTATTTGGTAACATATTGCAGGGTTTTGCCGTTCAGTTGAAGGCAGAAGAAGTGAAATCATTTGCATTGCATTGCATGCAAATGATTTGAATTGGGTTCATTTTTCGTAGACGCTACAAACATCATTTCCACTGTCTTTGTCGCATTCTATTCCTATTTAAATTATGCGATGCGGCGTACTTTACACATCTACTCAGTATCATTCTCTTATAATATATAATTACATTATAATTTCTCCAGAGGTACAATATATTGGTGTCGATTCTATAGTGCCACTTTCTAAACTAAATTAAATTTTCGAGCACTTGAATGTTGCCATCCTAGTCTCACATACTGAAATGAAAAGAGACACAGATGATTTTAGCCCTGTCATATTAGTTTAGTTGCAACAGACTCGACGCCAGTGTGTCTTCAAATCTAGACTAAACAAGTGTCTTCTACGTAATCATGCTCCATCTTAGACCACGTCATTGCTTAACATCTGGCAGGATATGGTCAAAAAAAACATTTAAAAAAGTGTATCCTAACTAATATTATAATTCAGAGGAATATAGCCGCAGTCGTATCAGAACCAATAACTCTTCGAGGTATAAAAATTAATACGTTCGTCTTGATGAAAAAATATCGCTTGCGCGATTCAGAACTCCATACGTTACAATTGCCAGTCCATACAAAACGTCAAAATTTACACAAAAATGGATTAACGCCATCTAGCGAACTATATGAAGTAACTTTGTCTCTCTCTCTGGATGTTGTCGCGTTATCACGGCTAAACGGCTCAACGGACCTTGATAAAATTTGATAAGGAGTTACTGTATATCGCAAAGACGGACATAGGATACATTTTTTAAGTCCACGCGAACGAAGCCGCGGGTAACAACTAGTAGAAGGATAATGTTTTTTTTTGCAATTGTGGTTTGCAATATTTTGTTTTGATCAAACAATCTTTAGCAGTTGATCTGTATAAGACAATTTTCCTGAGAATAATAAAACCTTTTTGATACTCACGCATAATTAATTTTATCATAACGGTTGCTTTCCGCATTATATTATTGTTTAGTAAATTAATCCTTCTTGAAATTCGACCACGAGCTAAGAATACCATGGTGAAATAATTCATAAAATGTACCACCAGCAGACCATGTAGGTATTCTCCCTATTAAAAGGTATTATTCTATGCACCAACACGCTGAGCAAGTTCAGTAATCACAACGTTTTACGTACACAATGAATTTAAAAATGAATGAATAATAAAAAAATGATGTAATACTACAATTTACCTATATTTACCAATAAAATGTTTGTATTACACATTAAATATTATAGGCTTAGAATTATTTTGCTTCACTGAGATATTAAATTTTAAATCACTACAATAATTCGCTCAGCCCTTAGACGAAGCATCATACAGATCCTTGGCTCAGCCATTGACTGACACAAGCAACTGACACACATTCATCTATGAACTGACACTTAGTTTTTTTTTCCTTTCCTCCTAAGAGGATTTTGGCGTCGCTCGTCTTATGCATTTACCAGTGTCATGTATACTATTATATTTTCAAGTTTTGTTAGATATTATCAAACAAGTCATAGTCACAGTCAAAGGCGAGCAAAGCAAGTCAAAAATTCACCATTTTTACACATTAACACTCGAAAAAACACAAGTTTTGGAAAATAATAAAATGACGCGACATGATTTCTTCACGTTCCCGCCAAAACTCCGCCACGTAGTATTTATATTCTCTTTGCAACTGACATAAAAATGATATATGAAAATCATAACCAAAGAGTATATAAGTGAAAAACTATTTTTGTTTTATACATAAGTAGGTCATTGTACCTACCCAACTGCGATTTGAACGAAATGCGAATTGAACCAAGTGCTATTAGATCGTCCCAAATGCGTCATTATTATGAAGATAATTTCATGTTAAGTACCTTACTATTGTCCTAAGCACGTGACTGACACTGACCGAATGAGCAAAGCGAACGAAAGGTCCCAGTTTTATCTGGCAAAATTTAATGTGTCCGTATGTTGGTACTCGCATACAGGTCGTATTTTTCAATCAACCTTGACGAAACTTGGTAAACAGGTTCTACATTTATTTTTTGTTTTTTTTAGTCGCCGGCGATTTTTGATTGGTGGGTTATTTTCCACCAACCAGTTTGAAACTGAACAGAAAAGTCACGACCTTATATCTTGACAACCTCTTGACCGATTTGTAACGAAAGTTTATGCCAAATATTATCAAAATGAGCCGGTAAATGGCGCCGCAGCAAACCTCCCCTATTTTGGGTTGACGATTGACGCCATCGTTGACGCCAACGATTGAAAAGTTCTATGAAATTGTAGAATTGCGACTGTGCAAAAAGTTTGTACTTTCGCGGTCTACTGTTCACAGAACTACTAGTATAAATCGGTAGACTTCACTAGAAGATTCTTTAATTGTTTGGAAACAAAAATGACAAGCCACTTTTTATATGGGTACTAGATAATACCACACCTAATATGCCCACGATTGCCCACCCATAAGATCTTGGATTATAAAATCAATGATACATATTGTAGGAAATGATTTTCGCCATATTGGCGCTGACAGTAGTAATGAATGTACCCGGAACTAAACATTAAATCCGCTTACAGAGACCAGAATAATGGTAGTACCACGGGCAACAAACGATAAAATATTATGAGATCGACGTTGTATCCAACGTTCTAGTCTTATAGATATCAGTGGCGTGGAACGTCAATATCCTATCAAGGCTTAGAGTTTCGGCGCATAGCTTGTATCATCCATCTAAAGCAAGTGTGATAATGACCTCAGACCTCAGAGGCAATAACTCATAGGCAATCATGGACCTTCTTACAGTCAATCTAGGCAGCGGAGAGGGCTCCTTTGTTTCGCAGCATTTTCTGGCTGTTGTTCATGTCGGTTGTTCATGTGGTCCTTGGTACCACTGGACCCAACCTTACATCCATTCTGTGCGGGGGCCAAAAATAATGCTCGCTACGATGTGCGCGTAAATTTTAGAGGCCAGGCTGGATGTAGATGTAGTCAAGCATGCGATGGTTCTATAATTCGTCGCTCGATCTACCGGACTACTAATACTCCTATTTACTCGTATGTACATTACATACATAAATTGTCAGCTAAAAGACGTGCACTGCTGCACAGCTTTGCAAACTCAGAAAGCTATATCGGTGACTGTTTCTTCGTCGAATATCCTCGTTCCGGATTCTATCGCGCAAAGAAACTCCGAGCATAGCTCTCAGCTCTATTGCCCGCTGTGTGACTCTGAGTTTCTCCAAAAGGCCAGTAGTCAAGAACCACGTTACAGTTTCATATGTCATCATTATAACTCGTATTTATTGAAAAGACATTAGTAGAATCATTTTTTTATTAATGACCATTGCAACTTACATTGAACTTGTTTCCTAAACTATTAATAAATAAAGACAACAAATGAAATAAAATACATAGCATTCTCGAAAACTCTGCAGACCTCGCCATGTTCGGCTTGCTTCCTTTTTTTAATTATTCCCCTCCACGCAGATCTCATGCTCTCGGGAGTAAAAGAGTGCATGCAAGCATGGGTCCAATAAGCACAGTCCATAGGTAGCCAAGGGCGAAAGTTACCGTACATTCTTCTGTCGTGGACCAGGTCCGTGCGTAAAATAGATTCGCACACAAGGTACGTCAAGTAAATGTCTTCTAAGTTTATGAGGGGCACCGTTTTGGCGGCTTTTATAATGTCTCTTATGATATCACCTGGTGAATAATTAAAAAGCAGAGTTTTACCAATTGCTTGTAACATACTGAACGTGTAATTCACTATTTTTCGACTTGGAAGGTAAGCTGATCTAGATAATGTAATACGGAAGTGATAGTTTTTTTTTTAGATGGGTAAAAATAGGAAAAACATTTTTTTTCTTTTTTCTTTTAAGTCTACGGGTGCTGTTCTATTTTGTTTGTATGTTTGTATATTTGTCCAACGATAACTTGATAACCATTAACAAGTAGTAGGCAAGTAGTTAAAAGTTCAATAAAAATAAAATTTTGTAAATTAACAACTTCGGGTTCGAACACAACAGAGCTAAGAGAGATGGAAGTTATGTTGGTTATGAACACCCTATCCCTACTAATATTATAAATGCGAAAGTATGTTTTTGGGTATGTTTTTTCCTCTTTCACGCAGCAACAGAGCAACGTATCGACCTCAATTTTTGCATGAATATGATTTAAAGGTCACTGACCGACAGACTTTTTATCCCGGAATTTTTCACGCGGGTGAAGCCGCGGGGCTAGTGAAATAATATTTGTCCAATACGAAAAAATACAATTTAAATGACCTCGCACAATGTATCCTCCGCCGACGAGATACTCTGGTATCGGATCTACATCTAGCAACCAACGAGGCAAAAACCACCTTTCTCGCTCGGAGCGTAGCGGAGTGACCTGACTAACGCGATGCCCTGAAAATTACAATTCTTGTTATGGAAGCACATTGCATGACAGATCAATAATTGTGACCATTTATCCACTATTCAGCGCGATGACATAACTTTTTGCTAGCGTCGCAATGTCGCATACAAAAGAGTACTATTTACTGTTACCTTATTACAAGGATACTTTATATTTGATTTATTTTTGTATTGAAGGTTTTTTTTTTATGGAACTTGTTGACGAGGCGGGCAAGTCGCTCACCTGATCTTAAGCTTCACGTCTGCCCATAACAGTTCCATCCAGAATTTTAAACTTCAATAGTTCTAAACCATGAGCGGCAATGCACTGCGCTCGTAACCATAAGATATTAGATGTGATTATATAAAATTGTAGAATTAATTCTAAGTGACTTAAATGTTAATATTAATGTTTAAAATATAGAACAATGGGAGTAGACGGTCAAGTAGACCGTTCCATTTGGGATTCAATATTGGTACTCGTGACTAAAGTCAGTGCTTTATCCCATTTGTGAATTATCTACTATTATGCTCAGTAATTTTACTGGAAACATTACCCTTCAACCCGGAAATCTGGGCTCACTTAGCTGACTCACAGCCTACAATATAAGCAACAAACAAACCTATAAGTTCAGCTTTATGATTCTGTTGCACTACCGCGTCAATCATGTAAGGGTTAACCAACACGTCGTCATCTGTTTTAAACACAAAGTGTGCTTGCGAGCACTGCTCCTGAGCCCAGTTGAGCATGACCATGGTCTTTATCGTTAGATTCTGGTAGTGCTCCGTCATGTCGAAAACAAGTAGGTCGTCGTATTGTGCCGCTTCAAAGTAGATTTCGACCTGGAAACAGCATATTGCGTAGTACATAAGAGCCACTGCATACAATGAATTTTTATTTAGCTGGCCCATAATAATTTCAAGAGGAGTGTGAGGAGATGGAGAGAAATTCTGTGTGAGTTAGAGCAAGATAGGGGTTTCCCACTTTACCCGTTGCGGATGAGGTACATTTGTCTACTAGTAAAGTGTTGAGTTCTATGATGGACGTCACAAATTAATGGGCCTTTAAAGTTTTTGTTGTAGCTTGCTAAAAAAGCTCTAGCGCCAGAGACAGATACAAGAAATAAGAGTATTACATTTTATACCTTTGTCTAGTTTGTACATTTCGTGTGTGGTTACCATTTTGCTTGTTGTACATTATAGGCCAAGGCATATAGGCATTTAATCGACATTTTCTGTACGGCCCAGTTAGCAGCTTAGCTATGCTTTTTTTTATAAGCAGATCGGCAAGCAATGTGACGTTTAGCCTGATTGTATGTGACGAGATATTTAGTGATGTTCTGCTCCATTGAAGGCTTAGGCTACATTGACTGGAGTATCGAACCGTCTAATATACCAAACAGGCCAGCTTCTCAAATCGTCCAGTCCGAAAATGTCCCGTGTTTTAAAATGAAAAGTGAAAAAAGCTATGGAAGGAAGAAATAATACAAGATTAGGAGACACGTGGAAAGTAACGCGTCTGATAACTTCTAAAAATGTCACTTTGCTTAGATGTACACTAGGCCTTAGATAGCGAGTAAAATCGAGTACTAATTTCTGTTTATACACTAACGTATACTCTTACAGGCCTCCTAGCTTTTTCTTGTTCCACGCCGAGAACGAAAAAGGTAGTCATGTGCTTTCCCCACGTGTCGCGGATAGCTAGTCAAAATCGAAGAACCAGAAAAATACTTTTTAAAAAAATACAATTTTTATTTGTGTCCGATACACTTGAGAGTAACTTAATTAATGCTCTTAAAAATTATTTAATTCTACTCGAGAACTCTCTTATCTCGTTGTGCATTCCGGTGCAAGAGGGGCCCAGACGCTTAGTCAGCAGTCTACGCTGCTACTTGTATTGTGTTATTCGCTGTACCGGAATGCGTAACTTCTCCCTCCCTCATTTCGAAATTATCGGGTGAACATGAGTGAATCCGAGAATTTCGATTTACAATCATTTTCTTAACATAAAATACAATGACTAAAACTAGGATTACATATAAAATTAATGTACCGATACTCATATCGTTCGCGTTAATAATGCCTCGATTTTCACTAAAATTTTCACTTACACTTTCACTTTTTGTTAAAACTTCAGTCAGATGTTGCAGATTTGACAGTTCTACGTCGTCCAAGTTGACAGGACCAATTTCCAGGGAAGATGTCCTTACAGGCATGGGTATCTCAGGCAGGTTGATAATTGGCAGGACAGATAAGTGAATCTTTTGTGTACTGCCTTGGCGTTTTCTTAATTTTATTCCTTTTATTTCGGTTTCACAGTCGTCATCGATAGTCAGGATATATGTTCCATAGATGTGGCGATACGTGTTTTCTTCTTTACAGATCTGGGTTAGTATGAGGCTTGACTTTGTGTAAATCATCCATCTATCAGGTTGTATCCTTTCAACCTTGACGTTTTCTATGTTTACTGGAATCGGAATACATTGCGTCGTATTATCAGCAAAAGTTATCAGATCGGTGACGCACTCGTCTTTCACGAGGGATGATGTGAAGTCTTCTTCACACAGGAACAGGAAGTCATCTATTTCTCTGCAAGGGCGGTGGAGCGACACAGTTTTCAACCCTTTCGCTAAGAGGTAAGGGAACTTGGGTAGGATGAGGCAAGTTTGATTGAGAACATTGGTTATAGGCAAGGGAAGGATTTTGTAATATATATACACATCAGTATCAACTAGGGGTATGTCTAAAATGAACGTTATTTGATTTTCCTTTATGTAAACTTTTAAGTCAATACATTGTTCTAATTTTAATATATTTTCGGCCTTAACAGGAAAAATAAGCCGATTTTGTTTTTCAATATTTTGGAGCATTACAAGTAATTCATTTGTATCAATAACTGCTTGATGCAGCATTCCTAATTTACTAAATGCAACTGTTGTTTCAATCTCATCCAGTTTGGCATAAAGCGTTTGGAAGTTATGCAAAAATAAATTATAAACATTATATAGTCTTAGCACATTTTGGTTTTGGTTTGTATCATTTAATTGTTTTCTAATGTCCCAGATTGCTTTGTCTAATTGGATGAAATTGTATTTAGTGCTATTGGTAATATCTACTAATGTCTTCAACACTTCAGCGATCACTGTGACCTTCTTATCATTTTCATTCTGTTTTACTTTTACGTTGTTAATTAGCGTCTCATACCTTATGGCATCGTCGTTATCTAGATTTCCTGAAATTAGCTTTATTATAGAACCGAGAGGATTTAGAATACCGCGTTTGGTTTTCTTTGGTGGCAAAAGTTGATTGAGTTTTTCCACTGTCAAATTTCTAACATAATCAGTCTGAGTTTTAACGTCACTGATTTCCGGGAAAATGTATTTCTTTTCGAAATGATTGGAAACGTGCTTGTTTAGGATCGCATATCCGTTCACATTAAATTCTAAGTCTTCGCGAATTAAGCTTAGGTCTAAAATCTTAATTAAAGTCCACTTATCATTACTAATGAGTGCCTGGCCTTCCTTTATTGGGAGAATCCCAGGGTTGCGGTCAATCCGCTGAAGAAGAAGGGCTAGGCCTGCTGATGTCTGCATCAGGATCAGGACGAACCTGTGAAGGACGTTTTATATCCTTTATAGGTGCTTTAGTTTCACGGCCCTTAATATTAACTGGTACTATATTCCTAACTATTTCTCCTGTTACTTCCGCTTTTTTGTAACGTGGTTTGTCTTTGCTCCTTCTGTCATTTACGCCTTTCACATACACTGTATCTCCATCGTGTACATTAAAATGTTTTTCACCTCCATGCTTTTCCTTGATTTTCTCTTTCTTTTCTATCGCTTTATTAGTTATGTATTTATATAAGTATTTTGTGCGTTTTTTATGATCCTGGACTAGTTTTTGGGTATAGTCTTTATTGAATTCTACGTTAAAAGGGCTCATAGCTTCGGTGTGACCGAAGACAACTTCAAAGGGGGTTAAACCAGTTGTACTATGTATAGTCTGATTATAGGATAAAAGTGCATATGTCATTACTGATGCCGCGTCAGTAAATTTGTGTTCATAGTTTGCCAATCGGTAAATCTCTATTATGGTCGAGTGGAACCGTTCAACAATCCCCATAGAATTGGGGTTGTGCGGGGTGCCAATGTGTAGGTCTATTTTATAGAAACTTAAGGTTTCCTTCAGCAGATCGTTATTGAATTCCGCGCCTGAGTCTGCACTTATTCTATGTGGAACTCCATATATGGAAAAGTACTTGAGAAGGGCTCTTATTACTTCTGGTGTGGTTTTATTGTTTATTTCCATTGCCTGTCCTAGTTTACTAAAAGCATCTACTATTGTTAGGTAGGTTTTTCCATCAATTCCGAATACATCTATGAAGAGTTCTTGAAATGGTTTCGTCTGAGTTTTGGTTAATTGTAGTTCCGGTTTTAAGGGCTTCCTGTCGTACTTCATTATTTTACAGCTATCGCAAGAGTTTATTATTGTTGCTACGGTGAGTTCCATATTAGTCCAGTAATATGTTCGTTTGATGTGGATCAGTGTCTCCTTAATACCTCGGTGGCAAGTTTTTCCTACATGATACTTCTTTACTATTTCTTTCTGCTCGTCTTCATTTTCCACGTAAACTACTCTTTCTGTGCATTCCAAAATTTTTACTGTATTCTTTTTGAAAAGAGCTATCGTAGCTTCTGCGAACTGTTTCCGGTGAATTTTATCTTCGAAATATATGAAATATTTAGTTTTCGGTTTAATATATTCTTTCAGAAATTGTTTGACTAAATGTGGCTTATTCAATGGTAGATGGGCCTCTAAAATTTTTTGTTTAGGTCTGGATATATCTTTTACGGCAAGTTCATTTCTAAACCAAGTATGTACTAATATTTGATTGGGCTTAGTATCTATGGCTTCATGTAAAATAGGAATTCCTGTGGTGTCTGTGTCAAAAACTGAATGTTCCGTTTGGGAACTTAGTTGTGCCGAGACGGTGCTATTAGTTGGGGATGGTATAGAGAAGGGTGATCTTGTGTCATGGGGAGGTATTACTGACACAGTTTTCTCCGAGTCTGATGATAAGATTATGGTGCTGTTATTTTCCTCGTTTGGTTTTTGCTGCAACCTCTGCAATATTTCAATTTCTTTCATTACTTCATCTATTTCTTTTTGTAATTTATCTTCATCAACATTGACCTTCATGGATATGTCGTCGCTGTCTACGGCGTTTACTTTAATTCGGGACAGGGCATCGGCGACAACATTTTGTTTTCCGTTTTTGTACTCAATGTCATAATCAAATTCTGATAGTCTGAGTTTCCAGCGTGTCAATTTACTATTGTGCTCTTTCATGCTGTTTAGCCAGGCTAGGGGTCGATGGTCTGTATATATAGTGAAACGTCTACCATATAGGTAGGGTCTAAAATGTTTGACCGCCCATACTATTGCGAGTAATTCTTTTTCTACTGTACTGTATCGCGATTCAGCGTCGTTTAAGGTCCTGCTGGCATATGCTATTGGTTTATCGTTGCCTAAAGGGCCTTGAGATATTACCGCGCCTATTGCGTAATCGGAAGCATCTGTGGTGAGAATGAATGATTTTTCAAAATCCGGGAATTGCAAAATTGGGGCGTTTACTAGTAGTTCTTTGCACATCTCAAATGCTGCTACATATTCATCTGTTAATTCAATCTTATTTCGTTTTTTTAAACAATTTGTTAGCGGGCGAGTTATTTTGGCAAAGTCTTGTATGAATTTTCGATAATAGCCGACTAATCCCAGGAAACTTTTAATTTCCGTTGTGGTTCTTGGAATGGGGAAGTTTAGTACTGCCTGAATTTTGTCGTTATTTGGCTTAAGGCCGTCTTTCGTTATCATATGGCCAAGGTAAAGAACTTCTTTGCGGAAGAACTCACATTTATCTAAGGTTACTTTCAAATTGGTGGTTCTAAGTCTGTCAAAAACCATACGTAGTTTTTCTATATGCTCTTGTAAGCTTGCTGAGTAGACAATTATATCGTCGAGATAAACAAGGCAATGCAAGCCCTGTAGACCTCTCAGGACGTTATCCATAGCTCGCTGAAATGTGGCGGGAGCCGTCTTAAGACCAAACGGCATTCGGGTAAACTCATAATGTCCGGATTGTGTAGAAAATGCAGTTTTTTGCCTGTCCTCTTCCTTAACTTCAATTTGATGGTAACCGCTCGCTAAATCGATTGTACTAAAGTATACAGATTTGCCTAATTTATCGAATAAATCTGAAATGTTGGGAAGTGGATATTTGTCGTCGGTGGTAATTTCATTCAAACGTCGGTAGTCGATAACCATTCTGAATTTAATTTCTCCGGAGGCGTCGGTCTTTTTGGGAACTAGATGTACTGGTGCGCTCCATGGGGAGTGTGACTCCTGAATAACGTCATTTTTGAGTAACTTTTCTACTTGGTTTTGTATTTCCGCGGTATAAGTCGGAGGGTGTCGGTATGGTCTAATGTATATGGGGTCTTCATTTTTTGTTCTTATTTCGTGTTTAACCCCGTTAGTAAAGGAAAGTGGTATATCTTCACTGTAGAAAATGTCTCTGTATTCGTAGCATAGCTTTTCTATGCACTGTTTTTCTTCCTGATTGGTGTGTTCTAAACGTAGTTTTCGCAAATTTTGTTTCAGCAATTCGTCAATCTCACATTCATTCATCGTCACATTCACTGTACATTCTTCTCTTACATACTTACTCACTTTCAGTGGTTTCGAAAAAGTCATGGTTACCCTATCTTCAGAGGCATTTTGTATGATGGTATACGCGAATGAATCTTTGCACGACACTAAAGCACATGGCATTCTTACGTCTTGTCCAAAATCAACATAGTCGATAATGGCCTCGCCATTTTGTAGATCAGTTGGTACTTTCACTCGCGTCTCTGTCCTTGGTTCTATTGTTATTTCATACGGCGGGTTGTAGATTATAGGTATATTTGCGGTAGGTGTTTGTAGGACCTGATTTTTCATATCAATTTTTGCTTCGAGTTGTTTTAGAAGGTCAGAGCCAATCAAGCCGTCATATCGACTGTCTACATCGTATACATAGAATTTGTGGTGTCCTAAATTTTTGAAGGTTTTCAGCATTGGGATGTAAATAGCTTCGTTGTGTTGACTACGGGCATGAGTGCTGACTACTTCAAATGGCTCGTAGTACTGGTAATTTTGGAAATATTCTTTGACTTTTGCGGGGCTAATAAATGACCGGGTGCTACCTGTATCGATCATAAATCGGGCTTTTATTTCTGGTATTTTAATGTGTGGGAGCTTTAACAGAGAATCGCAATTTATTTGTATTATTTGGGATGGAGGCTCGAGGCCCGAACATAAAAATTTTCTGTGCTGTTTTGTTCTGTATATGCTTCGTAATTTTCGTCGTAAGGCTGAATTTCTGGCATTTCTAGATTGTACGAATAATTTTCGTTGCAATAGTCAAAGTTGGGGTCGCTGTACTGATCAGGGGGTGAATCAATTTGTTCGGTGCTGTAGAAGGGGTCGTCATTTTCCACAGCGTCTGGTGGAGTACTTGTTAGCATATTTTGTCTAAATGGGCGCGCCGTGCGCATGGAGACGTCTGTGTTTTCTTGCGGTTTCGGGGCCTGTGTCTGGGAATTGGGGATTCCAAATTTGAAATTGTGTTGGGGTGCATTTGCTTGAGGTGGTGGTGGTCTATTAAAATTATGGAATGGTGGCCTATAGCCTTGCTGAGGGATGCCGTTATTGAATGATGGCCTATAGCCTTGCTGAGGAGTGCCGTAGTTGAAGTTTGGCTGTTGTCTCGGGATGCCAAACCTAAAGTTTTGTTGGGGTGCTGGGTTAAATCTAAATCCAGTGGGCTGATTTTGTGGGACGAACCTATAACCTTGAGGTTGTTGTTGTGGAACGCTCGGTCTCAGATTTTGATTAGGCGTCGGGACTCTGTTTTGACCGAATTGGGAAATACCATGCGGAATACCAAATCTGAAGTTCGGGGTTGGTGCTGCTGCTACTAGCGGTTTGAATGCCTGAGGGGCGGAATTTGTGCGCATTTTGTTTCTTGCGTTGTATTGATTCATAAAATTGACTTCCTCGGTGACTATACATAAAGCGGCTTCCAAGGTTGTACACCCCTTGAGGCGTACGATGCGGATCAAATCCTCTGTTAAGTTATACAGGAATACATTTAATGCCAAATTGTTGTATACTATCATTTTAGCAGCTTTCACACCTTCATCCGAAAGTAAGTTGACCTTCGCGAATAAGCTACTGCGCGTGTGTTGGATTCGGTGGCAAAAGTCGATGTAGGATTCGACGGGCTTAATTTTTAGTTGTTCTAGTTCTATCGCAATACATTCCTCAGATCTTGGATCGCCAAAATGTTGAATTAATATTTCCTGTAATTTCTCCCAAGAATTCACGTCCTCTCTTTCACTTAGGAGAATTGCTGCTCTACCTGTGACTCGACTTGAAATTGCGTGAAAAACATAAGTTTTCTGTGCGAGAGAAGTTGTTGTCGGGGGTGAAAAGGCGTTGTATATATATTGGGCCTTTTTTATAAATAAGTTTAATAAGCCCTCTTCACCTTCAAATTTCGGGATAATACATAGTAAATCTTTTGGTATCGTTCTTATTTGCTCCATTTTTAAATTATTTATTATTGTAAATCTAACTTCTTAAATACGATTTTACCTAAAAAGTTTCACAAGTAATACACTAATAAAACAATAAAATTCACACAATAATAAAAATTAAGGAAAATCAAATAACTAAATACCTAAAATGCTGACAAACGGAAATAGATAAGGAATGGGCAGGAAAATGCGAAAAGGTTTACTCACATAGTCGCCGCTCTCATCCTTCCGTTGGGGTCAGGCCGTAGTTGAGACTCCGTTGACTTATTTATTTGGTTTGCTGGATTTCCGCGCCAGTGCGAAGCGGCACAGCGACAGCCACGATTACGTGATATTAACGTTAAAGACGTAGCCTTATCGCGCGCGAAAATCCTACCGGCTGCGCCAGTCAAAATCGAAGAACCAGAAAAATACTTTTTAAAAAAATACAATTTTTATTTGTGTCCGATACACTTGAGAGTAACTTAATTAATGCTCTTAAAAATTATTTAATTCTACTCGAGAACTCTCTTATCTCGTTGTGCATTCCGGTGCAAGAGGGGCCCAGACGCTTAGTCAGCAGTCTACGCTGCTACTTGTATTGTGTTATTCGCTGTACCGGAATGCGTAACTAGCTTGACGTTGTTTTCTGTTACGCCATGAACTATGCACCAGGGTTAAGATAAGAACGTTGCCGGCACAGGCTCTATTAGGCTGTATCAGGACAATTCTGGAATGATAATGTTACCAGTAAAATTATTATACCTATTGCAAATCAAATAATAGTCCTCGCTGCGGCATGTTACTACTTTGTACATGTAGTTGTTACTCCAGCCATAAAGCGTTTTGCTTCCACTTATATTATACAAACTAATAACCGCGTAACACGCTACTTCAATGGGGTTTTTCCGGTGGATACCTACAGTTAAAAAATCCTATCGTGATTAAAATGGTTTCTTCAAGGCAAGCGTGCTCCGTCGTGGATCGACTCAGTAAAGACAGCGGTAAAATGATGAAATAATAAACAATAAGAAACCGCTCGACAATACGTACATAGCGTCCAAGTAATGCTTGAGGTCCCTACTCCGTCTAAAGTGATGGAGGTCTTGGTCATACGCTGGCGGTTGGTAAAGCCAGTATCCTAATAGAAGCATCAAAGTGACGAGCAGGATAGCTGTTGCCCAGCGACAACCTGATGATCATGTGGTAAAAAATATCAATGTCACGTAACATTAGCTACGAAGGAATGTAGTGCGTTCGGTAAGACGAAGGACATAACACAAGAGTATCATTGTACTCATTATTATGAAAAACAATCTAAGGGACCAGAACTATCGGCTGTTCTATAGAAACTCGAGACGTTTATTTTTTGTTTGTCAGGATAGACATTTGACCACAAAATTACCTGGCTCACCTCGTTTGGCGGCAGATTTTCAACTTGAGGTTGGTAGTTAGCTAGCAGAGTACTAGTAAGTATCCTACCACTATGCTATGGTTTCCTGGCTATATTTTTATTTGCCGATAGCTCAAGTTCATTTCTGAGAATTATGCGATACGAACATTTACTGATCATTGAGCAAACATCGGTACAAACATAAGTATAATACGCGGACCACAACAGCTGTGAGGTGTAAAGTGCAGTACAATACAATATAACTTTATTTACCAGTTTGATACTCACGCATAATCAATTTGACCATAACGGTCGGTTTCCGAATAGCATTGTTTAACAAATTAATCCTTCTTGAAATTCGACCACGAGTTAAGAAGACCATGGCCACCAAATACCAAGAAAACCAAATAAATCATAACATGATAAAATGTACCACCAGCAGTGTATTATATATATACACTATATTATGTATATTCTTCTGTGCACCAACACACTTTACAAGTTCAGTAGTACACCATACAATGTCCAAAAAGTATGTAACGCTACGCCCTTCTATATTCTCCAACAAAATATCTGTAGTAGATACGCACTAAATACATGATAAATCAGTATACATACAAAATAAAATATAAATAACTAATTAGCTCCTCTGATTTGCTCGCAGTGAATGACATTAGTATACATTTTTATCAATGATGATTGACATAGTAATTGACATAAATCATCTATGAAAGAGTTTTGGCGCGAACGTGAAGAAGTCATGTCGCGTCATTGTATTATTTTCGAAAGCTTGTGTTATTTCGAGTACCAATGTGTAAAAATAGTGTATTTTTATCCATTAAGTGTTCGTCAACGTGCACGAGTGTTGGTGAATAGTTTAATGTTGTGAAAGGTCACTCTTCGTGTTGTTTTCAAAACTCCATAGAAACCTCTAGTGAAGTCTACACAACTTTACCGGAGCTTGACGTGGATTTGACCGTGACTTACTTTTCTTGACTTAGACTATTACTGAGACTTATTTTAATTGTGAAATAGTTGACTTCACTTGACACTGGCTAAATAAACAACGTGTGGAGCCAAAACATATGAGAAAAAAAAAATCGTCTATGTATATCATAACCAAAGAGGATATAAAGAAGTACTAGTCTGTGCTCGGCTTAGAACAACACAGGCGGAGTTTTGGCGGGAACGTGAAGAATTCATGTCGCGTCATTTTATTATTTTCCAAAACTTGTGTTATTTCGAGTGTTAATGTGTAAAAACGGTGAATTTTTACCCGTTAAGTGTTCGTGTACATGCACGAGTGTTGGTGAATGGTATAATGTCGTGAAACGTGAATTTTCGTGTTGTTTCCAAAACTCCATAGAAGGCTCTTGTAAAGTTTTCACCACTTTACTGGGGCATGAGCTGGACTTGACCGTGACTTGCTTTGCTCGACTTTGACCGTGACTATGACTTATTTGATAATATCTAACAAAACTTGGGAATATATATGTATACTTGACACTGGCAAATGCATAAGACGTGCGACGCCAAAATCCTCTTAGGAGGAAAAAGAAAAAAAAAAAAAACAACACAGGCTTCCGACCAACTTCCGACCATTCGGGCCGGTACCGAGTTGCTCAATGTGCTCGATACAATTTGAGTTAATTTATCTAGCCCAAGCCCCATTCATTTCGATGTGAACAGGGACGCTAACAACAGAGGCAACAAAAGATCTGAGAAAGAAACAACCGCACCGTCCTCCCGCATGGTTCCCTCCCTCGTAAATAGTTACGGAAGAGATAGCTTCCGCCATCTTCTGGTGGACGAAGCTCTCACTGCGTCACAGTAAATTGTTTTAGCCTTAGAATAAGATTTGACTAACTTTCCTCTCCTTGTATTGCGTATCCGTAACTAAAGTAAATTCGTTTTGTTAACAAGATTGTAGTTAATTATTACAGAAATCACGTTCACGATCCGTGGAGTGGCACATTACTGTTATAAAAAAAAAGTTTCAAATCCCAAGTGCTTCATTATTATTATTTCATGTTAAGTACCGTCCAAAACAAGGCTAAATCATGCGTAATAGCGGTAGGATTCTAGCGGTAGGTCACTAGAAGATTCTTTAAATCTGTGGAAGCAAAATTCACAAGTCAAGTCACAATTACCTACCCAAAAAGATCTTGGATTATAATATCATATAATTATTACATTATTATTATTATATTATTAGACAAAGAATTCTCCATATATAAGTTATGTCTTTGATCGTAGGTAAATACCGTATACCAGCACTACCCCGTATCGTACGTGACGTCACCTGCCGGTCCCAACAGAATACCAGCGATGATTGTTTATGCTGAGTTGGGATCGGGTTTGTGACAAAAATGGGGTAAATTCTTTATACTGTGTGTTTTTTTTAAAATATTTAATATGTATTTTTGTCATAAATAAAATTTTCTGTATTTCTGTATTTAATTTATGATTTTTGCCGTAATATCGGCGCTGAGTGTACCTGAGAGATGATGTTTATAGAATTTCATAAGATGTTTATAAACGTTGCAGCGCAGAGAAAATTAAGTGCAAAGCTGAGGGTGCAGGGTATCATTGCAATGTATTCGACTTCTTTTTTATAAAGGAAAATTTTGGCATCTCTCTTCTTGCCACTGACGTCTATACTTTGGTAAAATAGGTAATGCGGGCAAAACGAAACGTTTTTTTGATTAATAATGTTGAAGAATGTAAGCAACTTGAGATCACTTTGTCTGCCACTCACAGTTATGAAAGAAATTTTGTTTAAATGTTTCGGATGAAATGATGAACGAAATGGATTGTTGCATTTTCCTTAAGCTTATTTTCGGATAAAGCTCCAACAGCGCTGTCAACTTTTCCGACTGAGAAATGTTGTTTAATTTTCATGAAATTGTACATGAATTGTTTGATGTCTTTTCTTGACACCATGAAAGCTTGCCATTCTATCTCAATTCTATCAAAAATATACTCTGTCACTTGGACGAACCATGCTAAATCCATGCTCTGTCAAGTACCTTATCGGTCCTATTTTGCTACCCTACCGGACTCATCTTGGGTAACATCAGATGTAATAGACTATAAATGCTTACTTTTTGACATAATTGAAATTAGTAGACAATATTCAAATAATGAGGCACTGGATGCAATTATATCGGACATGAATAATTATTATGACTCGCTTATTAAAAGCGTGAAATCTAGGCATTATACAAATTTAATACATGCTGGTAATAATGCCTCTTAGGCTATGTGGAGTGTAGTAAATAAGGAGAGGGGAAAACATAATTCTCCCAACGTCGACTTCACAGATCTGCTAAGGAAACCTGATGGTAGTACATTCGGTTGTAAGAAGGCGGCAGTCGATGCGATGAACATTAGATTCGTGAGCGCGGCCGCCGCATGCGGGGCGCCGCGCGCTGACGTCACGCGCGCGCTTCTATTGCTGGAAACTTCGCGGGTGCTTCCCGATCGTTCAATGCGTCTGCGCAGGTTTAGCGCGGACGAAGTATATCGTATTGTTATGACTCGGATACCACCAAAAACATCCAAAGATATATATGACATTTCAATGAGTTTGCTTAGATTAGCTATAACATCCTTGGCGCATATACTAGCTGACCTTTTTAATAATTGTTTGAAGGAGGGCACATTTCCTGGTCCCCTTAAAATCAGCAAGGTTTCTCCGCTGTACAAAGGAAAAGGGAAACGAGAGACCATCGATAGCTATAGACCGGTCTCCATCATACCCGCAGTCGCCAAAATTTTTGAAAATGGCCTCAGCTCTCGTCTCATAGTTTTTCTATCCGATACGTGTGCACTATCGGATAGGCAGTACGCGTACCGCGAGGGGCGTTCAACCACGGCGCTAACCCGCGAGATGATACGTCGTGTCCTGGCAGCGCGAGAATCCAGGCACAAGCTGAAGGTGGCAATACTCTGTTGTGACCTGTCGAAGGCGTTTGATGTCGCTGACCACGACGTACTTGCTGTTAAATTACGGCATTACGGCGTGGTTGGCACTTCACTCTCTCTTCTGACTGGTCTGATGCGGGAGAGGTCACAAGTGGTTGTCGGCTGTGCTGGATCGCTAAAGTCTGATCCCATGAAGTTGGACATGGGCGTGGCTCAAGGATCATCGGTGTCGAACATTCTGTTTTCTATGCTCTTGAATGACTTGCCAGACTCCGTGACAGCTGCGGATGTACTGATGTACGCAGACGACGTGGCTGCAGTGGTCACGGCGCCGACGGTGGACGCGCTCGAGCAGAAACTGAACGATGCAGCTTTCCAGCTATCTGAGTGGTTCCACATAAACGGACTCGCTCTCAACCTCTCCAAGACTCACTACGTCCAGTTTAACCTGTCTGGTAGGTCTATCAGACCTTTGACAGTGCTCGTGGATGGAGTGAGAATTGAAGAACAGGAATCCACAACATTTTTGGGTTTCGAGATAGACCGGGGATTAAAGTGGGACAACCATATAGACAATATCTGTGGAAAGCTTGGGAGCGCGTGCTTCGCACTGAGTCGAGTAGCGAGAGTGGTGCCGAGTGAGGTGGCACGAGCGTGCTACTTTGCTACGGTGCACTCTCAGCTGCAGTACGGTGCCGAGTTATGGGCTAGGGCCGCGGACTGGGAACGAGTGTTCCCAGCATGCAGAAGCGTGCGGTGCGGTGCGTGGCGCAAGTGCCCTGGGACACCTCGGCCCGTCCATATTTCAAAGAGCTGGGAATCCTGACGCTGCCTGCCATATTGATGTTTCAAGTGGCAGTGTACGCCAGGATTAACCTAGAAGCGTACTCGGAGAGGGGCTCCAAGCACGAGTTCTTTACTCGCAACAGGGCGAAACTGTTAGCAATCCCGCGTTCCCTCGAGAAGTCTTCCAAGTTAACGCATGTCATGGGTCCGACCGTCTACAATCACCTGCCAGATGAAGTCACCGCAGCCATCAGTATGCACTCCTTTAAAAGCAAACTTAAAAAGTGGCTAATCGAACAATGCTTTTACAGGTTTGACGAATTTTACAAAATTGAAATATAGAATTAATATTTATTGTAAATTAATAATTTTTATTATTATATATATATTTAACTTGACATGTAAATAGAACTTACGCAATATATGAATATGAATATGAATATGAATATGAATATGAATATCTTTGACAAGTATTATTGTCAAAAGAGAAGCAAAAAAACCCGACCGTAAAATGGAAAGTATGACACTCTGAACTTAAAAGATAATCCAAAGAAACCTCACTCATCAAAATCAGTCCAGTCGTTTATGCTACAGGAGTTAATATAGGAACACACAAACGTACATACCTATACATTCCAAAAATTATAACCTCCTCCTTAGGCAGTCGGGTAAAAAGAGCCGTTTAGCCGTGATAACGGCTCAAGCCTCCAGACAGAGAGACAAAAATAACTTCCTATAGTTCGTTAGATGGCGTTGATCCATTTTTATGCATTTTTTGACGTTTTATATGGACTGATAGTTGTAAAGTAGGGATTTCTGAATCGCGCAAGCGAAGTTTTATCCTCGAGACGAACGTATTCATTTTTATACCTCGAAGCTTTAATAGTCCTGATGCGACTGCGGCTATCATCATCATCATCAGCCAAAAGACCTACACTGCTGAACATACCCCCTTACTGCGGCAATATTCCTCTGAATTATTATAATGTTAGTTAGGATAAGGATTAAAGATTAAAGATTTCCTACGCCTGAAGATAGTGTTATAGTTTGAAAATGTAAAACAATATAACGGTGACAAAGAACCAACAAAGAACAAACGGTCGGTCGGACAAAGAAAGCAAGACATTAATGTCAATGCTCGAATGCTCGCTGCATAAGTGCATAGCATTCCTTACCCTAGTTCCCAAGCCAACGACTTCCCAGCTAGACACGTCTTACCTATTGTCTCTGTTCATTCGTTTTGTCTATTTTTCTAGTTAGAGTGCCTAATTTGAATGGGCAGCAGGGATAGCTTTTGTGCTAGCTGTGGGCCTCTGGACAAACAACCGGGAGTATATTTTAATTAAAGGATTGTTATAATATCTCTCTTTCTTTCTCTCTCTCTCTCTCTCTCTCTCTCTCTATCTCACTATCTGTGTCAGCTAAGCGAAGCGAACGTCTCAGTGTACGGGAACATGTCGGTGCTAAATATACACAGAGACTATGATGATCCAATCTTCATGAAATTTTGTAGAAAATACATTACAATGTTTTAAAACAGTTTAGAAGTTCAAATATAAGGAAAATCGGTTTAGCTAGAGGTTGTCAAGTTATAGGAATCGCGAATCTTGGCGTTCCAAAAACAAGATGTAATAATCACCGTAACAAGCAGCGGTAATTAGATGGCGCGACAAATGATAAAACACGACTCAAATAACTCTTCACTTGGTAAAAATGCGAGCTCGAGGAAATCCCGGGACTGGTAGAACAATTTTTTATCGCTATCGACCGTTAACTTACCTAACAAGCCAAAAAATAGCAACCCGTTGTTTCAATAACGTAGCCTCGCAACACGACATTGACTTATTCAACACGTCGGTCGAGCAGATTAAGTGGTTGTTAGCGAATGCAGTTTTTGTTTAGAATCTTTTGTCTAGTAGTTAAAACTGGTTAATTATTTTTTTCCATTATTTGCATAGGTGGAATATTTTGAGTGGCCGTCGGTTTATACACAACTAGTTGCGCCCCGCTGTTTCACCCGCTATCCTACAGGGACCGTTAAATTATTCGGGATAAAAAGCCTATGTTTTAATCCAGTGTATAAGCTACCTACATACCAAATTTGATTCAAATCCGTTCTGCCCTTTCAGAGATTAACGGGAACAAGCACACTTACATACTTGCATAGTTTCATATTCACATACTTACACACAAACTTTCGCATTTATAATATTAGTGTGATAAGTGTGATTACTTTAACTTTTTTGTACCTAGCTGTAATATTCCCGAAATAAATAAAATTAATAAATAAACAATGCAATTCGATGAAATCAAATTTTCTTGGGTTTTATTGTCAATTCATCATGAATTATGGGTTCATGAAGACCAATTTTGCACTAATAAAAAGGTTGTGTAAAAAAATTAAGCCTCCCAAAAATCAAAGTTTTCATTTAGTGACAAAATCACTAAATGAAAAAGAGATAAAGATAAAAGATAAAAATCAGCGTTGACATTAAATTTGTATTTAGACCAATGTTATCTATTTAATTCAGAGACATTTAATATGAGGACATCAATTTTGAAATTAATTCTGAATTTACTACGAACATTTCAGCATATAGATATTATAAATACCCTTTTCAAAGTACCCGACTAAATATTTCAGATAAATTTTCCAATTTCAATTCTCACATTCTAACATTCCAAATAATATAAATGATTCTAATCGACTTAGTCGAATAAACTATTACAAAAGATACCCTATTCAAACAAAATTATTAAAGTGGTTATAAATCAAATTCAAGCCTATTGTCGGTAAACACCCAGATTACCCAGTCAGTGTTATTAATATATTTCACCTACTAATGATATATTATGCTATCTGAAGATAAAGATCTGCATATAATACATACAAAAATTAAATATGCCATCTATATTTATAAAAGTGAACCCCTATTTTTCCTTGTCACGTAATAACTTGAGAAGGGCTGGACCGATTTTGATGATTTCTTTTTTGTTGTGTTCGTAATTGTGAGGACTATATATGTATATATATATATAAATATATATATCTAAGGAGAGGTAGTTTATTCCCTGGAATAACACATAGACTACTTTTTACTTTTTAAATTTAACCATTCCTGTATAGTAGCGGCTGAAACCCCGGGGCGCAGCTAGTAAAAAATATAAAAAAATATTGTTTAGTCTACAATCTTTAATTATCTTTAATCATCTTTAATCTTTAATTACTAGTTGTTACACGCGACTTTATTCGCGTGAACATAAATTATCCTATGACCGTCTTTGTGATACACAGTAACTCCTTATGAAAATTTATTAAGTTCCGTTCAGCCATTTAGCCTTAATAACGCGACAAACATCCAGATAGAGAGACAAAGTTAGCCTATAGTTCGCTAGAAAGCGTTGATCCATTTTTGTGAATTTTTTGACGTTTTGTATGGACTGACAGTTCTAATGTAGGGACTTTTGAATCGCGCAAGCGAAGTTTTTTCACGATACGAACGTAATCTTTTTTTACCTCGAACGGTCCTGATGCAACTGCGGCTAATTCCTCCGAATTATGATATTAGTTAGGAAGATAGGATTTACTCCGACTCAATTTGCCTACGTTCAGCAGTGGACGTCTTCTGGCTGATGGTCATGATGATAATAATGCCGGTTTTAAAAAAAATAATTGTGTCAAACTATGTCAGTTTTCATAGTAGAATAATATACTAGATCTGCCCTCTCCCATCCACGCCTCACCCGCCATTACTCGAACAGCAACTAGCAATAGCTACTCAAAACAAAAACAGAAAAATCTCAACGTATTACGCTGCTAAATTAAGTCACTAGTAACCTATGTTCTCACATTAATGTATTGTCTCACAAAAGACTCCACTTTCTCATTCCTAAGTACTTTTACTTAAGGACGCTCGCGAACGCTGATATATTTCGTAACTTCTTCAAATGTTTTAGTGCTCTCTCCTTTTCTTGCACGACCCTTAATTTATTTCTTTATTATCGTAAGACTGGATCTTAACGGGTAAAGCAGTAAAAAGAATAGATTGAAGCTGATTTCTCGGAGTTCTGGGAAAATAGCATCATTTTATTACGCCTTTGACTTTATTTTTTTCTGTAGAATACAAAAAATTCACGTTTGAAGTCGTCTGTACAAAAAATATTTGGCACCAAAATAACTACTTAGTCTAAGTTGGGTTTTATGAAAATTTAATAAGCAAACAGAATAGTGTTTGCGGTAAGGACTCTTTTTCCACCTAGTTATTCAATTGCAAACATTACTGCGTTGAGGTTTGTAAGGCAATCCCGGCAGTCAAATTACTGAGCATATAGAGATCTTATATCTCGCGATGTGATATCTAATATCTCTAATATCGGGTGACGAGCGCAGTGCATAGCCGCGCATGGTTGTGTACTCTCAAGATCGAATTCTAAGTGTCACTGAACTTATAGGCAATCGTGACGCTTACGAGCAGGCGAATCAGTTGCTCGTCTCATCATACAGTTGTTTAAAAATAATAATAAGTAAATACGTAAGTTTCTCTTAAAAATTTAACTATGCCTTAATATTCAAAAAAATCGTTAGCTGAATCGTACCTTCAAATTCTGGTAAATTTTATTAAAAGTCCACGATTGCTCCAAAAAAGATTGCGAGATTATGAATTATTGTTTTCGCTGTCAAATTTGCTTTTTCGCTCGGAAGCTTATTCCGGAATACACGATAGGCAAAATAAAAAATTTGCTATTAAAATCCGTAAAATATACGTATCAATTTACGTTTAAAATCTTCGTCGAAGCAGATAGATCTAATATTATTTATGTGTTTATTCTGGGCTTGATTTACGTCTATCAAATTGTAGACTGAGCTATAAAAGGAAGGGTCAATCATCCCGACACCCTTCCTGGCAGGCAGTTATAAGCGAGGGCCTTTTTCTACGCTTGCCGAAGCGTAGAGACGTGGCCAGCCCTAGTGTGAAACGTACGGGAAGGAAAATGTGACGTTTCTTCTATTTGTCTACAATCTGTAGATACGCGGTAAATAGATATAATTCTTTTATTTTGACACCAGAAATTATATCATCATCATCATCGACAGCTTATTTACCCACTGCAGAGCATAAAACATCTCCTCCCTCTTTTGTTAATCCTTTTTTGTGCCAATCTCGTCTAGCTGCAAATTTTTTGAAGAAAGTATATACACAGGACAAACACGTCTTGAAACTAGGGAAACAATGGACTTCGTAATCACTTAAAGCAATCTCTTCAATGATATGGTTATAATACACTTCATTAAAAGTGTTTTACAATCTAATAATTAATGCAGTTGCCCTCCTTGATTCCTCGTCAACGATCAGGTGAATTAATAGCCAAAATTAAATATATACGGCGGGTATTTTCTCTAACTAGTTTCCGTATGTTTCCAGCATCGCATCGCTGAAAAAGTCCCGTGATTTACGCGCCCAGACGCGGCCATCTTCAGATAAATTATACCACCCAATGCAAACGCGCGAATATGTGAGAAATTTACCAAAACTACTGTGCCTCGCGGTTTTCCTACGCTTTCAGATTTAAAAAAAATTAGAATACAGGGATTTAATTGCAAGATCAAAAATGGTATTTGTTGACAAGAATTATTTTAGTTAATAAGAGTGTATTCAAACGAGTTACATTCACAAGTATGTAAGTTGGCACACTTAATCTTATTGTGTTTTAGTCTATCAGCGAGTTTTGTGAATGTGAACACCTCGATAAGAAAGTAACTCAAAAGTACCAAAAAGTACAAAAGTCAAAAGTAACATTATTTTCCTCCTTATTTTAAAAATTGCGTGTGTTTTCATACCGCTAGGGACCTCATCTCGACAGACATTAATAATACCGTAAGTGCAAAGCGGGGCTTATTAAAGTCATTATTTAATACATACAAACTTTCACATCTGTAATGTTGTGTAGTAATGGATGGAAGTGGACGATTCTACATGGTTTCTTTCCTGCCTTTTTGCGGCTCGGGTGGATATTTATTATTCAGTGGGAGGAAAGCTCACATGGTGTTAAATGCGGATGGAAGTGTAGTTATAGTTCGGAAGAATACTTGAGAGTTTTATAAGAGGACAAGTTGATCTGACGCGAGTGGTTTTGCTCTCGTTTAATAAAGAAAAATATGAGAATAGAATAGAATCGTTGTAGGCTTTATAACATTGGTAGTTACAATGGGCAAGTCATATTTAAAAAATATTCAGTTCATAATTAGATAATTTGTACATAATTTCAAATATCTAATCGAAAGCCACAATAAAAAATAAGTACTAATAATAAATAATTTAATAAAAATTTAGTTTGATTTAATAAAATATGATTAATAATAATGTCATCAAGCTTTATAAAGCCTAAAGCCTGTAAATTTTATAATGTTATGAAACCCAATATGGCATATAGTTGAAAGACGACTCTTATCCAATACTACTTGCATTATTATATTTTCAAGCCTCTCTAAAGTTTTGAATTAAGAATAGATATACCACCGTCTTGTCCAAACAAAAAGCGCCAATTGATTGTCATCCCTAAATGTCGTCGGATTAAACTATTCATCTAAGTTTTTTTTTAATTTCGCGTTATTTTCGTAGTTATACTTAGGCACTTAAAGTAGCCAATTTTTTGGCTTGAAATTATGATAAAAAGGTGTAGTTTTTTTATTAAAATACAAAAAGGTTTTTTTTTAAAACAAAACCTATCAGCGTAGTTTATATTTATCCAAGCCATTAACAACAAAAACCAAAGATTTTGATTGAGGGGCTGATAACAGTTTTCGCCCAAAAAGCTAATTTTATTTAAAAAAACTGGTAAATTCACTAACTCTCTCTATCGCACGCACGGGAAACAGAGCGACAGCTATACAATTTCAAATATTGAATGCGCCAAAACCTCGCGGCACAACGACCCTCTATACTATAAGTACTTTTACGTTTAGTTACGATAAAATGTAGCTTTTTGACGTTTCAAGAACGAACTTCGAAGAATCCTCTTTTTAAAAAGGAATTAAGATGAAAGGGAGACGATAAAAGCTACATCTTTTAATTCTTCAGGCTTTCAGTAATTTTCTAAGAAAAATGTTGGCTAAAATTGCGAAATTGGCTAAAAATGTTATATCCGTAAAGTTTCAGGGGCACCTGTGAGGAAGGAAATTGTGTTTTCAAGTTGAGAGGGATTAATCTTTAATTTCAATGTAATATTAATATTCTGAATTGGCTAGGGATTTCAAGCTAAGTACTCCTAATTACTCGTAGTTATAAAAGTTAAATCCGCTTTTGTGTACATAGCCTAATTTATTTGGACTACAAAATGATTTTGATTGCGCAGGTCCATTTAAATTTTTATTAATTAATTAATTACTAAAATAAGTTACAATACATACTTGCTCAAAGGATAAGAGCATCACAATTAAATGCAGCAATTTGGCCAGCAAATTGGGTTTTGTTGGAAATAAATAGGAAAGCTGGCTGGTGAAGAATGTGAATTTAATCTTTTAAGGAAAACAAATATGATTTTTATAAAAATACAAACTAACAGATCGGACATCAGTCAAGTAACACGATTCTAATAATTTAAATAATTGACAGAAACTTTTTGATTACAACAACTAGGTCGTAATACAACATGCTCCCTCAAAAAGTTAATAGAAATTAACCTGCTCCCTTAATCTAAAGAAGATATACAAAACAGTAAATAGCAGCATAATAAAAACTAGGTCATACCCATACGGTCAAAGCATTTCCGATGTTTTGTAGGTCCTAAAGGCTTAGTTAAAACATCAGCAGGTAACATGTCCGTGGGCATATACTTTAACTCTACTGTTTTATCACTAACCTTCTCACGAATGAAATGGTACTTTACGTCGATATGTTTTGTCCTATTATGATGTACTGGATTCATTGCCAATTTTTGCGCACTCTGACTATCCGTGTACAAAACAATATTATGACACTTACTTGTAATATCGTTTACTAGTCGTTTCAAGTATATCGCATCCTTTACTGCTGAAGCTAAGGCCATGAATTCTGCTTCCGCTGAGGATAGAGCCACTGTAGGCTGCTTTTTGGCTTCCCATGATACTGGACCAGAGGCAAGCTCGAAAAAGAATCCAGTGTATGACCTTCTATCTATTGGACAATTGGCCCAGTCTGCATCTGAAAATCCTGTTATTGAATCACATTTTCCTTTACTGTATGTGATACCACAATCTTTGGTATGTTTCAAATACCTGAGACACCTTTTGGCCATATTCCAGTGAGATTCGTCATAACAAGAGTTAAATTGGCTTAAATAGCTTACAGTATAAGCAATATCTGGACGAGTATTTACAGCCAAGAACATTAAACACCCAATCAATTCACGGTAAGGAAAGTCACCACACTCGCCTACACCAGGTTCAAGAGATTTCTTGATCAGCGGGGTGGAGACACCTTTACAATCAGTCATATTGAATTTCTTTAACACTCTTTCAATATAGGTACATTGGGATAACTTTATCCCATTACTATCACGATTAATATTTATTCCTGTAAAGAATTTTATCAATCCAAGATCTTTAATTGAGAAACATTTCTCGATTTGGTTTTTAAAATTGTCAAACGTCATTTTATCTTTGTAAAGAACGACGAGGTCGTCAACATAGCACGCCAAAACCAAAGAGTCTTTGTTCGGAAATCTTTTTATAAAAATGCAGGGCTCCGATGTTTGCTGAAAACCAAGACTAAGCAAGGTCTCCTTGAGCTTCGTATTCCACGCTCTTGGTGCCTGCTTTAAACCATATAGTGATCGTTTCAGTCGACAAACTTTTGATTCTTCCTGTTGGAAATAAATAGGAAAGCTGGCTGGTGAAGAATGTGAATTTAATCTTTTAAGGAAAACAAATATGATTTTTATAAAAATACAAACTAACAGATCGGACATCAGTCAAGTAACACGATTCTAATAATTTAAATAATTGACAGAAACTTTTTGATTACAACAACTAGGTCGTAATACAACAGGTTCGATGCCTGCTGGTAGCGGCTTATTAGATAAGTCCGTTCCTAATTTTGATTTTTAATTAGTTTTATTATGTTTTTTATTTCCTTCCAGATAATATATTTATATTTCCTTATCAAAAACTATTTAAATGACTGAGAAAAATTTCTTAGATTTATTTTTATCTTTATAGTCTCATTTTTTTTTAACTGGGACAGTAAGTAATATGACTGTATGTGTGGGTGTATGCGTGTGTGTATGTATGCATGTGTGTGTGTGTGTGTGTGTTTAGGTGATAAGGCTGCCCATTATACTACCGGTTTTCTATTATTGCTATTATTGTTTAATTGTCTTTTGGTGTATAATAAAGTGATATTGTATTGTATGTACGGACGGGAACGTATGGTTTTTGGGTAAGGATCGTAAGTCTCGTAAGGATCATTTCATTGTATCAAAAGAGAAAAAACGGATCAGTAGAGTTTCTCTATAATTTCCAAATTTGCTCGATATTTGGCTGCTCATTTCCAAGATCTGACTAACTCAGATTCATAAAATCTAACTCTTTCAATCTTCTCCATACATCCTATTTATCCATCATTTCCGTGGTCTAATCTAGTCTTGGTGGTGGCTATCTTATTTTGTGAAGAACGAAAAACCCTTAACAGCTCTATACTATCGATGCCCTGATACCGGTACGGCATCGGTATTCCCTGCCTGTAGTAAGAGCCTACTAAAAAGGGACCTCTGGGCCCGGGGGTGGTTAGATGTGGGGCCATCTGCCGAAGCGAGCCCAGGAGGATGAAAGCATCGAGTGGCAGACGCTGTTGTAGGCTTAGGAGTCTCACGACAGCTGCTAGATGTCCCGGGAGGAGCTGAAGCGTGGTGCTGAAGGCTCTGATGCGTTCCTTTTGAGATCCTGAAGCCCTCGGCCAAGCACCAAGGCAGACCACCGGGGGGTTTTTAGTATGTATAATCCCACATAAGAAGAGAAGATTGTGAAGATTTCCCCCTCGCAAAAAAAAGTTCTATACTATCGTCTATCTCCAAATATGTTGTATCAAATTTTAACAACAGTAGCCCAACTATTTCATTACATCAATACAATAACAAACCCTTGTCATAATAAAAACAATCGTAAATTTTCAGTAGGTATTGTTGCGTTCAAACTCCGAGAGGCACTCAGCCAGAAATTCAAATTTATTATTATTACACTAAATTTCCACTTAATTATTTAAAGCTAAAAGGGGAACGGAATGTACCGGGCTAATGTTTGGAAAAAATACCTACTTAGAAGTTACGACGCTATACAAATGAACCATTTTATGACGAAGGTCTTTCTGCCTCTGGAAACGTGGAAATGGGTTCGTTTAAATGAGGTAACTAAATGACAGGCTGCCTCTTTGATTTAAGAGCCCAAATTCCGTTCAGTTTTTTTTCTTTTCATTAAAGAACCAGACAAGAAAATCCTGACCCTGGCTAAATAAACATATGTTAAATTCTTTTGAGAAATAAAAATTAAACATAATGGAATAATATCTGAATTAAGTAAAACTTAATTAAATCATATTAAACACGAAACCATACTACAATATTATATATCTATCACAAAAGTTAAAGTAGCTAAAGTTTGTGTAAGTGTGTATGTAAGTAGGTAAGTATGTTTGTTTCCATTCAACTCTGTAATGGCTGAACGGATTTGGATGAAATTTGGTATGTAACTAGATTATACACTGGATTAACACATAGGCTACTTTTAACCCAAAAAAATTAACGGTTCCTGTAGGGTAACGGGTGAAACTGCGGGGCGCAGCTAGTAGATTATAAAACAAAGTCGGGTTAGTTACACCATTTATAACTCAAGAACGGCTGGACTGATTTTTGTGTTCTTTGATTTGTTGGATTTTTTCGGCCCTGAATAGCAGAATAACTAATAAAATATCGGGAAAATATCTTAAGGCTTGTAAGATAATAAGGCTAGTAAATAATAAAATAACAAAACGTCTCAATCAAGCGGTACGTAGAAAATGCAATAATCGCTTCTCTTAAACAGAATTGCACACCATACATGCATATTAAGTGCAAAAGAGCAATTTCAGAAGCCCCATAGCCACGCACATTAGTGGAATGGCTACCCATTCTACTGAGCAAATGAAAAAACGCCACTCATGTCCTTGCTTTGACACGGAAACTCCTGAAAAATAGGTCGGTCGAAAATATAAAATGAAACGTTGCCGCTAAAAATATGTATCTGTATGGTTTGCGGACAGTATGGGATATGCTGCAGCCAAGGGTGTATTGTTGGACACTGAAAACATTCTAGGATAATATTGAACTTGTCAATGAGCAACTTTAACAATGGGACCAACTTTGAAATCGCGAAAAACAGCTGTCACCTCATATTTTTTGCCGCTATTTCAGGTTTGGTCGTATAGTAAACGCTGCTCATAATGGCGAGTTAAATGGTATCTTAGAATGCTTAGTTAAACAGCCGTATTGTGTAACTAAATCTTTTTTTTTAACGCTTACGATCTTACTGCATTTCACCACCAACTCACCTGTTGGTAAGTGAGTATTAGTCGTTTATTTTTTTCGACAAGGCGACTAATTAATTAATCAGGACTTAAAATTACATAGTAATAATAAACAAAATAAACTAATCTAAAAGAACGCTATCAGCGGGAATTGTTCCCAAAATGCTGGCCCCATTACCACGTTGTATTGCAATACTCAGCCTTTGGGCGAAATAGAGGCCAGCATTTTGGTCACATTACATTAATTAACTCATTAGGAACCTAGTTAATAAAAAGCCTTACTGTTACTGATGTCCACGCTTTGTGTGGTTTTGAATAGAGTTGTCATATTATTTCGAAATATCTTGTAGTATGGCATGTAGTATAGCGTAGGTAGGACCCTGACTCGGTGGTCTGACGACATTTTTAAGATCTTGGGTCGTTCAGTAAGTTCTAAGGGGGAGTCCTTTGTTCAGCAGTGGACATCTTTAGGCTGCTGTTGATGATGATGATGATGGCATCAGATAAGTGGAATTGAATACCGGTCGTGACAAAGCTTATAGAAATTTCACCGGGCCAAAAACTGCAGTTACGCGATTAAAAAAAAACAATGCGGAAAGCTTTTTAATAACATTTCAGTGTAAATGTTAAACATCATTTGAATTCGTGAAATGTTTGTTTAACATTTGCAGCATTTAGCTTAACTTATAAACTACCTACCGAGTTATCAATGGGAGTTTGAATAAATGACCATGAAGTATTTTTTTCGTGGCCAACAAAATTATGATGACGTTCATTAATATTCATTACAAAAAAGAAAAAAATACTTTTCCACAAAATATTATCTAAATGGAGAGTTATAAATTTAACAGACGTTTTTTTTAATATTTATTTTCGCTCCACACTTTGTTTATTTAATCAGAGTTGAATATTGTATTGTTTCAAGTGAAGTCAAATACTCAGTTATAGTCCATTCACATTCACCAACACTTGTGCAGGATCGCAAACACAAGTTTAAGAAAATAATAATATAATGACGCGCCATGACTTCTTTACGTTCCCGCCAAAACAATATTGTCTCAGACTTATAAAAAAACCATATGGGTTCCCATACTGTTTTTATAGAACGTGATATCTGGGTAGGTTTTGATTATGCGTAACCACGGGAACCTCGAGTAATTTTTCCATACACGGCAAAGGGAACATAGAACATGCAAAGTGGTGAAATGACGGTTCACTCAAAATTCTTTAGCCTTTATGTTTTTGGCTGTACCCAATTTAGTTTTAAACTGGGACGTTTTTATTACAATACAACCACAGATCATCCCAAGATTCCATACTCAGGACGATCGTAGCTCACCACGCATCTGTCAAATTACACCGATAAACATTTATGCTCATTGATTCATCGCGTGGTCGCTTTCCTCTGACATTGGTGAGTTGTTGTCGGAAAAACGATCTCGTTATGTGTTATCCATATATATTATATAATCTGTAAATGTAACAGATCAAATAAAGCCATAAACAGTTGTTTTTTTCTCCAAATTTTTACTTAATTAAGCTGTTACTGACATAAAATGTTGCTTAATTTTATTTTATTATTAATAATATTGTATCTATCCGACACTCAAAGCAACTGCTGAAAATGAATCAAAATAAAATATTGGTCGAACCTTCGAACTAACTTACTATGAAAAAAAACAGTTAAAAAAACTAGCCTAATTTGGTTTGAACAGTATAAGCTATAATATTTAGTTGTTTATTAAATAATAGCTGATAAGATTAGTCTAATTAAGAGAAAAATAAACCAGTTCGTAAGTTTACATCAAAAATTTGAAGCTCAATTAAGCCCAAAATCTTCAATGGGTCCAAACCTATTATTCTGCCGCCGAACTCTCCGAGAGCACGCTTAGTTTAATAACTTTTAATTCCTTCCATTAGGTACCCCGTTTCATCATTTTGTCCGTTATTTTGGAGATAAAGGGGAGATCGCATTGGATTAAATTCCGTTGGCGTAAAATTCTTAATTGATAAATGATGTTCTCCGTCATAAACAAGATGTTGGTACATACACCTTTGTAAGTATTGCAATCTATTATGAATTAAAGGGGGTGACGAAACTTGGGGTCGTTTCGGCTTAGTATCACCGTTTCGTGTAACCCTGCAAAAAGCCACTAGCACCAGGTGCGCCGACTTCGTTGGGTACTCGGGGACTCAGATACCCATGAGAGCCAAATAGTGGGTGCTGAGCACCCATGAGAACAAACAAACTAATCAATATAAAACTCTGACTTTAATCAATTAATTCCGATTGAAAGTTAATCGGATTTGAATCGGAATCAAATAGTAAGGAATAGTAAGCAACAATATTTTTTTGTGTGAAATTAAGAAATAAAGGCCTATTAAAAATAAGATAGCGTTAGCACCCACGTCGTTATCTAAGACCCATCGCCCCTTACTAGCACTCACTTTAGACTGATCGGGCTAAAAACTTTTAACTTTATAGGAATATTTATATATTATAATATATAGCAACAGTATATTTTCAGGGATAAAAAGTAGCTTTTATGTTTCTTTTTAAAGTAGCATTTATCTGTACTACAATCGAGCTACGCATCTTCTGTGGACGTTAGCACTCAGTATATAGTTTCTTATGCTTTTACCCACGAACTTTTATATCAGGCGGAAAATAAATCAATCATTTTGTTTTAATAAACCGGGAATACTCGCGTTAAATTGAGTCGGTTATTCCGACTATAGTTTCGATCACATTCGGTGCTTTATCAAGGAATGCTCAGCGAGACACGCGCGCGACCTCGTCTTGCTTTGCACTGCGGGCTGCGGCGCGTCGCAACCACGTCAGTTTTCATAGTAAATCTATCATTGCGCTAACACAGTTAATTTTTGTGGTAATCGAAAAAATAATATAAGTGGTTTTTCAAAGAAAACCTGATGTGAAATGTTGCTCGAGTACTTTCCGGTTCCAGAAATCCTCAACGTATTTTCTGAACAGTCAACATGTAAATCATAGTCGATGTCGTGCGGCTTTCACTTTGATGTGAAACGTAACATGTTGTAGCACAAAAGAAATATTTTCCCGTACGATATCGCGAATAGTAGAAAAAGTTCTCGTGTTATTTCTGTCGACTGATTGCTTACCTGTCACGTGTTTACATCTGATTTCTGTCGACGTACTTACTTACGTTTTACTCTACCAAGTAGAAGAGCTTTGTGGGTAATAAAATGCGGGCTAGAAACTTCGTGGCCGTTCGTTAAGTTTACTTTATAGATGCTTTATGGCCATCGTCTTTCTCAACTGAGAAAAACAACGAGTACAGATCATGCGAATGGCAGATTATAGTTCAGTGTGGTGCTTTATGGGTGACCTTTCTGTTCAGCGGTGGCCGTCTTCTGGGAGATGATGAAGAGGAGAACCGAGAATCGAAAATTTCTTTGAACACTAGCTGAATTTTAATTTGAACCGATAGTCTATTTTTAAGGCTTTTTTTGACAGAACTAAAGCCAAAAGTTAGATAAAGCCAACGATACATTAGATAATTTAGTTCTGTCAACTTAAACAAATCTCCAAAATCGACCGCACTAAGTGGTAAAATAACTTTCGTGCATTGTAATTTTTGCCGTAGTTATTTCAACGCAGCTGTGTAACAAAAAGTAGTAGACAACAGGATTATATTAATACTAACTTCTGCCCGCGGTTTCGCCTGCGTTTTTCTGGTAAACAATAATGGCGTTTTTGTCAGTAAGTACGGCGTAAGTATTTCAAGGTTATTAACTGTATGATTTTAGATGATGAATTGAAGTAACTGAGATGATTCTGGGTAAACTAACATTTGTCGGACCTAACAAAACGCGTGATCTCGAGAAAGTGTCACATTTTAGAATTACACATTCTATTGAAACGCGCAAAGAAAGCAGGGACCTCGAAAAAAACATTCTACTTTTTTCCATATAATGCTTACATAACTTTGACCCCCATGGCGCTTAACGTGTTAAGTAAGCTATTTGTTGTCAGTAGACCAATGTTTTATTTCCAATTTTTTTGTTCGTAATGTTCAGTTTTTGTTTTAATAAAACGGGAGTACTCCCGTTAAATTGAATCGGTTATTCCGACTATAACGTGTTAAGTAAGCTATTTGTTGTCAGTAGACCAATGTTTTATTTCCAATTTTTTTGTTCGTAATGTTCAGTTTTTGTTTTAATAAAACGGGAGTACTCCCGTTAAATTGAATCGGTTATTCCGACTAGAGTTTCAATCATGTTCGGGGATCTTTTTTGAAACGCGCGCGAACTCGTCTTGCTTGTTTAATGTTCACTTTTTCCAAAAATCAAACAAAAAGGACTATAGTTTCAAACTAAGTCCATTTAAAAAGTAAACAAAGATTATTATTTTAATAATCCTTCTTAAACACTACCTGTGTTTAAGGAGGATTATTCATTATTCCAAGCCCTTCCCCAAAATCAGCAAAGCTTTTAATAAAAGGATTTTACGACTACTTTAGTTCGCTAATAAAGCTTTTCCATCCACCTCAGCGAAATATCCAAGTAGATGCTTACTAATGTAAGAACGAATTAAACATTAAAACTAGCCGTTAAGGCCAGTGGAAGGCAAATCGTAAAATTTTATTATTTTGAACACAGTGTAATTTTTAAGCTAGGTTTAATGTTTAAGCCGGGCCAGGTAATGTTCTTTCATCGCCTGAAAGTAAATCCCTAAGAGAAAAGTCCCAAGTACTTTGGACTAGTGCCTTACTTGGGACCTTGGAGATGATGAGGTCCTAAGTCTAATTATCTACACGTGCCACCTAAACACAGAATAATATTTAAGTTTTGCGTTACTCATCCAGAATTTAAAGTGTTTTTATTAATTGAAATTAAGGGTTTGATAAAGACACACAGGTATGTTGTGTTTAATTATTTTTAAAAATACACAATTTAATTACAATGAAAATAATAACGACAAAATTCTAGAAAACTAAATTCTGTTTTGATACAAAAAAAAAAAAACTGTTTTGCACTGTTTTAAAAAAAAATGTTTTGTTTCTTTTCAAGCTATAGCAAGAACTAGGAGTTTCCTTTCATAACCCTCGAGGTGAGTTTATTGAATCTGTTGCTTTTCGGCTAAATATAACAGCAAAGTCACTGATCGTGAAGTCGCAAATTCGGGCGCAAAAACCGACAGGCGTCCGAGAGGTAGCTACCGAGACGAGACGGTAGCGAGCGACAGTACTAGAGCACCATGTACACAGTTGTTCTCGGCTTGTCGCGGCGTGTCTCGCCGAATTTGATTGTACAACTGGCATCAGAGTTTGGCTATTGCGACCCCACTAAAGGTCATTCACTTGCTAATTATATTATAACGTATATATATATCTCTTCGTTTCAAGACGGATTACTTGAAACAAATCCCACTGGCAATAGCTTCACTGTATATACCCCCTCTAGAGGGAAAATTGGAGAATCCCCATCCTCCTTGGCACAAACTATTGGCCTTGTCGACCGTTGAGACGGGTCGTAAACATTAATTTTGATTGTCTAGCTTGCCGAAGGATAGTTTAGACACTTTATCAACATTAGACTTTTGGCCCACTTTATCAGTAAATACCGCTTGATCCATAACGGAATAGCTGAGATATTGAATAGTTATTTTTAGAAATAGCCGCAGAACGTCAGATATAAATTTAAATAATAATGTTTAGCTTATTTTCGCTGAAAGAATTATCTACCAATGGATGTGAATCGTCATTAATCAGATTTCTCTGGCTATATTACGAAAACGAATACGAGTATGTTTTATTTTTATTAATCTTTATTATTTGATTGCTATAAACTTATTCGAATAGCGCTGTGGTCTTTTAATTTATTTCTTGATTAAGTAATCGTTATTTCAGGGAATGCTTTACTTAGACCGATTTTATTTTACCGAAAAGTCTTTAGCTCTTTATGATGTAAATGTTTATACCTTTTGGAGGTGATCTCATTAAATCTCTTTGAATATTGGTGGACGATTTTTACACACAGCGCCATCTAGTCCCAAACTAAGTAAGCTTGTACAATAGGAACCACATAACTGATAGAATAAATGAATACTTTTTTTTGTAAATGCATACATAGACTACATAGAAACACCCAGACAAAGAATAAACATCCAAGTTGGGTGGGAATCGAATCCACAATCTACACCTCAGAAAGCGGAAATCTACCCACTGAGCCACAAGGCTAGTCAATGGTAAGGATTTTCTAAAGACTTTGGGATTTACTTCACCAAAAAAATATACATGCATTGCATGTATTTTAATATTCTGGAGTAATTTCTTATAATTGTATAATTTAGTTGACATTGCATGTATTTATTCTGGACTAATTTCTTATATATTTAAAATGTTGACATAACTACACTATTGTATTAGGTGCTATCCTGTAAAAATAGTTGTAATGAAATAAATAAATAAATAAATATTAGTTGGTCCTAAATATCGTAATGTAATGATAATGATAATAAAAATGGTAGAGTATGTAGGTAACTATTTGTTACTTTATCTTTTGCGTACCCTTTTGGCACGGTGCCGCTTCGTGGGGCCTATTAGCTTATGGCTAATGAATGGCATTTGAAATGGATCCTGGGGTGCTGGGTTTGAGTCCCACTTGATTAAAAGGTTTTTACAAAATTTGTGTTTTAGATTTTTTCAGTGGGTCAGTTTTTCGTAGTTTATAATTAGAAATTATTATTATTCTGGTATTAATTAGTAGTTAAATTCCCTTAGTTTTGCGACGGTGCGCTACCCGCGTCGAACCCAGGGAACTGATTTATTTAGCTGCCTGTTTTCACACCTATCGATTTTTCCAGCCCTCCTGCAGGGGCTCCTGTTACTGTAACTAATTAAAATTCAAATTGACTCGAAGCTGGCGTTTGTGTTTGCCACTGAAATAACCAGGTTGGCGAAACTTTTTTGAGTTAGTACGTTTTGCGATGCCGGAATTATTTTTTTCCGAGTCTCTGTCGGTGTTTTTTTTTTATGGAGTTGCCTTTCGCATTCGCAAATAAACTATGCCGTGTTGTTTGTCCTCTGTTTTCTGCTACCTTACAGAACTATGTAGGTATTATTTTTATTAAACTACTTATCTTTTTTTAGGATTCTGCACTTCAAAAGTAAAAAAGGAACCCTTAGAGGGTCACTTCGTTGTCCGTCTGTCTGTCAAGACCATTTTTCTCGGGAGCTCGTGTTGGTGAAAGGTATCAAGTTGAAATTAATATCAAATACAAGTTTTTCATTAAATCCGACTTATCTTTTCATTAGAAAAAATTAAAGTGATCGTCGGTGAGAGAGTCTCACTCGCATTTTTTTTTTGTCTTTCTTTCTGATTATTTTTATGGGTAATAATGACAGGCAGTATGTGACTAAAATAGTAGTTGCAAAATAAATTTTACTTAGTCATACATAATATAATTGAGAAAGTACTAGAAGAAGAAAATAAGCTGGATTTCAACTATTTTTTTTTTTGTTACTCTCATCCTCGTTTATCTTTTAGCTTCAAAAACTCATTAACGTAAAGATTTTGACGGCTTTCTAACACAACATTATATATCTCACGAAGCTACGTCCGGCATCTGACCAGGAATTTGAAATTAATTAACTACCCCGAAATAAGGGTGTCTACGACAGCAGGCTCCTGATAAGGGCACCTCTCCACTACCGAGTAGAAAATCCTTGCAGAGAGACTGTTCTTATAAGTATAAAAGTTTAGTTTAGTTTAGTTTAAGCAAAACAGTAAGGTAATGCATGAACCTTTTCTTTAGGATCAATACTGGAATAGTGAAAAAAAAACTTTTTCATTAAACTTAAGTGTATAACTTTTGTGTGAAAGTATCTTAAGTATATATATCCTAGACTAATACTAGATAAAATTTCCAAATAAAATGTACAAGGACAGTGCGTCAACCATAAGATGCATTTAGTCAAATCTTACGTCAGTAATTGATTAGCCATTATTAATAGCTCTACGAAAATGCCTATAATAGTAATGACATTTTTCATGTTGACATTGTATATTACGCTTTGTTTTTGTATATTTTTTTTTTTTGTTTTATTGTATTAATTGACTTTTTTTCTGTCCTGTCTTGTTTAGTTATTTGATATTGTTGTCATTTCTATCCCTATTCAGTTTGACATTTGTTATTGGACAAACACTTAAATTATAATAGGTCTGTACAATATTGTAATAATTTTAATCTTGTAATCTTTGTAATTATGGCCTGTAACTAAAGGTTATCAGTAAATTGATTATGATTATGATTAATCATAATTTAATTTCCACTGCGATGTCTCACTCTAACGTGGGATTAAATGCACCCATGGCTAGAACGGTGCGTATGTATAATACTCTGTCTAAGACAGCCGATGTTGACCATATTAATATATTTAGGAAGACTTTGAGGTCTCTGACTAACTGATCAATGATAACAATTCAAATTATGACTTTTAAATTAAAATTTTTGACTTTTATGTAATGACTTACTTCTATTTATAATTATAAATAAAATGTATAATTATTTTATTGTTATTTTATAAATAATATTTATAAAGAGCGAGGTACTGCTCTTTATTATTGCATGCTGTCTTCACCTGTAAGTATTGTGACATTTAGTTCTATTTTATTTGTGTACATTTTTGACATTGTATTGGTGTGCACAGTGTAGGTGAACCTAAATAAATAAATAAATAATGTAAGCTATTGTACGTATGCATTTTTCTCTAACAATCTTCTACTCCGTGTATCGCCTATTGAGTTATGTTCTTCGATACAGGTCTGGCTGATAAATTGCGATGATACGAAACTGTGTCAGAATTTCTTTAAAATATTCAGTGATACTGCCGGAGTGGAATAAGGTAGATAAAAATACTAGAATATTATAAATATCTGTATAAATCATGTTTCCATGTTAAGTTTTCAATTTTCTGGATGTTTGTCGTATTATCACGGCTAAACGGCTGAACGGATCTTGATAAAATTTGATAAGGAGTTACTGCATATCACAAAGACGGACATAGAATACTTTTTTATGTCCACGCGAACTAAGTCGCGGATAACAATTGGTATATAAATGTACATACAAACACAAAAATCCGTCTAGTGTGCGTAGGCTCAGAGTCTTTCGGTTTGCTCGGTCAAAAATGTACCCAAATGTAGTCTAGACTAGTTGTCATCTTCGACTAGTCGAGAATTTAAAGAACATTACCATTGCTACGTACAAATCAAGATACGACACGACGCCGACGACACTATAGGAAACCTCTTACGTAAGCCTATCCTCGAAAAGGTACCTTGTAATATCAAAGTTGCGGCTTCTGAGAAAACTTGCATAAGCTTAAAGTATGCTTTCTCAATTAAATACGTTTGATAAACAATCTCACCTCTGCAAATTTTGGAATCACTGGCTGTAAGGCGTGCAATAAATTGCTAGAAGTTCTGGCTTCGCTTCACTTTTCTCTAGAAATTCGCTGAAAGTTCTGGATAACCAGAAACTTCCAGTCCTGAGTGACACGTAGAGATAAGTAACGTGTCATTTCCTCCCGGAGATATTATAAATCACAGGATTTCCAGCTTTTGTTTGGAGAATAGCAAAATTTACACGGAGACAAAGATTTTGTAGCTTATAACTCTCGAACTAGTTTTGTCCAACGACAAAAGGATGTTTGCGTGTTTTTATGTCTATTACCATTTTTTTCCAACACCATAATAATTTGATGTGTTTTTTTTAACTTTATTTGAAAGCAGAAGTAGTTGTGGTTCTTAGCTTCGTTTTGGTGTTAAATAAATAACAGTTTGGCCATTTTAGAATTATTTTTTCGAAACATCCTTTTAGCTTTACATTGTAAAATTAAAAGGGACGTTTTCATTTTGAATAGTAGTATAATGGAAAAAAATCCACAGAGAGAAATATTTTGTAGCAGATAATCATTTTTACCCGTCGGAATGAAGCGTCGGCTTCGTCCGTTTACAAACGCTCGTACGTTTGCAAAATCGTTCGTTATTTGTAAATGGCGCTAGGCTGGCAAAACTCGAAAATGGCTCAAACGATTTGAATACTTTTCTTCTCAACAAACCACCCCAGGTTTAAGAGAAGTCAATTTCCAGGCGGCTGAAACCGCGGGGTGCAGCTAATATTAAATATTAATTTCAACTTCATACCACGCTTTTCTGATAAATCGGACAGACAAATGGACAACGCAGTGACCCTCTACGGGTAATTTGTTTCGTTTTGAGATACGGAACTCTAAAAACGCAAGATTAGAAACTCCCGTGCTCTGAAACTTCACTACAAAATTACTATTGGTCTTTATTTTTTCCCCCTCTTAAGCTTGTTTCTTTATGCAGTTTGATTTCGCCGGCATCTCCTAGCAACGCCCCGAACGCTGCACGCCCTTGTAGCGTTTTATTAGTTCCCCATGGAAACGTATTATTTTCGTGGACGCCTCAGTGCCCTCGCGTTCTGAGACGTCTGACGTGAAATTGTAGTTTCAAAGGCGACAACGAATAAAAGTAGCATAATAAAGATTATATTTAGCAGAAGGTTGCTGGTGTAACTTATTATTTTCAAGTTGTTTTCTTAGTTTTTGACCGAGGCAAGCGATGTTCCTTCGTTTTTCGACCTTTGCGAAATTTTAAAGCAAGTTAATGCAAATTCAGTTTTGACCATAAGAAGCGAAGGACTACGGAAAAAAGTGTTTGTTTGTATGTTTGTTCGTACGTAAGTTTGTGAGTCATTTTTCGGGACATGAAAGTAGACTTTTTTGTCGCACTGGACACTACAGCGACAACTGAACATAATTATTTAGTATTACTATTAGTACTCACGGGATATTTACCACGGTTATTGTTTTTGTTGAGTTCCCGATATTTCGGCACAGTTGCATGCGCCATTTTCACGGGTTATTTGGTATCCTTTATCTGCATTATATTTAATTGATTTTGTGAATTTGGTATTGTAATTCTTTGCGCGTAAAATAAATGTTTTTCTTTCTTCTTTCTTTCTTTCTTTTTAGACTTTAGAAATACAGTTTTCAATTACATACAGTAAGAAGATATAGAGGTGATTACTACAGAAGATGAAAATGTTTTACTTCTAGATCTTATCTGTGGTAATCACAGTTAAGTGGTAGTGGAAGGGTGGTGGTATAGGCGGGATTGCCAGATGATAGTTCCGGATGAACAATTACTGTTAACATACACCTATTTATTATACATATACTATTACATCGTCTTTTTTTATATTAATAATATGAACGCTTAATATTTGAATGTTGTTACTATTACAACGAAAATTGATTATATTTAAAATAAATTAAATTGAATTAAATTTATTAGGTTATTTGAAATTGATTATTGAAATTGTATTAATGACGAAATACGGTGTGATGCACAGCTCCTATATTTAATTATATTATGTTTGTAATTCAGCCATTGAATAAAATTATCTTATCTTATCTTATCTTATCTTATCTTATGATTAGCCAGAAGATGGCAGTCGACGCTACAGAGCGCCACATTACACGATATTCTGCCACTTGCATCCAGATTATGCATGCAACCAATTTTTACATCTTCAGGTACGTCTGCAAGTTTTCTGAAGATGCAGTGCAATTTCCCTCATGCCCTCGTAAGAGTATTCTGATTAGATCGAGTACCATCCAGTAGTGCTTCTACTCTAATGGCTAATAATACTGACGTAGACGCGGCGTACCGACCCTCGTCTGCACGCAAGTACCCTGATCATCGGAATAAAGTTTAAGTACTCTATGCAATTATATTTTGTTGATAGATTCGTTATTCGTTGAGCGTTGTCTTGTAATTTCCTGGTAACATACGTGTTAACAGAGTAAAAAATATATTTTTTTCTTTGATATTTCAACTATCCCTTGCATTGTTGCCCTCCCTTTGAGGTATTTATAATCTCCGGATCTACACGCGTACTGTAATGGGTAACAAAACTGTTATTTTATTTTCGCGGAAAAACGCTGAGCCGCTTATGGTTTTTCGATAAAACCGACCTCACTAAACTTTCTTTTCACGTTTTCAACAATGTCTTCTACAATGATAAGGGACAAGGTAAAACCGCAAAACTGGTCTATTTGTAGCATTTAGGAGAAATAAAACTAGTTATCTATAAAGATTTACTTTACGACATATTGCCGTGTTATTCGGTTTATATTTAGCGTGATAGCTCAGTTGTAAGCGATGATTAGCGTTCGGATCATACACCGCATGACGTGGCTTCAAATCCCAACAACGAGCTATCGGTGAAGGGAAACATCGTGACGAAACTATAGCACGGTGGTAGGGACTACTGCTGGCAGCCTTACTTGAGAGCCAGTTGTCATTACAGGCAAGGCTTGTTCACTGGTCAATTTATATCAGGAGAGTTTGTGCTCAAATGTCTAGCATATCTTCTTCTTGATACTCTCGTGCGCGACGTCACCTGCCGGCCCCAACGGAAGACCAGCGCTGGTTGTTCACAGCCGGCATCATGCTGAGGTGAAGCCGGTTTGTGACAAAAATAAAACAAAATAGGTGTTTGTTGTTTTTTAATTGTAATTGTTATTTATCTTTTAAGTTTTGTTTATATTTTGTTTTGTTTTTGTGGCAAATAAACCATTGTCTATTGTCTTCTTCTTCGTCTTTTTAGGGTCTTCTTTGGCAGTGATTATTACCAAGTGCGCATTGGTTACATCGTCGCATGTGAGAACACAGCGTGAACACAGTATGAAGCGTAATTTATTTATTCTGTGCTAAATTCGTCAGCAATATTTTGTCGTGCCCAACAACAACATTTCATTCCGATCCAGGATAAGTGTGTTATCATCCTCCACCGCACCCTCACTTAGCATCAAGTGAGTTTGTAGTCAAATGCCTAGCCTGTCAAAAATAAAAATATCATCATTTTCAATAGGCTTATACCTAGGCCTGGAAGGCGGTTAGCAAAAAGGCCGCCACTTGTGGCACTAGTTAGATAGATAGATAATTCTTTATTGTTCACACCAGAAATAACATACAAATGACCAAAAAACAACTTATAACTAGTGTAATAACTGGCAGCCTTATCGCTTAGTTTGTAAGGTTGTTCATGTCTGACTACCCTTGTGGCTCAGTGGGTGGATTTCCGCTTTCTGATCTATAGGTTGTAGGTTAAATTTCCACCAAGGACAAAAAATTGTGTGATGAACATGGATGTTTGTTCTTTGTCTGGGTGTTTCTATGTATTCTATGTATGTATTGACAAAAAAATAAAGTATGTATGTATTCTATCAGATTTCTGGTTCCCATAGTTGGTTTAGTTTGGGACTAGATGGCGCTGTGTGAAACACGTCCACCATTATTTATTTATTTATTACTAGCTGTTACCCGCGACTTTGATCGCGTGGACCAACAAAAAACCGGTAAATTTTTTCGCGAAAACTCTATGTCCGTCTCCGACCCTTAAGCTATATCTATATCTATGCAAAAAAAATGGTCGATCCGTCCAGCCGTTTATCGGTGATAACGCGACAAAAACCCAGACACAGAGACAGAGTTACATTAGCTTTTATAATATTATTTAGGATATGTCCAACTGTTTAAATGTTATTATGGTTTTCTGGTGTTCACAGTAAAGAGTAGCTATCTATCTTACGTGATATATGTACGAGATACTCATCATAAATTCCTAACATTACCTCCTCGAGTCAATACCAAGTTTATTCCGAAGTCCCACATTCGCCTACAAACTAATATCACGTAGCGCCTCAGGCAAACGTTATGTCGCCACCCCTCGGCACAGAAAACAGAATTGAGCCACAAAAAGACTACAGATTAGATAATAGTTTGTATAACAGCTGAGAAAACTATCAGAATACACAACAGTCTGTGTAGAACCCTCTAAAAACACCGCTTTGGGGTGAAAACGCATAGACAAAACCTTTAAAAAAGTAACGTGAACCAACATTTTTCTGTCCTAGATTCTTCATTCAAATATTATTATTTTTTTAATTTTGTTTGTCGACTTAATATTCTTCTTCAAAGAAGAATTTAAGTATATGCCTATTTGTGGTAACTTTTAATAACTTAACCTTAACTTAATTAGGTTTCAGTTAAAATGTTACATCTGTTACCTGTTGGCTTTCCTAAAACAATAAAATAAATAATTAAATAAATTAGTGTTGCAGTTGCAGATCTCTGTATAGGGCTACTTTTAATACACCTGAAACTTTTCGCACACAGCTTCCTTGCATACCCATTTTAGTTCCATCTTAAATAATTCGACTACAATTTCTCCCAAAAAACAACAGAAGCATTTAAAGTAGGGCTCGAAATGAAAATAACATGAAGCGGTTTCAAGTGAAAAATAACAGTGACTGTACATGTAAAACTAGCTGCACCCCTCGGTTTCACCTGCCTGGAAAATCTTTCAAGAACCGTACATTTTCCGTGGGTAAAATAGACTGACACTCTCCGACATACCCATGTTTAAAATCTGGTCCTCTGCTCTATTGCTGCATGAGAGTTAAGAGCAACGTGGGTATCGGACCGACGGACCCGGAGCCGATCGTGCTGGTACCCGGCGGGCTTATCATCTAACTTTGAAACGTTCGTGATTCTGATCAAGAGCATGCCATCCTACTCGTACCAACTTAGTCGCACTATGCGCGGTCCCGCTCGCGCACTATCACTATCGCTTTCAGAGTTACGGGATAAGCCCACTGGTCTCTCTAAATGACAAACGAATAAACCATCAAACACAATTTCGCACTTATAATATTAATAGGGATCAAAATAATAAGTGATATCACGAAAGTAAACATAGAACGGGAAATAATACTAATCCCACTCAGAACAGTGAGATTAGTATTCTTTCCTATCCTTGCAGAGATGGAAGTTAGAACGTAAACTCCCGAAGGATTAACTAGGTTATCAGGCTCTCGAAGTTAGGGCACAAGTGGAGGTGACACACGGCAGAATAAGACCAACAGCATCCCAAAAAATACGACTTCGTTAGAAGCAGCTAACAGTAAACACTAAATTGAGAGTGATCCATAAAATGTCAGTTGACCCAATTAATATTTGGTGTTTTTATTGCTGAGCACGTTGTTCGCTTGACGGTAAGCAGCACGCCCGTACCATATCAGTTCCACCCAGAAATGTATCAGTTCGAAACCCCGCGCGGCAATACACTGTCTCGTCACCCTGAGATATTATTAGAAGTTGAATATTTGTATGCTTAGTAATTTCACTGCAAATATTGTCCTCCAATACGGGACACTGTAGTGTTTGCACATTATTTCTCGACGGGTGAATACCTGACAAAGGACGTAGTTCCTCAGACGGACTGCAAAAAAGTCTAACACTATAAACAGCAGCTTGTTTGTATAAGATATTCAGGTACAAATAAAATAAAATGGAGTTCAGTACTTTTCCAGATTTATTCTCCACAAAGTCACTTTAACACGTTCGTATCGTGCTTGTTGTAACCTGACTGCCCGTTTTTCATCACTTTAGCGCAATCGTCCTAACTCTAGTACGAAACGAGTCGTTTCGTTATTAAATATTATATTTAAAAAAAAAAAATTAAACAAAATTGTGAGAAAAAAAAGATTTCTACCTATTTGAGGATATGCCATTGAAAAATATCCGACGTTTTAATATAAGTAATTAGTATTTTAGCTATTTTAGCAGGAATGAACATGACTAATTTAACATCTGTGTCTAAGTTCATTATTTCAAAGTCCGCCTGTAACTCCCCATTCAGACTACGATGTAATTCTCCAAAGAGGTATTCTCGCAGATTAGAGAATGCAGGTGCTGACGTGCAGACAGTGTTACTACCACCTGTTTATCTTCTGGAGAGACTAGTGAAGCCATTAAACTGTTTATAACAGTTTGTGTAAGCTGACGTGTTGGAAACTGACTTCGCCGTCTCTATTATGTTAAAAGTGTAGCCTTTAAACCTTGAAGATTATTATCTAACTAGATTTTACCGACGTCTTCGCTCGTACCCGTCTGAGAAAGGTAGTCGTTATCGGTTTTTTATAATTATTATCTTAGGTATGACTCTGGACACTAGCTCTAACTTGGACTCCAATGTGACGTCCTACCAAATAGAAATAGGTCATATTAATTATTATAGGAACTTACAAACATAAATGTTCATCTATATAAATAAAAAAATAAGAAAAGAACAAGCCTTTTCTAGGAATTAACGCACAGGTCAAACCGCTTTGATAGAGATGCGAAATTTAGATCCTTATTAGTCAAGACCCAGGCCCAATGGCTCAGGTCAATAACAAAGGATTTTGCAAAATTCCACCTCTAAAGGGGTAAATGGACCCCCGAAGTTTGTACGGAAATAAAAACTATTTTAGTGCTACTCCAATTAAACTCGGTGTGTGTACTAAGCATCTATTTTTTTTATAAATTTCCTAAAAAAATGTACCTACTACAAATTCACTTTTCAGATTTATTCCTATATTTGATATAGATAAATAAAGATATAAAGATCCACTGTCTGTGGTAAGATCTTGCTTCATGCCGAATTTCAAAAAAAATATTCAATTGATTTGTGAAGGAGTACAATATCCACTTTATGGTGAGCATTGCAGCCCGGATACGCGAAACTGTTCGATAACCTACTCCTACATGTCGGGTAAGTATCGGAGCTATGAACTAGAAACTTCTGTTGATTACCTGTCAGTATCCTGAAAGATACAAATTCATACAAAATTTAGCACACGTTCACAATTTATAACATTATTAGTAAGTAAATGTTTAGAGACTTGAGTACGCACATTTTTGCGCAGAAACGTCTCAGACACAAAATATTCAAATTCAACATAGAAGCCCTACTTAAAGGCTCTTCGCCGAATATTTAAGCCCCAAGACGTAAAACAGACCGCTGACTCATCGTATTGCATTTTGCTAAAGGGATAAACGGGAAAACCTTCGGATTTGAAATTCCAGCCCTGATAATGCTCAAAGAAACCAATGTGAATTATGTGAGGAAAGATTTGATTATCTATTTTTATTTTGTAAGCATAGGCACAACCTGGGTGTCCAACAATTTTTTTAATGTAGCGTGAAACAACAAAACTACTATACGTGACCACTGTATTAAATTGCCTTTGTCTGGCACTAAGCAAATGACAAAGGCAGCAATAGACTTAATCTGTCGTCAAAATTAACAAATGTTTCAGTATTTTTCAACAAAAACGCGCGAACAGTTTATCTGATCTTAATTAGACTTTGTAGGTAGTTTGAATATGAGCAAAATCGGTCTGGGGGTTGTTAAGTTTGAGGGTCGCGAGTACCTCGTTATAAAATTTTACTAAGATTGGATCGTGAGTTAATATCGGGCAAGTATACACACAAACAACAACACACAAACAAACATCAAACACACTTACAAAGCCGTCGTGTTCCCATAAACTCTGCAACCTTTTTTTATTTTTTGACTCCACACGTTGTGTATTAAGCCAGTGTCAAGTATTGTAATATTTCGAGTGAAGACCAAAATTTCACAATTAAATTAAGTCTCATAGTCTAAATAAAGCAAAGAAAGTTACGGTCAAGTCCACGTCATGCCGCTGTAAAGTGGTGGATCGTCCACCGAATGTCGTCCATCGGCAAGTGACCGCCCGAAAATGGCTAATAGTACTCATCAATAAAAACAACTTTTACTATGGGACCAACCCTGAACTCGAGAAAAAAATGTTGTTCCATAGAAAAATGTAAATGACACTCGACAAAATGTATTGAACAGCTGATTTTTTCCTCGATTTCAGGTTTGGTCCCATACAGTCCCATAGTAAAAGTTGTTCATAATGATGAGTACTATAACCCCATTTCGGGCGGTTACTTGCCGATGAGCGTCATTGTATATACGGAAAAATACATCGCTTCGCTCGGTCAAATATCACGACCTTTATGCTCGCCTGGCCACGGTATTATATTTTATGCTCATCTCTTCATAACCTAAAGGCTCCAGGGAGCAAGTCTCGTATATTAACGAGCAGGAATTACACGCCCTTGAAATTGCTCTCTGCATCTGAAAGGATATTAAAAACGGACCGAAAGCGCTTCTGTAAAGCTTTTCACTTCAGATGGGCAAGTGTTTAGATGACTCGCGTGTTTTTACGCAGCTTTTGATGTTTTTTTTTACCCGAATGTTTTACTCTAATGAATCTTCAGTATGTTTTTGCCTTCAAGAGGCCTCGTAATTATTGACCGAACGCAGCGAAAGTCTTAAATTCTACGGGAAAAAATCAGCGTTGTATGTGATGACGATACCTTGACTGTCACTAATTCGATCTTTTCGAAATTTTGTAGGCAAGTAGTTCATTCAAATACAAATTTAAATTCAAATCGAATTATATTTATTTATTTATTTCATTGATTTCGAATTTAAATTTGAATATGAGTCGAATATCGTTTAATAAATTATGAAATCACAGAGGTTGCGAGGTGTCGCGTGTCGGTTGGGGGCTTACAGCTACTTTTATAGAGCAAATGATTCCAATGGTCATCGACGTGTATATCTTCAAGGTTAAGCTTGAATTTAATGCCCATGGATGGAAAAAAGAATCGTTATATTCGACCGCGGACCGCGTTATAATAATATAAACTAATATTATTAAAAGAAAAACGAAATACCCGACTGCAAAATGAAAATGAAAAATTACTGTTGTTTTATTCGCTGTTCAGGAATGTTCCCACAGTTAAAGTTATTTATTATAATGAGTAGGTAGCGAGCCAGCAACGGGGTATTTATAGACTCACATATGCTGGCCTCGGCTAAGCCTTAGCCTGTATTTCACTTCATGTTGTTCTATATAAGGCCCTGTTTGCAGACGCAGTAATGTTACTATTAATAATTCACACAACAATACACACATTTAAATAATTTTAACTCAATTTTAATAAGAATATGCATATGCAGTGAAACAATCTATTTATATTTACAACGAAAACACATTTTTATATTTGCATTACAATAAACATTTTAAATTCATATTCTGTATATGTTGTAACGTAATAATTTAGTCGTATAGCAATTAAGCAAATCTTGATTAAAGACTTGTCCCTAGTCCGGACACAATATTCTGAACTTAATAATGAACGCTATCCATTAAAGTGCAAAATACCTCTGAGCTAAATAAAGCTAAAGCAGAGTTTTGGCTCCAGCATGCAAAATCATCCAAGCATGGGCTGAGGTTAAAAAAATGTCATGAACACTCAATTTCTGGCCTTAACCTCACAACACCAATCTCATGAAGCATTTCGGGGCAATAGTGATAGCTTCACGGCTGTCTGATGCTAGCGAAATTGTCCTCATAGGAGATGTCAATCAGTTGCGTACGCGCGGTACGCAGCCTCGGTACGCAGCGCGCTAACGACCGAGTAGCACGGGTACGGGTCAGGACCTAGGTCCTAAAACTGCGACCCGCAGGGCTAGCATGCGCACCGCGACAAAGTCTTCTCTACTCTTCATGTCGTGAAAAATGAGACAAACGTATACATAATCGTAGCCATGTCCTGTTCTCGCATATTAAAAAGATTTTGTCGCGGTGCGCATGCCAGCCCCGCTGAATCACCAGAGGAAAGGCAGCAGCGTCCTCTTAGAAAATGTTGAGCGTTCTACGATCCCCAAGCCCGCTGCCAAGCGAAGGGATTATGGCAACTACCTCACAATATTGGGGAGGCTTCGTCCATCATTGGACGTCAAAGAGCTGATAGAAGGAATAAAGTTTTATTTTATAAATTCATTTTTATTATTATTTCAGTAATAAATTATTAAAAATAAGGGAAAATATTTAATTTATCATTCTTAGGACATAAATTAATGTAAAAGAAGTTAAATACGGGTCCATCAGACCTACCAGGCACGCCCTGTGATTTTTATCCATCAGGCACCCAAGGGTTTAAATACTCCTTGTAAAGTTAAAGATAAACAGTTGATACCTTTTATCTATTGTACTAAGCAAGATATTGCAGCGGAAAGATGCTACAGATTGGTTATAGATACAGATTGACAATAAAATTCTGCAAAGCAACGCCTGAATCAATCAATTACATCTTCAAAACATTGTAAAAATGGCTAGAATGCCATCAGTGCCCATTGAATTAAGGACGATAGCTATAAAATATCAATCTGTAAATTGTCAAAGACTTGCCTGACTTGATTTAGTGTTTTTTCTCCTCTTTCCTCCTAAGAAGATTTTGGCGTCGCACATCTTATGCATTTGCCAGTGTCAAGTATAGTTATATATTTTCAAGTTTTGCTAAATATTATCAAACAAGTCATAGTCACAGTCGAGCAAAGCAAGTCATAGACAAGTCCAAGTCATGCCCCAGTAAAGTGGTGAAAATTATACTAAAGCCTTCTATGGAGTTTTGGAAACAACACGAAAATTCACGTTTCACGACATTATACCATTCACCAACACTCGTGCATGTTCACGAACACTTAGCGGGTAAAAATTCACCGTTTTTACAATGAACACTCGAAATAACACAAGTTTTGGAAAATAATAAAATGACGCGACATGAATTCTTCACGTTCCCGCCAAAACTCTTTGATTTAGTGTTTACTTGAATGAGATTTCACAAAAGGAGTTTATAGTTTATAGGCTCCACTTTCAGTGGAAAACAACCATCACAGCCTCTACGTAATAGTAATTCGGATCCACTCTATGCAAATTCTTTAAAAAGTGAGATTAAAATTAGCATGTAGACACTGAAAGAGGTTATTTCAGAGTTCCATGTGTTGCCATTCACTGCGGAGAGTAGAAAACGGGATTAAGCCTTTTTGGGAAATAAATGCGCTGTATTTTCGAGGAAAATTTGTGCCAGAATCGAAATTTGTTTCTTGATCAAATAGCACGTTAAGTAAAATTCTAATGATTTCATCGTCATCATCTGCAGCCATAATGAGACCAAGAAATCGGTCTCAATAGACCAAAATTACAACACGTTTAAGACAAACTATAGTAAGACCATTTCAAAGGTCGTTTAGATAAACACTGAGTACTACGAGTATGTCCGATTTCTACATTATTTATATTCGGGTTACTCAATTTGCAGTTAAATTTTGACTTCTTTTTTTCATGGAAATTATTGACTCAACGAGCAAGGTGTTTGCCTGTTGGTAAGCGTTATGATTGCCCATGACAGTTGAGTGTCAACAGTTCAAAACGAAATTTTTCAATTCATGTCTCATATTCCAACTATTGAATGGCGACGAAAAAAAAACTGACATAAAAGGTTGCCTATCATTAGGCACCCCCGAATCGGTGTCGTATTTTTAGGTGACGCTTAACGTCACCAGATCACCTAAAGATTGGTGAAACTTTTTTTTTGACGTAGTCAACTCCTAATATTAGACGACTCCTATGGTTGGTGAAAACGGGCACAACACATCTAAAATCTGCCAGATTAAGGACAAAAAATAGGATAAAATGGATTATTCTAACAATCCAATTTATATGTGTGTTGGGAGGATCGCGAATGTTTCTCCGAAGCTCTTTAGCAAGTGGACCGTCAAATTACGTGTCGTTCCTATCTCGTTCGTTTTGTATTGACCGAGGTATTGGCAATGACTATTTATTACGAGTTAAAGAAGTGTATTAAGCGACAAGCGCGTGCGACCGCGTCTTTTCTTGTATTGAAAAAAAACTGCTATAGCATAGGTATTCCTGAAATATTGCAGCCTTACGTGTATAGCGCCTTCCACAACGACTGGCGAAGGAACTAGCGAGGGAAATATGAGGAGACTTAGTGTGGCCATACGCATCAATGGATCGGCGAGATAGAGATAGAACGATGACAATGCCAAAGATGTCAGAGGGAAAAAGTAAGTGAGGTATAACAGCGTAACGAAACGTAGTTCCAGAACTTTTAATTAGTCGTCTTTTTCGTTCTGTCAAAAAAAACAAACATTATACAATGAGCAGAAAATTATACTTAATCATTTTAACGCGTTCTCATATGGGAAGGAACGCGGCGGCAAAGAATGCTAGCAAGCGGGAAGCTGGGCGAAGGAAGCTGAGAAGCCAACCTACGAATAACAAAGCTAAAAGGATCATTTTTACAGACAATAGACAATGGGTTATTTGCCACGAAAACAAAACAAAACACAAACAAAGCTTAAAAGATAGTAAAAACTACAATAAAAAATACAAACACCTATTCTGTTTTATTTTTGTCCTAAATCGGCTTCACCTCAGCATGATGCCGGCTGTGACAACCAGCGCTGGTCTTCCGTTGGGGCCGGCAGGTGACGTCACGTAGGAGAATATCAAGAGGCGTGAACAAGCATTTAACGAAAAATTAACTAAACAAAAAAACTACATATTTTTACAAACCAACTAAATATAATATAAAAAATTAGTATTTTTTTGTGTTAGTTTTAGCTTTTTTGAAAAATCATGCAACAAAAGTCGAGTGCAATGTTCCCTACATGTTCCCTGTTACAGCTGCCTGTAACAGGTTTTTAGAGTAATTAAAATTAACCTTCATTTAAAAGAACTACTACGACTAAGTACTAATACTCAATATTGTAGGCTGATGATAATTAGTTGCTAATATTGAATGTGAGAGTAATAAATAATAGAATATAAAGTATATTTATATAGTATAAAGTCTATATATAGTATAGAATTGTTCGACCTGGTACCGGCGTCGCGATTCTATCACCGCACCAGCCGCCACCGCTTAAAAGCTCATCCACATATAATCGATCTGTGGAAATCGCACGCTGTGCGTTTTACGCGATCTTTTTTGCCTCACACCTGCAAATTTTGGAATGAGCTTCCACCTGCGCTATTTCCGAGTAACTACAACATGGGGTTCTTCAAAAGGGCTGTTAGTAGAGTCTTTAAAGGTCGGCAACGTATCTGTGATGCCCCTGGTTTTACAGGTATCCATAGGTGACGTTGATCGCTTACCATGAGGCGGCCAGTCTGCTTGTTTGCCACCTAAAAAATAAAAAATAAAAATTGCCATACTATTTGGGTCGTCTTCGTTTTCGAATTTTCTGGTCCAAATAGCAACATCAAAAGTCCTTCCAATCTAAGTCTACATCAGACAAACGATGTAACACAATTAAATATTCCAAGGTGCTAAGAGCGCCGCTAAAATTGACATTCTCCTTCAATCTCCCGAGTAATTTAAACATTGAAAAGTACGTGGAGTTATACATTTTAATGGCGTCACGAGGCGGCGGATGCTTGCTTGAAGACCTCTTCTGAAAGAGCTGTTTCAGAAAATGTCAAGAATTATTAAGGTCAAAGTCTTCTTAAAGGGTATGTAGTCTTAAGGGGTATGTAGTCGCGCCGCACCTATCCCACTCGCATATTTGTAAGTTTTTATAGATTAGAGTGTGAATTTCAAATAAATTGTTGTTGTTGTTGAGTATGTTGTTACATCAGAAATTAATACGTGGCAGTTCTCCTCATTTTATAAATAACTGGACAAGAATGAGTCTTACTGATGGAGTCTGACTCGCGCATCCAGACTTCCATAAAAACTTAACTCCTTAGTTGAAAACGTATCTCCCATACATCGATGTACATCACGACCGTTGCTCCAACTACAAATTTAAGATCGTAACCGATAAAAAAAAAAAAAAATACAAATTACTGATGTTCACATTTATTCCTCTACTTGTGCTTGTATGTGAGACCTTGCTTCTTGCCAAACTTCATGATTCTAGGTAAGCATGACGTTGTAAGCAAAATACTAGCAAAGTACTTTATTGCGTTGACATATGATATGACGTATTTCATAGAAATTTGAACTTGATACTTCCACGCGTTCCTGAGAAAAAGGAAAAAAAAAACGAAGTATCCTATCAAAGATCCTTTTTTTCTTTTTGAGATACGGAACCCTATAATAGACTTAAGTCATCTACAACTGAATATCAAGATTGACTATAATTTTTCATGTCAAGCCTTACCCCATGGCCGGGTCTATTTCAGTTTTGCAGTATCATCATCATTATCATCAGATTATCATTATCATTAGATTGTTCACTGCTGACAAATGCCTCCCTCTTGAGCGGGAGGAAAGGGGGTGCCATAATTTCACAAAGGTAATTTTTTATTTTTTAGATTAATTTTATTCTAGAAACTTCGCAGAGTATGCGCCAATATGAAATGATTCGTCAGCTTGTTATAAGCCGCCAGACCCATAGCTTGCGTCAACTTGGCTGCCAACAAGTGGTAAAAACCCAGTACAGGCTTCTGCTAACAATAATTAATGTAGAGAAGAACCAGAATAACTCTTCTCGTTTGTTATGAAAGCGGGTTTTGATCCAGTAGACATTTTAACAGAATACGTAAGAGTATTCATTATATACTCTCATTTGTCCTATGTCACTTAGGGTTGACTTACGTTAGCTGCTTAGATTGAAGGATTGAAGTATTCTAGGGGTCGAGGTTACATAATACGACTTTGGTTATATGAATAATAATCACACAATATAAAATTACAACGTGTGGTACAAGTGTCCACTCTACAACAAAGCATTTTCCTGCTCCATTTCTTGATTTCGTCACAATATATAAGAACAGCCGTCGCCTAAATCTATCTATCTAATAGCTTCGGACCCGCTCTCATCCCTACGGAATTAAGGCTACACTTAGACGAATAAACCAAAGGATATGTCTCAATAACAAAAGTATATAGGCAATTCGAAAATTTGAAAGCCAACAGTAAGACAATGTAGCTCAGAGTGTTAGAGCAATGGGAGCGTCTACCCGAATCGCTGCGCAGCAAGTTCAAATCTTGCCGGTCGCCGTATTTCAACTGTCACTGTCTAAAAGTGCTCGTTGCATCCTTCGGAGCGTTCGCCTAAATCTCCCAGGCCCTCCATCAATGCTCGTGGCATAACTCAAAAAGTCGGTTTTAAGCAACAAACGATTCGATCTGTCTTTGGATGGGTGACCACAATTGGCAGTTACGATTGAGTGCTACCACGCTTAGAATAGGACGTTAAGCTTTAAATCCTCTTTGCTGTTATTAGAACGCCATGTAAAAGGCTTTTGAATAGCCTAATTACTTTAATCGGCTTTGATAGCCTGAATATCCGATAAAATCAAATTAGAGAATTCCAGTACAATACCTAAAGTTCTTTTAGAAGGATTTGAAATGACATAATTATAAACAACAATTACGGCGATAGAAAGAACAAACGACCAAAGGGCTGGTGCTTACCTCGGCCAGAGAATTAGCATTGCTATTCAGCGAGGTAACGTCACCAGCCTTTTGGGTGCCCTGCCCACGGATAGTGACCTGAGCTCTGTTTTATATCTATAATTAATTTATAATAATTTTGGTTGTAATTTTAACTCTTTTATTTAAGTTTAGATTGTATTTAGAATAGTCTTAGTATAAAGTGTTTGTGTTTCGAATAAAAATTATATACAATTACGACATACATGTCGTAACAGTTAACTGACCGGGGGGAGCGAGGGTTTCACAGTCTATGGGAACAAGTCGGCGAGGCATTGTATAATGTATAGGCCTAGTATTGTATATTGTATAGGCGAGTGTGTATTACGACGAAAACTGGTGAAGTAGTTAATTGTAGGCAAGTAGTTAATTTTAATTTATAGCTTTATTTATTTTTCTCTTGGTAATCTATCCTTTTTCTTTTGTATAGGCTAAATAGTTTGGGTATTTAGCCTTGTTTTTTTTCTTTTGTGTTTGACATTTCATAACAAATTCACCATGTGGCCGAAGTTTCTAAACACACCTAGTCTTGAATGGCTACTTTTTTTTAAGTGAGAACGACGGCAGACACCGTTAGGTGCTTAGGGACAAACTTTCATGTCCTCTACGTTTGTGTCCAAAGGCTGCATATACGCAAAAAGAGATTTTCCACTGAGTTATGCTCAGGACAAGGCGTTTGTATTCGTTGGAAAAATAAAGAAACACCTTTATCTCCCGGTTTCGGAGATCGGATGAGATAGGCTTTATTTTTAGATGGCCCCGATTATTGAAAAGTCTTTCGGGGACATTTTTCATGAGATATGTGGATTATTCGGGGTAGTAACGTCGTTTAGTCGTGTCGGGTTCCACGGTATTGGATTTCGTCGCAGTTTCGACGTACGCTTTTTACTTATAAGCACCTATAAGTATTAAAGCAACAGAACAGCATCGTTCACACCTTAACCTTCTTCTTAATTCAAATATACACGGGTATAAGGAAAGGGTATGCTAAGCTGAAAGGGGCTCAGAGTACTCATGATTGTGAACAACTTTTACTATGGGACCAACCCTGAAATCGAGAGAGAAAAATCAGCTCTATACATTCTAAATATTCGGTACATTAAATGAGTGTCATAGATTGAAATTTTTCTATGGATTAACTGGTATTTTTTTTAGATTTCAGGGTTGGTCCTATAGTAAAAATTGTTCATAACGATGAGTCTATGAGCCCTTTTTGGCTTAGCATACCATTTCCTTATAGTCTTGTATATAAGAAGCAAAATTGAAAAAAGCAACGGAATACGGATGAACCCTATGATCCTATCCTATCCTACCCGGATGAAGACTTACGTCTTCGAATGGGTGACCGCAAGTAGTATTTTACATGTGAGAGCTACCGAGGTTCGGATGGCACTTTAAAAAATAGGTCTCGGTAGATATTCAAATAATAACAAACGTTCGCCATGCCATGGGTCTAACATAAATCTGTCATTAGGGTTAGCAACTCAGTCTATACGAAAATACTTATTTTATAATTATATATGCCGTATAATCTTTTAAAACATTGTGATAGACTAAAATGGCTTACTCCAGAAATCCCCTTAGACAGCCCCCTGCGAAGGGGATTTCTGTATTTTTTGTCCATTAATCCCCTTAGCATCTCATTTGAGATGGCGTGGGGGATTATTGGCCTAAAAAAAAACAAAAATCCCCTTAGCCATTTATTTATTTTGGTGAAGTGGTGATTATTGGACAATAAGTCTAGAAATACCCTTAACTATTTATTTTGTTTCTGCGGAAGTAGATTATTGGACAAAAAACCAGAAATCCCCTTAATCATATATTTTATTGCTTAAATCAAATAAAAACAGCTTATTACGTAATCACCGTCTTATAATATGTATAAAGCAAACATATTTTTGTCAATGTTGTTCAACTTAAATTCTGTACCTAGTTAAAGTATACAAAACATCTGATATCAAAAGTATTAAAATTGTGTAAACACAATAACAAATTGTTAGAAACAATTAAAATTTTACCCGACTACCCTAGAAATATGAAGGGATAATGCTTTTGGGGTCTATGTAAATATATAAGTGAGTATGTAATGGTTAGGTGTTCCTTTGTGTTTCTTCTGTAGTCTAAACGGCTTGACCGATTTTGACGAGTGAGGTGTCATTTTATCTTTATGTCTGGAGTGACATGGGCTACATTCTGCAGTTGCGTATTTAGCTTATCTTCAAATAATATTACATAAACTTGGATTACACAGGATTACATTGGATTATTGCACTCAAATTGTATTCAAATTCTAATGTAACTTGTGCGTATTGTGTTGCAGACATATTGGATAATGCAGCACTTCGCAAATCGTCTGTGAGCAGGACACAATACAGACACTGAGTAATTGCCCTTAATTGTAATACACACGTGTCTATACAGTTCTATCTCTTTTGTTTCTAGAAGCTTTTAGGCAGGTGTTGTAAATATAAAAAGTTGCCAAGAGCATACAGACACGCATTTAGGGCATTTCGTTACAAAAATGATCGATTTGAGCTTATTCAAAATTTGGAAAGGTGTCATCTCATCAGCTCTGTCTAGACGCATGGGTAATTGGACGTAATGAACCTCAATCGCTAAACGTTGTTGACTAGTCTGAGTAAAATCGATTTACATAGGTAACCGAAATAGACTTAAGTAAAAACCTCATTTTTATTTTACATCATATAGCAAAACATTTTATAAATGCTGTATGTACCTACGTCCGTTGGTGCTCGTCGTACTATACGTAAGGGTCGTATTTTTAAGTAATGTTGTAGAAACATGGTAGGTATACAGATTCTACAGTTCTATTGGTTTTTTTGTCGTCGGTAATTTTTAGTTGGATTTCGCCCAAAAAGGGGAAATGTTTGCTCCGGCAGAATTTACCGGCCGATTTTGATAATATTTCACAGAAACATTCGGTACTCATTTCTAAACAATAATTTCGAAAGGAGCAGAATCGTTCAAGAGTTAGTGATTGAAAGTCGTGAGGTCTCAGTTCAGTTCGCTCCCTCAATACCCCCCCCCCCCTCTTTTTGGAGGAAACACCCCTCCAACCAAAAATCGCCGTAGACAAAAAAAATATTGTAGAATTGAGGTTGTGCAAAAAAGTTTGTGCTCGCAAGGTCTACTGTACGCAGAACTTCTAGTTAATAACGTTATTTCACTGACTGCGATACAAAATCAACATCAGTTGTCACGTAGTACTACGATACTAATATTGCTATTAAGATCGAAACTTTATACTTAATAAGACACCTTCTGCACCATCCATGCCACTACGTTAGCTTGACTGTTTCTTATCATCATAATCATCACCAAATCAAATCAAATCATTTATTGTTAACATAATTTAACAAATAACAAAAAAAACAAACAGAGCGTTACTTTGGTATTTCTTGGAGCTAGGGTTGGGTCGGATTGCAGCCAAAAAAATGCACAATACACTCCACGAATGACGACAGTCCTATCGCCCCCATTTTGAATAAGAATTTCTGATAAAAGAGCAAGATCGATCATGATGAAGTTTTGCACAGAAGTGAGATAAGGAAAAAATGTGTACATCATGAAAATGGTCATTAGATTACATAACATTAAGATAAGTTATAAGAAAACATTAAGCTATTGCATACTACAATTCAATCACCTCCCAGAATAATTATGTTACTGTAGCTAACAGCTTGAAAAGCTTTAAGTCACTTCTATAATATTGACTTTTTATTGAGCAAGCTTTCAACAGCTATGACGAAATTTGTAATATAATTGATTTTATTAGAATTCTACACACGTTTAGTATGAGTTTTAATGTTATAACATAGTTTGACAGGTAAATTAGCTTTGCTTAAATACATGACTCAAGACCAAACACAAAATGTTATATACATGTACACGTGGTATAGGCACACATTGTAGCTCAATGTGAGATAACTACAAATTCAGGGGTAAAATCGTAGGCGGCTTTACACGAGCAAAACCATACTAATATTAGTTCACAAAATTTGCCAATACCGATTGTCAATACCAGTCGCGTCTTTCTCGAACAGATAGATTGAAATCACCACACATTCCTGACACCTACGGAACACGTGTCACGCACTGTCGCGGCCCTAATGACAATACGTCTTTCAATACTGTCTATTTTTATTGTACAGGAAAGTCGTTTAAGCTAAATCAAAAAAATAATATGTAAATAGAATGTGTCCTTCATAACTTCGGTACGGTACGGGCTTTATCAAACGCTGTAGAAATAGTTCGAATCTAGCAGAGCAGGTGAATTCTGGAGCAGTTGAAAATTAATTTTATTTTATTTTCGTCTCCAGTAGTTTTTTTTCGATGTTCATTTTACTAAGTAACAGATAATAAGATTACCGACATGACGTCGAATTATTATTGGTTTTTATTTTTTCAGTACTTTTTTATGTGCATCATTCATCATAAAGCGTTTCTCATAACTATTGTAATCAATAATGTTATGTTATAATTTTGTCCGTTTAAAGTCAAAGATGGTCTTTACAAAATTAAATAAAAAAGAATAACCATTACATTGTAATGGTAATAAAAAAGAATGACCTTGTAATGGTTATTCTTTTTTATTTAATCATAATCACCCATTTCTCATAACTTTTGTAATCAATAATGTCATGTTATAATTTTGTCCATTTAAAGTCAAAGGCGGTCATTACCCACATGTAATGGTTATTCTTTTTTATTTAATCATAATAACCCATTTCTCATAACTTTTGTAATCAATAATGTCATGTTATAATTTTGTCCACTTAAAGTCAAAAGCGGTCATTATCCACATGTAATGGTTATTCTTTTTTATATAATCATAATAACCCATTTCTCATAACTTTTGTAATCAATAATGTCATGTTATAATTTTGTCCATTTAAAGTCAAAGGCGGTCATTACCCACATGTAATGGTTATTCTTTTTTATTTAATCATAATAACACATTTCTCATAACTTTTGTAATCAATAATGTTATGTTATAATTTTGTCCATTTAAAGTCAAAGATGGTCATTACAAAAAGCAAAGCAAAATAACCATTACATTGTAATGGTTATTCTTTTTTACATTACATTGTAATGGTTATTCTTTTTTATTTAATCATAATAACCCATTTCTCATAAATTTAGTAATCAATAATGTTATGTTATAATTTCTTATATTTATTACAATTGTTAGGTTTGTGAAATAAGACTTCAATTTGTGTGGAAACATAATTTAAGAGCAACAATTTGTGTCGCTTCCTAGCTGAACGCTAAATGAAACGCCAAACTCAGTTCACTAAATTAACTTCAAAGTTAAGCCGCTGATATATTTTACCGCATGTTACGTGTAATCTACCGCATAAGTTCAAACCATCCGGTACAAGTTTCTTAGTTTTACCATAGTAGGAAAACACGCGAGTACGTTCTCTTTAGAAAAGATCTGAGTATAGTAAATGTACACAAGTATGTCGCTGTCCTATGAAGAACTGATCCAGTGATTAGGACGCGGTGCGTTCCTCTGTAAATACTGGGGCCTTCCAGCACCAAGCCAGGCCACTGGTGGTGTTTTAATGGATTTAATCCGGTAAAACCGGTCCCTTGCTTCATTATCTGCGGAGTTTGAACTTTAAGAAATCTTCATCAAACATTCACAAGTTCCAATGTGAAGAAAATCGGTGAGCGGTTCCAGCTCGAGGCAAACATCAAGTATAAAATCATTACTAGAATGTACGGAGCAATCGCATATTGTTTACTGACCGAGTGATCAAAGCGAACGAAAGGCCTCAGTTATAACTGGCAAAATTTGCTTTCATCGGTCCGATTTTTGATTGGTGGTGAAATTCCCCCAAAAAGGGGGAAGTTTGCTGCGGAGCCATATATATCGGCCGATTTTAATAATATTTGGCATAAGCATTTGGTACTCAATTCTAAACAAGAATTTTCAGTATGAGCACAATCGGTCAAGAAGTTGTCACGATATAATGTAATGAGTACTCAGGTCAATGCCCCGAACCAAGACCAACATACAGATGAAAGCAAATTTTCGATAGGTGGGAAAATAAAAAACCAATCAAAAATCGCCGACGACAAAAAAAAACTATATAATTGTAGAATTGACGTTGTGCAAAAAAAGTTTGTGCTCGCGAGATTTACTGTTCGGAGAACTACTACTAGCATTAGTAGTAAATATAAATAATAATAATAAATATCTGGGACATTATTGCACACACGGTCATCTGACCCCAAACTAAGCAAAGCTTGTAATATGGCTGCCAGAGACTGATATACGTACATAGATATTTTTTAAATACATACTTATATAGATATTAACACCCAGACATAGAACAAACACAAATATTCATCACATAAATGTTTGTCCTAGATGGGAATCGAACCCACGCCCCCAAGCACAGAACGTAGGTTCACTACCAACTGAGCCACCGGGGCAGTAACTAGTAGTAGTAGTAGTAGTAGTTCTCTAACCATTTGGTACAGTCACTGTTATCATGCTTGTATATTTCTACTGGGGTTCTACCGTATATACATTCAGTTACGTTCCGATACCAGGTGAAGTGACTCAGAAGACGATTACGCCGCGCCACTCGAACGTGACATAACACTGTAACGTCGTATTTTGATAAAGTAAACATATGTTCGTGACTGTCCACAGGGAATGCAGTAGGGGTTGCTGAACGAAAAATTTACTCATTTATTTATTTAATAGACACTTACATGGTGTAATTCATTGTAACATAGAAGGAGGCAAGTAATAAAATAAGGCTAAACGCCACCACAATTATAGGCGCAGACTACAAGCAACTAAGAAAGAGAAAAAATCTAATGAAAAACATAAAATCTCATAAAAAATATACTTATTTGACGAGTAAGTAGATCGTGAAGGTAAAAATTGACTTTTTTATCTAGATAAATTGTGAATGAATTGCGGGAAATCCACGCTGCTTACACTATCCCAAGACACCCGGGACCCGAACCAGGGTATATATGTCCCAAAACGACGACCAGAACCACCGAAGGACTGGCAACAGCATCCTTTTAGTAAGCGGTGAGCGTTGTGCGAGCCCCAAGGCTTCTGCCAAGCGTGGGGATGATGGCCACAAACCCCGTTTTATAAGAGGCCTTTATTCAGGATTGGACGTCATATCGCTGATTATGACCAACCCAAGATATTTTATCTTGAGTTAACCTTCTAGAAACAGTTTTCCTGGGAAACCGTACCATGTGTAGCATGACGAGGGTCACCTGGTATCGCGTCGTCGTAATCTACTTACTAAGAATGAGATTTGACGGGGATTTAAATTAAATTTGAGACGTGTGCCAGCACTGTATCTAATAATACCTGCTTGATACGGGGTTTGGGGTATAAGGAAGTTTTGATGGAGCTTAGGTACTGATATTTGTATGTAAATTAATCTGTTCAGATAGACGACAGCAAAGTTATAGGATATCGTTGTACACATTATTAACAACTTTTACTATGGGACCAAAACCCGTAATCGCGAAAGAGAAACAAACAGCTGCTCCATAGACTACGTTGAGGGGGAATTATATTTTGCTGTGGCCTAGCGAAATTTCTTTTTGCTCTATTTCAGGTTTGGTCCTATGGTAAAAGTGTTTATAATGAGGAGTAGGTACAAATAATATTATAGAATCTAACACAGTACAGTAGTTGTATATCTCAGATTAGCAGCATTAAATTGTATGAAAAATCTGTATTTTTTTCATGAATTTTAAAAAGTTTTTCACCCTCACAACCGCTCCCAATATCGATATCCTGAGTGGTCAACCCATATTTCTTTGAATTGGTAGTGCTTGCTTGCTCACCGTGGCTCAAGTTTGTGGTAATACTGCCAGCATGCTGAGTACTCAGCCAACGGGTAGTGGGTTGAACATTTGGATTATCTTTAGACCTTCAACGGTATTTATTTTTAAGTAGTAGCTAACTGGTGTAGTTTGTGTGTATTTTGTGTAGTTAATAAAGGCACTTGCCCGATAAAAACTCATACCATGAGCGTTCATAGAAATAAAGGGACCTGTGAATTATTCATCGACAACAGTTTGGAATTGTATACTTATTTATATGCTTACCTAACACAATTACTTGGGGAAGCCCAATTAATTCGAAAACTTATCCGATAACGCGCCCACTCCTATTATACCTCTTAAAGCAAACAAAGGACAATTTTGTATGAATTAAGCAGAATTTTGCTTAATAAAGTACCTTTGTTAATTAAGTACCCTCATGGGCTCGTCGTACGTCATCGCTTTAGGATCAAAGAGGGAGTAATGATGGGAAATAGATAAAAATGTAGGCGGGATGTAAATAGGGAGATGAAAATATGGGGAGGAGGGAGGTACGGAGCTCGGATGGATGAGAACACTAGGGCTGGAAAGTTTTACTCCTAACATTATTATAATGAGGATTACTTGGAAAAGTTGTAGCTATAACGTTCATTAGTTTTAAAAAAATGTACCACGAAAAATACTACAAATGAATCAGATTTCTTGAGTTGGATAGGCTACATGTTCGACACAACTCGCTGATTTAATTAGCGATGTGCTCGAAGATGGAAAACACCTGGCCAGGGATGGCAAGTAGCTCTCAAGTGAAGCTGACAGGGGTGAAGCTGAATCTACTTGGGGACAAATTTTCAGCTTGAGGGTAGTAGCTAGCCAAGTAGTAGAAAGTACCGTACTGTGCTACGGTTTCATAGCGATGTTTTCCTTCATTATTCAGCTTTAACTCATTGTTGGGATATGAATTGTGTTTTTTTTTCACAACTTAAGAATAGAGTATACCGCCGTCTTGTCCATACAAAAAACGTAGTCTGATACCCACCCCTTAACGTTATCCGATTTGGATGTTTTTTTTATATGTTATCTATGTCGTAAAAACTATGCTTGTATGTTTTTTTTAATTCGCAATAATATTACGAATTAAAAAAAAAAAACAGCGAAGATATTATCTTGTTTGTTATAGTGACATTTTTTTTGCGTCGAAAATACGACGAAGAAAAGTAGTTGTTATTAGAATACTATAACCATTTTTTGAAAAAACAAAATACAATATTTTTGTTAAGATTTAGGGGGTGATAGCAGCATAGATAGCATTTCGTTGAGATAATATAAAACATACGAACAAGGATATTCGCCGAAGATCGAATCCAAAGTCACCGATATAGCTTTCAGAGTTTGCAAGTTGAAGTGGCAATGGGCAGGTCACATCACTCGAGGAACCGATAACTGGTGGGTAAGAAAGGTTCTTGAGTGGCGACCACGAACTGGAAGACGCAGCGTAGGCAGGCCTCCCACTAGGTGGACCCACGACATTTTAAAGGTCGCGGGCAATCGGTGGATGCAAGTGGTACGTTGTCGGTCGGTGTGGCGCTCTAAAGGGAAGGTCTATGTTCAGCAGTCGACATCTTCTGGCTGATGATGATGATGAAGAAAGCCTGCGATAATCCGATAGCAATAGCGATAACGCCGCCAGTTGTTACACTAGTTTTAAGTTGTTATTTTTTCTTATGTATGTCAGTTATGGTGAACAATCAAGAGTTATATATCTATCTATGAAAACAAAACAACATTATTTCTGCTACGAACTTCGTAATCAGAATCACTTCAAACATTTCTGCAGAATGATAAAAATTCTAAGAGCCGTCACGGACACGGAGCATTCAACACTACCTTTGATAATCAACAGACGTATGAACAAAACTGTTCCAGCGCTTTCATACGCGAATATCAAAGAACAAAAGGAGAACTGACTCTAACTGATATTGAATTTTCTCATCTCTTCACATTTGTACGAAAATGGCGAGAAAATTACAATCATAGATGTGTTTATGTCTTAGTTTGTTTGTCAAAGCAAAAGTTTGAAAGTCGTTGGAAACGGGGTAGTTAACGTACATTTTACCATGTTTTTACTCGACTGCCCGAGACGGAGGGTAATGCTTATGGGGTGTATAATTGACCGAGTGAGCGAACCGAATGAAAGGTTTCAGTTATAACTGGCAAAATTTGCTTTCATCTGTCCGTATGGTACTCGCGTAGGTACAGGTCGTATTTTTCAACCAATCTTGATGAAACTTGGGATAAAGGTTTTTTGTCGTCTTCGATTTTTGATTGGCGGAGTATTTCTCCCAAAAAGGGGGAAGTTTGCTGCGACGCCATACAACGGCCGATTTTAGTAATGTCATTATGATGGAACCCGCGTAGAGCTCGTATTTTTCAACTAATCATGACGAAACTTGGCATACAGGTACTACAATTTTGTAGAAAATTTTTGTCGTCGCCATTTACTGGCTCATTTTGATAATATTTGGCATAAATATTCAGTACTCGGTTCTAAACAAGAATTTTGAATATGAACAAAATCGGTGAAGAGGTTGTCAAAATATAAGCTCGTGCGGTCTCAGTTCTAACTGAGACCTCAGTAATGAATGATTACGCCAAATATTATCAAAACCAGCCAGTAAATGGCGCCGCAGCAAACTTATTTCCCCCCAAAAGAGGGATATTTTGGGGGGAAATACACTCCAATCGAAAATCGCCGACGACTAAAAGTTCTATAAAATTGTAGAATTGCGATTGTGCAAAAAAGTTTGTACTTCCAACGTCTAAGGTTCGCAGAAACACTACTACTACTAATAATGCGCTACTAGTAATAATAGTTTTGAAAAGATCTAGAAAAGTGGATAAAACCGCAGGATAACAGTTTACCTGACACAATCAGCTACAGTATTGATCAAAGGGTATCTTCCTCAAAGGACGTTTCTCACCTCTCACAAATGATTGAATACGAGTGTCTGTGAATTTGCATGTGCTCGTCACTGACTTCCCCTCTACGAGTATCTAGAGGACAAGCCTAACTGAAACATATATATATATATATTACAAAAACACTATAATGCCCGCTATTAACATATTATAATACTTATTTATCTAAAATACTATAATTATTATTTAGAAATATTTATCATTATTAATATTAACATTTTATTTCCAAACATTTTTTCTTGTTAACAAACGTTCTTTTTTTTGTCGTCGGCAATTTTGGAGGGTACTTCTTCCTAAAAGGAGGATAATTGGTGCGTCGCCATACGACAGCCGTTTTTTTTAATGTCCATAAGTTGATACTCACATATAAGTCTTATTTTTCAACCAATCTCGACGAAACATGGTATACAGATTCTACAGTTTATAGAAGTTTAGTCGTCGGCGATTTTTGATATATTCCCAAAAAGGGCGGGCAGTACGCTGCGGCACCATTTAAACATTTTGAGTGGTTCATAAAGTACTTTTTTTTACTTAAAGTATATAAGCAAGTTTTATATGTTTGTATGTTTCTATATTACCTCGGCTTGACCGATTTTGATGAGTGATGTATCGTTGGATTCCTTTCTTTGTACAGAGAAACATAGGCATATTACAGTCGGGTAATTTGTTTTTCTTCAATATTACTTGTTAAATAGAGATTACCGAGTTCAATTGTATGCTTTCAGTGCTGCCATGATATAATAACTTACTCCGCCAGGTAGGGTACCATAGAGCCACGTGGTTGAGACCAGCGTGCGTAAGCAAGAGCGGAATACGTAATTCAAATACATTAGACAAAGATGCAAAAACGGCACATAGTAGTTTCATAGTCGGTGTCATAAGCTGGTGTCACCGTCCGGTCTTTTTTTTTAGGTTGTAAGTATGACTGAAATACGACTGTATCGTAATAAATTCAAATCAGAAAGGCTTTTACAGCGGATCTGGTAAAAGCATCTTTGTGTTAATCCTCTAGAATTCGAAACGGCTAAAGGTTAAGTTTGGTGAATTATGGCAGCATTAGTGAGAGATTATGACCTTCTGTGCCGCAATGTTGTTTGCTAGTGACGGGCTATCTGAAGAAATACAAAATATCGATAACAAGTATTATTAATAAAAGTAAAACAACAAAAACCAACTGCAAAATGTAGGCTTTCAATCTGCGGACATGATAGGAATCCAACGACACCGCAGTTGTCAAAATCCATCCAGCTACAGCGGGGCTATGAATATTACAAATGCCGAGGTTTTGTATTAAAATAATGGTATTTTTTGTGGCATTCTACCTACGGCGATGTCGTACTTGTATTACATTTAACTGAGAATAGATAGATTTTCAAATAACTCTTGAGTACAGAGACAAAAAAAAAAAACTGAGTGTCCTTCGAAATAGTTTTTATAGGCGGAAGGACTAGTCCTCAAGATATGGGTGCTTTTCATTTTTTGAGGCAATACAATAATTTAGAATAATATTTGTGTTGTTTTAATTTAGAGTACCAAGTTTTAGTATATTTTGTTGTAGTTGATAGTTTCAGGAGTAACTTTGCGGAAATTCATTTTTAAACTGTGTCTAAACTACAGATTGGTTATTTTAGACACAGTATTTCGTTGTAAATAGTAATTTCCATAGAGAAATGGCACTCGTATACCAGAGACCTCCCAGAGAGTTTTTAAGTATATTTTTTTGATAAAATGTATCTCATAGCCTAACCTAGTGTTTCGAGTGCTTTGTATTTTTTTTTAAAGTTTTTTTTTTAATCGGACAAGTTAGGAAGAAACTTAATAAGAAATAGACGAATGAAGAATGGGCCGTCTAGGAAGTGGACGAATTCGGAGTTGAAGGATTTCAATTTAGGAAAAGGACGTTGTAGGAATGGACGAATTAGGAAATGGACAACTTTGGAAATGGAGAAGATAGGAAGTGGCCCAAGTTGACGGAGGGCTTTCTAATAGCTTTAATTTCTAAGTTCGTTGATATAACTTCAGTACTTAGGTACCCCATCCGTATCATTTATAGCTTTACTGTACAGCTTATTAAAGTAAGACTGATAACGTGAACAAAGGCGTATAAATGGATGAATTACGTGTACATTTTGCAGTTAAGCCCTGTTGCTTTATATTAATCTAGATTTTATAAGTATTTTGCGACACCTGTTGGCTAAAATAAATTCAAGTAATCTTAAGAGACCGTTTGGCGGCCTACACTGTCCATTTGGGATAGTTTCGTCATTCTCATACAGTTATGCTCGAAGAGCCTGTTATTCGAGGTTGGTTAGGTAATACAGGATGTCTTTCAAATAAGTCAAAACTTCTCTCGGTAAGCTCTGTACATCATATTCAACAACTTTTGTTCCATAAGTTTTTGCAAATAGGTACTTCAAATTACCAAAAACAAGAAGATGAAGTTTGTATAATAAATTTTATCCTTATATTTTTGGATTAATCCCACCTATTTGTGCAAATGTCAGTTTGTTAGTTCTACCCGGATCCGCACTCTATCATTGGAAATCGTAAGTATATTATTGTCATTTAAAGCCCTGATATAAATGTTTTTGTTTTTGTTTCAGAAAAAAATACGGATTATAGCCATTAAATAGTTTTTTGATAAGGGTTTTTTAAATATAATGTAGGGAAGCCCGCAGTGCCTGAAGAAAAAGGTCTTCAATCAATGTGTGTTGCCAGTGATGACATATGGAACTGAAAACTGGTCCTTGGCCACTCACCTTTTGGAAAAACTCAGAATCGCACAGCGGGCAAGAGCGAGAGCTATTGCTCGAAGTTTCTTTGCGCGATAAAATCCGGAACGAGGATATTTGCCGAAGAACCAAAGTCGCCGACATAGCTTTCAGAGTTTTCAAGCTGAAGTGGCAATGGGCAGGCCACATCACTCGAGGAACCGATAACCGGTGGGGAAGAAAGACCACGAACCGGAAGACGCAGCGTAGGTAGGCTTCCCACTAGGTGGACCGACGACATTGTGAAAGTCGTGGACAAACGGTGGATGCAAGTGGCCTGTTGTCCGTGGTTATGGCGCTCTAAGGGGGAGGCCTATGTTCAGCAGTGGATGTCTTATGGCTATGATGATGATGAAGCAGCCTATGTTATAAAGAAACACGTTTTATATCTTGTTATTGGTCTTGATACGACTGCGGCTATATTCCTCTGAATTATATTATTAGTTAGGATGTGTGTTTATTATTGTGATCGCGAAGGCATTTACAATAATGCTCACCGTCTAGCAAATTATCTTCGTCACTTTTTAACTTCTGTATCACACTAAGTGTGTAAGTATGTAAATGTGTTTGTTCCCGTTCAACGGCTGAACGGATTTGTCATGAAATTTGTTATGAAGGTAGCTTACACAATAGATTAACACATAGGCTACTTTATATCTCGAAAACTTTAACGGTTCCTATAGGATAGCGGGTGAAACCGCGGGGCGCAGCTAGTTATCATATAACCTACTCTCCAGCAGAAAATACACTGTAAAAGAACACCAGCCCAGGACTTAAAATTAAGTTACAGGGTGTAACAAACGGTGGTTTTAACTGAATATGTCTCGTATTTCAGAGAGTTACTGCGCTTTAACGCTCGTACGTCATTCCCGTGCCACCCAGTTTAACTTTACGGCGAAATGTGTGAACCTACTCAGCTAAATGGAAACATTTATTTTGAGTCAGTTATATTTTAAAGTCAATTTATTTGGTCCTTGGGGTCCAAGCGCATGACTACTCTATAAAGATCTTTCTAAGCGGCTGATAGAAAGAACAAACGACCAAAGGGCTGGTCTTTACCTCGGCCAGAGAATTAGCGTTGCTATTCAAGGAGGTAACGTCACCAACCTTCTGGGTACCTTCTGGTCTGCGGATAGTGACCTGAGCTCTATTTTTTATCTGTAATTAATTTATAATCATTTTGGTTGTAATATTTAGCTCTTTTATTTAAGTTTAAATTGTATCGTTTGTATAAAGTGTTTGTGTTTCTTCATATAATAAAAACGAAATCATTTATTTGAGTTCGTTAGTAGAGAGAAGAAGTAAGAAAATGTAGCATACTATATATTTGATGTTGCTTAAGGAACGAGACGAAGGTTTCGGAGTTTACGTGAATAAATAATTGATCTTTGTATATAATGTTTCTGTGTATATTTGTCCCATGATAACAGACGAAACGTGGATCCGATCTTGCTAAAGTTTTGAAGCACAGCCAGAAGACGTCCGTTGATCAATGGCCTCCCCCTTGTTTGGGGTTGCTATATCTCCACGCTTGGCAGGCAGGTTGGGGATCGCAGAACGATCACTGTTTACTAAGAAGACGCTGATGCTCGTTCTCCGGTGGTTCTGGTGGTAGTTTTAGGGCATAGTTTTTAAGTTTGATTTTTGTAGAATAGGTCGAACTATAAATTGAGTGAGAATTGTATTTTTTTTACAAAATATATTGAATTAAGCTACATCATAAAGATTAGATTAACGGTTTGGAAGTTATCGTTGAACAAATATACATAGATACAAATAAAAAAACGTACGTAAACTGCCGATTTGTTTCCGTAGACTCTGACACCTTCGCATCGCTTGGTCAATAATATTTTAAGGGCCACAATTCTAGGCGCATTTGATGTTTTTCTAAGACATCAAATCATTGCGTGTACATTTGAAAAAATGTGCTTCGATCATTTTGAGAGGTTGTTAAACATAAACATACAGAACACTTTTTTTTTTTTTTTTTTTTTTATTATGACTAAAATAATTGAGGAGAACTGTTTTTATAGTCATTTATAACCTCTCAAAATGACCGAAGCACATTTTTTCTAATGTACACACAATAATTTAACGCCGTCTTGTCTGTACAAAAAAGCGTAGTTGATACCCGCTCGTAAATGTTATACGATTTCGATGTTTTTTTACATGTTTTCGTTTTCGATGTTTTTATACATCGTGGAAAACAATGCTTTCATGTTTTTTTTTTAATTTCGCAATTTATCTTCTTTGTTATAATAGGCACTTAAAGGAAAAAAAAAATGCGTCGGAAATATGACGAAGAAAAGTAGTTGTAATCAGAATACGATAATAATTTCTTGAAAAAACAGCAAAAAGCAAAACATAGCAGCATAGGTATGGTTTATTCAAGCCATTGACACCAAAATAAAAGATTTTGTTAAGACTTAGGGGGTGACAACAGACTTACCCCAAACGCATACTTCATCAAAAGAAAGGAAAATTCACAAACTCTCTCTATTGCACGCACGAGAAACAAAGCGACAGCTATACAATTTTAAATATCGAATGCGCCAAAACCTTGCGGAAGGACTATTCTCTTAAAAAATCATCGAATATGTGCAAGCGAGAAAGCTGTGCCCAGTATTCTGGGTCTTAGCACCATAGATAGTAGAATGTAACAGGATCGTAATGAGCACAATTTGTGTCAAATATCAGGTACCTTCGTACCGTAACAAAGCCGCGTATATTTTAAGGTACAATAATTGAACCCCCAAAACAAAGCCTTTCGTTCCCCCCCCCCCCTGCCCCCCTGTCCCGGTAATGGCGTCGATCACTCACGGCCTACGTAGCCGGAATGCTTGAGAGTCAGATTGAAAATGTATTTGTCGAAAGTACGCGACTTTGTCTCACTTAAGGTTTTTTGTTAGAGTTGTTTGTTGTTCGAATGTGCGAATTTGTTTGGCTTTCGTAAAGTATTGCGATCATTGACTTTTTGTTAAGAAATAGTGACTGTTGTTCGTTCAAATGTACGTGATGATGTTAACGATTGGTTTATACATATTTTGAGTTTTTCTAAATTGGGGCACTTATGGTTGTCTTATTTTTGGCACTACGCATTCATTGTATTTTTTGATATACGGCTAGTCGATATAATTTTTACTGAAGAATGACGTTATTTATTTGTAAGTAATATAATTACTAGTAGTTCTGCGAACAGTAGACCTCGCGAGCATAAACTTTTTTGCACAATCGCAATTCTACAATCGCAATCGCATTTAGTCGTCGGCGATTTTCGATTTTTCGACCACGAACCGGAAGACGCAGCGTAGGTAGGCCTCCCACTAGGTGGACCGATGATATTGTGAAAGTCGCGGGCAACCGGTGGATGCAAGTAGCCCGTTGTCGGTCGGTGTGGCGCTCTAAGGGGAAGGCCTATGTTCAGCAGTGGACGTCTTATGGCTGATGATGATGATGATGATTTTCGATTGTTATTATTGGAAGCTTCCTGCGGCGCCATTTACCGGCCGATTTTGATAATATTGAGTATAAACTTTCGGTTCTCAATTTACTTTAGGTTACTTAACAAGAATATCGAACATGACAAAAATCGGTTAAGAGGTTCTCAAGGTGTTAGGTCGTGAGTTCTCAGTTCTATGTACTTAACTAAAACCTCACGACCTTATAATCTTGACAACCTTTTCACCGATTATGCTCGTATTCAAAAAATTGTGCTGCAGCAAACTTCCCTCCTTTTTGGGGAAATTACTACTCGAATCAAAAATCGCCAACGACAAAAAAATCTACAATCTACAAAGTTGAGCCTGTATACCAAGTTTCGACAAGATTGTTTGAAAAAAACGTCCTGTACGCGAGTAGCAACATACGGACAGATGAAAGCAAAATTTGCCAGTTAAAACTGAGACCTTTCGTTCCCTTCGCTCACTCGATCAATAAGTAATTAAATAAATTAATAATAATATTTTACGGATCTCGTATCCCAATTTTGCTATTCACTCAGAAGTTCATCAAAATAGCCCAGTATTTTGTTGATCCTTTATATTTACATCCGCTGTTCTGCTTTCTGCAATTTCACTGAAAGCGTTGCCCTTCAATCCAGAACACATTAATGTTTGCACAAAACTGCATGATGGCCAGAATATCAGTACTTCTCCAAGGCAAAAGTGCAGTGAGTACTTCTCCAGGAGGACTCTGAAAATAATTTCAATGTTTGTTCAATATACTCATAAGTGTAGGGCTCTCTTGCACAGTCCGCTTGGGGAAGTACCACACCTTTGCCAGTTATTCAACCGCCAAGCAGTAGTGTGCAAGCATTACTGTGTTCCGGGTTGAAGTGCAATGTTTCCAGCGTAATCACTGGGCATACGGAGAACATCTAACATCTCAGGGTGACGAGCGCAATGCATGGCCGCGCATAGTTTTAAACTGTTGAAGTTCAAAATTCTGGGCGGCACTGAACTGTTATGGGCAAGTGCGACGCTTAACATCAGGTGAGTGACTTGCTCGTCTCGTCACCAAGGAATATAAAAAAAAAAAGAACAAACATTTAGATATCCAAAAAGAACGTTTATTTTCAGAGACTTTTATTTATTCTGTAATAACTTCAATTATCACTAATTATATTATATTATAGAAAAGTTTCAGGTAACGAAAAACCTAAAATGTTAATGATAATGTCTAGTTCGTAAACAATTATTAATGTTAGATTATAATGTTATAGATATAGATTATAATGTTAATTATATTAATGTTAGAATAATTTAGCGGACATTTGTATTTTTTAAATGATTTAAAAAAAAAAAAAAGCTTTGTGAAATAAATTATATAATATTAAAAGTAAACATATTCCTGCTACAAACGCGGAACATTTATATTGATCACGATGGTTTTGCCCTCTTTCCTCGAAATCAGCCCTTCCTCCGTCACTACGGAGACAAATGTTGACAATTGCGTGCATTTCCCCACCCTCCCCTTCGGCTGTACCCTTCAATCTTACTTCGGCTCCGATGGAAGTTTTATCTTTTAGATTTATTTATGTCTCCTTTTGTGGGGCCTCTTTGGGAAGGGTTAAGTGTTCTGTGTTTTGGAAAGATTGATTAGGATGTTTCTTAAGGCGCAATAGTATCCACGGTCTTTTTCATTTAAGAGGGTGAAAGTTGCGCGCGCCGCTCACTGCGTGGCGCTCGAGTTGATTTACGTTGCATGGCGGTCAGTGCGAGCGATCAATGGCACCGACACAGAATTAATAATAAATAAATAAATAAATATCTGGGACATTATTGCACACACGGTCATCTGACCTCAAACTAAGCAAAGCTTGTAATATGGCTGCCAGAGACTGATATACGTACATAGATATTTTTAAATACATACTTATATAGATATTAATACCCAGACATAGAACAAACACAAATATTCATCACATAGATGTTTGTCCTAGATGGGAATCGAACCCACGCCCCCAAGCACAGAACGTAGGTTCACTACCAACTGGGCCACCGGGGCAATTGGACTTACTTTAAGTCAAATTCAATGTCTAAGTCAATGTAATGTTTTGGGTAAATATAAAACAGTTCAAAATTCTAGGTATCTTTAATTATATTATAATGCGCCCGCGTGGAAAATTATTTTTTCCTAAACCATTCTAATATTAAGGGAGGGAAAAACGGTCGAGGCATTTTCGAGTTTTTGCAAGACTAACGCACGGCAATATTTTTTTTAAATAAAGAAGATATATATGTATACAAAAAGAAAGAAGAAAGAAAATAGATTTAAAGATTTTTACGTGATTACCTTTGTATTTGTATAGACCTAAAAATGAAGAAAATTGAACCAAGAAACAGGTTTTTGAAAATATACCATACCTTTTCAACACAGAATTCTCCTTGTAAATAAGGTCTTTTCAACACAGAATTCTCCTTATTTGCTTTTCAAGTTCCCAACAGAACTATCACCAAAATAGTTCCATTTTCCGACAAAACGACATTTATCAAAACCTTTTTCGGTGAGCCTCTAAGCGTCCGTCATAAAAGTCGATAGGTGAGGTGGGTATCGTGGGGTAAACGCATCGCAAACTGCCACTGTATTCCTCCCACGTTCACGCTAACGTTACCCCATTTGTTAAGCTACGAACGCGTCATATATTACTAAGTTACAGCTTAAGTTTGCAACGGTAACTTAGATGCATGAACATTGTTTGGATGGTAAAAACTTTGAAGTAAGCCGAAGGGGATTTGGTCAGGATTCTTTTGTTTTATGGGTAAATGTAAGTATAGTACATTTTTTTATATATATGAGTCAATGTACTCTTGGTTCACGGTGTTGTGGTTCAAAAGCTTGTGGTAAAATTAATAAAATACTGGTTGGTAACCGCGACTTCGTTCGCGTGGACATAAAAAAAGTATCCTATGTCCGTCTTTGTGATAGTAACTCCTTATCAAATGTTATCAAGATCCGTTCAGCCGTTTAGACGTGATAACGCGACAAACATCCAGACAGAGAGACAAACTTACTTCCTATAGTTCGCTAGATGGCGTTGAAATTTTTTTGTGCATTTTTCGGCCTTTTGTATGGACTGAGAGTTGCGATGTAGGGAGTTCTGTGAAGTGAAGTTTTTTCCTCGAGATGCACGTATTTATTTTTATATTTCGAAGCTTTATTCGTCATGATGCGACTGCAGCTATATTTTCTGAATTATAATATTAGTTAGAATTGATGTTATCAGCCACGTTAAGCTTTGAATATGTCATTTATCCCTGTCGCGTGGTTTTATATAAAGAGTATCTCGTGTGTAGAGGCTAGAAATGTACCATTAAGCCATTATGTACTTCGTACTAGAGGTGAGCCCCTATTAAATTGCAATGTTCTGTTTAATTTTGGTTACTTTGTCGAACCCTGTTTTAGACTTTCGCGGTGGTTTACTACATTACTATTAGTACTCATGGAATACTTGCCATGATTTTCATTTTTGTTGAGTTTCCGATATTTCGGCACAGTTGCATGCGCCATGTTCACGGGTTCACTTAGTCACTCCCACTCCCAAAACTCGCTTTGTGACACGCTTCTTTGTATTATTTGCGTAAATATGCTGATGAGTGTACGTACTACGAGATAACTTGGTATTTTTTTACGAATAAAGGTTTTTCGAGTGGTTGACTGAAGTTTGGCAAAGTTATCATAAAGGTACTTTGCAATGGAACTGCGATGTCATCTCTAGTACGTAGCTAGTACGTTGACTCAGTAAATTGTGCTGCTATTCATGTGCCCTCTACGATTATTATGCTATGATATCGTTGTTTCGTAGACAATTATTAGTGTGGTAATTATTGCAAAATAATATTATGATTACCTGTGATGTGTTAGCTATCTTGTTGCATATAAATAGGTATTTACTTAATCCTTATGAGTAAGTATTTTTTGGTTATATTATATACTAGCTGTTATCCGCGACTTCGTTCGAGCGGACCAATAAAAAGTAGCCTACGTCCATCTCCTATCTTTAAGCTATATCTATGCAAAGCATCAGGTTGATCCGTTCAGCCGTTTAGCCGTGATAAAGCGACAAACACCCAGATAGAGAGACAGATAGACAGATAGAAAGGGTAAAGTTACATTCATATTTATAATATTATTTAGTATTCCCAGCATCTGACTACTAAACCCATCGAGGACATTTTTTTATGTTTGACCAGAAACACAGACTTAGGGGATTTTAATTATAATCATTTCCACTAATTGATATAGTGGGGAAGTTGGGAATACTTGTTCCAGAAGGCCCCACGGAGCATAGGTCATTGAACACTACGCCTTGGGATTACGCCAAACTTTTTCACGGTTTTCACTTTGTATCTATTCCTTGTACAAATCCACGATCGGTTTAGTGGAAATTAATAATTCTTTGGTGTTTAGTATTAATTTTATTATAAGTTACTTATAGTTCAACATTTTGTCCTCTCGTTAGAGAGTATTATGTTCCTTGATTTTGTCTTTGCAACAGATTAAGTCAAGTGCAAAAAATATGACAAATAAAAATGGCGACTCTCGACCCACATTTAAAAAAAAAACAAGTGCCGTTCAAGAATGCCTTAAGTATCTTGTTTGTGTTTCACAAAGTTCCTAGAAAACCGTTTCAGCGCTTCCACGCACGTGGTTCAACTTTTCTGAGTTATTAATTCGTAAAATAATGTAAACTTTTTTCTTTGCATTAAATCACAGAATAAACAAGTATACTAGTAGTTCGCCCCGAACTGAGACCTCGCGATTTTCAGATTGACAAGCTTTTTATTAATTATCGAGTTGATATTTAACAGGTAGGTAACGTGGTAATTATGAGAACACTGAGCTGAGTTGACATTTAATAGGTAGGTAACGTGGTTCTTATGACAGTTAATGATTATGACAACACTGAGCTATTCTGATACTGAGGCCGTTACTGGCTCGGCTTCCAGATAACAAATTTTGCACATCACCAGCACCTAACCCCTAACACCTGCTGTGGTTTTTAGGTCAAAAGGTTTCATAGTAGTACCGTCCGCATTATCAGATTTTATGTAGGTTGCCTTTAATATATTACCTACTAGCATAGATAAAATACAGGATTAGGTACCTACTGGATGAACAGAAGAGATAACGAAAGGTTAGAAGCGACACCGCAGTATAATGCAATGTCCCATATAATTGTGGTCACTTTGCCAAATTACGATCAAACCAGCTAGCAAAAAACCTTACTTCGTTAAATATGCTCGGGTTGTCTCGTAGGAGGTAAGTTTATATCCCGGACAAATTATACAACACCACGCATGATCACAAAGCTGTAATATTAGTGACTGACAAGAAGTTAAGAAAACTGACCACAAATAACCGGTAACATCGCAATTTAACGCGTCTAGTACGTAGTAGATATATAATAGCTCAATGTTCGCCATAATCATAATTATCCTATTCCTAACTAATATTATAAATGCGAATGTAGCTCTGTCTCTCTATCTGTCTCTCTGTCTATCTGTATCTCTGTTTGGGTGTTTGTCGCGTTATCACGACTAAACTGCTAAACGGATCGAGCTGAATTTTTGCATAGATATAGCATAAGGGTTAGGAGACGGACATAGGCTTTTTTTATTGGTGTACGAAGACGAAGTCGCGGTAACAGCTAGTACATAATATATCTGATATGATCATCGCATTGCTTAATTTACTACTAAACTTCTTCCATGTTTATTATGTAAATTCTGTAACTGTTAGCGCCACCTACCTACATCATACAAATCTTATGAATCGGCATAGTAATGCGCAAGCCACACCATCTGTTGGGGCCTCGACGCAATGCTCAGCCACTAAAGAAATTTCAACCTTAGCCTCATTATAATACGATACAAAGATACAAAGAAATTAAGTGCATTTTAGTAACGCCATCTAGGACGTTTTGTTAGAAGCGAATGTTTGGTACAGATTTTGTTCCCTTTTTCCTTTCGTCCCTTACATCTTTGCAACCCCTTCACCGATTATGCTCATACTTGAACTTAAAAATTGTATTGTCATGGACTACTTGCCTACAAAATTTCATGATGATCGGATCAACGGTACGCAAGTTATCGTCGGACAAATATACACACAAATGCCGATTTGTTCCCGTAGACTCTGAGACCTCGCTTCGCTCGGTCAATAATTTCTCATGAATTGAGGGGTATATCCTAATTAATATTATAATTCAGAGGGACATAGCCGCAGTCGTATCAGGACCAATAAAGCTTCGAGGTGTAAAAATGAATACGTTCGTCACGAGGGAAAAAACTTCGCTTGCGCGATTCAGATCTCCCTACATTACAACTGTCAGTCAAAATATACAAAACGTCAAAAAATGCATAAAGATGCATCAACGCCATCTAGCGAACTACAAGAAGTAACTTTGTCTCTGTGTCTAGATGTTTGTCGCATTATCACGGCTAAATGGCTAAACGGATCTTGATAAAATTTGCAAAGGAGTTACTATTTATCACAAAGACGGACATAGGATAGATATTTTGTAGACTATTTTTTGCATAGAACTTTGAAGAGACTTTTATGTCACACATTCAATTTATTTTATTTTAAAGTTATTTTAGTCAAACGTAATACATTTCTAAGATCGTTCCATCGGATCTTTATTGAGAAAACGTATTTTATTTTTTGGCATCATGGTAATTTTTTTATTTGAACAAAAGAAAAAGAAAATAGGACCACTTCTAATCATTATCGAAAATAAGTAAAATAATGTGTCCAATAATTGAACGTTCCTTATTTTCTAGCTCTTATTAGAGTCATGTCACGTTTCTTTTATTCAGCGACTACAAAGGCCATTATAGCTCTGAAATTAGGTACTAGTATCCAAAAGAAAATATTAAAACGTTGTAAAATAGTTGAGAGATATTTTTAATTGCATGTAATTTAAAAAAATACAACAAGTACAAGTATCGTTAAAATGGAAATTTATAATTATTTTGAAGTTTCTCGTGCCACTTTCACCATAATTACTTCCATTTTCTAATATTCAAGTTCAATGGTGCCATTTTTGATTTTTCTACATGTATCTGAATAAATTTAATGGTAAAGCTGAAAAAATAAGATCATTAGCACAAAGTATTTTTTTAAATAAGATAACTAGCACCCAGAAATTGCTTTTAAAATACAATCACTAGCACACGAACAAAAAATACTTTTAAAATAAGATCACTAGCACACAGAAATCACTTTTAAAACAAGATCACTAGCACACATACAGATATTACTTTTAAAACAAGATCACTAGCACACAGACAGAAATTACTTTTAAAACAAGATCACTAGCACACTGACAGATGTTACTTTTAAAATGATCACGACATACTGCTGATAAATAATTAACGAGATTTAGCCAAATGAGTAGTTGAACTAAAAGTTCCGACAGCAGAAAATACATGCTAAAAACTGGACTTATGATGACGATTTTTTTTCTAACGTAGCTACTGAACCCAACCATGAGCGATTCACGACACCTACCTGACATTATTATGTTTCTTATTAAATGCCTCTTTATACAAGTTAATGAATCCTAACTACAAACAACTGTATAATTATAGATAGTATTCTTGTTTGGCTTCAGAGGGTTAAACTCGTGTCAAACGCAGCGAGTTGTATTGTTCAGTTCCATTTGATATTGTTTCGCTATTTCAATTAATTTTGGGAACAACCCGATATAAAGCGCTGTATTCACAAATTGATTTGTTTATTTTATTCTAAAGTTGGATTTCCATTAACAAGCTAAAAGCTACTATACAGGGTTATAAGGAAAGGGTATGTATGCTAAGCCCTAAGGACAAATATTGGACCAAACATGAAATCGCGAAAAAATTATTAGCTGTTCCATACATTTCAGCCAATCGAGTGCCATTGAGATTTTTCTATGGAACAGCAGATTTTTTTTTCGCGATTTCTTAAATGGTCCCATACTAAAAGTTATTTATAATGATGAGTACTATGAGCCCTTGTCGGCTTAGCATACCCTTTCCTTATAACGCTGTACCTTAAACTATATATATGCAAAAATTCCGGTCGATCCGTTCAGCCGTGTAGCCGTGATAACGTGAAAAGAACACGGACAGAGAGACCGAGTTTCACTGGCATTTATAATATTAGTTAAGACTAATTAGGATTTCTAAAATGGAAAGGTCATAAACTTAATATTGTATGAAACATTGATTCTAGATTTTCAGGACTTTGGTGTGTAAAGTATTAGCTCACCGGAGAATCAGATATCACTTAGGTATTAGTTCCACGTCCGACCTCCTTCTCACCTGCTAAATGCTAATGGAATGTGACGATAAACCCCAACATTGGCTCAAATGTTGGCCACCCACGTATTGAATAATGAAACCAATATTTGTAGTGCAATTGTAAAGTGTAAAGCGATTAAATCTTTTTATTTATTTTAATAATACCGGAATACTCAAGTTAAATTTAGTAAAGTTACTGCTATGAAAACTGACGTGGTTTTGATACATTTTGTTTTAATAAAACGGGAATACTCACGTTAAATTGAGTCAGTTATTCCGACTATAGTTTCGATCACATTCGGTGACCTTTATCAAGGAATGCTCAGCGAGACACGCGCGCGACCTCGTCTTGCCTTGCTATAGTCGGAATAACCGACTCAATTTAACGTGAGTATTCCCGTTTATTAAAACAAAATGTTACTGCTCATAACTAAAGTGCAGTGTCACCCAGAATGTTGCAACAGTTCATACTTTTAGCGGCAATACATTGCGCTCGTCGCCTTAAGATTACGCGTATTTTTTATTTTTTTATTGTGCACAGTAACATTGCTGGAAACAACATTAGTATTACAACACATTATCGTATCCTCACTATTGCTTAGCGGTTGTATAAGACAAATACCTGCGGACTTATCCTCTAACTTTGAAACGTCCGTGATTCTGATTGCGTGAGCATGCCATCGCCATCCCGCTCGTACCAACTTAGTCGCACTATGCGCGGTCCCCGGGCACGCTCGCGCACTATCACTATCGCTTTCAGAGCTACTTAGCCCACCGGTACTTAAATCACCCAGAAGGCCTCAAAAAAGAGTCCTTCCACTGTATCTTTAAAATTAAGCATAAAAATGATGATATCTAGCTTAAAAAAAAAAGTTGGTAATTGACCGAGCGAAGCGAAGGTCTCAGAGTCTACGGGAGCAAATCGGCAGTTGTATTTATATTTGTATGTTTGTATGATAGATAGATAGATAACTCTTTATTGTACACACTAGAAATCACATACATAAGATAATAAAAACAACTTAAAACCAGTGTAACAACTGGCGGCCTTATCGCGTGAAACGATCTCTTCCAGGCAACGTTAGCATGTTGAGGATATATGGATATTTGTCCGACGATAACTTAAGAACCGTTAATCCGATCTTCATGAAACTTGGTAGGCAAGTAGTTCATTTCAAAACAATTTTTACGTTTGAATATGAGCTGAATCGGTCCAGGAGTAGTGAAGTTATAGGGGCAGCGGGGTCTCAGTTCGGCGCGAACTACTCATCATCATCATCGGCCAGAAGACGTCCACTGCTGAACATGGGCCTCCCCATAGAGCGCCACACCGACTACAACGTGCCACTTGCGTTCACCGGTTGCCCGCGACTTTCACAATGACTACTACTATTTAGTACGAAACCCAAATAAAGTGGGGTCTCATGCGCACTTGGCTGTTTTTTGAAAATATGATGTATGTTTTACAATATTAATACTTTTAACAAAATTGGTCGTAAGTTGGCTTACACTTGTCAAACACTTGGCTAAAACGTGGATATTCAGCAAATGATTTCAGGAAAATGGAACACATCCAGCGGGAGGCTGTGCACGAAATATTTTAATATTTTAGAACGTACGTACATTTGCGGTTTACGTTTTTAAGGCTTTACGTTATTGAAAAAGCAAATTGATATTGGCGTTATAATCAATTTATGTATTACACGATAATGGAAATTACATTGTACGTTTTTAGAATAGACCTAACCTTTGATGTGGACGATCCGAGTAAGTAGGACTCTTTTGCCGAGTTCGCCTGGGGAAGTACCATACCAAGTAGTGCAAGGCAAGACGAGGTCGCGCGCGTCACGCTTAGCATTCCTTGATAAAGGTCGAATGTGATCGAAACTATAGTCGGAATAGCCGACTCAATTTAACGTGAGTATTAAAACAAAATGTGTCAAAACCACGTCAGTTTTCATAGTAAAATTACCATACCTTTCCCAGATATTCAACCGCGAAGTAGTAGTGTGCAAACATTATTGTGTTTGCGATTGAAGATATCAAAGTGACGAGCGCAGGATAATGCCACCCGGTGTTTTAAACTGCAAAAGATCAAAATTCTGGGTGGCATTGAACTGTTATGGGCAAGCATGACGCTTACCATTAAACAAGCGGCATAAACGTCTCGTTGATCAGTTTCATTAAAAATAAACGGCCTAAAAACAATGACCTGCTTTGTAGCGTTACATAAAAGACGTCCAATTTATTATGCATACCATTCAAGTAAAGTTCTGCCATTTAGCATGCTATTTAGTATATGTAAATTATTACTACATATCGAAGCCAAGTATCAAGTATAAATAAATAACCAAAAAATTATTATGCTAGAGCTTAAAGCTATGAACAATCATAGCGAGTTTTGAAATGTAGTTCAAAATTATGCGTTTTCGAAAAACACTGTCCAGGATAATGATATTATATATATTAGAATGGTTACAAAATAACTTTACGTAACATTTGGAAAACTACCTTCACAGGAAAACTTTTCCCAACCTTGTTTTACTAGTTTCCTGCCAACAAAGTCTAAAGCTAATGCAATTGCGCTTGTTTACATAAAATCCAGTGAGTTTACAAAACGACGGCTACTCCAAACGAATTACTATTAGAATCCAATTATACGGGTCCGATGGCATTACGGTTAATTTGCAACCGAAACTTTGGTGAGTAGTCCGAGAGCCATTGGACTGTTTGGTACTGTAGCTTAGAAGCTCAACTAACTAGTCTCATTAGATCCGCGAACCAACGCCATTTGAAAATTCTTATTATAAACTCGACTTAAGGCAAAGTGTTGAAACGTCTCTAGTGTATGCCGTATAGCACATTTTCAAGTGACGAACGTCAAGCCTAGTGTATTTGTCGAAAATGCGTATGATTCGACCCGGGAATGTTGCATCACCTCAAAGCCCCTAATAAGGCTTTATCAATTTTATTTTAAAATGAACCACTGGGACGTACAGTTTAATGTATCGTTTAAAATATGAAACGGCAGCGCTCTGTCTACTTGAGGTCACCTATCCAAAAACTAACTTTCAACAAACAGAACTGATTAGTTGCGGCCAGTTAGAATAATAACAGGGACACGCAGAAAAGTTACATGTAGATACCCTTTCTAAGAAAAACTGTCACTACGCATGGAATAATTAGGTCAAGTCCAGTTTTCCCCTTAGCTCTTCGACTTTAATTGAGTTTATTGTTTATTTAGCCGGCCTAATATCAAGTCTAGACCAAGAGTCAAGAAACTATGATTTTAGATGAGTTTGACTGATTAGAACTAATTCTGGCCTGGCCGAGAATCACTAAGTGGGATTAGTCTCAAGGTATCTTAGAGGGTAATAAATAAACATTAGTTCTGGAATGTTCTAGAACTTTAGTATGTCTGACGTCTCAAAATTTAAGTGTTGATAAGAAAATTATTATTCATGGAATATTTGTCCCTTAATCAAGACATCGACGTTGTTATTTGATTGTAAATTTTACGCGAAGCATGACATTGCAACTAGGTATTTATTTCACAATATTATTTAAAATAAAAATTACAAGTGGGTGGTTAATTCAAGTGAACAAGAATACCGATGTAAGTACGTATACAAGAAGAAACTTTGCTTTACATGTAGAATGTAAATCTCATAACTTTTAAAACTAAAAGAATTATTGAAGAAGTTAGCTCCATTTGGAATCTTATCTGTAAAAGAAAATGTTAAGGTAAAATTTTGTCATAATTTATGTTGAACGAGTCGCATTACTTACTATAAGACCCCTAACACACCTGAATGTCTGCGGTCGGTAGACCGCAGACTAACGAGAAAAAATAAGAAGAAAATAATATTTCTCTTTCATCTGGCACGGCAGTGCTCCCGCCAAGTCGAGATAAAATAACAAGGGCACGTCCGTACCATCCTTCTCTCGAAGCAACTCACGGCACTTTTGACCCCATTGTATCGTCGTTGTGAGTAGACTAAAATTTCTAGTTGTCTAAAATTTCAGTTATCGAGACTACTATTAGCTGAACCTACCTTTACCCTCAAATTACAAGTACCTACATTTTAAAACGAAATATCTAAAGTCAAAAGTCCTGGATTTTGACTCACTGATCATCATTTCTTCTAAGGTACTTTTAGCGTACCTACGAACTTGACATTTTTCACGTGGCTACTGTTAAATGTACATTGCAATAAAAATCTATAGCTAGTAGTTCGCTCCAAACAGTGACCTTGCGATGTTCCGTTTTACAAGCTGGTGGTGGTAAAGGTTCGGCTTCCATACAGCAAATATTGCATATCGCCAGCATCTAACCCCTAACACCGAATGATTAGAACTAAAGGTAAAAAACGTACCTTTAATTTTAACTTGCCAGCAACACTTTTTTTTTAATTTTCCTGAAACGGGGGAAGAAGAAATAAAGGAGGACTATCTACAAAAAGAAATTAGATCCCATCAAAACATAAAATGTAAAAATGGCAGTCTTGCAACGTAATCCTTCCACCATAAAAAGTTTTAACATCTCATAATTATAAAGCCAAGTCTGTTATTTTAGTTATTATGGAAGCAACTATTTAACAACGTTGTCATAAATTGTTTTCGGCTAGTGCCTTACCAACATTTAGTGACTATATCAAGATAAGACATCTTTATTTCAATAATAATTATAGTGACTTGGCAATCTTATTTTTAAATTTTATGTTTTCGATGGGATTCTCTCTTGTTTTTTAGACGGTGCTATTTGCCAACCAAGTCGTCGCGTGTTTTTACACAGTAAACGGGAGAACTCTGTGAATTACTTTTAGGTACTATTTGCTCAACAAACAAAAGTTTCTTGCAAAACTGTAGGAAAAGTTTAACAACTTTTTTTAAGAAAGCTTATTGATAGGATAGTATTCGATAGGTTTGTATGACGTCACATAACGCATGCGTAGATTTTTAAAGGATTATACTGGATGTTCGGTTAGATGAAGGATATATTCTAGATTCTACTTGCTATTATAAACAACTTTTATGTACTTATAGAGAAAGGAAAACATCTTGAGCAAGAAACGGCGTAGTGGGGAAAAGTTAAACATGTACATGTACGTGGAAATTTCTCTGAACAACCTTCGCTCCACAAATGATACCTAAGAATTAACAAGCGCAGGCAGGTCAAGTAAATTTTCAAGATTTTTTCCGGACTGTATAATATAGGAACAAACCTGAAATGGAGAAAAAAAATTGCTGTAACAGACATGTACCCTCGATTAACCGTATGAACTTACCTAAATGAACAGACTCGAATAACACCCCCTCGTACAGTAGAATTGAACCCTAAGAACAAAATCAATAAGATTTAAATATGCAATCAGGATTTCCTCTCGTCTCAGCGGTGCTGACACGAAAATGTCCTTAAACCCCCTAAGACTTCCGTTTGATTGATTCCACAGCTTAAGATAGTACCTACGTTTCCTACAGGCACTTTGATAGCTCGTTTGGTTTCATTTTATTAATAATGAGAACGGATGGTCCTAAGCGGAAGTAGTAATGTGTAGGTCAAACTGTAGTGTCTTTCCCTTGTCATATCGAGTTTAGTACTATAGAAACGAGGATTCACAATACACTCAAATACACTCAACTGAACCTTAAACCCACACCACTGATATTTGTTTCCTTATCAATCACACAAAAACTGAACAGATTTGAATATAATATATACAAGTAAAACGGACTTTTTGGGCTACACATAGCCTCTGACTCGGCTTAAAGTATAGACTTCGTGAGTTACCAACTTGTGAGTAACCAACTCAATGGTTCTAACAAGTATACATCGCACCACTGTTAACTCAGTTGCTTGCCGCCTGTGCCCGCGCGTGGTCCTCGCGCTTCGCTTCGTTCTATCTATCCACGCACATATTATTATATGAATATCTTACGCGTATATACTCGCTACGATGCGACGTAGTTAGTAGATATCTCGACAGATGGCGTCAATTTACAAGTAATACACATAATTATGAGGATGCGATGTTCGAATCACCGCCTCTGTAACTAGAGATTATCAAGCGCTTCTTCTGTGCCACAGTAGCGTTTAATTGTTAATGCTATTTGTGGTCACCCATCCAAAGCTGACCGGTGGTCTTATCCCGTAACTCTTAAAGCGATAGCGAGAGTTGCGCGAGCGGGACCCCGCATAGTGCGACTAATTTGGTACGAGCGAGAGGGCATGCTCTCGCAATCAGAATCGCGAACGTTGCAAAGTTAGAGGATAAGCTCCCTGGTAGTAAGATCTCTAATTGTAATACCGATTGTTTTTTTTATTAGTAATGTTGAATCTACATTTTTAAAGATCTTTGAGTATACCCGAATTTAAATAACACAACTAGACAATTAAAAATAGATAGTAATAATTCCAAAGCAGACAAATAAATCATAACAATCCTCCAGGGCAGATATATATAGAGTTCAGATAATAAAGATAGTCAAAAATATGGATGGTATTTTTCCGGCACCGCTATCGGTAGTGGGGAAATGAATCTTCGTTTAGGGCGATGTTCAACCATCAATCAAACACGTTTTTGTGCTTCGAGCCTGTGTATACACACGCGCGGGGTTCTGGGAACGGATGTTGAATTCCTGTTATGTCTATTATGGAAAAATCTTTCCATCTCATAGGATCTATTAATACTTAATAGGTTAAAATCACAGACTACCTATAGATTTAGGCTACAAACCGTCTTATAGAACACACAAACATACATACATACTTATATGCTTACATACTTACATACTTACATACTTGCACACTTACATACTTACATACTCACATACTTACATATATACATACTTATATACTTATACACTTGCACACCTACAAACTTACACACTTACACACTGACACACTACCACATCTACACACTTACATACTTATATAGTTAGATACATCCCAAAAACTTTATCCTCCTTCTTGGGCAGTAGGGTAAAAATGACGGCCGATATTCAGCAATTCTGCAAACTATATGATAAAATGAATTAGTTGCCATATGTAGCTAGGCCGACCCGGATAGCTGGTCTAGATAATTTCTTTTCTTGATTTCCACTACATTAACCCCGTACTCACGATTCACGTAAGGTGAAAATGTAAGTTTCAAAAGTGCCGTGAAACATTAAAATTCCATTAGAGAAACTTTGCGTTACAGTAAAGTTCATTCTTACAAGCTTATATTTAACTTGCAATATTTATTTGTATGTTAAGGTCAAATCTTGAAACTCTATTTTAGACCAGTTCCCCTTGTTCAAATGAGTTGAAATGATGCATGCCTGTGAAGTCCCGATGACAATACATTAACCAGATTTTCAACTTGAGCATGGTATCACTAGAAATTAGAAGCTAAGCTTAGAGATCGGTGCTATTAGCTATTTGGCTCCTAAAAGAGAAGTAAAAATTAAATTTATGATAGACGTTCAGATGTACCTTCGAATTCAAAAGCTTTTTTTTTTTTGTTTCCTGCCAATTTTGTCAATATATTCTTTGGTAAGAAAAACAAAGGATCGAAGCAGCAATTTAAGTTAAGCTGCAGCCTATAAGCTTTGCCAACAAACAGTTCCAAAGAGCTTCGAGCCAATATTGAAAGTCCGCGCAGAGTTTTATTTCCAAGTATGCAGAGTTTCGTGTTGCAGTCTATGTTTTCATACGCAGTAGGAACTGGAATACGCAGTAGGATTGTGTGGATAAATATATTTTCCACAAAAACATATCATTCATAGTAATAACTGTGGCAAGAATTACATGTTTTTGCTTCGTATAGCTTGTAATAATGTCTTATACGTAATAGGTTCTTCGCCAACTTGATCGGCATTCAATGATAAATAGATATAAAAATCGATAAAAAATTTGTTTACTCATATAAATACCTGCGATATTACCAGGCACAAATAGAAGTCAGGGTGACGAGCGCAGTGCATTGCCACTCATGGCTTGGGACTGTTGAAGTTTGAAATTCTGGGTAGCACTGAACTGTCATTGGTAAGCGTTTCTAGATAAAATATTTCATGGTCATTATCTGTAGTCAGTGCGATACACCGCGGCAAATCGCTAAGCTGCGCTACTGTTTGTATGTAGTGGCGCATCAGAAGTGTACATAGTTTCACGTTGCAAAGTCCAAGCTGGGGTTAGGCAAACAAAATGCAATATGAAAAGCTTTGTAAGGGAAGAGATTGAAGACGTCGTGAAATTTGATGCAGGAAATACAGCGAGCAGATTTTTTCACAAATTTCTGGTCAAGTGTGGCTCGCGCTAAGGATCCTGCCTGAACTGGGTGAAAGAATATTTTTTTCTGCTCAATTTGATCTGGAGCACTTGCGCCGCGACGCGCCCGTCCAACTCACACTTGGCCGGTTTTTGGTAGCTTTGTTACTTGTTGCAAGCTTCATGAAAAATTTCTGAAAAGAAGCTTTTACTACTTTATCTAAATCAACTTAGAAATAGTATGCAAGAAAGTTTTCACATAAAATTAATGATGCCATCAGTTTGCGACTTTCTCATTTCCTTCTTCTGTATAAAGTTAATTAAAAGTGTTACTCCAACTTAAGCAGATGCTAATAATGTTTTTATAGTTTACCGTCCAAAGTTTGCTTCGCTGTTCTTACAAAGCGACAAACTCATCTGTAGAACTGGCCAAATCAGGGAACTGAATTTTTCCACGGGACGTGTGATTTTTTGAGGAAATGCGATGCCGGCTCCATCATTCCACTCTATAGATAAGTTGGTCGCACTGTACAGTGAAGTGACAGTAAGTACCGACTTCGCTTATGGAGGACGTGAAGATGGGAGCTAATTTTATCGTAATGTTCAGTGCAACAGCGATCGTTACGGACTGTCAATACAAACAGAGATCTGAGGTATAGTGTTCATTTAAATAAACTGTATGTTTAACAAATCTCTATTCTGTTGCAATATCGCGTCTAGTACAATAATTCAATTCAATTCAATTCAATTCAATTCATTTATTCGGACCCTGGGTTTGCACAACACTTGGTAACGTCAAATACACAGTTTTCATATGAAATTAATTAAATATTAATTAAACATTATTATAGCGGCTTCATAATGGCCTTGTCAGTTATATGCAGCTGTAAAGGGGCTTTGTCTAAATGTCCTTAATTATAATAAATTGATTGATATAGAATATAATAATTATTTTGTCAAATCCTTGTATTGACTTGATTTCATTACAGTTTGTTTCCATTGTTTTTTATCTTTAATAAAATCTTCCTTATTGTAATAAGCCTTACTCATTAAGTAAGTTTTTATAAGATTTTTGAACTTTTTTTCTTTGAGACCTACCAATTGTTCAGGAATTATATTATAGAAACGTACACAGCTGCCAATAAATGAGGTATTTGTTTTCTGTAGCCTACATCTGGGAAATGCGAGTTTATGTTTATGACGTGTTTTTGGATTGTTATCAGACATTTTTTTTAGGTTTGTGAAATTTTTCCTAGCATATATAATACACTCGTATATATAAAGGGACGGTACTGTTAGAACATGTATAGTTTTAAATATCTCTCGTAGTGATTCCCTGGCCGGTAAATTATATACAGATCGGATTGCTCTCTTTTGCAAAATAAAAATGGAATCTATATCCGCGGCCGATCCCCATAGTAGTATGCCGTAGGACATTACACTATGGAAATATCCGAAATATACTAGCCTAGCTGTCGCCACATCCGTTAACTTTCTAATCTGATGAACTGCATGAGCAGCTGAGCTAAGTTTGTCACTCAGTTTGTTAATATGGGGGCCCCATTGTAACTTTGAGTCCACTGTAATACCTAAAAATTCTGTGGATTCCACGGGATCAATGATTTTGTCTTTTATAATAATTTCAAGTGCAGAGCATCTGACATTTGGGACAGAAAACCTAATGCATTTTGTTTTTGCTGGGTTTAAAACTAAGTTATTTGTTTTAAACCAATTGCAAACATTACCCAAAGTGTCATTTATTTCAGAAAAATCTGATTGGCCTCTTTTGGCTTTAAATAATAGTGACGTATCGTCAGCAAACATAACAATTTCCGCATAATAATAATAAGATCACCGTCATCATCATCATCAGCTATAAGACGTCCACTGCTGACCCTGGGCCTCCCCCTTAGACCGCCACACCGACCGACAACGTGCCACTCGCATCGACCGTTTGCCCGTGAATTTCACAATGTCGTCGGTTCACCTAGTGGGAGGCCTGCCTACGCTGCGTCTTCCGGTTCGTGATCGCCACTCAAGATCCTTTCCTCCCCATCGGTTATCGGTTCTTCGAGAGATCTGGCCTGCCCATTGCCACTTTAGCTTGCAAACTCTGATAGCTATATCGGTGACTTTGGTTCTTCGGCGAATATCCTCGTTCCGGATTCTATCGTGCAAAGAAACCCCGATCATAGCTCTCTTTATTGCGCGCTGTGTGACTCAGAGTTTCTCCAAAAGACCAGTAGTCAAGGACCACGTTTCAGTTCCATATGTCATTACTGGCAACACACATTGGTTGAAGACCCTTGTCTTCCGGCACTACGGGATTTTAAACGAGAAGATATCACGCAATTTCCCGAACGCTGCCCATCCGAGTTGGATTCTTCGGGCGACCTCTTTATCGAAGTTGGACTTGCCTAACTGGACAGTCTGTCCAAGGTAGTTACAATGGTCAACAACTTCGAGCGTATCGTTTCCAACGACCACCGGTACGGGTACGACAAGATAATAAGATATCAATTGTTACTGTACCACATTACAAATAATTGACCGAGCGAAGCTGAGGTCTCAGAGTTTACTGGGACAAATCAGCTTTTGTATGTATGTTTGTATGTTTGTGTGTATATTTGTCCGATGATAATTTTGCGAACCGTTGATCCGATCTTCATGAAATTTTGTAGGCAAGTAGTTCATTTCAATACAATTTTTAAGTTCGAATATGAGCTGAATCGGTCCAGGGGTTGTGACGATATAGGGATCGCGAGGTTCCATTTCGCCGCGAACTACTAGTTTAAAATAAAATTAGTGAATTGACAATATTTCCGCTACGTATACAAAAAAATAAATATTGGATTGTACTTCACGCGACCAAACACAAACAAAAACAGTTGATTTGTTAAAGATATAAAGTTTGAAGATGGACTTCTGCAAAGTAACGCCTGATTCAATTAACTACCCTCATCATCAGCCAGAAGATGTCCACTGCTGAACAAAGCCCTCAGTCCCGTTGGGGGGTGAGGGTGTAATTAACTACCTTAATGCTAATTTTTCATCCATATTGAACTATTCAACAATTTCAACAGTGACACTATGCTAGAAGGCAGTTGGAGGCTTTTACTTTGGGGTTATACTATAATATAAATTCCAAAATAATTCGCCTGCCCCGCTGTTTGTCTGTTTATGACATTTTAGATAGATAGATAGAAACTCTTTATTGTGTACACCAAAAATAAAAGAACACATGTACAGAACTATCTTATACTTAAGCTAGTGCCACAAGTGGCGGCCTTATCGCTAAAAGCGATCTCTTCCAGGCAACCATTGCATGGAAAGAAATTCACATGATGGAACAGGTGAGGTATGACGAACACTTTTAATAATATAAATTGATAAATACTAAGTATATATATATATATAAAAAAAAATGTGTGTATAATATAAATAATATATTAATCTACAAAATACCCTCACATTATGCCAGCAACTATACTATAAATTATTAAATAATATGAATTTAAGCAATAATACGAAGGCAGCAAGAATAAACAAAAAATATATATAGTACTAGACTAGAAGCAAAATAGCAAGCAGTAGAATACACACTAAAAAGTAATTCACAGCAGCAGAGTCAGTTAATTAACATTAACAGTTTTTAGGTAAGAATGAAGGACATGAAACATGATTGAAATGAAACTTGGCAAAGAAATTATGAGAATTTTCACTCGTTATACATGGACGCATGGACGTTGGGGAAAATGTGGGGAAAACACGAGTCTTTCGGTCTATGATGGTACCTGCTTATTTTGCTAGGGGTAAAAGTTAAGAACGCGCCGCCTAGACTTTATGCAAATTTGCCTAGTGGCTCTAAGGAATCTAAATATCACAATAATATAATTACTGAAATGAGTGAATTTTCGAACCTTTTGCATATCGTTCACTAGACAGAAACACAATTGAAAGACATTTCCTCGATGCTTATTTTTTTTCACAATGATCCCTTGTTGCTAGATTGCTGTCTTCTTCTTGGAAAGTCACATACGTAAAATAAATACTAGTGATTAGAAGAAAACTACCTCTTCGACTTGCTCGTCTCGTCATACCATAAAAAAAAACCCAAACCAATTACTACTCTCAAAATAAATTTAATTATATTTGAGACTTACGTAAAGTAGTTCTGTGCACAAATACGGTCAAACGGCAAATCGGATATTCCGACTTGCCGTTTGAACTTATTACATAACTAAGACCCAGGTTCGAAATCAGACCAAACATTATTTTAATAGGTCACGGAGTCAGGTAGTTAGAGTTAAAGCAGAAAACCGGAGACTTCCTGAGAACTGATGCAAAGTTCCGACATAGTAAGTATCCAGAAAGTTCTAGGTAACACGAGATAAAATTCAACTAAGTTGCTTCTACGTTTATCTGTTGAAATGTTGACGTTAGGGGTTGAGTGTTATAGTTGAGAGGTCAAAAACTTTAACACTCGGGAAGATGGATATAGGTTAAACTGCGCGTGAGATGTATTACGTCCGCGCTCCCAGCGTCTTTCACACATATTCAACATTTTTGAATACTTTTTAAAAATCATTTGGATTATCTATAGACCTTTAGTCTTTGGTCTCTGGATAAGGTAGTTTAGTTAGTATAGGTAGTTTAGATAGTAGGTAGTTTAGGTAGTTGTAGTTTTTATGTATTTTGCTTAGTTAACAAAGGCCCGTTAAAAAAATATGTTTTTATATTAAGTTTAAGTTAACAAAAATTGTTAAATTTGACAAAACGGGCGGATCCCAGATTCCGCGGAGCAAATCACGGAAAAAAACTTAATGCAGCCTCTCGTTCCGGCTCATTTCTATTATTTTAAGCCCTTATTTTTTTATTTTTTTTTTAAATCTATATTTTACGAAATATTAAAAGTATATATATTATATTATATTTGGGGTCCCAGCGCATGCGGCTGATAGAAAGAACAAACGACCAAAGTTCCGGTGCTTACCTTGGCCAGAGAATTAGCATTGATATTCAACGAGGTAACGTCACCAGTCTTTTGGGTACCATGCCCGCGATAATCAACTGAGCTCTGTTCTTATCTATAATTATTTTATAATAATGTTGGTTGTAATTTTGATGGAAATGCTAAGTTTTTGCCCAAAATAAGCCCTAGCATTCTGGTCATTCGTCGCCTCCACCAAACGTTTGGCCAGGTCTCTATATAACTCGTGGGCGGCCGGCCCTTATGGACCTATAAATATTGGTAAACCTATATTTTACCTATAACTAATATTACCCCTACCTACCTAAATTGCTTATCATACTTCTGATAGTTGATTTTAATAACTGCTTTCTAGGTACGCCATCTTAAATTGTTTCATAGGGATCGATCTTTTCGATCTTTCCTTCCCCGAAATGATCCCATTTGATCCCATTAACACAAACAAATTTCAAGCCCGAAAAAAAGTGAAAACCACTTGTATTTCCCCAAACATGTCACCCTCATCGTTGATGGGTATCTTTTGTTTCGGAGGTTGCTGCTAATGCATCTATTGTCTCGATATCTAGGTTCTTGCGACGGTAGGCCGATTTGTGCTAGATAAACCACGATTCTTAAGCCGCGGTCGGATATGTAGCGGGATTGAGTGGAAAATGATTGTCTTGCTGGTACGTAGTTTTGAGATATATTTTTTATACATCCAGTTCTCGTCGATTATCTGCATTAAAGAAATGAAAAATTGAAATGTGTTTCCGCATCCATCGACTTAATTTATTGCCGATAAAAGCAATTTGGCGTTGTGCTAATTTTAGATTTTCCTTAAACGCCATTATGAGAATATGGCGTTGCTCCTACAATTGAAATTTTGTATTCTTGGCATTACGCGTTAAAAGAAATAACCAAGGAGATTCATTACTGATACATTATTTTGACAGTTCTGAAAACCTGAAATAGTTACCTATTGTGATCGCCGCTTTTCACATCGAACGCAAAAAAATTAAGTTAAAATAATAATATTAATATCTTCAAAGATACATTTGGCCTAAAATATTTGACAAAACGAAGTAAAGGTCGCAGAGATTGCGGGAACTAGTCAATGTATTTATGTATGTATGTTTGTGTGTTTATTTATCCGATGATAACTTACGAACTCTATTTGATAGATGAACTACTATTTGATAACTGTAAGCACCGCTCATTGTAACACCACATGCTATCTCGCAGTTGGTATCTAAGTGCGATCGTCTACATTTCAGATCGGGGACACGCGAGCACCCTCAGGAAATACAAGGTACAAAGAAAAACATTCAGATGGACACGGAATAATAGTATAATTTTGGCATAGGCGTTGATTTACAGCCATTAGTTCGGTTTTTTTTGATCAAGGTATGTATATTGTATTAATATGTATGTATTTTATTTATTTATGCCTGTATCTAAATTTATCCGACGCTAGCGATAGCTTAACAACTGTTGATCAGAAATATGTGTTGTCATAAATGGCATTGAATATTACAAGCAAGCCACTTTTACATATTAAACTATAAAGGTAGAGTTAAATTAGGCAAACTAATCAATAATTTAAACAATTTAATAATAGGTATTATGACAAGTAGGTATTTATTATGCTTTACTCCGTTTGTTCATTATGAGGATTTCGAGAATTTAACTGACAATTTATATTCACTAATTTGTAGAACGTACTATTTTCTTGTTCAACTGATTCAATCTTCTAGACATCGACTCTGAGGTTTTGAAATTGAAGGGGTCCAGATATGAACACATACGTAACTAAACGACGGCTTGTTAAACACTCGATAAACATTTCATTTGCAACACTGTTTCCCGAAAATCTAGTTTAAATTATGCCTACTTAGAAATAATTATGTTGCTTCGGAAAGTGGTTACTACGACGTGCTTAGCCGAGACGAGACATTACTAATGAGCCGGTTTCCTTTTAAACCCTTGTTACCATTACATACAGTTTAACCCGCCAACGTACCAGTATGAAACAAGAAAATATTATTCATAATTCACAATGGCATATTCTGTGTAATTGACCGAGCGCAGCGAGTTATACAGTAAACTGCTTTTCGCTCAAAGCATAGCTCGACTAGGTGTTCCCAACCTAGTCGAGCTACGACCTGACTTGACGATGGAATCTCAATATAATAGCGATATTTACAAATAACCGTAACCGGAAATCGAATGATGCGTTAAATTGTCCTGGTTGTTTGTACCTTTACAACTATCGCTAAGCCACGGCAGAGGCCTTTAAGGCGTCCTAAAAATTCTGACACCAGGGCTAGCTAGCCAGCCTAAACGAACTTACGTTATCAAACACCACTATTAAAAAATCGTTACGGTCTTGCTTAGCTGGCAATTTGACAAAACGAGACGAGATGAAACTTTGTTAAAAGATTAAGTCGAGATTTTCAGCCAGTAGCAATCTAAGCAATATTATGCACTTACATCCAAACAATAAAAGCTCTGAAAACCATTTTATTTGGGTTCATTGGCCTCTGAATAGTCGACTCAAACGGTACTTTATATAAATTAGTAGTTCGTAGGTGCTTCATATTGAAGTTAGTGCAGGCTTTAACTAGCAAAAATTAACTCGAAAAAATCGTACTCTATTCTTGAAATTGACAGAATAACATTCGAGATGTAGCCGATCTTTTTTTTTAAGACAAAAAAAAATTTGAGACGCCATCTCAAGTAATTAATATCAAAGCTGGTATATTTTCAAGTAGTCTGCGGGGTGTTTGTGTAGGTGTGTGTGTGTGTTTATGTGTGACTGTGGGTGTGTAATGTGAGAGTGTGAGAAATAGTACGTGTTTGTGTGTGGATTACGTTTGTGTGAGTCGGGGTTTGTGTAATATGTGTAGGTGGGTCCTAGATGACTGAAATAAAATAGTAAGTACAACGGTATTTTTTCATTTGGGACTAGTTCGATTTATAAGTAAATTAGTTTACCTCCCCAGGGAGGTAAAGTGATATTTACCGCCCGCATTTTGAGTCTACAATGACCCACTTACCGAGCGCTAATGATGAAAAATAATAATTCATAGTCGGAACCATAAACGGAATAAATAATCAACCCAATATAACTTTCGTGTTTAAAAACCCCAAATTAATATACCTCATTATTTATTTATTGGCCTTTAATTATTGTGACGCTTAACGCTATATTATTTGTGTAAAGTTTTTGACATTGTATTGGTGTACACACTGTAGGTAAAAATAAATAAATAAAAGTAGAGCACGAAAATAAAATACAATATTCATCATTTGCAAACAGAAATTTACATTTGCTATTCATGGAGAGTGCAGAGAATTTGAGGTTTACTACTTTGGCGCACTCCTTGTAATTTCCATGCTGTACCCAAAGACATAAAAGTTAATAAGGAGAATTCTGTGGCTGTACCCTTATCAAAAAGTTGTAAAGAAATATTTAAAAGTGACATCATGCCTACATTGAGCAACTCGGTACCGGCCCGAACGGCCCAGCCGGAGGCCTGTGTTGCTCAATGCATGCCTGTAGTGATTAAGACAAAAGTTATGAATTCACGCCTTATCCCATGCCTGACATACGCATGCCAAACATGGAAATTTCCAAATTAGATAAAAAAATATAATAATCACACGTCAAAGAGGAATGGAGCGGAGCATGTTGAACATTAAAAAGCTACACAGGATAAGACACACAAAAATAAGATCAAAGATTGAAAGCAATTGATGCACTAAACCACGAACGACATCTGAAGTGGAAATGGGCGTGTTATTTAGCGCGTCTCACAGATCACAGGTGGAACAAAACAGTGACGACACGGCGAGGACCAACTGGCAAGTGTTACAGAGGAAGACCTTACATACAATGGGATGATGAGGGATTTACTTTTTTAGGGTGATAAAATAAGACCTCTTTCTTAATTTCAACGAGTAGAGAAGGGAAAAATCGGTGGCGACAGGTGTCCGGTGAAGAAAGAACGGTCAATACAAATGAATGCTTACCGGAGACATTAATTTGTACGTAACAGTTCTTGACGACAGTGTCGCGACGACGGTAGAACGATTCCATACAAAGGTTCAGGTTCATATCGTTCTTTTCCCTGTATGTATTGAAAGCTGTCGCCAGTCTCGCAACAACACTGCCATCTATATTACTTATTCATTTACTTTGGCTCCACACCCAATGTATTTAGCCAGTGTCCAGTTTTTTTTAAAATATCTCAAGTAAAGTACAATTCATAAATTACAATCAAAGCAAGTCTCAGTCATCACCATCCGGTAGAAGACTTCCACTGCTGAACAAAGGCCTCCTCTAAAAAGGGAGGTACAATACAATTTCCTCACGATGTTTTTCTGCACCGGTAGCTCAAGCTCATTGTTGGGATCTGAACTCACGCTCTGCGGCGTACGATCCTAACGCGACTACCACTGAGATTGATATTATCGTAATAAAATCTACAGCCCAGTCAACATTCCTCCAAGTCCGTTATCAAAATTGACGTCACTTTGAAATTCTTGCCTACAAGAAACGCTTTTCTCACAACATAATAAAATCACCTCAATTTTACAATATTATCACCTGGCAATAATCTTAATTCAATTTGAAATCAAAATAAGATTGAAATGTTCACTCTAGCTCGTCATTTTTACTTCAAAACATTTTCATCTTTAGCCTCTTAGCTACACGGTGTATTTTATCTTGCATGAGCTTGCAAACTTTATACTAGGCAGATTTAATTTATTTCAAAGTTCGTTTTGTTCATTTGTGTCATATTTTACATTCGGAAAATGAAAGCTTTTTTTCTCTCCTATGCTTTGGCTCTACACGTTGTGTATTTAGTTAGCGTATTTTAATATTTCAAGTGAAGTCAAATATTTCACAGTTAAAATAAGTCTCAACGGTCAAGGTTTTGTCACATCAGCAATTTGCGTACGTTTGCAGGAAGTCGATTTTAGAACGCGCTTGCAGTATTTCAAAGGTTTTCTATTTCGCCAGGCTTATAATTAACCACAATCTCACATGACAGAAGCGATTATAGCTCCCTACCAACGCAGATTAGATAATATTATCCACTAGGATTCCCTAGATCGAGAATAGATCGAGGATACCACACTGCGGTATCCTCAATCCAGGTAATGTATACTGCGGTAACCATAGAAAACATTCAAGGACACAGACAACTAACATCCATATCCAAAGCATATAATGAATCATTCAAACATCAGCCCAGCTGAGAATCGAACCCGTAACATCTCAGAGTCAAAGATGCATCATGATTGTCTGCGAGTAGTAAGGATCTATTTTATTCACACACACTTGGAACGTCAGGCAATGGAAGGTCGTTTTATTGTTAGGTAATACTAAAAAGAGTATATAAGACGCAGTTATAGTGGCCAAGGTGGTATTTTCACCATAAACAGGTTAATGATAACAAAAAAACAAAGCGTAATCTACATATATATATATATATATATATAAATGAACCCCTATTTTTCCTGGTCACGCTATAACTTGAGAAAGGCTGGACCGATTTTGATGATTCCTTTTTTGTTGTGTTCGTAATTGTAAGGACAAGGTTTGTTTGAATAGTTTAGAGGGGCCGAAGGCCGAGCTTCGCAGGCATCAGCTAGTGATAATAATTTGTGGACGTTTTTTTTCACACACAGCACCATCTAGCCCCAAACTATGGGAATCAGATAACTGATAGAATACATGAATACTTTTTTTTTTGTAAATACATACATGGAATACATAGAAACACCCAGAAAAAGAACAAAAATCTATGTTCATCACACTATGTTTTTCCTAGGTGGGTATCAAACCCAAAACCTACAGCTCAGAAGGTGGAAATCCTCCCACAAAGCCATAAGGCTCGATGTGAGCGCGTAAATAATTTAACTTTTTTTATAGTAAGAACGGCACACAAGTAATCGGTCACAGCTGCAACACTTGTGTAGTTGTACTGCCTCAACACGATCACAAACTCGATGTGATATAGCCTTAAAAATTAAATCTGTTCAGCGAGTATGACAGTTTTTCCTCTCATCTAATAGGTTTTTCAAGTTTCCTCAGTATTTACGGCGCGGCGCAGATGCTCTTTATGAAGCTAATTGAAATAAATTTCTTCTTTGGAGAGCTTGTAACTAACATTCATTAAGGGCGAACGAGATTAAGGAATTGAATATTTTTAGTCATTGCGATTTTATTCCGTTAAGTCTGACCGTTAAGGCAATTTTTTATCCAAGAGAAATAACATTTTGTTTTAATAAAACGGGAATACTCACGTTAAATTGAGTCGGTTATTCCGAATATAGAAGACAAGGTGCAAGGCGAGACGTGGTCGCACGCGTCTCGCTTAGCATTCCTTGATAAAGGTCACCTATGAAAACTGACGTGGTTTTGATACATTTTGTTTTAATAAAACGGGAATACTCACGTTAAATTGAGTCGGTTATTCCGACTATAGTTTCGATCACAGCCTTGCACAGTGCAAGGCAAGACGAGGTCGCGCGCGTGTCTCGCTGAGCATTCCTTGATAAAGGTCACCGAATGTGATCGAAACTATAGTCGGAATAACCGACTCAATTTAACGTGAGTATTCCCGTTTTATTAAAACAAAAAGGTCACCTAATGTGATCGAAACTATAGTCGGAATAACCGACTCAATTTAACGTGAGTATCCCCGTTTAATTAAAACAAAATTTAGGAAAACCACGTCAGTCTATATTTATTGCCAGTAAATATTTCTGATTTCTGATAGCTTTTTCTTTATATCGATATCTAACCTATAAAAACTAAGCCAGTAGTACTTATCTGCTACTTATCCGGGGATCAAGAACTGTATAGATCGGACACTGCTTTCCACCAGATGTGACACAAAGTCAAATACAGCTCAAACAAAAACACAAACATCAGAAAATTCTATAAAATATTCACCGCAGACCTGTACCCACTCAATTAGGGCACAAATATGAAAAAACTGCGTGTGTAATATAAAGTAATGTTTTTATTATGTATGAATGTCGGCACTCTGTGTTATAAAGAGCTCGTATTATACCACGTACTGAGCTTTTGACGTTTCCACACATAAAAATGACATTACATCCGAGCAGTGATGCGCCAGCATCTAAAACTCTTTAGGTGGTGTCGTGGATAGTAGAAATACGAGATACGTGGGCGAAAAAAATTGGTTGAATGATTTTTGTATTTAATAGGATTTTTCGGTAGAACTTCCTGTAAAGCCTCACATATTAACCAGCTATGGCAACTAAAGAATTATACAGGCTGGTGGTAATTAGTTAACACCTTCTAGCAGACAGCTTCTAGCAGTTTATTAGCCTACTTAACAACATTTTTCCATGACTTTATACAAGACTTAGTACGGACATCATATACAGGTCTATAAGGAGAGGGTATGCTAACCCGAAAGGGCTCATAGTACTCATTATTATAAACAACTTGTACTACGGACTACGCAAAAAAAAAACAGCTGTCCATACATTTTGCCGAGTGTCATTGTCATTTTTCTATGGAACAGCTTTTCTTTTTGTCGGTATCAGGATGAGTACCATGAGCCTTTTTCGGCCTAGCATACCATTTTCTTACAACACTCTATACCTTTTTAATATTTGAAACAGCTTGCATAAAATCGGTTCCACCTAGTTCCCGTAAGAACGATTAGCTAGTTCCATTTAGAACAATTAAAAACAGAACTAGCATCTAATCATCAAGTACTTTGAAGTATCTACCTTTTTTTAGCATCAAAGGACGTAAATAAGTTAGAATATTATTACCTGCTTTTACTTTAAGATATTTTTGTTCGTTTTTGTCATTAGAGTCTGAGATGAGAAGCCGAGATGATTGTGTTTGCATAAATTTTATTCAGAATAATGTTAAAATAAGTCAATTGGGTTTCTTTAGACACAAAATATGGGTTTTTATTATATAATAATAATAAATAACAATGATAATATCGCTGCTATACCATGATGGTGCTGCGACTCACAAATCCTGTATATATACTTAGGTACTCGTCCTTTTGCCCTGATGCCAGGACACTAGAATACGGCATCGGTATCCCCTGCCTGTAGTAAGAGCCTACTAAAAGAAAACCTCTGGGCTCGAGGGTGGTTAAAGATGGGGCTCTAACCATCTACCTAAGCGAGCCCGGGGCTCACGACAGCGTCGAGTGGCGGACGCTGTTGTAGACCTAGGCGTCTCACGACAGCTGCTAGCTAGAACTAAAGCGTGTGCTCAAAGCTCTAATGCATTCCCTTGGAGATCCCGGAGCCCTCGGTCAAGTACATGGGCAAGGAACCGAGGGGATTTTTGGTGGGTATAATCTCACATAACCCGGCTGCATCCTAAATCAGGTAAGATTTCCCCCTCGCCTCGTCTGGTAGAGATAAAAACTAGGAAGGTTCAGGTTCGAACTAAAAGATCCTCACACATTTTAACCAAAAAAAATTGAACGGGAGTTCAATATTTTATTTTTTATTCTAGTGAATCGCTAGAATATCAAATAATTAAAATACTAGTAGCGACTATAATATATAGTGTTAATTTATCCTATTTTATTATGACTTTGTAATAAATGAGGTTTAATATGACGAAAACTTTCCAAGAAACGTTCATTGGCATCACGTATTAAAAAAAAATGTGCTTCGAAGTTTATTTCTGAAATTCGTAGTAACGACGTCAGAGTTCCGAACTTTAGTCCGAACCATCTGTCCTAGAAGTCTCATAGTCATTTGGAGCCCTTGATTTATCACAATTTAATAAAAGAATGTTTTTTTCCATAGTTAAATTCTTAAAAACACTTTTCCAATCCAATCTCTCCAATCTTTTTTTTTACTCGTTTATTTACGTACAGAAAACTGATATTGCATACCAGCCATTACGTAACAAACCGTCAAAATAACAAACCTTGGCAGATTCCAGGATAAATTGCCAGAGCGGGTTATTCCTGCAACTTTTCTCACCCTCATCATATGATGGAACCACTTAATTCTCCTCCAGTTTTATGAAAAATTTATCCCATTTCCATAGCTAGCCGGTGTTTAGGGCTGACTCTGTTAGCAATATGAGAATATGGGGTATCAGGAAAGGGTATACTCATCACTATGAATAACTTTTACTATAGGACCAACCCTGAAATCGCGAAAAAAAAACAGCAGTTCCATAAAATTTTTTTTTAGTGTCATTAAATTTTTCTATGGAACGGCTGACATTTTGTTTGCAGTTTCAGGGTTGGTCCCATACTAAAAGTTGTTCATAATGATGAATACTAAGAGTATTGATGATAGTAAACAGTTTTATTATTAAAAGTAAAACAGAAAAAAAACCGTCGGTGTAAAATATAACTTTTTAATGTTATTGAGAGACTGAAATAAGACGAGTAAATCGCTCGCCTGATGGTTAGCGTCACGCTAGCCCATGATAGTTCAGAGCCTCTTTTTCTTGTAAAACTTTAATTTAAAAACGAATTTAATGACATCTCGCACTCCTGTTTAAGCTACAGGAGATAACATAAGACATACTACATACTAATATGTTTAAATACATATACACTACGAACCTTACCTTTTTTTTGGGTAGTCGGGTAGTAGGGTAGTAAACAATTTTACCGTCCTTCTCGGCAAAAATTGAATAAACAGAACTTTAGCTAATTGCCGACATATAAACGAACTAGCTGTTACTCGCGACTTCGTTCACGTGTACCAATAAAGAAGTAGCCTATGTCCGTCTCCTACCCTTATGCTATATCTAGGCTAAAATTCAGGACGGTCCGCTCAGCCGTTTAGGCGTGATAACGCGACAAACACCTAGACAGAGAGAGGGAGACAGAGCTACATTCGCAATGAAGCGTTTTCCAAAAAAAAAAAAGTTCTAAAATACTAGATGGCGTAATAGCCCTATTGGTTTACCTGTCATTGTCAATTCTGTCGAAATATTTTGTTTATCTTTTAAATCTTAAATGTTGGCTCCACGCGTTGTGTATTTAGCCAGTGTTAACTATTGTAATATTTCAAAAGAAGTCAAATACATAGTTACATTACTTGAAATTGTCTAAATACACATGTGGAGCCAAAAAATACGAGAAAAAGAAAGGCACACTTACATTTTTTTTGTCTATCATGTCTTGACAGGGACAGCAAAAGTTCAAGCTCGTCTAACGCCATCTATTGGGTACATTTATTAACAGGTTTTTTTTTTGAAAACGCCTCTTTATAATATTAGTTAGGATGGCAACCCTACATCCGAACCAAGTTTGTACAGGATTGATCCGGTTATCTAAAAGCGTTTTAAGTTTTTAAACTGAAGAAAGTTTGTCATCTCGGGACGAGACCGTAAGTAAGTGTTAGGTATCGGTTTTCAAAGCTCGTTTGGTGGTCCTATTAAGCTATAACCTTTAAGTGTAAGTTAACAAAGGTATCGAGGCCCATAGCCGCGTCCAGTCGTTTCGCTGGCGCTTTTTCAAATTATTAAAGATAATTTTGACTGGGATTTTTCATCAAAAAGTATATCAATAATCTTTTTTTTACTATGAAAACTGACGAGGTTTTGATACATTTTGCTTTAATAAAACGGGAATACCTGTGTCCCGAAGTCACAGTGAGTCATCCCTTGAGACATGATTAGATGAAACCACCAAAATGTTTCATCATTATCAGCCTGAAGACGTCCACTGCTGATCATAGGCCTCCCTAGAGCGCCACACCGACTGACAACGTGCCACTTGCACCGGTTGCCCGCACAATTCCACAATGTCGTCGGTCCACCTAGTGGGAGGCCAGTCTACGCTTCGTCTTCTGGAGTTTAGTACCTCAGGAATCAGAAATATTTATTGGCCATAAATAACATTGAATATTACAGGCAAGTCACTTCTAGCGTGGATAACAAAACAAACTAACTGCATTACTATTAATAACAATTTTCACAATGAATAAAAAAATAAAACATTAAGAGCTATTTCGTTTGCAATAAACATGGAGTTTTTTTTTTATGAGACTAGTGATTGAGACGGTAATGTGTGAGAAGATGTGTGTGAGTTTAGGCAAAGAATGTTTAGGTATGTATTTGTGGTGAACTAGGTACACAGTCGCGTTATCACTCTTATTCTTACGACTATGTTATTAATCTTACATAAGGTTATTTTAATTCGAAGGCCTACCTTGTCAATAATAAAAATGGAACGCAAAATAGAATTACTTAATCAGAGCAAGTACGTACTTCATTTCCTTATTTCCCTGAATAAAATCTCGAGTCGTACGTGAGGCACGCTAAGACTCGCTTTGGAGTCTCGGCCCGGACAACGACTCCGGTGACAAACGAGGATGGATCACGGATACCAAGGGACTAATTAAATAATGATTTTGTCCGTGAATCCACGAAGATTTTTGGCGGATATATTAGACTTTTCATATTTTTTATTTATTTATTTCATAGCACAAACAACAGAAAGTAAAGATATGGTCAAAGAGAAAGCACAAATTTGGTTACGTACTAGGCTACTTTCCAAAAGTAGTATGTGCCCAATAGGCGAATTAGCGAAATAGGTAAACATACGCAAGAGGGTTTTAAAATATACACATGAAAAAGTAAATCAATCATGCAATTTAACAATTATTTTCTGAATCATATAGCGGCATTAAAATTTAGAACAAAATAGTAAGAATTTTTTAAGATGAGTCTTGACTAATGTTTTCTTACATCGCCGTCCTCAATACGTACTTCATTATGACAACTTTATAAAAAGTAAAATCGGTAAAACGGTTCACGTATTCTTTTGTCTCTTAATTTTAAAGTGGCGAACTTAAATACCTTGCTTTTGTAAAGAGTTGAACGGAACCATTTTATTGATATACAAGCAGTATCTGCGAGCATGCTTGGCTCTTAGAAAACGAGTCACTCGTTACCTGAAGGCTCCTTCATTTTTTTTTCTCGCGGAAATCTTCTCATATACCCGAATGCTTCGGGGTGTAGCCGGGTTTATGTTGGGTTATACCCGCTTCAACGGTACAAAATATGTATATTTGTCCGACCATAACTAGAGAACCCTTGATCTGATCTTCATGAAATTTTGTAAGCAAGTTCATTTCAGATTCGGATTTTATTAATAACAAATTAAATAACATGTAAAAAAACCAATTATAATACAATATCAAACTAAATGAACAATAAAAAAAATATTGAAAATTACAGGGGAAAAAAAATTGGTCATTTTGTATCCCCGAAGCATTTGTACTCTTCAGGGTGATCCCTGGCGTACAATGCTGCCTAGAGGCAAATAAGGCTCGGAATTGTTAGTTTACCCATGGATCGGAAATATTTCAATACAACTTTGAATATGAGTAAAATTGGTCTACGGGTTGATGAAGTTATTGAGGACGCGATGTCTCAGGTCGACTAGAACTACTAGTACATACTTATTTTATTTAGCAATCACTCTTCACTAGTTGAAATAGTCAAAGTCTATCAAGTCACGTCGATTCAGGCCGCTTCGTGAACAAAATCGTCAAAATAGCTCTGGCAAGGTTTCTCGAGACATCTACGACAAAAGTTTGATATGTTTTATGAAGATAGATTTGCTTTATGACGACGCCATACAGAAAACTATATCAAAGTAATAAGAAGAGAGAACTAGGAAGGGCGAGGCGAGTCAATAAACGTCTTGCACAGAGCGGATATATCTCATGTTGAAGATGACAGCCAAACAAGGAAGTTGGTCGATCGAGGCGCCATCTACTTAGGAGTTAAGTTCGTCGTAAACATTGGCCGGCGTTGTCCGATTGGGGGTAATAGGGAAAATTTTGGGAAAATTCAGGAAGTGAATTATGTGCTTGAAATATAAGTAAGGGACACGAAACACCTAAATATTTAGTGAAGGTTTTGTTGTAATGCTGTAGTAACTCTTGTGGAGAACGAGGATAGTGTTCTCTTGACGCTTAACATAAGTTACAATTACATAAGCATAATGATCTAGAAAAAAACTATTAACTCTACGTTTGAAAACGCTTAGATTTTAGTTCTTAGGAAATAAGGAAGATGGCACAGAGTTCCATTGAGCAAGAATGACGAGCCAATCGTTGCGTACTATTTTTCAGAATCTCCTCAAAGATCGGTTGTTTCAGCCGTTTTTCTTCTTGTTCTGTAGTTAAAGGGAGAAAGTGGAATAAGCTCATGAAGCTCTTAAGTTGTCATTAAGTCGCTTTATAGATTCATTATCGGGCTTTATAGATTCATTGGTCCCAATGTCTTAAAACTGTGACCAGAACCACAGGAGGACGCGCAGCAGCGTCCGTTAGTAAACGGTGAACATTCCGCGATCTTTAAGCCGCCTACCCAGCTTGGAGATTCTAACTACCACCAGAATATGGGAGAATCTTCGCCCATTAGTGGACGTCTGAGAGTTGATAAGAGAGACAGAGATTCATCATCTTTTAACACACTCATAATCTTTGTTCCCCGTTTTAGCTTCAACTTGCGTCTTCCACAAATGCATGCTCCATGGCGCCATAGTGCATATAGGCATGCTATAGCTCCTAATGTAATGTTCAAACAACTTGGATAACAGCACATTCCTCCGACAAACGTTTTTTGACGGAAGAGAAGACAGTATATACAGCTGCATTTGTCTTATGGCGTTTATTTATGACATGCGCTAGACGCAAGATGAAAAACGCAAGTTGAAGCAAAAAGCGCACTAGATATAGCAATACGAGTGCTTGAGGTAGGAGTTCTCAATCAATTGCAAAAGAAGCAAAGGTCCAGCCACTTTATTTGGCCAAGATTATTTGGATAAAAGTGGGGTGTCTTCTTAGTAGCGTAATTGTTTGATGGATATGTCACGGATCAAACCTGATTTTCAGGGTCTGGCTTAAGCCAGTAAGTATGAAATAGGATAAAGAACATCCAATTTTACTTGCAAAACTTTAGCTTACTTTGCTTTTGTCTATAATTTGTAAACTAGAGTTAATATTAATTTTGCATCTGGTTTGCATCTGCATCGCGGGCTCGATCCTGCAACCCCACGAAAATGAGGCGAGTGTACTCCCACTTTAAAATTTTAAAGGTTGTATCAATATTTTTACTTAATGCTTCTTCAGACAGATCTTATTATTTGTGTCGGAGATGCCATGAAAATCAGACAGAGATGCACACAATGTACACATATTCCCAGAACCGATATCTAAATTCATTATTTCAACAATAATCGAACCATACCTCCTCGGCAGGCACACGCACCGACTTAGCCATACTGGTCGTCGACATACTAGCTTTAATTTTGATATATATTTAGACATATATTGAGGGCATAATTATCCCACTTCTGATTTTTGATAAACCCCTCCATTATATTCGTGGCTCTCGGTCGTCCCTCGTCCATTAATTATTTATAATTAGCCGTATCGTTTGTCCCGTCCCGCAGGCATTCATCATCTCTATTAGTGTTCAAGTATCTGCCGGTGCTTGGAAAAATTATGTATTTGCTTACGCAGGGTTTTCTGAACGTAAAAATCTTTAATAATGGGCCTTAAATAGATTTGTATAGAATTTTCACATGCTAACTTGAAGGACAGATATTTCCGCCGTTAATACTTAGAGCTGTGGTAAAATAATTAAACTTATTGACCGACCGAAGCGAAGGTCTCAGAGTTTACTGGGACAAATCGGCATTTGTATGTATGTTTGTATGTTTGTGTGTTTATTTGTCCGATGACAAAACCCCTACATCTTCACAACCCCTGGACCGATTCAGCTCATATTCGAACTTAAAAATTGTATTAAAATGAACTACTTGCCTACGAAATTTCATGAAGATCGGTTCACAAGTTATCACCGGACAAATATACACACAGTAAACTCTGAGACCTTCGCTTCGCTCGGTCGATTAACGTATAATTAATTAGTTGAGTAATTCCACTACGCCCCACCAAATTGTCCCACTGGTGGGACAATCTGGTGGACCAAATTGTCCCACTGGTGGGACAATTTGGAATGTTTAGATATTTTAAGTCCACTTTGTCCCGGTAATTAAGACGCCTCCATCTTTGACTGCAGTGTGTTTGTGCTGTGATACTGTAAAATCGGTGACCCGATAGTCACACTATATTATATTTTTCCTACTCCTATATTATAAATGCGATAGTGTGTTTGTTTGTTAGTTGTTGCTATAGGTCGATCTGAATTTATTCGTGGATATAGTTTAAGGACGCAGAGTGACATAAGCTTTTCAACTTTTTATCCCGACATAATCTTTGACTATGATAGTCCAAGGGGAAATAGTATGGTTCCTGTGAGATTTCCCATTCGGGTGAAACCGATACTAATACAGTGAAAGTTCGTGTGAGTCAGTATTTATTACTTCTTCTCGATGGACCGATTGGATTTGGATGAGTTTTGGAACGGAGCTAGCTTATAGCCAGGATTAAAAGATAGGCTACTTATTTTCCCGAAAAAATATACGAGCCGCGTAACAGAAGGCGCGGGGTGGTGACAGGTGTAAAATAGCTTTATTCAGTAGCTGTACTTTATGTGTATGTTACGAAGGTGATGGCAGAAGCCAACGGTAGGAAGAAAGTGGTCTGAGGGTTATTTTTATTTAATTTCCTTTCAGCATAAACAAAATGTATCAATATTTATTTATAAGATACACATTCAATTAAAATGAAGCAAAATCCTAATTTACAAATTTCCCTCGAACCTTTCTCCCCAATATCCATTTGAGTTGTTCCCTCGGAAGTCATTAATAAAATTAATAATGCACGCAGGTTAATTAAGTGGATATCTTCCACTTAACTAATCAAATTAATTCTGATTGAAATCCTTGGTAATTGGTGGTTCCTATAACTTCTGTTTATGTTATGAATTTTAATAATCATGTGAATGAAAAAGTTTTAATATCGTCGTTTACCACGCCATTCTAGTGAAAATAAATCTGTGTGAAATTCAACACAGAGGTCTATTCTATGTGATGTGTTAAGATTAGAGGATGCCGCCTTCTTCACCTTAAAAAATGCATTATGACGAAGTAAATAAGTATTTCTATAAATACCATACTTTTTTTAGAACTTATTTTAGTAAATTTTAGCGTAGATAAAATATTGACAGATAGTAAAGCCAAGCTATTGATACAAAAAAACAAAAAAAGTTAGAAGATTTAGGGGGTAATTTTTTTTCCCCGGAAACATTGTCTAAGGCTAAATATCCTAAAATGTGTCATCATATAATGAACTTTTGGTCCTCATACTTGTATCTCACATCCTTCATCAGACTCTTGCCAGGAAACAAGGAAGAGCTTAGTACAGGTACAACCGCTGAACAGTAGTAGCTCGTAGTCTAAACCGAACTTTATGACCGCTCCAAACATAGGCACAGAGAGCACCGAGGATCAGGGGCCAGACTTACCACAGCCTCGAAAAAGTTTGACGCGTCCTCTACAAATATTTTTCGTTCGTGTTTTTCGTTATTGCGCCATACGGCAAACGTATCGTCCCAATTTAAGCACGTCGGCTTTAAAACCCTCGCAAAAAAGATGCCCTCGCAACTCCTCAAATCCTTCCTAAATATAATAAGCTAACCGAATAGGTGTTGTTCTGAATGTTTATGGCGGTTCTGATGTTATGGTAAAGAGTAGGATAAGCAGATAAATAACTTTATACACTTTATTTGGTTAATTTATCTTCTAAAATTTATTCCAAATACGTAAGTATTTTTGTAATGTTACATATTTTCTGTTTCTATATCAAATAAAATTTCACTTAAGCTTTTATTATAAAATTATTCATTTTCAAAACGTCAAAGGACAGTGTTAAAATATTTTTAAAATGTGCATAATTAATATTAAAAAAAGTTTCATGTAACTAAGAGTAGATACACCGAAACTAGGTACTAAACTACTAGGTGTAGCCATGTGTGGAAAACTACTAAATTTTATTTGCTTTGGTAAATACACCACACAAAATATATAAAATGTAAATAAACCTAAGTCAGGCCACATGTACTTGTATCACAATCATGGCCACAGGAGCCGCAGCAGTTCTCAGCCATAAACATTTAGGGTGACTGAGGTAGATGCTAGAACGCTGCCAAACCTAAAAAAAAAAAACTTTTTTTCTCTTTCCTCCTGAAAGGATTTTGGCGTCGCACGTCGTATGCATTTGCCAGTGTCAAGTATACTTATACAATTTCAAATTTTGATAAATATTATCAAACAAGTCATAGTCACAGTCAAAGGCGAGCAAAGCAAGTCACGGTCAAATCCAAGTCATGCCCCAGTATAGTGGTGAAAACTTTACTAGAGCCTTCTATGGAGTTTTGGAAACAACACGAAAATTCACTTTCACGACATTATACTATTCACCGACACTCGTGCATGTTCACGAACACTGTACGGGTAAAAATTCACCGTTTTTACACATTAATACTCGAAATAACACAAGTTTTGGAAAATAATAAAATGACGCGACATGATTTCTTCACGTTCCCGCTTTGGCTTTAGGAGTTTTGACTCCTAAAAATTCTTCCAACATGACCTCAGCTTCCAGCGAGGTGACAGCGACACTGGGACAGTGGGACAGTAAGCCAGGCATACAGATTGTTTAAGCCTGCTCTGTACGATAGTTAGTAGAGTTGTGTTAATGGCGGGGTGGTTCCATAACACAGGATCTACCGACACTCAATACCGCTCAGCTGCTGCTGTGTAAGTTTAGTGCGTAAAGTAAATGTATCTAAGCGCAATTTGGCTCCTTTTCCAAGCTGTTCATCTGTATCTCTCTATTTTCTTGTTATAGTCATATTAAGTTTACGGCGCGTTTTTACGGTATCGCGCGGAAACACTTCTCGTTTCTCATTTGGAGAAAATCTTTAATTCGGCGTAATACGAGTAGATGTACGCTTTAACTTTGATGTGCTTTTTGAAAGCTTCATTCAGCAGCTTTTTCTTCAGGGCTTCTTACTACAACACCATTATTATATTTGTATTATGTATTTACTAAAAAAAAATGTGTTATTTTTCTTGCGATCTATTTTGAATGCGGAAACTTGGAGTCTAGGCTATGTTCGGTCACCGCAGATCCGTCACTGCCCCGGTTCTTAATAGAGCGTGTATGTTCTACGATCCTAGTATATTCTCTTCTTGTTTCACCAACGTAACACTTGCCGCAATAGCAGGGAATCGTGTAGACACCGGGGACACCCAAAGGGTATCTATCGTTAGGAGAGCGAAGCAGATGTCAAAGTTGTCCAGGAGGACGGAAGATAGTCCTGATGCTGTACCTTCGGCGTAACAAGTTTCCAATACTGTCCGTAACTCCTATGACATATGGTAAGTACGGTGTTGCTGTCTCTACCGATGTCGTGCGTGTGTTTGTGTTGGATGACCCCTTGCAGAACACCAACTCTGCTAAGCGTAACTGCTCTCAATTTTACGCGATTATTCCCGTTTTATTAAAACAAAATGTGTGAAAACCACGTCAGTTTTCATAAAAAAAAACAATATATTTGTTATTTACTTAATAGACTCTAATCAATGTCACCCTACATGTCAAGATAAGATATCACGTTTCAGAATCTTTATTCATATTTGATTTACAATTCACATAAAAAAACAGTACCAAGATCTTGTAATCGCAAAGTTTTATTTATTTTATTGATGTTGGTAATTTGGATTTTGGATCAAAAAGCTGTACATTTTTATACATTACGGTCATGTCTTTATCTGTTGAGTAATAGCTTTTATTCATGTTGTACTCTGGATATTATTTCTACTACAAAACTATCAAGAAACCATAGAACTTACAATAAATTTCCTTAATGCAAGTTAATAAATTTTTCTTACGGTGACACGGCGTTGCTCAACCTGACTTATTTTATTTCATCGATCGAAAAAAAATGTTAATTACCGTCACTTGGCTTCCCAACTTTGATTCTGAAAACTCTTTTTACTTGAAACTAATTATTCAATCTTTAAAAGCATTTCCTTAGACGTCGTTCTAGTGCTGAGTAGAGAATGTAGCCGAGAAACAGCTCTCTAAATGCTTCAATAATTAATAAACGAACCTATATCTTGCTGGAGCCAAAACTTTCCCGGACTAATGACAAATATGAATCAAATAGCGGTGGTGTATGGATTCGGGATGTTTTAAGATTGCATACTGCCACCTCGCCACCTTATTAGCGGAAATAGTTCCACGACAATAAAAGCGTATAGACAACAGCCTTGCCCTTTGTCAACTGATCGTAGTTCTGTGAGGTCATAGATGAATTATGTGAGGTCCAAAATGCGAGGTCCTTCCCGCATCCTATTGTCTTTCGTACATTTGTTAGTTCGGTAAATGATTACGAATACATCGCTGTGCATGTAGTAAATTACGTCTAATTTTGTAATCTTGGGAGTTTTTTCTCTGTAATTTTTTTATGCAGTAGTTCTAGAGTCGGAGATTCCTATCGACTATTCATTACAATGTGGGTCGGCTTCGTAGAGCTCGATCGACGTAGATAGAGGTTCATTACCCTGTGACAGATTAATAGCCTATTTCTGAGCTCCTTTGCTGATAGCCTATTTAGTTCAATATTTCACTGACTTTAAGATTTAATTTAATATAAGAACTTAATATTTTGATGAAAAAAAAAGCAAATAAAGCATGACAATGGTTACGAATATTTTGTACCGTATAAATATGAGAATACTCAGCTCTAAACACAATTTCTTTTGAAAAGCCATTTATCTACTGAGCTACCATGTTATAGAGCTTAAGCGTGGCATACTTTTAAAGTGTTAGTTGTAAAAAATATCGCTCCTCTTTGTCGGCGTTGCCATGGAACAACACAAAGGCACAAATAACAATACGCAGTTTTTTTTAAAATTTATTTATTATTTAAAAAATATCAGCTGATCATGACATTCAACAAATTTATGGGACTGCTGATATTTTTTTCGCGATTTCAGGGTTGGTCCCATACTAAAAGCTGTCCACAATGATGAGTACTAAAAGCTCATTAGCCTTACTTGAGATCCAGTTTCCATTCCAGGCTAGGTGTGTTTACCATCCACGACCGCAACGTTACTAAACATCCGGAGAGTTTGTAGTCAAATACAGAGCCTGTGAAATATTTTAAAAAAGGTCAGTCAAAATAAAAGAAGATACGTTACTTCTATCTGCATCGAAGTCCATCCGTCGATCTGTTCTTTTCATTCTTAGTGTTTGAATATGTAATGACGTCGGAATACTTACTTTGAGCTTTCCATGTCTAATACAATGTGAAAGAGTTGCTGAGCTATTCCTTACACCTTAAAAAAGGAGTCCCTCACGTTTACTATATTCATAACTAGCGCATAGAATATATATAGTGTATTTTACCTCCATGCCAAATTTCATCCAAATCCATTACATTACATTATCAGCCAGAAGACGTCCACTGCTGAACATAGGCCTCCCCCTTAGACCGCCACACCGACCGACAATGTGCCACTTGCATCCACCGGTTGCCCGCGACTTTCACAATGTCGTCGGTCCACCTACGGAGGCCTACCTACGCTTCGTCTTCCGATTCGTGGTCGCCACTCAAGAACCTTTCTTCCCCATCGGTTATCGGTTCTTCAAGTGATGTGGCCTGCCCATTGCCACTTCAGCTTGCAAACTCTGAGAGCTATATCGGTGACTGGCAAATCCATTGACTGGGTAGAATTGAATTGGGTTGACTGGGAATACTTAGATTTAGAATGTATTTTACAAGCTTAAAGACTTTATGAATTAATTTAGTTGAAGTAGTTTCTCAGGTGAAATTGTACGATTTTTATTTTTATCCTAACTGTAATATTCACTATTGTTATTAATTATTTCTAAACCAAGCAAGATATTATATATTTGATTTTTACTACGTATAAAAAAATGATTTACTTAAATGATTTATTATTTTAATATTCTGAGCCTACCTGTAGTACTTGGCCTACCTAATTAACTAATCATTGTTATAATTGTGGTGATAAAATAATCTGAAATTAAGTTACGGCGTGAATGAAGGTAACGGTCTGAAATGACGTAACGATACACAGGGATTGAGAACTGACTATTGACTATTGTAACACATCAGAGATGTGATGACATAATATTTATGTATTGTAGCCCAATCAATTTAGCGTTTGACCTGGAAGTAACTAATAACAGGTTTTTTTCTGTTCATAATTGTAGAACCAACCTCTCATATTAATATACGATCGTTAAATAATATGCTTATCCGGAACAGACTCAAATTTCACATTTTGAAATGTCGTCACTATTTGAGCTATGTTAGAGTCTATTTCAGATGACGATCGTAAGCACGGCAGCGAGTCGTCAGCGTCGATAATGCATTTGGCTCAATCATAAATGCTTTTTCATGTTCCGTTCCTCCAGAGTTTTTAATTTAAGCTAGGCGACGTTTTTTCCATACAAACGTATTCCCATGTTTCCTCCCTGAATAATGAAGCTACAGAAAATATTTTTTGCCTTAGAATTGACATCTACCCCGGCCATTCCCCTCTTTTTTTTCCAATAAATTTATTACTAATGAAATTAAAAATCTTCAAAGATGAGAAAAAATTCCCCAGTTTTACCGTCATTTTTACCGTCAACATTGATTTTACTCCAGCAAGTTATACCAAACACGGTTTTATATTTATGTTACGAATTATGTCCGGTTCCTCCATACCAAATTGCGTAATTTAACTAATAAATAATCAAAGTACGTGAGTATTTCTATAAGACAAGCAAAGTGAAATATTGAGGAAGGCCTTTTAGAAAACACCATAACTATACTGAGCATTCCTAAAAGTGCCTAAGTGAACAACAAAGAAACTGTTTTCACAAATACAACTAGACTAGAAACAAACTGTTTTTTTTTTTTTCGTTTAAAATATCTTTAAAATAATCACAGAAATACGTAATTTATACAAGCATTTCAATGAGTGTGATGAGGCTCATTGTATCTCATAAAACTCTGAATTCACGAGGCTTCATCGCGAAACGTACGCGCACTCAATGGCTGAATTACGTCGTAACCTTGAGGTTGTATTACCTCAGTTATTCGACACTGCCTCGATGAGCGCACCTCAGTTATGTGAGGCGGGGAGATGAGGCATTTACCTGTGATGAGTGTAGATGTCAATTTCCGTACGTATGAAATGGGAGTTGATGTTGTCAAAATTTGCTAACAAATTATAAACGTAATATTTGTGGAAAAAATATATTTTGAGGCTTGTATAAAATCCGTTATTGGTACTGTAAGCTTATCAAAATGAGTCCCATAGTCCCAAATAAAATAAATAAATAAATTAGCTGAGGAGTTCCGTTTTCCAGCTTCCGTATCCATCATCAGATCAGCTCGCTGTCATCTTATTGTATTGTCATGGGACCTTGACAGGCATGCAAAATTTCAACCAAAGGGGAACTGATCTAAAATTGAGTTGCAAGATTTGACCTTAACATACATACAAACATTGCAAGTTAAATAAAAGCTTGTAAAAATTCATTAAATCGCGGCTTCAATAAATCTGGCACTTTCCTATACCGTTCGTATTGATCGTTCCTACTGATGTTCATTTTGTTGTCGTGTTTGCTTCATTAAAATCCATAATGAAAGGAAATTAAAATGAAACTGAGAAGAGGACAGCAAAAATATGCTATACACACATTCTCAGTTTAACTTTTTTTAACTTGTTTAAGACTAAGGAGAAAATCGACGCCATTTTATGTTACTTTACTTTCGTTTCCTTCTGAGATTACTATACTGGTTTCATTATTAATTACTTGACAGCAAGCATCACTAAGAGCCTCATTATCATCTCAAAGTAGTCTTGATTAGCTACTTTCCGATGACTGCTAAGAAAGGAGTAAAAGTCCCAAGTAACTTAAATTTTTGTTCAGTTTAAGTGACAATTAGCGCTACGTCGATATTTTGAACCTAGTACTACATTTAGTTGCTACTTTAATCGGCGAGTAGCTTATTTAGGACTTCACTTGGAGATGATGAAAGAGGCTCTAAGGGTCTTGTACACGTCAAACATATCACTTTAAAAAAGGGTTGCAGCTTAAAATAATTCAATACTCAATAATTTATTGCGACATACATGCAGGTCTTAAATAACATGTTTTGGGTTTAGTGACACATATGACCCTATTAGGGTATGGCAACAGTTGGTACGGAGCGGTCCATTTGTATATTGTCAAAATAATCTTTAAAAATTTTTTCAATAGTGTGATAGCATTTGGATTCCAGGATGCACTTTAGATTTTTAATAAAACAATCGTTGTTTTTTAAATCTTTTAGTTTGTTCGGCAATTTACTGCCATTGAGTTAGGTCCAGAGCTGTGCATTTCTAGATTTGACTTCAATTCAATGAGTTTATGCCTATATTGATATCCAGTTTTGCGTGCTTGATCTGTTACTTTATGAAAGAAATGAGGGTACTTTTTAACAAATTTAGCGATTTCAAATATGTAAATAGACACTAACGATACAATTTTAAATTTAATAAAATAAGGTTTATGGATGGTTTGTTTGTGGAATAAGGTTATCTAGATAATACTCACTTAATATAGTCAAACATTAGTGATAAAATTCCCCCACATTTCTTTACCTAATCTTGAGCAACTCCGTGAATACCTCACACTGTAAAGCTTACAATTATCACTTTACACGGGGGAAGGAAAAATTATATTCTACCTTCGTTACTCGAATGAGGAATGAATGTGTTCAATTTAAATGTAATCGTGTTATGAAAGAAACGTAACTTTCTACAGGTTTGGTTTTTCTCTTAAATAGAAAAAAAAACACATTCGTGGTCGTAGCTTTAAGCTTAATACCTATGCAGTAAGCAATAATCATAATCAATTTATTGATAACGTTTAGTACAAGTCATTATCATTACTAAGATTACACGATTAAAAATAGCGTACAGTATTGTACAGACCTATTATAATTTAACTGTTTGTCCAATAAAATAAATGCCAAACTGAATAGGTATAGAATTTAGACTGTTTTTGAACTTTTCAGGCAACAGAGCGGAAGCAACAACGGAGCAACGGCAATTATCCCTAAGAAACCGTATCATCACCGTCGTCACCCTCACCCTCACCCTGTCGTCGAGGATAGGATTTTACTAGAGAGATAGAGTTTAGAGTTTTTCAACAATATTTCGATCGCCATTCCGCTAGTGCTCAACGTCCTAATTAGTCAACATAAGTTTATCCATACACGCTTGAAGGGCAATGCTTCCAGAGGAATTACTTAAGAACCGTTGAATTCAGTTCATTGCGGCGCGTGGTTTCGGACTCTGGAAGCTTATAATTCTAGGTACCGCTGATATTATAGACAAACGTGACAGTTACCATCAGGCGAAAGACTAGTTCGGGTCGTTACTCAGGCAACTACCTCGGAGCTCTCACCTTCACACCGGCGGCGCCACAGTTTCAATTCCTAGATCTAACATTCTCAACTATTATTTAGGACTTAAGTCCATTTGCGCGAAACATACGAAATTGTCTTTCCGGGGCTCCGGTAATTTTGCTTTAATCACTTAAGTTGCCTACTGTCCCGGTCCCAGTGTCCCACCTTGTTAATGTGAACGGGACGGTGTCCCACTTTGGACGTTTGAAAGACCTAGTGCATGTTTGGTGAGTCCTTGCATAGTCGAACTAAATTCGGGCAAATGACCGTTATTTCAAGGAGTTTGGGAGTTTCTGGGTAGAACAAATAAATCTCTGAGATATTTCAGTTATATCTTTAATCCAAAACGTGATGGAAACAGAAATGGAAAATCTTCCAGAATCACAGCCAATATTGCCAGACAAAAGTAACGGACAGACTCGGGTTTTATATTCACTGCAATTAAGGCTCGTTGAATTCTTATGAGGCTTCAAGATAATTTAATTTCCCTCGAGACGGGGGTTCCGTAGCTCGGCCACGGATTACACAGTAGTTACTATAAAGGGTTTGTCATTAGCACTACAATGTTTTGGGGTGACATTATATCACATTGCATGTTGAAGCTGAAAGGTTAACTTTTTTATGGTTGCAGTCTTGACGTGGGGTCGCCGGTTCAACCGGGAGGGCCCGTACCAAAGAGTTCTTTGAAACATACGGACGGATATACCACTGGCTTTTCGGTGAAGGAAAACATTGGAAGGGAACCTGCTTATATCCGGAGAAGAAATTCGATGGCGTATGTGAATCCACCGACTCGCACCAGGCCAGCGCGGTGGATATGGCCTAAACACCCTTAGCGGGTATGCCGTTATCCAGCAGTGGGATGCTTAAAGGCTGATGCAGAGAGAGAGAGAGAGAGAGAGAGAGAGTCTAGGCGTTTGACTACAACTCACCTGATCTCGCCTGGGCTCGCTTATTTTTGAATCGCTCGGCTGATTATTTTATGCGAAATTACTTACAACCGCGAAACGTATCGCCGCCCTATAAGGCCACAGCAACGGTAAATTTGACAAATTCGTCGGTAAAGGCTAGAGATTCAAACGAGAGCAGTGAGAACAGTGATGGTGTGTTCGAAGATGTGATGGTGTAAGCATACTTTTCTGGAATGGGGTTTACAGACAATTCAATTTTACTATGAAAACTGACGTGGTTTTGATACATTTTGTTTTAATAAAACGGGAATACTCACGTTAAATTGAGTCGGTTATTTTGACAATAGTTTTGATCAGATTCGGTGACCTTTATCCAGGAATGCTAAGCGAGACACGCGCTCGACCTCGTCTTGTCTTGTCTCGTTTTTCTTGATAAAGGTCACCGAATGTGATCGAAATTATAGTCGGAATAACCGACTCAATTTAACGCGAGTATTCGCGTTTTATTAAAACAAAATTCAATTTTACGTCGTAATAGTATTTATAACTCCCAACCAAAAATTTGATGTCTCTGTGTTTGTGTGTCTGTTTGTGGTATCAGCTCTCAAACGAGTGGATTTTGTTTCTAGAATTGTCGCAATGGTTTAACTTCTATTGGTATAAGTATCGTGTCGGTATCGTGTGATGTGAGGTCAAATTTTCGATTACTCGACATTATTTATGTACGCGTCACTCGCATATCTATGTCAATGAGAGTAACAAAGACAGAGATATTTCTATTACCTACCCTAGAAACAATGGTGTAAAGTAGCGTATTGGATGAATAAAGTGAAATTAGATGGTATAACTTTGCCTACTAAAGTGAGACATTGGATCAAGAAATTGTGAAAATTTTCTGAGATATTCACTTGTGAAAAAGTTTTGTCCTCGTAATGTTCTACTTGTTCATTATTAACAGAGGAAATGGTCAATTTTGATAAAATATTATGTACTTTGTAGTGCCCGCAATTTTGGCCAATGACTTTAATACTTCTGCCGCATTTTGCGGGATAAATAGTATCTTGATACATTTTTACAATATCTCGACCCATCTTTGGTTCAGCCGTTTAGTCGTTAAAGACAGAGGTAGTTTCGCGTTAATATCAGACTGCCCAGAATAAGGATAATGTTTTCCGAGTGAATGCAAGTATGTTTGTTTGTGTGTTCCAATGTGTCCTCCAACAGCCCAAGCGGCTTGACGGATTTAGGATTACAAGATGTCGTTGGATTTCTTTTTGTCCATGTTGTCATACCCTATGACTTGACACAATCGGGTTCTTTTTTTTAACAGGCAAGTGCCTTTATTAAAAAAGAAAAATACATACAAACTACAACTTCCTAAACTACATTAAAATATAAATATATATAATAAATACACAACGGGTTTCTTGTTATTTTTAGTAATAAATACATAATACTTGTTAATATTCGTGTTGACTTGGATATAATAGGAATATAGTTGACTAAGTGATCAGGTACTTTCTTGTAGATTTTAAAAGCGTGCGCTTAGTACGCTAGCGTTTAGCATCAGAATTCTTTGAAACTTAACGATTCCTAAACGCGATAATTTATTTTTGAATAAGTATACTTTACGTAAGTATGTTTTATGTATGCTCTCAGCTGTATTAGACGAAAAATATTTATAAGTGTAAGCATTTTTTTAAAGTCCGTAATCGCATTCTTATTCCACTAGATAAAACTAGTTCTACACTTAAACAAAACTACTCGTAACTGTGTAGTTTGAAAGTAATACTGAAGAATCGCGGTCCAAGTTTCCCTAGAGCCCGGCGCGGCGCGCGGCGTACCCCCTGCAAATAATAACTTTACTTACTGAATAAATGTTTCCCTTGGTCGTGCTTAATGTCTATTTCTTGATGATGTTCTTTACAAGCTCACTTCCCTTAGTAGCCTAACACGTTTTTTTTTTTTTTTAAATCTCAGATAGTTTTTAAAAGAATAGTTCGTTCGTCATCTTTATCATAAGCGAGAAGTTGCCCACAGCTGCTGAAAAAAAGCCTCCCGCTTAGAGTGCACCACATTGCACAACAATCTGCCGTTTGCTTCCACCGACTTTCAAAATGTCGTTGGTCCACCTAGTGGGAGACTTACCTCGGGTTTCTGAAACGTTTGTTAACTTTAACAACAGATTAATTCTAATGCTGCCTTTGTCTGGCACTTGACGAATGACAACTTACGCTGCGTCTTCTGGTTCATGGTCGTTACTCAAGAGGCTTTCTTCCCCATCGGTTATCGGTTCTTCGTCATGTGGCCTGTCCATTGCCACTTCAGCTTGCAAACCCTGAAAGCTTTGGTGACTGTTTCTTCGGCAAATATCTTCGTTCCGCATTTTATCGCGCAAAAAAAGTTAACTTTAGAATAATAATGCCAATTTTTTAAAGCAATATGCCAATTTTTTTTTTTTAATTATTTAAATTTTCGTGTTTCTTCCTACTTTTTCGCCAAAATCAATAATTAACATGAAAATTGCTACAAAATACCACCAATGGTATTCAAAAGATAACTGTTTTTTTTCCAGCATACTCATCAAAAACAATAAGGTATAGTCACCTTCTTATTACGATTAATTTCAAGATTTTACAATTTTATTTACGCAAAGTCAATACAGTCAAAACTGTTTACTTATTTATTTTCAATTTCTACTCAGTGACTTTTAATCTTCAAAATGTTGAAAATACACAGAAGAGATAGCCCGAGCGCTGCCAATAACTCGATGGCGATCAATTTGTTGTATTCAGAGACAATTTTATAGTCACTGTATTTGATCAGACCTTCGCAAACAACAGACATGATATGATATAATAATATATGATTTAACATGATATTTACAAATCATGATAAATCATACCGTCATTACCATGCTTATAAGAGAAGTCAAAGATTTTTAAGGCTTTCATACGCGGAAAATTGGATTGCTCAATCTTCTGTGACTTTGATGTCCCGACTTCATATAATTTTATTACATACTCTATAATTATACGATTTTCTTGCGTTTTTTGCCAATTACAGCTCAATTACGTATTACAGTTATTATTACGCATCGTGGGCTCATGAAAAAATATTTTGCGATAATAAATAGGTTTTAACAACAACGATCAATAAATTTCGGTTCAAATTATAAAAATAAAGCTACAAATACATTTGTATGTAGGGGAATATATTTTTATAAAAATTTGAAATCCGAATTCACCCCTTACCTATGGCTCAAACCAGATAGTCATTTTATATTAACGGGGTGAATACGGACGCTACTAAAATTATTAATTTATCTATTCGAACACTGTTATTATATTTTAAAAAATATAATTCAAGCCAGAAGCATCCAATGCAGCTTTCGTAGGCCCATTTAAGACATGCTGTGATACTTTGATACCAGTAATTAAGTGTGTTCTACTAGCATCACTTCTAGCTTCTCAGAGAAGGCGCATTTTTTAGTAACAGAGTATTTCTCGAACACTTCATCGTTTGATTTTCCACTTCCGATTTAATTTATGAGGTCTTCTAATGAATTCTTGGGTGTACGATTTGTAAGAGATACTGAAAGATATTCCATTCTGCCTTCCATCACAGAATTTATTGCCATAAGTATATTTTTTTCGTATATCCGTAGCGTCAGTGGCATGTTAAGACCCTGTAAAAAATATTTTAAAAAACAGTTCAGAATAAACTATATCTACTAAACACACAGACAATTAAAAATCGATCGGGGGGAAACCGGATACCCGAATTTACCCCATCCGATTGTATATGATAACTAAATATTAGATAACTTACCTATGTTTTCTTTTTTTTCGTATAGACGCAAGATCTGAGATGTTATTGTGTCCTCCATTTGCAATTACACTGAGCCTGCGTCTGCGAATATTTGCTTACTGTCTAGAATGAGACATCGATACTCGAAATAGTGAAACAGCAACTATCTGCTTTGACCCGCTATCTGGTTTTCCCCCACATTGCCCTACATAGAATGACTTTTATTTTTGTTGTTGGTTAAGCTACAAATATGTTGACAAAACATTTTTAACTCGAATTATGTAATCAAGTAAAGGACCTTTTTTATCCCCCAAGCAACGTATTTATTATCTAAACAAAATAAATGAAAACTAATTATCTTATTTACTGTTATTTGTATGTATTATTACTGTTATTACAATAAAAATTGGTTTTCAGGAAAATTACCTTATCTACTACTTAAAACAAACAGTTGGATTACCTACAGACCATTGAAGTATTCTAAGGATAATTCAAATGCACTACCAGTTAGCAACAATAATTTGCTCGTCTCTTCATTCAGGACAAAAAAAAACACACAAACATATAACACACAGCTAATCAAACTGTTTAGGCGTGATGTAACGGTCTCAAACAGCCGTAATTTCCTGCACAGCTAATGTCTCAGTAAACAACATTATCGGGCCAATGACGCCTCGAGATTACTGCAATGCCATTGTCTTGAGAAATAGGGCTGACATCTACGAATACTAGGATGGTAACTCAGTAAAATATGGCCATACGTATTTTATTTTGAAGAATGCTTTCCACACTAAGAATTACTGTCCCGGAATGCCATGAAACACACAGACACAGACAAATAAAGTTATTTGAAGTTTTCAAGCTAGATTGATTTGCATTGAAATTACTTTTATAATCCACTAACTGCGCCCCGCGGTTTCACGCGCTATTCTACAGGAACGGTTAAATTTTTCGGGATAAAAAGTGCGTTCGACCTGTGTGTTAATACAGGGAATAAGCTACCTTCATACCAAATTTCATCCAAATCTGTTCAGCCGTTACAGAGTTGAACGGGAAATATACAAATTGCAGAAATCCGTTAAAATTTTTGGTCAATCGTCTGCCATGACAATTGTGGTTTCACAATCGTTATGGCAGACGATTGGTAATACCACGTTTTGTTATACAACAAACCGTTGTTTGACCAATTAATACGACTGACAGCCCTGTGTAAACGCATTATTGCACTGATTGACTGTTAATCATTTGAGTATCATGTATGTATCGATGCTGATACACCTATTCTCCACGCTTGAAGGCTTCGATATTGACGCGTTTGAATAGATTTGCATGACTAAGAATGACTTTCGTCGAAAGCCGAAGTTCAAAAAACACGTTGTTGCTGTATACACAATCTCACTAATATTATAAATGCGAAAGTTTGTAAGTGTGTAATTAGGTAAGTGTGTAAGTGTATTTGTTCCCGTTCAACTCTGTAATGGCTGAACGGATTTGAATGAAATTAGGTATGGAGGTAACATATACACTGGCTACTTTTTATCCCGGAAAAATATTCGGTTTCTGTAGAATAGCGAGTGAAACCACGGGGCGCACCTAGTACATTATAAAATAAAGAATTCTTAGTTTTTTATATCTTTTGTCGGTATTGTTTTGTTTTTGGTTTTGTCGGTTCAAGTGTTGAAATTGCTTATTACAATATGAATTACCTTTGCAAAAATCTTTTTTTTATGTTTTTTGTTTTTTTTTGTGTATCAATAATGTACTTCTTTTACTTTTTGGAAGTTCACACTGGGTAATTTTATTTAAGCATAAATGCTGATGAGCGAGTGATAGAGAGTTTACACTAACACCGCTATTGAAAAACTTGCGACTCAGTGCACAAAATAATATGCAACAACGCATACATGTGTGTAGGTTCCTAGACTACCTACAGTCTTCTTTATCAACAGGTGCTGCGACCACAACCAACGGAGGACAGGCAGCAGCAAACGGTGAACTTTCAGCGTTCTCCAAGTCGCCCAAAGCGTGTGAATTATAGCAAACACCCCCTCCTACTAGGGGGTGTTTGCTCCTACTACTTCGTCCAGAAAGAGTTGAAAAGAAGAACAGGATTAATGCAACAGTTAAACATCACGACTTTATCATTAAGAAATACTTAAATAATGAGCTGTTTAGAACACGGTAGCGCAGGGTTGCGGTCACCTATTAAGAGTTTAGGCGCCAACTTGGATAATTCATGTCGCTAGCTAGTATTATTTTCGAAAGCTTATTTATTGACTACCTATTAATTGCTTGTTAATGCATGAGTGTGAGCAAATCGAAACAAAGTAGTTAAAGTGTATTTTCGTGTTGTTGTCAAAACTCTTAGAAGCTTCCAATTAAGCTTTCACCGTTTTATTGAAGCTAACTCGGACTGAACCGTACCTGAAACAAAATTAAAAGTGTTGTTAATTTGGACTATGACTGACATTTGTTTTTACTATTAAATATTAAACTACACTTGAATGATTACCAAAACTGACACTCGCTAAAACCAATGCGTAATGACCCAAAATTTACGATAAAAAAAGCTAGCTAGACTAACTGCGAAGCGGCTAGAACCGTGCCACGAATGCAATTTAAATCTAATTTCAGTCAGTCAGTAGAGTTGTAATGAGGTAGGTACTTAGGGTTATTTTTCCTATCATACTTGTGGGATAAGCCTTGCTTCAACTTGTGTCATAATAGTAGAAAAGGCTCAGAAGAAACAATTCCAAGTTCTGCGCCAAAATGAGCATTAAACAAACTGGCACAACAGCGAGAGAAGAAAATGTTTTTATTTACTTGGAAGAGTTATTATTTGCTGAGTAGCTCTGGCGGCTGTCGGAAACTTGCACGTTTACTTTTAATTCGTTTTGCCTGATTGTTAACTTAGTTACTTCCTTCCTTTTACTTAGGTAGTGGATTTTTACTTATCATATTGATTTAATAACAACACATGGTTTTGTTGCGTATGATGATTGACACAAATCTTATCCAAATGACATGGTATATAATTATTGCTGTTTTTTTTTATCCAACACTATATTCTAGTTCATTATGGAAACTAGAGATTGGACATTAGTTATTAGGAGATACTGGACGTTGTAGGACTGGACGTAATAGGACACTAGACTTTTTAGCACGAGACATTCTAGGGCACTAGACATTGTCAGGCTGAACGACCACAAAACTGCAACCGCACTTAGCTTGGTGTCTGCAGGTAAGGTGGCTAAAATCTAGTAAGCATAACTCCGTTGAAGTTAACGCTTCTTTTTGACCAGTCATGAAAATACATGTTAATTTTATTATTCGATATACGAACGTTCCATGAATGATTACTTGGTTCGTAGAATTTTCTTCGGTTTTATCTAATTTCTATACGAGGGAGTTTTTCCTCGGTCAAAGTTTTAAAATGAAGCAATACGTTAAATGCCAGGAAAACGTTCAATCAATTGTATGCTTACACTCAAGTATTTTTTCAAGAAGACAAGGTCATATCGTTGGAAAATCAACGTACTTACTGGAATTTAGAGTACATAATATTTTAGAGGTAATGAACTGTTTTCACCGAGTGCCATCGCAGATCGACAAGCTAAATTAATTGATTGATCACGAAATGATTGAACGCGCGTTCAGTTGCATCCGATTGAAACGCAAAATGTGTTTGATTTCAATCAGCAGCACTGATATCACGAGTGAAATCATTCAGTTTGTATTCGTTCAGAACTTTCATATACATTATGAATAGCATATTGAAAGAAAAAACTAACATAGGTAAATTTTATTTTTTTAGTTATTTTTCAAGAAGCAAGGTATTGTTTTGTGTGTATGCTTTTGTATTCTGTTCGATTCTTTGTGACTTCCTGTTTCCTAAATGATATGGATCTCGATGCTTCTGTCTTTTGTCTTCATATCTGGATTATCATAGGCTTACATAAAAACTGTGTTTAAAATATAACAAGCCTCTAATAGTACTTTGCCGCTGTATCGCAGAATTATCTCTATTAAATAGCTCTTCTGTATCTATAATATATTTAAAAGAGGTCTCTAATAAATTTTCTCAATAGTTTCTGATACAACTTATGTTTCAGTCTAGCGCGTATGCTTTAGTATCGCTGAAGATGCTTTTTCTCAATGTCATAATAGAGTAGAACTAAGCTTATTACAAGAACAATATAACGTGACTATAATATGTATTTCCATATAAAAAGGAACCTTATACTCGTAACTATATCTTTATTAGGGTTCACTATGTAATCCAATGTTGGTACATTGTAGGTCTTTAACGAAATATCTTGGCGAGATAGCTAATTCTGTTTCATTATCATTTTTATGACGGCTACATGAGACCGCTAGGTTAATAATTTGTAGCTAAATGTTTTAGATAAAGTAGATAATCCATCCTTTCAGAAAAACGTAATATTTTATATTTTTCTACACTTTGTGTATTTCTTTCTTGTGTTTACTTAGTAATCGAGAAAATAAAAACAGCATCTGCTGTAAGTTGTAAGTATACAGCTTCCCACTAGGTTTTCCCATGTCGGAGATGCGATGGAACATATCCTAAGACACGGGCAACCACCCATACCTAGAACAGATATTTGACCGAGCGACGCGAATGTCTCAGAGTCTACGAAAGTAAATCGGCAGTAGTATGTATGCTTATATGTTTGTATGTATATTTGTCCGACGATAACAAGTAGTTGTAGGCAAGTAGTACATTTCAATACAATTTGTAAGTTCGAATATGAGCTAAACAATTTTACGTGAGGAAAATCTTCACACGATACCCGACTGCTGTGGGGTGCAGCCGGGCATGTGGGATTATATCCACTAAACAACCCCGGTTGCCTGCCGTGGTGCTTGACCGAGGGCTCCAGGATCTCCTTCAGCACCGCGCTTCAGCCCCTCCCGGGACAGCTAGCAGCTGTCGTGAGACGTCTAGACCTACAACAGCATCAGCCACTCAACGCTGCCGTTCTCCCCGGGCTCGCTAAAAAAGTAGCGTATGTCCATCTCCGATCCTTAAGCTATATATACTCAAAAACATTCAGGTCAATCTGTTTAGCCGTGATAACGCGACAAACACCCAGTGTTACTTTTGCATTTATAATATTAGATATAGATGACATGCGGAGAAAAACACTTATCTTGTCAAAATCTGATAAGTGCTTTAGGAGATTAGAGGAAACATAAATAAACATACATAGATACATAGACTGCCAAATCGTAACCCTGCTATTTTTCGTAATCGGGTAAAATTAATTATATTACTAGACAAATTACTATTTACGTCCTTAAAGTATTTTTACTATCAAAACTGATGTGGTTTTGAAACATTTTGTCGATCAAGGCAAGGCGAGGTCGCGCGCGTGTCTCGCTTAGCATTCCTTGATAAAGGTCACCAAATTTGATCGAAACTATAGTCGGGATAACGGGCTCAATTAAACGTGAGTATTTTCGTTTTAAAAAAACAAAGTATTTTTAGTTAATTTTAAAAACGAACCTATTGTACAAATTATATAATTAAACTACCTACTATATTTCTATGCCTAAACTAAACCAATATCACGTAAAGGTAATTATGTAATTGTTCCTTAGTTTGTATTCCAACGCGTTGTTTGTTCCAATCAAGCCTAGCAATTAATTGAAACCAATATCAGTTATAACCAATTACTAATAATAATGAATTATTCTACTGGCGCTTGTTCCTGGCAGCTTTGAAACGGTTTCAAATCTTAGACTATAAAAGATAATAATAGATAATTATTAGATCAGAAGTAAGTCATATTAGGAATAAATACGTGTTGCGGACATAATATTTGTGTTGACGTTGTTTGTGTTGTTAATGTTGTATTTGTTCTTGACCTCAATTAAATTTAACAAAGCAATAGCGCTATGTTAAATTTCGTTTTAATGGTGTTATTCTTGCTTTCTTAGCTGTATTTTAGTTTTTTTTACGTCTATACGAATGTATTATTTGTTTTGATGTTATAATAATAATGTAGCGGAGCATGTCAGAGCTACATCTGGAAGAATTGACGTGCTCCCAAGTCAATTTAATTGAAGTAAAAGGGAAGATTGGCCTCGGGATTCTGAAACGTTTGTTAATTTTTACAACAGATTAATTTGAATGTTTCCTTTGTCTGGCACTAAGCATATGACAAAGACAGCAAATAGACTTAATCTGTTGTCAAAGTTAACAAGCGTTTCAGAATCCTGAGGTGAATGTACTTACACATTCATTATACTTGTACAATCAGTTGCGCAGCCAAATTAAAAAAAAAAGAAAAAACCTGGTTCGTCGTATTTGAATACTACTCGCTGGATCAACACGACTTGTGATATAGTTATCTGGGATACATTTACTATTGACAATAGTAACGCAGGAACTTAAATTAAGGAACTGTACAAATACTTGATATATTGTTAAGTAGAAACAATATCTGTCATACACTTATTACGATATACAGGGCTATAACTGCTACTGCTTGGCGGTTCAATATCTTGCTGGAAAAGGTATGGTACTTCCCCAGGTGAAATCTGCAGGAGTCCGCAAGACCTATCTACAAAATCAAATGAAATACTTCACAGAATAAATAGAATAACCGCTGAAGGGTTCTACGATCCCTCTTATTTCCTTACAACATACATCAAAGTAGTTCAAGCGTCTTTTCCTTACAGTACCTGCTCATATGAAAATGATCTGCCCACTGGCGTATTAAGTTGACCATCTTCAGGACGTCTTTGATGTTTTGTCAGATACTAAACAGACATATTTGTAGATAATTAATTATAGTAAAAAGACCTTAATTTACACATACTTCGCTAGATTTTCAATGTATATTGAAGTGATTATTATTCTAATATCGAAATAATCATAATTAATTAAGATAGCACAACACAGAATTTTGATTAACTTCCTGTTTTCGTTATAATTAGCAAATAACTGATTTTTTGACTCGGGCATACTAATGCTATCTCTTTTCATCTGCGCGCGAAACTGTATAGCGCTACATTTTACAGTTCTTTTCCTTCTTCTTTCTTCTTCTTAAGTTTTATAATTGCTATAACCTAAATTGTAAAATTTCTCAATGCATTATCCCACTTCCCACAGGGTAGTAAACTACATGTCCGTCGGAATCGGAACGATGGCAGTTAATGGCGTCTGCACACCGTCGGAAGACGTCGGAAGCGTCGGGTCCGCGACACCACTTATCCCTATTCGTGCTGAATGTTGCACCGACTTACCGCCACCAACGCAGAATCAAGAGAGGTTAGAGAGATTTATACCTGAATTTGTATACTTTATGGAGTTACAATGATTGTTAGTTTAATACATGGGAGGAAAAATAATACAAATTTAATATACTTTCTTTGACTTGCCCGAATACGCCAAAAACGTCTATTTTATTTTACTATGAAAACTGACGTGGTTTTGATACATTTTGTTTTAATAAAACGGGAATACTCACGTTAAATTGAGTCGGTTATTCCGACTATAGTTACTATTTTATTTTATTTATTTTATCACACCAACATAAATAGAAATAGAAATATTTATTGGTCTTATAAGTAAATTGTCACATTAGAAAGTTTTTTTACAACATTGTATTAAATGAATTAATTTATAAATTTTAAATATTAGTCAATGTCTCATGTAATAATATAATCAGTCTAGTTCCACCAGCATAAAATATAAAATAAGTATTGCCATTTTTTTAATTCTAGTAATAATAATTAATGTCACACTAAAGAAATTCAAAATAATAGCTACAATTTTTGTATTAATGTCAACTAAGTATTCTAATCAAATAAGAATAAAGATTCCGACGCAATTTCATAAATTAATTGGGCTGTAAAAAGGGTACATGGTGTACGTCAACATAACATGAAGGCAAGAAATAGAAACTGGCTTAACGTCACCATAATAATAGGTGCAGACTACATGCAACAAAGAAGCGAATATTTAAAAAATAATTAGTCGACGGCTTAAAGATAATTTGTAAGTATACGCTATGTAATGTCTAAAACTAGCAGATAGTCATTTTAAAGTTTGGTTTGACTTATCTCCTGGCTACGATTTCCTAGCGCGTCTGCCTTGTGATCTGCAGATGTTTGAATGATTAATTGAAATATCTTCTCTGGTCTGGGTGTTACGTGTTCTTGTGTGTTCTATGGCACCATAGATACAGAGAATCTTAGCCGTGAGGGTTTTATTTATAAAATAAATTATAACTAGTAGTTCTGCGACCAGTAAACCTCGCGAGCACAAACTTTTTTGCAAAAGCTCAATTCTACAATTTCGTAGATTTTATTGTCGGCGATTTTTGATTGGTTGGTTATTGCCTTTATCTGTCCGTATGATGGTACTCTCGTATAGGTCGCCATTTTCAACCAATCTTGACGAAACTTTGTGTACAAAATCTAATTTTTTTTTTAATTTGTTTGTCGTCGGCGATTTTTTATTGTTGGGCTTATCCTCCAAAAAGGGGGAGTTTGCTGCGGTGCCAAATACCGACCGATTTTCATAATATTTGCCAAAATCCCTCGATCATTAGTACATACACAGAATATGTTTGGTATATTCGTATTTTATCCAACTGCGGAAAACGGAGGGTTACTATATTAAAATTTTACCTGTACCACAACGTGACGTAACGAATAATCTAATACTCTACTTTGGTAATGATAATGACATCTACAACCATTCCACCACCACCATTCTATACATTTTATTTCACCATACATTATATATAATATTTTTTTACCTAAAATATAACTTATTTTTTTTGTCTTCTTGGTACAATTATGTTATTTTATGTGCCTAATATTATGCACATTGCACATACTTTCAATTTTTTTTTTCCGCATCGATGCGCACATTGTGTACCTAGTATGGTAGTAGTTGAAGTCTATTTTTATATAAACGCGAAGAAAATGTAAGTTCAGAATGAAATCAATCCACAAATAATTCGCCCCGTTTTTCATAAAAATATTTTTAATGGCACCAAGTTTGACCAAAAAGTCTCCTGAAAGTACAAAAATTACGACTCCCTAATTTTTCATTCATAATACAAGCATTTAGCCATTCTAAAATAACGGAACTCCCACATTTTACACACATAAAACACCCTTTTAAAATACTACAGAGTATAAATCACTTTGGCTTTGTCTGCGGCGTGACGTAATTCACGAAAAATATAGCGGCCGCGGTCGCCAGTGTGGCCACGGCCTTAAGCTCGCTGTGTTAGTGAGGCTTTAATTTTACATATCTATATTATCTTTTATTTTTGTTTCTAGTGATATCTAACCAGGGACGTTTTTAAAGCGTCGTTACTCATATAATTTAGTATTTCAGTATAATTATGTACTTACTAGTAAAATAAAAATCAGTGCTTCCAACAGACAGAAAATGAGCGATATGTGTCAAGATCCATTTTTTTTTTCAATTTAATATTATGTTTTCGTCGGACCACACCTGTAATCTATCTGAAATCGGAAATATGTATTGGCCTTAAATAACATTGAATATTACAGGCAACTTATGTTTAGTCTAATTGATTGATTGATGTCTAATTGATGATAATATAATATTACAAATTGTTATTTATTTTGCTTCCTCCGTGTGTTCGTTAAACAAACCTGAGGATTCCGAGAAATTGATTGGTACAATATTCACTTAGTTTGTAGAATGGATTACTTCCAAAGAAATACTTAAAATTTGCTGTTTCAGTTCGGTTATAGACGGCCTTCTTTCTCTGTTTCAACTAATCTGATAGCTTGTACAGCTTTTCCATGTTTCGACGGTTGCGCTGATGCATAATCTTATTTTTTGGTAAATTGGCCTAATTTATACTAGTAAACTATTATAATATAAATGTAGAGAGATATTTCTGTATTTTGGAACTGTTTGTTGCGATACTACGTTTCTATAAACCTGATAACTATTAGAAGGTATTTCGGCGGAGCACGCTTATCTAGACAATACCCGCTTAGACTGTTTTTTTTTTTGGTTCGGCTCCAAATTACGTAATAACGTTTATAGTTTAGTATAACTTGGGTGTCCAGTTATACTTTCCAAGACTCCATTGTAGAGACTTTTTTTAAATCAAAACTTACCTACTTACTACCTAAAGCTACCTTATCCAAATTTAGACAACATAATTTCCTTCTAGACAGAGTTACCGTTCCTCATCCCAAATTGCTTTCCTCACAAACTTAGTATGCCATCTAGAACCTAGTTAGTCTTCGTAAGTTCCGCCTTATCCAAATTTGGTTCTTATGGAGTACCTACTGCGAAAAACTAAACTTGTTGAAAACATGTACAGAGAATGTTTCGTACTATAATATGCAATTAACAAGGATGCTTTGCATAATGATGGAGATCAAGCTCTCATCATGATTACACGTCGTGACGACAAAAATACGACAAAAATAATAAATAAATAAATAAATAATAAATATCTGGGATATCAATATCACGGTCACACACGGTCATCTGACCCCAAACTAAGCAAAGCTTGTAATATGGCTGCCAGAGACTGATATACGTACATCGATATTTTTTTTTAAATACATACTTATATAGATATTAACACCCAGACACAGAACAAACAGAAATATTTGTCCTAGATGGGAATCGAACCCACGCCCCCAAACACAGAAGGTAGGTTCACTACCAACTGAGCCACTGGGGCAGTCATAAAATGAAAATGAAAAAATGAATAACGACAACAATTTTGGTTCCATATTCTTCTCTTCTATTCTTCTCCATTCTATCCAGAATTCTGTAGTCTTCCTGGTCTCTGAGAACTACAATCTACTAGTATACATTATTAAAGCTTGAGTGATTCGATTTATTCTACATATGCGTGCTCCGTCCTCGGCCACTAAGTCACATGCCATCAGGCGAATCTGTGAACTTTATTAGTATTTTTTATAGCCACAACATTTTTGATGTTTTATAAGGTCGATGTTTGTATGTAAGCCTGGGTACAACCTAGATGGCGGATAACATTTTTAGAGTTCCGTGGCGAGCTAGGAACCTATAATAGTTTCGCCGTTTCCGTCCCACTGTCCATATTCTTAATGAAAGCACCACAGAAGAGGAAAATGTTTTTTTACTTCTCTCTTCTGTGTAAAGCACTATAAGAACTACAACGCTTTGATAAAATAAAATTGTTAAATGTAAATTTGCGACACCCTTACATACAGGGTCTATGTTATCATAGTGAGTAGCATATAAATTATAGGCTTATAAACTAGTTACTTGGTGCAATAAAATACTGAATATTGAATACTGATACGTATCAAATGATTGTAATGTAAACGCTACTAAAATTATAAATAGTTCATTGATCAGATCACACATGATATCATTCGGATCCAGCAACGTTTTGGATAACATGATCATCAAGAACATAACTACAATAGCAATTGTTTCTTATTATCCTAAGTAATTGCATGATTCACTTAAAAAATATAGTTTTCAAAATGAATAATCTGTACCTAAATAAAAAAAAAACAACAATAATTGATAATATTTTATTAAATTTCTTTCAAACTAACAAAATAAGTTATTGTAATAACTCACCAATGTAATTCTTTGATTTTACGTTCAATTACGGCTCTTTTAATTGAATAATATATAATCATGAAAGTTTGTAGACACCTACGACACAAGAAGTAATTCTTAGTGTAGACGCTACATGACATTGAAGTGCGCTTTGAAGCTACTATATTTTGTAAAATATTGAACCTTATTTCAAAAGAATAAATGATCAAATGATAATTTGATTTGATGAGTCTATTTCGTGTTTGGCAGAAACGATTCGTTCCCAAAGAGTACCTAAATCCTAAATGCTAATGCACTATGAATGTCAAAGTTACGGTACCTTTGATTACTAAATTACACCCACTTAAATCAATTAATTTGTATATTTGCTTTCAGAGTAGCATTCCTTAGTATCGCTCGAGCGCCAGGGGTATTGGACACAAGATATAGAGCCTTAACGACATGTCGTTATTGAGAGCTTACCGCTACCGACGTGTGTACTGCGCCTTAATTACTTATTGACCGATGAATGTATGGTATAAATAATGTATACCTAATGGCCGTGAGGTAAAACTACTAACACCCAGACCCAGAGCAATTAATATTAATAGCAATTAAACTTCCAGCTGTTTTATATGTGCCCATATAATTAGGCGGAGAAAACTTTGCAGAGAAGTCGTGTTTCAATTTGCCAAAAGCCTAAGATAAATCTGAAGTAATCATAATCACTAGAATTTACTATTATAGGCATCATTTTGAGACTTAAAACAAATGACAAGAATTATTTATTGTAACAAAAACAGCAATCAATATTTATGGTGAACACATCTCTCACCTTCGTTTTGCCGATGAAATAGCAATCCTGGCAGAGTCGCTAGAGGACCTCAATAATATGCTCAACGACCTCAGTAGCGTTTCTTAATATGGACAGGATGAAAATCATGTCAAATGCCCATGTTGTAACCGTACCGGTAGTCGTTGGGAAAGATGTGCTCGAAGCGGTTGACCATTATAACTACTTTGGACAGACTGTCTTAATTAGGTAGGTGTAACTTCGACAAGGAGTTACACCTACCTAACTGACCACTAGGTGGACTGACGACATTGTAAAAGTCGCGGGCAACCGGTGGATGCAAGTGGCACGTTGTCGGTCGGTGTGGTGCATTAAGAAGGAGCTCTACGTTCAGCAGTGGGCATCTTCTGATTCTGATGATGATGAAGGAGATGAAAAAAACAGAAAAAAAATGTCTTCAGATGATGTAATAGGAACACACAAACAAACATACTTACGTAAACCCCAAAAACATTACCCTCCTTCTTGGGTAGTTGGGTAAAAATGAGCATTATTAGATCTGTGAACTGGAAAGTTTCTAACCGCATTGGATAACGTTTGTTCTTACCTTACAGAATGGAGTCCACTTTTCAAACTACGCTCCCTCAGTTTCAGCAAACTTCTACATTAAAGGTGGACTTTCAAGACAAGCATCTGTGGCGTCACAGACGCCGCGTCATTGTATCTGCGTCTTTAATGTTGGACGCCAGCGTTACTTCCGTGCTCATGTTCGTAAGTGTCGCTACCATGTATATATTGTACATGTATTGTAATGTTTTAGGTTTTATTAAAACAACAAAAATTCCTGAACTTTTCACCAGCGTCATGCTAGAGTTTTTGTATTAAAACGTTGTACTAATTTCATCGTTTCGTCTTTTAAAAATAATGTTCATCATCTTCCTCCTCTATAATTTATTTAATTAGATTTTATCGAGATATGGCTAGTGCGGCAAACGTGGTGCGACTGACGTCTGTCGTGGCCATCCAAAATCAGAAAGAAGTCACTGAAGGCACGTCACTTACGCGGCGTCAGTAACGCTATAAACGCTACGTCATTGGCGCTTGTCTCGAAAGTCCTCCTTAATGCAATCTGTAATTCGCTTGAAATAAAGTTTCCATTGGGTATGAGGTATGATTGCAATAGTTTGGTTCTTGATCCAACTCTATTTACGAGGGAAAAAATATAATGTATTTATAATTATATAACGAATAAAACTAATCCACCTTAAATTAAACAATGTGCCACTTGCATCCATCTGTTGCCCCCGACTTTTACAATGCCGTCGGTCCACCTAGTGGGAGGCCTGCCTACGCTGCGTCTTCCGGTTCGTTGTTGCCACTCAAGAACCATTCTTCCCCGTCGGTTATCGGCTCTTCGAGAGATCTGGGCCCGTACCGTGAGGTGCTTATTGCGATGATTGTTAGGTTCAGCCGAGAACGCTGCGCGACCGCGAACCGTATCGCCGCGTGATAAGGTGTGTGGTCGCGCAGCGTTCTCGGCTGAGCCTAATAATCATCGCAATAAGCACCTCATGGTACGGGCCCTGGCCTGCCCATTGCCACTTCAGCTTCAAACTCTGAGAGCTATATCGGTGACTTTGGTTTTTCGGCGAATATCGTCGATTCGAATTATTAATTAGTTTGCCTGATTTAACTCTAAACATAGTTTAATTTGTAAAAGTGACATGCCTGTAATATTCAATGTTATTTATGGCCTATAAATATTTCTGATTTCTGATTTCTACCTCTGCAAACATATCAAAATCACAGTACACTGATTTTCACCAACCAAGCATAAAAAAGCTTTCAATAGACTCGTAATACACATAGAAATACTCCCAATAACAGCTCCAAGCACAAACATTTACAAATAGAAGCTAATCGACGAAAAAATACCCAACTTTCGAAACGCAAACACGCACACTTCCTGAGATAAAAGCCCCATTGTTATTCCTCAAACCCACGTACATTTCCCGGTATATTATTACACTTTTCCATAAAAATATCCCCCACACATTAAGTTTTTATCGAGGCCCGTAAACACGTGTCATGTACGTGGGCCACATACGTGAATTTATGTAATATTTAGTTCAACAGGTGCTGAAACGGTTTGATGTGTCAATGTGTTGTGCAACGCGTCACTGGATTCGACTATAGGGATGAGTGGCGCCTGGCGGTGCACGAAAACATTATGGGTGATGAAAATCATAGCATGGTCGTGGAATACGTAGAACTTACTTGTTACTCTTTAGAGCACGACTGGCTAGCTAGTAAATTCGAAAATCTATCATTTTTAACCCAACTTTTACGGATTTGGAATGTTTTAAAGGTGTATATTTGTAAGTATGTATGTTTGTGTGATCCTGTATGACCGATTTGACAAGTCGCGTGTGGTTGTATAACTTTTTTGTATCTGAAGGGACATACGCTACATATTGCAGTCGCATTTATGATATTCAAACGCATTGAGGTTTTTAAGAGTTCAGTATGAGCTTGTTACTTACTATATTTATATATATTATTGTATATATTTATAAGTATGTTTCAAACATATATTTAGTATATGAAGCAAACGCGATACTGACGCCGATCGCTATTTCCCTCTGAAGAGGGAAACCTTCCTTTACCTTGTTCGAGTGTCACAAAGACGCGCTTCTGCATTGCTGCTAAAAACACCGAGTGTAACCGCTGTAAAAAGAAATAATTTTATTGAGTTCTTTCATAATTCATTTAAACATTAACATGGGCGAAGCTCCGGTTTTCGGCTTGTTTTGCAGTCAAGTTTACACCAAAGTGATCGTCGCAACTTGACTGGTACACTTAGAATCAATATTTTCAACCGCGCAAAATAAGACCGTTGGCCAACGCCGCTTTATTTCACTACAGGAGCCAGTTGGTATCGGTTCTACATAAAAACGAACGACTGTCATAAATACCAACGCTGTTACAATAGTTTAAAAGCAATGGCTTTACTGTGAACATTCACCGCGACAAGAAGCGACAAAACATAAATGCAAAACTTGTGGAAACGACTTGTTTGATAATAATACTTTGGGTAAAGTCGAGAGATGTTTACATATATAGTTAATGTGCCTAAGTGCTATCATATATATTAAATCAGCAAAAATTAATTTACGTTTATGTAAGGTTTGGCAACATTTTTTTATTTTTTTTGTGTCAGGCAAGTGCCTTTATTAACTAAGCAAAATACGTACAAACGACAACTACCTTAACTACTTAGCCTACTAAAATAACAGTTGAATTAACCAGATACCATTAAATGTCTATAGATAATTAAAATGTTCAAGCCCACTACCAGTTGGCAGCGTACCCACCGTACTGGCGGCATTACAACGCTGAATGGCAATGCTTATGCTTCGAGCCAAATATACGCCGGCATTTTTGAAATATTCTTATTGAACGATCGAAGAGTCTAGGGAGACTGATCACATATTCTATGTTTCACAGAATTCACCTTATAAATAGACACATATTAATATAATATAATATAAGAATAGTATGATAACGTACATAATTATGTAAATTTGCCAACAATAGCTCCCCCCGTTGATCCAATGTTCGTACTGTAGGCAAGCTATTTTCTGTATAATTGTCAAGTTAGGCATTCGACCATAAACTCACGCAGCTGATTGTAAGTTGTTGTGGCGGTGTGGTCGAGGATGATAAAATCACCTAGCCTGAGAACTAGCTCTCAAGTGAGATAAGCTTTTAATTTGAGGGCGGTAGCTAGCCGAGTACTAGCATGATATGTTTTCCTCGAGATGTATTACCGGTGTTACGTTTACCGGTAGCTCAAGGTAAATTTGAACCCTGTGGCAAGCGATCCGAAAGCATTAACCTTTGAACTATCATCGCTATAGAACCAAAGTTTGTAAATCATAGAACCAGCTCAGAAATTAGATTTTAGTATAAATAAAACTTATTTATTTATGGGTACAAGAAATGGTAGATTGGCGAAAGAGGAAGGAGGCTTATGCTTTGCAGGAATAAGCTGCCGATGATAATGATGGTGGCCGTGGTAGCTCAAAGGGAGCACGCTCGCCTCACATTCGTTGGGTCGTGGGTTGTGGGCGGGCCCGTACCAATGAGTTTTTTGGAACTTACGTACGGATATACCACTGGCTTTTCGGTGAAAGAAGACATCGTTAGGAAACCTGCATGTTTCCGGAGAAGAAATTCGTTGTCGTATGTGAATCCGCCAACCCGCACTAGGTCAGCGTGGTGGATAATAATAATCACCCTTCGAGGGTAGGCTGATATCTCAGCAGTGGGATGCAAAGGCTGAAGCAGAGAGATAATAATGATGCAAATTTATTTTAAGTAATTTTTAACTTATTTTGTCGATGGCAAATTTGTCGATAGATAAAAACCCGTGCTTGCACTGACTGCAGGCCACGAGGAAGCGTTGTTACGAGCAGACGTGTGCCAATTCATTACTTTGTACCCGTTTTTGTACCCTTCAAAGCAAGGAGAGAAGCTTTGACACTTTTACACAATTTTGTTCCAATGGTATATTTATTTGTGTCGTGTCGTAAGACGGTGCGCATTAAGCCCAGTGTGGTTGTATCTTAACCCCGCGAAATGAATAAAAGTGTCGCGAGTTGTTGCGGAAATCTGTTTCTCATTCGAAGAAATAACGTTTTGTTCAGGGAAATGCTTTGTTTTGTATTACTTTATGAAGAGCGCAATTTATCTCCTAGGAGTTTGAACATTGTGAGCGTATTGACTTCCAGTTTTAAATAATGTAGTTATTAATCATTTGTTTATTGCGTAATTGCGTACACATAAGTATAGATAGTGGAATCAGTATAAAAGAGCGTCATAATTTCACCTTTCGGTATACAAATAATAATAAATAGTGCAGTAGATACTTATAAAGGATATATTAATTAAACAACAATCAAATGTGTAACTAATAGGAGAATTCTGTGACTACAATATAAAAATATCTTAAGAGGCTAATAATCTGAAAGGCGATGTATATACTTACTGTGTGACTTATAACTAATTGACATAATAAATTTAATATTACTAAAACAAGCAGCCGTTTCATAATTTATTAGTATTATGCTTAAAAAAATTGGATCATCCGTCAAATCAACAAAAAAAAAAAAAAAAAAAAAAAATATATTATTATTATTAGTAGTATTTTCAAAAATTATATATTTATTTCGAGAGCTCCTAGAGAATTGAAAAGCTAGGTAGATACATATCTTTCCAGTTTTCAAAGGAATTCTTGGAACACCTCTCGGCAAAGTTGCGAGACGGGTTCACGATTGTAAATTGTTCCCAACTACAGCTCTGTGTGTAGGATCACCACATCTTGAAATTTTGATATGTATTAATCACAGCTGATTTCATGGTCTACATTAAACCGACATAGATTTCGGGGTTTGCAAGCTGAAGTGACAATGGGCAAGCCACATCGCTCGAAGAACCGATAACCGAATGGGAAAGAAAGATTCTTGGATGGCGATCACGAACCGGAAGTCGCAGCGTAGGTAGGCCTTTTACTAGGTGGACCGACGACATTGTGAAAATCGCGGATGGATACAAATGGCATACTGTAGTTCAGTGTGGCACTTAAAAGGGGAGGCCTTTGTCCAGCAGTGGACGTCTTCTGGCGGATGCTGATGATTATGATGACACATTAAATGAATTGACTGCATCTATCCTCCCAAATGGATCAACATCATCGACCGACATCAGTCCACTGCTGGACATAGGGCTCTTCCAGGGCATGACACACACTCCTACAAAATGTTAAAAGAATCCTTACACTTAAGAGTAATAGGCAACGCATCGGCAATTTATCTGGTGTTGTAGTTGTCCATAGGCAAGAAGGTGCGCTTGCCCGTTTGCCACTCTATTTTTTAAAATAAACTTTAATGAGATAAATATAACAAAAGCTAATAATGAGAAGACGCGTTAAATCGATAAATTATAGTCAGATACCAAAGTTCGAAAAAAGCGAAAATGGTTCCTGTTTCCCATTCTAAGAAAATTGTTGACCAACACAAAACTTGACCACGTGATAGATTGAATTTGTTGATAAAAAAAACCTTAAATATAATCAAGATCTGGACACCACACAATCAGGTCATATTCTGTCCGGTCTGTAACCCTGTCTGCGAGCTTTAGGAGCGTAACCTTACAATCTCATGCACAAGGTTCCAAATATAATTCCAATATTCGATCTACCGTTCCACAGCTTTGTTTCCAAAAGTTTGTATATGAAATAAGCTCCACATTACGAAAAATAAAGATTTGAAGGATTAGTTAGCTAGCTAAGTCTTGATATTCATAAAAAGTTAATGAGAGTTTAACTTTCGTTTCTTAACTTAACTTTCTTTTAAAATTATTTTGGGCAACATCTGATAATTACTTTTTGAAATAAGCTGAAAAAATGGATAAATACTTCAAACGTCCTACGCGCCTACAGAACCCTACTAAGCAAAGCCCGACATGCTTTTAGCAAGTTATTAATAAGTTTTCGAAACAGAAAGACTGTAATTATTCAAATTGTCAACACATATAGTTACGTTATTTTTTTCGTGTAATCTACCCCTAAAATATTTTTTCAAACATTTCCATACTGGTATAGGTAGGGAAAAAATATTTATACCTATTCCAAATTGGACAGTGACATACAGACACACAAACACGGCAAACTATCAGGCTTCGTTACTTTATCTTAAAACATTTGACAACTTTTTATCAAAAGCTCAAAAAAAGGAATGAATAGCAGCGGTTGATAGCAAGTTTCCCATAATATTCGTCCAAGCTATATACAATGTCGCCCATTGGCAAGTGACCACCCAAAAAGGGCTGATAGTACTCATCATTATGAACAACTTTTACTATGGGACCAACCCTGAAATCGAGTAAAAAAATCTGCTGTTCCATAGAAAAATGACAATGACACTCGACAAAATGGAAGAGCAGTTATTTTTCTCGATTTCAGGGTTGCTTTAAATTCCAACACAGGGTTATATATATTATTTATATATATATACATTTATTTCTTATTTTTGCACAAGAAAATATATAACAATCAACTTCCCTTATTAATCATCAGATTATACTTACGATAGGAGTCCATTACCCTCGAGCGATCTTCATCTGAGAGGGAGCATTTTATTGCAATGTTTTTGCATGAGGCAAGTAAAGCCGAAGGGCGATGTAGGTCACGTGTATTAGACGAATACTTATTTTATCACATTTCAACCTTATAAGCTATGCATAGATTGAATCTCGTACAGAATTAGATTTAGTATTTATAAAACTTTTAAAGTTTTGCGTATCTTTCTTTCTAGCTCTGATTTATTACTTTAATACTAAGATTAGACGTTTAAATTTAGTATATCAGACCTACAAATAAAATCATTTACGGATTTTAGTGCTCGCAGAAACACTGTCGAAGAAACTTGGAAACCGAAAAATGTACAATCCAATGTGAATAGGACGCTTTTGCAGTCCTTCTACTACGAAAGAATAATATTAATGATACTAGTTACGGTTTCAATATAAATAAAATTATAAAATACGAAACCAACAGAATCTAAACGTTAACCAGCTTGATTTCTATTCGAGGTCACTTAGGTGCAATGAATAAGCACTCTAAAAATTTAATGTTGGATATTATCTCAAGCAACAAATGACAAAACCATTTGTAGTGGAACCAATGACGTCTATATTATAGACGTCGGTGAGTCGAACTCAAATCGAAACGAATAAGATAGCTTTTACTTGGTACCATTCAAAATTTGCGAGATGTTGGAGAAGGGGTACTTACTCCGTTAAGTCACTTGCCCCGCCTCACCTAATCTATTGTCGATGCATTTTAAATATACCGCTCGAGCTCTCAACAAACTCTGTTCTGTTTCCCTCACTCACATACCCATATAAATAGAGACAGTGTCAGAAGCAGGTATCGTGACCACGCTACCTATAAATATGTATTTTTTTCTTTCCTTTTTTTTTACGTCTAAAGTCAATTCAACCACCTCAGCTTCTTTAAAAGTCACTAGCGATTCAGCTCCCAACCTGTTCCCACTTCGGGCTGATATACGAGTCAATTCTCTAACAACAGCGTCTTCATCCGAGAGCGAACCATTTTATTGCACTGTTTTTGCATGAGGCGCACATAAAACTAATTTATCGGTGCGTAGTATGAATGAGGAGTAAATGTAAAGAGAAGCTCCTAAAACTCCTGAATGCAAGAAAAAAGCTGAAAGCTGTTTGATAAAAGTTAGCGGCCTTATTTTTATTCGAGAGGAGAGCTAAGTCCTATACTGACGTCCCGCGTGGGGTGTATATTGTGCAATAGACAGGATAGGTAAGCTAGGTGGACTGATGACATTGTGAAAGTTACGGGCAACCGGTGGATGCAAATAGCACGTTGTCGGTCGGTGTGGTGCTCTGCGGGGAGGCATATGTTCAGTAGTGGACGTCTTCTGGCTGATGATGATGATGATCTGCCGGAGCCAAAGCCCAGGCTCTGGGCAGCTTGTAGAGTTTCTCCAGCGGTGCATACGGTAGTCATGAAGATAAGAACCAGTCAAGCTGTTAAGGCTAAAAGTTAGCGGCTTATTGGCTTTGCGCTTGTGTGATGTCAGTGATACGCACGACAAGAATCAGCGTGATGTTACATGAAATATGCTTAAAGTTTTTTTTATCTTTTTCGCACACTTCTGAATACTTAGGTTAGATTACTGCCAGCGACGTAACGTGACGTGACATACTTATAGGTCTCTAACAGTATTCCCTGTGTTGAGGATTCAATGTAACACATAGACGTATACTTAAATAATACCAAAACCCAGAACAGATATTTCGACAAATGGTGTTTTTATATCGTTTTATATCCTTATTCCACTTCTACATAATCTTCGCACGTTAACATGTAGGTAGATATTTTATGACCACGCACATTTTGCTGCAATAAGAAGCAAAGTAACAACAGTTTCGCGCTTTTGAAGCTGACGTTCTGTAAATTTCCTACTCTGCGGTAATAGGTAAAGTGCGGTGGCGGCTGAAATAATTTCAGTGTGTTCGCGGTGGTATGGCGGGATACGCGCACGTATGTTTTATGATGCTGGAACTTTTTGGCCGGATGCCTTAATATTTTTTATGAAGACATTTTTACTAAAACGTTAGATAGCTTTTTATCATCATCGTTCATAAAGTTTTAAGTTTATATAATATAATATATATATATACATACATATATGTTATTATATATATATGATTCGTTGAACACAAAAAAGCGTGCATTTTTCTTGAGATTTATTCAATACTAGCTGTTACCCGCGACTTCGTTCGCGTGAACCAATTTAAAAAAAGCCTATGGTCGCCCCACTCTTAAGCTATATCTTTACAAAAAATCAAGTCGATCCGTTCAGCTGTTTAGCAGTGATAACTCGACAAACACAAATACACAGATAGACAGGTAGACAAAGAGACAGAGCTACATTCGCATTTATAATATTAATTACGATACACTCCACTTTTAAATAAGTTCGCAATAAAATAAAATTTATGGTCTCCAAATGATACATCTATTTTTTAAAAGCCTAATAAACGCAGGTGAAACATAAAACTTTTCATTTAACTTACAGAAACTTATGAAATTCGATTTGAAGCAAAATAAATGTAATATCGAATCGCTGACTCCCGAGGTAACTCTCGAATGAATTTCAAAAAGTTTCCAATTTTGTTGGCAACTTGTGTTTAAAATTATTTGAAACCCTTTCTTGAAATAAATTCTATTCGAAATGAATGAATTCACTGCTGAAATAAATCAGAATTTTCGTCGATTATTCACAGTCCTGTTTTGGGACACGCTTCTTGATTTCTGTATAAATTATGTTTGACATAATGTTTTTTCATTTGAAAAACCACCAACTTACTCAAAATTAATTCCTAAAAAATAAAGTAAAATCCGGCAGGTTTTTGGTCAGCCTAAGTGAATCACTTTACGTGTGTTCTTTGCTGTACGTACGTTACGTGTGTATTTACATTACTACCCAGAGCATGAATAAGTATTGTTAGCCATATAACAACAAACGTTTTTAAAGGTTGGCCAAAGAAAGAAAGTGACATTCACCGTGAAAACCTCAAGTAAAATAGTAAAAAAAAAAATAGCTCGAGCAGCTATAAATCCTTAGAAACTTAATAAAAAGCTCAAAAAGCCAGCGTAAACTGTTAAACTAATTAAACCACCAAGTTCAAGGTGCTACAAAGTTTTCGAAAAATATTCATTTAATATTGTTATCGAAAAACAAATGGGAGGCAGATAAAGGCCGGTGACAGTAACAAGTGGCCCTAATTTAACTTTTGGAAATCTTTACGAGTTGCCAACACTCCGGCCGAATCCCAATGAGGGGTAACGTGGACGTATCCAAGGGTTGGTTGACGCAATCTCTTCCATCTATGAACCGGTGGGCTTTACATATGTATAAGAACAGCATAATGGTATCAGCGGCAAAGTGCTAGGTACTCTGCCGATTGGTATTGGGCATTTGGACTTATATTATATATTATATGAGACCTTCAGTGGCATCTGGTTAATTATTTTTCTTGCAACTGGTTGACGATATACGATGGTGGACGAATATGTAGTTGACTTTATGGTTAGTATCACGCTCGCCCATACCTACCAGTTCAGTGCCACTCAGAATGTTGTCCTACTGTGTTGTGCAGATATATAATAATTTGTTTCAGTTCGGAGATATTCTGTTTCGGCACTTACCCTTTTATAAGAACTTTTATTTATTTATAATAATTCTCACAGCATTGTAGAATATTATATAACTTTGTCTAGAGATCAATTATACAAATGCAATTCTTTCGTATTTTTGGATGCGAGATAGATTCTGGTTTCTGTATAATATCACAATACACAAATTTTGTTGCAAAATTGTGTTTTTTTTTATTTATTATTAATACTCTTCTGAAAGCTAGCTTTTATGTCGACATAAAAAACTATCTACGTCGATAACTGATTGGGTTGCCCTAGGTCGAAGCCCCTGCGCCAAATCCTGAACACGTCCCTGAGAGACCGGCTCGTTTCCGCAGGATTATATTGCTACTACATCCTTTTATCTATAGAAGAAAGTTTTTTATAACGCCTTGAAATCGGTCTTGAGGGTATTTTTTATTGTTTTGTTTGGTGCGTGTTTATAAGGTGGGGAATGTAAATCAATGTTGCGTACAACATTTTATGACTGGGGATATTTTTTATTGGTCTTTAAGTAGAACGTCTTTTATTGCTGTCTGATGTCTCTCTGTTTTACATAGTTTTGACCTTCGTCTGTAACTTAATTACGTCCGTTATCCTTGTAACATGGCCTTAGACATCTATGGTAGAGGACGACCTGAACAGTATCTGTGAGGTATTTACGCTTTATTCGTTTTTTAGTGGACCGGTTAGTTTAACAAGTTATCCGAATTGCCAGTAACGTATAGAGATCGTATTCGACATAAAGTAATTCACCAGAGAACTTTTACATAAAGAGCGGCAAACGAGCTGACGATTCGCTTGATGGCAGGCAAACCATCCCCTATGGACGCCTGCAAAACGAAGAGTGTTGTCGATGCGTTTTGAGCCCGGTTGAAAAAGCCCTTTTCAATGCGCTGCATGTTGTATTTCTGCGTCTAGACCCTCGGGGCACGGACATTCCACATCTTGCAAGTACTCGGGAGAAAGGATTAATAAAATCAGACTGTTTTTTTTTTTGCAACTTTTGATGTTAAAATATTTGATGCTGTCGGAATGTGCGGTAGTGATATTGAGACGCACGGATAAGGACAACTAAACTCAATGACATATCTCAGCGTATTTGCGAGAAGTAGCGATGCGACATATAGATTGCGTCTTAAATATTCTATACTTTGGAGTATCGAAGCGCACCACGCATTTGTCAAAATACACATAAAATTCGCTCTCAGTGGCTTATCACCAGGCGCATGTAGTCGTAACTTTGAGGTAAGAATAGGAATGCTTGGTCTCAGTCCCTGTAACTCGTGGTTTTAGCCACTTTCGGATTTTTTTGTCGAAACAACGATCACGTAAGACATAATCTATCGGGGGTTATATTATGTAACAAACAACTAATATCTGATCGGGCAAGTAGCATGTATTAGAGGGTGTTGTTTATTAGTTTCTTTTATCACTAATTTCGACCACACTCGCAATTTTCATCAAGTAAGTGTAAACCAATTTACTAATTTTGTTTTAATAAAACGGGAATGCTCATTTTAAATTGAGTCGCTTATTCCGACTATAGTATCGATCACATTCGGTGACCTTTAGCCTTTTATTTTTTAGTGCAGCCGATGACAACACGCACTCGTCGCGCCGAAGTGTAAAGCAACACGAGGTCGCGCTTAGCATTCCTTGATAAAGGTCACCAAATATGATCGAAACTATAGTCGAAATTAGTCGTAATTAGTTTACTAGTTACCAAGTTACAAAGTTTAGTTACTTAAGGGTCTACTACAACTATTAGTTTGCGCCGAACGGAGACCACGCGATCCTTATAACTTAATAACCTATATGTGCCTTTACCGGGAGGTCCTTAGTGCGATGATTATTAGGTTCAGCCGTCGACGGAGCGCGATTGTTAACATAATCTCGCGACGATACGAGTCCAGGTCTCGCAGCTTCAGCAGCCATCGTAATAAGCATTAAGCTCGTCACGGTAAAATCCGGAACGAGGATATTCCTTGAAGCACCAAAGTCACCGATATAGCTTTCAGAGTTCGCAAATTGAAGGGGTAATGGGCAGGCCACATCACTCGAGGAAACGATAACCGGTGGGGAAGCAAGGTTCTTGAGTGATGACCACGAACCGGAAGACGCAGCTTAGGTAGGTCCCCCACTAGGTGGACCGACGACACTGTAAAATTCGCGGTGTATGCAACCGGTGTATGCAAGTGGCCCGTTGTCGGTCGGTGTGGCGCTCTAAGGGGGAGGCAGTGAACATCTGCTGGCCAATGATGATGGTACGGGCCCTGGACTGATTTTGCTTATATTTAAAATAACGTTAACATTTTCTTTGAACTCGTCATTCGTCTATTTGCTTAAAAAGTTTGGTAAAAATCGTGTCAACAGTTCGCAAGTTATCGTCGTACAATATACATACAAATTCCGATCCCGTTGACTCGTAGATTTATTTGAATACAACTATTATGCACAAGATTTTTTGTAAGAAAATTTCTAGGTATATAAGATAACAATCTCCTACTGTTTAGTATTCGCCCCTTGTTCTAACCAACTATTTCCACACAATATTCACATTTTCCGCATTTTCTTCGATACATGGAAAAACTTTAGCACCCATCATTGAATAACGCGAAAACCATTCCTGTATCATCAAGTTAGGGATGCGACTTTGCATAAAGTTGTCGATAATAAAATGTCTAATTTTGTATCTGTTACCGATTCCCAAGACTCAACAATTCATCCAGAATGTTAACGTTTCTTTAATGTTTAGTGTGCCTTTTTCCGTTACCTATTCAACCGCGTTAACGTTAACTACGATTTGTATGAAGTAAGAGCTAACAGTTAAAGCAAGGTGTTAGCAGTAAATGACAATGATGTTGTAATTTTGACGTGACTTAGATGAATGTCTAATCGGTCTGGCAAGGGGTCTCGTGTCAGAAATGAAATTTTCTTTTGGAAATATTATAGCACGGAGGCTATGTGAGTTACAGAAATAGTGCTCATATTGCCGTATAGGGCATCTCGGCGCCAGCATAAATATACTGTACCTACTGCGTAGTACTGCGCGCGCTACGCGGTACTTACATTATCGGTCCGAGATTGATGATGGAGTTTTTATCGTCATAGAATTCACGTCAAAAACTAGCGGTAGAAGCCTGTCTTCTACCCACCCCATTTTTTAAATAGATTTAATAGCAGCTTGGTTTCACAGATCACCTCCTGCAGATTCCGCACTTGATTTTGCTCACCATGCAATATATATACCTATAAAAACATTGACTATTATTGGTTCTTTGCTAGGCGCGAGTATGCTTAACTTTGGGATAGCCAATGGGTACGTTTGGTCTCAGTCCCCGCAAATTGCGCTCTCCACTAACTTTGGCGCGTATTTTCCAGAAATAATATATCTCTTAATGCATGCTCTATAGTGGGTAATCTGTCTAGCTGATGGTTCAGAAAGACCACAAATTAAAAAAAAATAAAAATTTACATAAAACAATTCCAAAATTTAGTTTTAATACGAACGTAATTATAAGCTGCATATCGACATGCGTGCGAGGCATGCCTCGTGAGCCAGCCTCACAATGTCAATACACAGATTAGCAACAAGCTTTAGATTATAGATGAAGTATACTGTAATCATCACAAAGTATGTTTTTTCGTAGTTAAATTTTAGTTTCCATTTTATCGATAACTCAGTCCATCTCTAAGCAAAATTCATTCAAACCACAATACGTTGAACGAACGCGGTCTGCGTATTCAAATATGAACGAAATGGGAACGATTCTCGAAGGCTTTATGAACGAAAATCTTCGCCCGACAATTTTCAGATTGTTATGTTTACGTAAGAGTGAAGCGGTTTGTTTGCGGCTATCATAAGCTGATTCCGGAATGTATTTTGTAATACGAGGTACTAATACAAGTGTGTGAGAACAACACGAGATAGACATGCTATGTAAGGAAAATTGAATGAAATTTGTAATTTTATTTTAATAAAACGGGAATTACGGGAATACTCACGTCAAATTGAGTCGATTATTCCGAATATAAGCTATATCTTTACTAAAATTCAGGTCAATCCGTTCAGCCGTGATAACGCGACAAACCCAGACAGAGAGACAAAGTTACATTCGCATTTATAATATTAGTTAGGATTAGGTTGTAATTGTAATTTCCATGAGTTTTTTGAAGAGATCTGGGGCTCCAAACTGAGGAATTTATCTCCTAATCCTGGCGCAGGAAATAGAACCATTGCGTCTGAACGACAGGTTGATATCAAAAGACTTAAATAAATAAGAAATATTATAAAATATAAAATATAAGTTCAAAAACTAAAACCCGCTTACGTAAAAGTATGAAACAATAAAGTATTACATTATATTCAAAATGGCGTGGTCCATATAATAATGTACATAATGTGCTCTTTTGCGGTGTAGCAAGAGTCTATAAATTTACTTAATTGTCTTATCGGATTCCGATAAAAGTAAAGTAAAGACTCAATTTGAGTCCTATGTACTTGTTAAATTTATTCATTCTGTGATAAAGTTAAGGTGCAACGTTTCGCTCAGTGCGCAAAATCAATTTTGCGCCACTATACAAATAAGCAACAAATGTCATTTGTAAAAATATTTTCGTTTTGGTTTAGTTTAGTGACAAAATGTACTTAGACTAGCTTTCACGTTGTTTTTTTTTTTGAGCATTTGTCTTATCTTTAGACCTCCTGTGCATTCTCTTGGAGATCCCAGAACACTATAGTGGGTTTAATTCCACATAACCCGGCTGCACATAACCCCACAGCGATCGGGTCTCATTTGAAGATTTTCTCCTCGTTAAAAAATTCTAGGTGTAGTTAAGTAGGTAGTTTTACCCGACTGCACAAGAAGGAGGGACTGATATGTATGTGTTGCATTGCCATCTCTTGTACCCTAAATGTCTTGATCAAGTTTGACAAGTGAGGTGTAATTGGATTTCTCGTTATGTCCGAAATGACAAAGGCTACATTCATTTAGTAGTCGGGTATTTCGTCTTTCTTTTGATAATATTACTTGTTCACTCTATATTCTCCGCTGCGCCAAATTGCAAACTATCAAATTGCAGCGTCTACAGAAACTCACCAAGTCTTGATACTTGTAGATCTGCCTGTCTCATCTCTATTTAGAACTTGCGCTCCGTCGCATAGTTTGGCTTACTTCTTGGTTCTTGTGTCTTGGTTTATTATGTCATTTGTTTCGTATCGCTACTGTAGTAAGGTAGATTCGCATTGTTGACAAATCTCGCTGAATATATTTATCTTCCAAGTGTCCGTCCGCGAGATTAGTTCGAAAAACAATTGAATAGTATGTTCGTGCGACAAAATCGCATCGATAATTCGTGCAAGTGATATGAAGTGTTCTGTAGTGGTAGGGCTCTCTTGCAGAGTCCGCCTGGGGAAGTACCACACCTTTGCCAGTTATTCAACCGCCAAGCAGTAGTGTCCAAGCATTACTGTGTTCCGGATTGAAGGGCAATGTTTCCAGCGTAATTACTGGGCATACAGAGATTTAGCATCTAACATCTCAGGGTGACGAGCGCAGTGCATTGCCGCGTATAGTTTTGAACTATTGAAGTTCAAAATTCTGGGTGGCATTGAACTATTATGGGCAAGCGTGACGCTTAACATCAGGTAAGCGACTTGCTCGTCTCGTCACAGAGTAACAAATAAAAAAAAAAAAAAAAAACTAAACTCACATCAGAAAAGATTTGATAACTTGATAATGATGTTTAGTAAAAACTATGTTGGTACCTGTGATAAGTATAACAGACAACAAAGAATAATTACATTACCGAGGGGAAGTAGTGGCCGATTACTAACGATCCTAACTAGGTTGTAGTTTGATTGGTTGAGTTTTGTATGTATTGCATTTTCTTTCTTGTGTTACATAGTGCTCTAAACTAATACTTAGAAGGAAAATAAAATACAAGACAAATGAAAAATTCAGAAAAATAAATAAAGGCATGCAATTAGCGCGCGATTTTCAAGTTGCGAGTATAGTTTTTGTCTTTTGGCATTTTTCTGGCCATAAATGCCACGTGTCACAAAATTGAAAATAAAAAGCAGCGCGTTAACAATTGATTTTCATACTTTTCTCTTGCTCTTCTCGCCCGACACGTGTTTACAACCATAGATTAATAACAATCGTTCTTTGGTACAACAGTAAAGTATAGTTAGTATAGTTACATTCTTCCCCCATTTAAAAAAATTGATAAATGTACTTTCCAAGAAAGTCTGGTATAAAAATATTTTATCAATGTTCTACGTATTAAATTTGTGAGTGACATTTTATTAGTTTTAATAAATATGAATGTAGATAAAAACAGTAACAGAAATAAGATTCTCTCCCTCTCTTCCTCTTTCTCTTCCTCTTTCTCTTTCTCTCCCTCTTTCTCTCTCTCTCTCTAGAGTAAAAAGAGAGATAACCTCTAGTGCTGTACAGCTTTCTTAGTTTATTACGGAACCACAAAAACAGACCAAATTTACGTATTTGAACGTGATCGTAAGTGATATTTTAATGCACCTTCAAGTCGAGTCCCAAGCTTCGCCATTCAAGTTTCAATCGAAGCAATCTCGTCGAGAACTCGACAGGGTTTACTCAAATTGGTTCGACTCTTGTCAAAGGAGGCTCGAATCTCTGCTGATTCCTTTATGTGTGTATTCTGATTTGCTATTGGGAGATGGAAGGTCCAATGCTGGGCTGTGAAGAGATGGCGCTAAAGTAGTTATTTTTAGAAATATCGTCGATTTGCAATGTGAACAAAATCTTAAATTCCGGCCGTGTCCCAATACAATGATTATAAATTATCCACATTTTTTTATTATAGAACAAACACATTTAAGTATAATATAAATTCCATAAGCATAGGCCATGTTGCACCCATACCGATAGTCGTTGGGAACGATACGCTCGAAGTTGTTGACCATTTTAGCTACCTTGGACAGACGGTCCTGTTAGGTAAGTCCAACTTCGACAAAGAGGTCGCCCGAAGAATCCAATGTTCGGGAAATTGCGTGATCTTCTCTTCCAAAATCCCGCAGTGCCTGAAGACAAGGGTCTTCAGACAATGTGTGTTGCCAGTGACGACAAATGGTATTGAAACGTGGTCCTTGACCACTGGCCTTTTGGAGAAACTCAGAGTCACACAGCGGGCAATGGAGAGAGCTATGCTCGGAGTTTCTTTGCGCGATAAAATCCGGAACGAGGAAATTCGTTGTAGAACCAAAGTCGCCGGCATAGTTTTCAGAGTTTGCAAGCTGAAGTGGCAATGGGCAGGCCACATCACTTGAAGAACTGATGACCGGTGGGGAAGAAAGGTTCTTGAGTGGCGACCATGAACCGGAAGACGCAGCGTAGGCGGTGGACTGCAAGGGGCCCGTTGTCGGTCGGTGTGGTGCTCTAAGGGGGAGGCCTATGTTCAGCAGTGGACGTCTTATAGGCTGATGATGATGATGAAGATTGTATGCGCAAATCTTTTTGAGGCCTCGGATGTTAGCTCAAGTGATTGCGCTATACAGAGAATACATATTTTAGGTGTAAGTGAGACGCAGAGTCTGCGCAGCACGACTTGCGCCTACATTCACAGACCTCAAAAATATTTGCGCGTTTTCGAATTGTATCAACACAAAAGCTGTTACAAAAGGTACCACTATGTAAAACAACTGCAAAAATATGAACTCCAAATAACAAGAAATAATACCAAGAAGTTAGAAAGATACAGAAACATTGTTGTTTACACTGCATGCCGACCTGCAGTCCTCTCGCAGTCGAGTCCTAAAATTTCTCTTACCATAAACCTTTCCTTTCGTACTACGCAATAAAAGCATGATCGTTAGACGTAAAACGAGACGGGCAATACAAATACAATGTAATCTGCGAATTCTTTTAGCAAAACAAACTTTGTAGTTTATGCGGCATAAAGTGGAAAGCACCTTGGGGAACGCCGGTCCTGCTCTGCTAGGGATGGGATGGGGGTTTCCGAACTCGGATCCGTAAATTGTTGCAGAATTGTGTCTCGGAATGGACGTTCTTTTTTACCACTTAGTGCTGTCCTGCAAACATTTTTTTTTGTTATGTTTTGGCTCCACACTTTGACTTAGTCAAAGTTTTGAAAAATAAATGACACGACATGACTTTTTCGCGTTCCCGCCAAAAACTCCTTTTTTGTATAATTTTAATTATATTTATATCGTTTTGCTGAATTCAAAACTGACAATAGTAAAAGAATCGTGAGTCAATAGGAAATGTGGAATGTGTAGTTTAGTCTCCCTCTGGCAAAAAAATCCTTGGTAAAAGACTTATTGCAGTAGTTGAAATTTGCTAAATATAAATTGTTTTCAGTTAATATCAATAATATAATATTTTTTCCTTGCTAATCCTTATTGAAATAAAATTTGTCCATAGTTTTTAGGATAGACATGTTACCATTTTGTACCATTCTACCACTAAGTACCAGTTTTAATTAATTAATTTATGTATTCTTGTTTTTGTGTTCGTTACTTCCGATATTACCTTCCGTAGCTTAAACGGCTTGACCGAGTTTGATAAGTGAGGTGTCGTTCCTGTTTATGTCCTGAGTGACATAGGCTACATATTTTGCAGTCGAGTATTTTGTATTTTTAATAAACAATGTAAGCCTACAAGATAACCTATTTATAAAATTGGACACTAGCTTATATAACCTAACCTAGACGCAGCCTATACAAAAGTAATTACGTTTCAAGTAGATGTGGCCAAATATCTCTGAAATAGGGCGATTTCTGTAGCATTAAAGAAAAAAAAAATGAAAAACAGCCAAAGACCAGCTCGGTAAATCGTAGCTCCAGGGCTAATGTAAAAAAAAAACGCTTAAATCAAAAAGACTTGATTTAAAAAAAACTATTTCTAAGAAACTCCATTCCGAATGATTACATTTGAATTAGTTTTATTACGAATTAAATAAGTTATAATAGTAACTACTTATTTCTAAAAGATCAGTGTAACTTCTAAAAAACTTTATAAATCTCGAGATAAAACAAATTGCTATGTAAATTCGGTGATAAATTATATTTTCCCCTGTCCCTGTCTGGAGGACAACAGCCCGAGTGTAATAATATCTCGTCTTTGTAATAATTACTTACAATAAAATCTGAAATCTTATCCGCGAAATAAAACTAATTACGTAGCAAAAGCGAGAGAAAAATTTGACGAAAACTTTATCCGGATTTTTCGTGAAAATTTCACATCATTATTTTAAAACACAACAGAACCTTATGTTTATCTTTTTATCGGCTAAAGCCAGCTCCTGTGGGTAATAATCTCGTGTTTAAATCACGTAAATCATTGTTCATTGTGGCAAGGTACTTTCCAGTGTATCTTTTAACTAAGAACACACTAAACTAAAACCGGTATGACAAATACCATGTCGTATAAACAAAGTACTCGTAACAGAAGGTCTACTCTTCAAAATGTGTCCTTAGTTTCCAAATACCCAGCTCATCTAACAATACATTAAAACAAAGACCTTAAATCTCACAATTTGAAGAAATCGTGCAACGCTCTCAAAATATGATCCATTCGGGTCTCATAATTTTATCAAAGTTCAGGCTATCTGAGCTTAGGTTCACGGTATTTGGCCCTTTTAGATGTCTTTTAGAAGGTAATTTTATTGTCAATGCTGGGCAAACATATTTGACATTCTACTATACGTTGCCGATTCGATACGTTCCCCAAACGATATAGTGTGTATCGAATGTCCGGCACGCTTGCTTACCATGTTTTGTTGCACAGATCATCCCTTATTACGGGTGCTGCATTTTGTCGAGTGTCATTGACATTTTTATATGGAACAGCTGAGCTGTATGAAGTAAGATAGATAGATAGATTAACTCTTTATTATACACACAAAAGAGTGCAGTAAGAACAAAGAGAGAGAGAGAGAGAGGGTGTGTGTGAGTGAGAGCAGTGCCATCTAGAAGACGCTAGACGGCACTGCTTTTCTTCATACAAATTTTATAGTGAACGAGTAAGTAAACGCATTTAGAAAAACTAGCAATAGGGACTCAGATATTTTTTTCGCGAGTTCATGGTTGGTCCCATAGAAAAAGTTGTTTATAATAATAAATAGGTACATACATATTATATTTCAATACTGTTGCGCTGTTCAGTAAGACCTTGTATATTCCGCACTCAAGAAAATCAAATCACGCCTCGCATCCGGGAACTGTTGTCCGTTTCTCCTTCCTTTTTTCGATAAAAATTTACTCTCATTGGTTCATCTAGGCACGAGTATTTGCCGCTTGGTCTCTGTCCCGGCAACCTGCACTTTACTCCAACTTCGGAACATTTTTGTCAGAATAACAACCTAGTAAGGCAGTTACAATAGGGCATAATCTGTGTTTCGGTAGGCGGAGCTGCATCCGTAATGCGAGTTATATAATGTGTACCTATATCGCGAAGGTGAGGTATGACGTTAATTATTGCCTTATTAAAAATACGTCTATCCACCAGTTCAGTTGACTAAGTAGCGTTTCTTATGTACTTTTAAGTTGAGTTTTTTGTTTAACCCTAATACATTTTAAAAAACTTTTGCAAAAAGTATAAAAGCTTGTTTAATTTTCAAGTGAACTAGTGAGAAAAATATCTGACTACTTCAGTCTAGTGAAGTAAAGTCACTAGTGAAAATAACAAAAAAACTAATTTTAAAATTTGGCGAGGGTCCCGCGTTTTTACGCGTAATATGACGAGTGGTTAAACTTTTCAATAAATAAAACAATTTTTCTTCTACAGTCTGTGCGATGTATTTCCCCAAATCTTCAGAATTCGTTGCTCTCCCCCAATTCTATTCAGTGTTGAGTCGATGTGTTGTGTAAGCCATTAGATGCCGGTGCCATAATGTTGGCTAATGTAGAGGCTACGAATACAGATAGGGGATGACACGTAAGGGATGGTAGGATACAGAAGGGTTACACTTTTTGACACCCGGTCCTTATGTAAGGTACTTTAGGATTACTGACAATCCTGCTCCGGATTTCACTTTTAACTTTCTTTCCTAGAGAAAAAGTGCATACCTAACCTAACCTAAGAAAAAAAAAAAATTATGCGTTCAGAAAATATTGATTCAAATTCGCTTGTTTCGCGTATACATCCGAGATTAGATAAATAACTTTTTTTTTTTTTTTTTCTCTAATCCTTGTATTTTCCTCGCAGGTTGTCGATATTTTCAATAGTTATCCGTTCGGAAAAAAAAAACTACCGGTATAATCAGTTATTACAAAGGATTTTATTTTCGTCAGAAAACTGATATTTCTTTGGTTATCTGTTCTTTCCGGGAGAGATGCTCGATTCCAGAAAACTGCATACCGAAAACGAGGAAAGAGCACCAACATCAATAAAATCAAAATTTTATGTACATCTTCATACTACCACACAACCACAGACTGCATAATTGAATACAACTGCGTACAAAACTGCTAGCCGTATTTAAAGCTCGTTCCCCTAATATTAGCTTCAGACTATAAAACTTTTAAGGCCGACCTCCTTAACGTTGTCGCGTCGACCATTACAAAACGTTACGGCGACGGATATCAAAACGCAAATGAGTGGTCGGTCTTTAATGAAAAAGGAGGGTTTCTTAGGATTAGAGGTGTTTTACTTAATGAAAACAAAAGTGTGAGGGAGCCCTTTGCGGGGTTTTAGGGCCGCGGCGTTGCTCGTTTATTAAACTCGAAGGTTCCTGTTTGAATTTTAACTAAGGTGTACAGTAAACGGGCGAAGTTGTCGACACTTCTTATAGCTCAAATATAGGACAAAGAGAATATCATCACTAAGTTTACACGCTTAAGAGACGGGAGTTCCATAGAGAAAACATAAAAAAAGGCGATTGTATGAAACATGCACTATGTACAGGGTTATAAGGAAAGGGTATGCTAAGCCGACAAAGGCTAATAGCACTCCTCATTATGAACAACTTTTACTATGGGACCAACCCTGAAATCGCGATTTTTTTTAGCTGTTCTACATATTTTGACGAGTTTCATTGACATTTTTCTATGGCTTTTTTTATTTATTTCGGCTTAGCATACTCTTTCCTTATAACCCTGTATAATGAGTACCGATAGAGATAGTGCGATAGAGTCAAGACATCGATAGAGCATGACAGCGATAGCCGCCATTATTTTTAGTACACGTTTCATACATATTCGTCTCTTTTTTTTTACTATGCACTTGCGCCTGACTGGTTTAGGGTTACTAATGCTTCCAAAACACCTTCATTTGGTGGAACGTCTAGTTTTTTAGAATTCAAAATCGTGTGACGAGTGAAATGTTTAAATTTAATATACCATGAAACATATCAATTTATTGTGAAATCTAATGACAAAATTGAAATTACAAGTTTAACTGACTGTGTCAGTTACAGTTGATTTTGAAAGCTTATTCTAATGTAGCGGTTCAATTCATACACAGATACCCAGCAAATATACGGTATTTAATTGACTTAATATTTTAATAAACCAGATTCTTGAAGATAGTAAGCAGATACTTAATCTCGTGTTTCCTTAAAATTTAAAACTTAACTGAGTTTATCATCAGCATCATCAGCCAGAAGAAGTCTACTTATGCACATAGGCATAGGCTCTTAGACCGCCACACTGAACAACAATCTGCCATTTGCATCCACCTATTAACCGCGACTTTTACAATGTCTCAGTCCACATAGTGGGAGGCCTCCCTATGCTGCGTCGTCCGGTTTGTGTTCACCACTCATTCTCCTTCATTGGTTATCGGTTTTTCGAGCGATGTAACCTGCCTAGTGCCCATTGGTACTTTAGCTTGCAAACCCTGAAATCTCGATCGGCGATTCTTCGGTGAATATCCTCGTTTATTGTCCAAAGAAACAGCGGTTGCAACATATAAATTAAGCAATTAACAGTAAATTTTTTCTTACCTATCATTCCATCTCATCCTTCACTCACTTCAGTCACTCGTCAATGTCTTTTTTAGTTCATTTTTTTTCTAAGCTGCATCCATAAAAGTTCTCCTACTTATTTGATGACGTTTGTAGTGCCACGGGACCAATCCTAAACAAAGTCAATTCTCGAAATTAAAATGGCCATCGTTTAACTGAGTTGTTAGTGAAAGCTTAATTTTAACTGCAGCGCGAATGGTGTCAATATTGGCACTCGTAAAATTTGATGTGACGCCATATTGGATTACAGATTTGCACACACTCCGTGCTCGGAGTACAGTTAAAAATCTAATGATTCAGGTAAAACATCATCACTATCATCATCATCAATAAAGTACGGATTTTTTAATTTTAGTGGTTTAAGTTTAGTTTGTATTTAGAATAGTGTTAGTATAAAGAGTTTGTGGTTCTTTATGTCAATTACATACAAAATTAAAATTAAAGTCTTTAATTAATACTACCTTGCCCGCACGGCTTCGCTCGCATAGGCTACTGTTAATAAAACACCCCATTTCACCTCTTTAGGGGTTAATCTTGAGGCATGCCTTTCTTTATTTTTAATTCTTATTATACAAATCAAGTTTTATTGGATTCACAGAAGAGGAAACATTTTTTTTACTTCTGTGATTGGATTAGCATTTAGCAGAAATACTTTTACTGTTGGATTAACACCTAGTGCCATCTATACAGATTCGAACACACAGTCTAGTGTCTAGTCTGTCCGAAAGTAGAAAGAACTATTGGTATTGAAATGGACTAAAAGGAGCGTCAAAAGATGGCGCCACCCTTTGTCATTTGAAGCAGCCAGATACCCAACCAATGTGTTACCAATTTTGTAATAATATCGGTATAATGATTAATTATTATACCTAATCCCTGTATTTTACATTTTAGTCATCGAAATTTAATTTTGTTATTCGCGTACTTGTATAATAATATATAATGTTATAGAGGTCGCCCGATGAGTTCTGTCCTTTTTAGGGTTCCGTAGTATTACAAGGAACTTTTATAATTTTGTCATGTCCGTCTGTATGAATACTTTACAGTCATAACTGCCTAAGTTATAAAACATGCATGTAATTTTGCACAACTATAATCTAAGTATAGATATATATTTATTTATTTTTATCATAAGAATATAGGTCACATACATGTAAAAAAGGAATCAACAAAAAAAAACGCGGTACGCCATTATGTGGGGTGTCGTTGAATTGGTTGTTTGAAGTTAATTATTTGAATGAATTAAAAATACTAAATTTATATTTAAGTTTGTCTTACATTTAAAGTTGTGAAAAAAAAACCGTTCCTACACTTTGGGGTATTGAATTTTATCATATCCTGACATGTTCTTCTCCAATTATACAGATTTCAGATTCAGATTTTTGTAATTATTCAATTTGTGCTTCGTTTTTTTTTTAAATTAGTTTCTAAACGTAGGCATTTCTACAAATAAAATATATTTGAAGGAATATATTTTTTATTTAAAAACTATATTGTTCAAATAATAATAACAGTGCTTAGGGATAAAATGAAACGTGCAAAAATTATATAAAAATCACAGTCGTTTATTATCAATAAATACTGGTAATAATAATTAGGATAGACATAGAGATTTACCAAAAAATCTTTATCATAATGAAGGTACTTTTAAAATACTACTTAAATCCTAGAAAATATTAAATTGAATTGAGTACGTACAATCGCTACGATGTGTTTTATAAATATAGTAAAATGGAAAATTAATATCTTTAAGATTTAAGGAACTTAACATTAAGTCATGGGCCCGATCTCCTAAAAAAATCTTAACTTCTAACCCCTAAGGGCACATACAAACAATCTATATTAAGATTTTCTGCATCCTAAAAAGCTAAATATTTCGAAAACTATTCATAAATCTACTATAGCAGAGAATCGTGAACATGAACATGCTGATCAGATTTTCCGTACAGTAATGCCTCGTTTACACAACGCCAGTTTTCGTAACTATCTTCAAGTGCAACAGTCAATTGGTTTTTTTAGATGGAGGTACCTCTAAATGTTTTGTTTTACTTCTGCTAACATTCTAACATAAATACCTAAACGTGAAAAAATATGTGATGTTCAAATTTAAAAAAAAGTAATGACAGTATCAAGTCACCCATTATGATAGGTTACCTACTTAGGTAAGTCAATACCAAGATACCGAAGTCAATGCCTAGATATCGAAGCAAAAACATGTAATACCTATATGACTTTGTTCTCGCACGCGTGTCAAACTTTGGTATGAAACACGCAAAATTGATTATATTCGAACACAAACACGTAACAATAATCAACTATTCGTCTACAAATGACACTCAAATAATATTTTGATTATTCAACTAGAAAAGAACGGACGAATAACTGGCTCTGTGTAAAGCAGACTTGAATAAATACGTTTATGGGCTATTCTGAATGATCTGAAGCCAGATCTGACCAAAGTAGGAGCCATTATTTATCATATAGGCTTGTCACCGGATAAATCTTGTCTATGGTCATCAAATGGCCGACAGACGTGAAACAAACATGGGAAATCATGTCGGTTTTGGTGCAATTATTGGACGCTTGATTTGATATCACGCATATCAGATCAGACGTTAGATCATGCAGTATAGAAGTTCTGTTTTTTGGAATGGGATTGGGTATTTTACACCCCATTTGGGAACAAAGCTTATAATCTAACTTAACCTGTCAACTTAGTATGTGATCACCTTAGCTCTAAGTGGCCATTCCAGGGACGTAATAGTCTATGTCTAAGTACAACTTGCAAATCGTAAGCAACATTAAGGCCTTTCTTTCAATTTTTTCACCAATGTAGAACTAAAGCCGAATTGCTGACGAGTGTGGTACAATTATTTTGAAATCAACGTATCGGTGTCATGAATTGCTTATCCGTATATTTTTTTTTTACATTTTTATTACAGCCCTGCTCGTTTACATACGGCTAGAGTGTTATTAGTTAAAAATAAATCAATACAAATTACTTCAAAAATGAAATTATCCATGTCTTAAACGTACTCTGGCAACGCCAAATAATGTATAGGGGAAATATTATGGGTGAATTGTTAATTTAATCACATACATGTTAATCATCGTAGCAAAAAGTTAGTGTTTTTTAATGATGTCACTTTAGTCGCAGATAAGGAAACATAAAACGGAAGAAATTTAAAAACCTGATAAACGCCACAACCAGTAATGATATTGACAAATAGGAAGAAAAATATATATAAAATGTAGGATAGAAGTTAAATAAAATTGTAATGATCAATATCAAGAATTCATTTCGTTACTTGACCTGTGAAACATAATATAATTGATGCGATACGTTGATTTTTCCTATTACAAAAAATATCTAAAACAGCACATAGTAAGTACAACTTATACAAAATGCTCACACACCATCGTCTATCACTAATTTTACACAGCCGTCGCAGTGGCGTCAAAAATCGTTCAGCTTAATGTAACTTACTTCTACTGCGATATAATAATTTAGAACTTGTAATATTATTTGTCGTAGGCAACTAGCGAGTTAACAGTTACAATTACTAAGTGGTTAAAACCACAGCTACTAATAAACTAACTGGGTGTGTTTAACCCCAATTTATATTCCCAGTGATGGGGTGTTTTAACCCCCGATGAATGAAGAGTGCGTTTATAGATACGTCATTGGGTGTGCCTATGAGTGCTTTTAGTGCTGAACTTGTTTTTGTTAAAAATGTCAGAGAAAAGTATGAAGCTGTCAAAATTTTACATTAGAAAAAGAAACGATAATATTGACGAAAATATTGTCGATTCTGTTGTATCACTTTCTAAACTTAACTAACTGACAGGACTTAAATTATCTGCGTCTCTTTTAATTACAATTTTAGAACTATCAAATTTAATTTAGTTTAGATTGCGGCCCAAAATAATCGGAGTCTTTCGTTATTATAAAAATGCTACTTGCTACTAAATTGATAATATGTTCCCACTAAAATGATCATAGAAAATGAATACTGTACAAACATTCATACATACTTACAAATTAATAAAAACAGATACGTACGAATCGCCAAAAATGTATAACCGTCTTTTCTTCACTATTATTATTTATAGCTTCATTAACAAAAGTAGAATTATGCTGCTGTTATTCAAGCGGAAACATGATTTAATTATGTAATCAACATCAAAATCATAATCATTGGTCCTAAATCAAACTCATCAAAAAATCTAAACTAAAAATTCGTATTTCAAAGACAGAGATATAATCAACATAAATAAATAGTTTTGTCCAATGACGTATACCCTACGCATCATTATGTAACTCTCGCGCAAAAAAATCTGAGCAACCTCATAAAATGGAAAAAACCAAGCTTTGTGCTCTATTGCATCATCTTCAACTTGAACCTTAGCACTAAATAGGAGATTACTCTAATAAATACGAAAAACGCACTCAAAGCGCCTACATCTACCCAGAAATTGGCTTTATCCATCGTCATTTCTTTCAAGAATAAATCAGGATTACGGAAATGACAATACGCCTCTGAACAGTGCAACTTTTCTCTTCCAAAACCGTACACAGAAAGCATGGCTCCCTCGAAACCATAGCGAACATAGCTCAAGTACGTAAGCCATGAAAGGTAGCTGGGGATTGCGTTAAAATTGACGAAGAAACCCGAGAACAGAACGACGGGAATCGTCGTAACTGGGCCCAAATATACGCCCGTTTCAATCTTCATGGCTGCCCCTATGAGGAGGCCGAGGGATTGTGCCACCAACGCTGTTAGGATGTTGATGGTGGTGAACATCAACACCCGGTCCGTTTGCATTGGCTGCCCCGTCATGAAGTATACTATGATCACGTATACGCCACTGAACACTATCTGAAATGGTAAGATAATTGTAAGAATCAAAATTTGTGTATAAGGTTGTTAGAGAAGATAATGGGGCAGAGTTGAAAAGCGATTTCGAAAGGAAGATAGTTAAGAAACTCTTTAGTGAAAACGACAAATATATCTGATAAAAAAACGTCTATTAAACAGGTGGCCTTGTCTTCATCTTTATCGTATAGTTGTTATTTGCCATGTTTTTTTTAACTGTAAAATTGTTGCTGTTTGTTGTACAGTTACAGCGAGAAAGGAAAGTCTTCGTGACAAAGAGAAAAAAATAACTGTTTGTGAATTACATCGCGAATAAAATATTTTAGTTAAGGTCGTTAATAATTAATTCTAAATGTGTGTAATTAAGAAAGTAACAGTAAATAAATGCAAATTACCTGAAACGGTAAGTCTGCCATTGTCTTAGCGAAGTAGAACGCCTTCAACGAATACCAGTAATTCAGATGCTCTCTCACGAAGACACTCATCTCGGTTGGGACTGTAATAAAGAAAATTATATTTTATAATTTTTAAAGTACAGCTTTGGCGTGATGTGATCCAAAAATGTTGCGAAATCACTTACACAAAATAAGCCCTAGGATTAAAAAAGAGACGAAATAGAGGGGTAAATCTTAAGTCCTGCAGTAAGCTGTAACTGCCCATGACGATGAGTTAGTTTGTATAAATAGATGGATCTACATTTGTACGTAGTACACCTAGGACGGTTCAAAAGAAGGACGAAGCTTAATGCCCAGCAGTGGGCTAAATTAGCTGCCAATGATGCTAAGTAGTTCGTTGAAAGTCTTTGTTTAGCTAAGTAGAACGATATAAAATACGTGTTTATGATGTAGGTATGTGTAGAAACCGACAAGGTAATTTTAAATTATGTTGCTTTTACTGATGCAATTTCCTGATTACTAAGTGGCTTGAAAGCAATGAACGATAGTAAAAATCTATGAATCAAATTCAGATTTAAAAAAAATGTCTTGATTGCATCAACGATTTATATTTGTCACAAAAGTAATTATGTAAGATCATTCCAAATGTATACTAGCATGTATAGAGAATAAGCTCAAAAATAAGTGAATACAGCTATAAGCTTTTTGCTTGTCATATGGCACGACCTGATCTGAAATCATGCGAAAGGTATAGGCTAGATTTGAATTTTATGGGAGCAAAAAGAACAAACTATAAACTATTAGTTTGTTTCGTTTACTTTCATTAAATTCAAGTATAGTTTTCGTTTTTGCAAATATCAGATCATGTGCGTGTGAAGACACCTTATCTGGCCAGATCTAGTACTAAACTCTTTTTATTAGCGCTGTATAGCTAATCAGCCGAGATATTTGCTCGTCTCGTTCACCAATTGTATACAAAAATATGTTTCAGGGAAAACCAAAGAGAATATAACGATAGGGGAAAACGAAATTAAAATAGACGCTCGCGAAGTCCCTAAATTAAAATGGACATTAGAAGAATTTAAAAAGATACTTACATGTAAGAATAGTAGGCATCATAGCCGTAAACATAGTAAACATTACAGTGAAGAATATACACCCAGCGTTGCTCATCACTTTCGCCGCATCCCTTCCAATATCGTAATACAAGAAGCCGATCAACAGTCCCACAACTGTATGCGAACATAGCCTCAAATGTGTCAACATCTGGTCTCGCAGAATACTTCGGAACGTCCGTTTCAATAAGATCCAGAATTGCTTCCAACCTGACGTCGGGAAGCCAGTTTTGACGGGTTTTTTGGTGAAACTTTCGCTGGAATCCAATAGTGAGGTGGTGCATGTAACAGGAGCCAAGTTAGTTGAGTTTGGAAGAGCAATCTGCTTATCCGTGTTGAGCGCTGGCTCTGACATGTCTATCACAGTGCAGGTTGGTTTATCTGAAAGGGAAGTTTGGGCTAGAGTTAAAACTATGCTGAAAATTGTGAAGTATGAAACGAATCGTGTGCGTTTATTTGTATGTTTATTTATTTTATTTATTTATTTTATGGAATATGGATCCCCAACAGAAGTTACACATTACATTCACATTATGAAACATAGGCATCAAGCTGGGTGCATCCCCAATTATAGGAGACCACGTGGAGGTTCAACTAGACTAAACTAAATTGAGAATATTTTCTGCTGCTTATAGAGTACAAAATAGTTCAAATTGGCTATTACTTTAGGTTTACATTGGAACTGGAAGCATTTACTCGTGAGTCTTAATTATACAATGAGAAAATGTAACAATGTATGAAGCGAATTACAAATAGGAAACATTAAAATAATTATATTTAAATTTGGCAAATAATAAGCAACCAACGAATCTTGAAATGTTGTAGAAACAACATAGTGATCAAACTTTTAACTCAAACAGCAAGTGGACATCTAGAAAGTGTTAACACTCTAGCTATCTCTAGCATCAACCTAAAAAAAACTACTAATTTTCACGACGTATTATCTAAATACATAACTATAATTATTACAAAATACTAGGCCTGTGTAATTGCAATTGCAACTGTCAGCGAGAGACCAAGCACTGGTAAACTAGTAATTATTCGTATTTACTGTTTAAATATTAATGCCGGCACACACCTGATAGCACACATAGATGATGTTATTTGAATGTGAATCGTAATGAGCCATCTGACACAATTGTCGATCGTCAGCCAAAAAATATACAACAATCATAAACTTACCAACTACAATAGAGAGCCCTTCAGCCTTCTGCGCGTTATTCTTCTGACTTTGATTATTATAGTTCATATTCTGAGCAACAGTGGAGGAAGATGATGATGAAGAGGAGTGGCCGCGACCGCAGTTGCCTTTGTTCACCGCCATCACCAGCTTGTGGACCCAGTCCCCGTGCTCGCCTGTAGCTACTTCCATTACTGGAAATAAAGACATGAGGTTAGAGGAAATATTGGTTAAGAGCAGAAAAACGATTTGTATTCCTTCTCTTTCGCACAATCTATATTTTAAATTATTACCATGTTGACCCAAACAAGCTTTCATTTATTAACTGAGTGAAGTGAAGGTCCACGAATCTACGTGATTAAATCAGCATTTCATTTGTCCGACGACAATTTGAGAACCTTTTATCAAATCATTATACAACCTTGTAGGTAAGTAGTTTAATTTCGGTTAATAACTAAAGTCGGAATAACCGACTCAATTTAACGTGAGTATTCCCGTTTTATTAAAACAAAATTCATCAAAGCCACGTCAGTTTTCATAGTAATAGTTTAATTTCAATATAATTTTTAAGTTCAAAAATGAGCTACCGGTCCAGAGTGTCGCGAGACGCAGCGCAGCTCACAGGGAACTAACCAGATTTCTTCAATATGCTCTGCGATTATTGCCGGGCAATAATTGCAGGAAAAATTTACCATAATAGAGCGTTTTTATATTAATTCCTATCTAGTAGCATAGTAGTAGATGTATAAATAATTAGTATTGTTTTTCAAACCTCCCTATTATTTTGCCCCAAGCTCTTACGTAAGTTGTAAGTCTAACTCTAAACTAAGTACTTACTTATGTATATTACCTATGTACTTGTCTGAATGCAATTTTCTCTATGCTATATTTGTAAGTTGTTTTTTCCTGTTTCCATAAATAATAAATTATTTCAAATTAGAACGAGAGTTTAATTAATTAGCAATGTCAAAGAAAATCTACTCGAGAAGAATAAAAATCTCATACCAATAGCTTTGCTACCAATAAACATTTCATATATTTTATTTTCATTTCATTTCATTTAAAAAAGTGTACCCCCGAAAAATCTGCTTATAACTAGGTGGCGCACACGTATTTAGCAAACCGGTAAATTTCATAGTACTAGTATATGTCCGTTATTTAAGGTTTAGTTCCAATAAGATTGCAATATACGACGTAATATTTACGTTTTAAGTTTCCAAAAATAAAGTTTTTAACGCCATCTCTTGAGAACCTAGCGAGTTTTAATAATAAATATAAAATTAACAATTTTACTGATATTAATAATTCAAAAATATGCATAACAGAAATTGTGAGGAACGTGTCGCAGATTAAAGCATCTTACGTCTTACGTCCTTACCAATACTACACAATCGAGTAACGCTTTTTTTACCCGACTGCCCAAGAAGGAGGGTAATTTTTTGGGGTGTATGTAAATATTTGAGTATGTAAGTATGTGAGTATGTTTGTGTGTTCCTATAAGACGCCTACGGCTTGACCGATTTCGACAAGCGAGGTGTCCACTAGCACGAGATTTACACTATTATTTATTCTGTGGTACAAATAAAAATAGCAAAAAATCATACTTTTATACATTTTTTTATGGATTTTATCACTCTTAGTATAATTTCTCAATGGTAATGTGTACCTTACTAGATACAATATGTAGGTATACATACCTACGATGGACGAAAATAGTTCGAAAGACCTTCGCCCAGTCCCATTACATTCAAGGTCTAGACAATAATAGGCAGTAGGCACCTACTACGAACGTTTTCCTTCTTTTATGTTATTGTAAAATGTACCCTCGTCGTCTAAGACAAGGTTTATTTCGTCTTAATCATATTTTTCCTCGGGTACGAACTCACTATAGTGTAAATTTTGACTATCTAGCCTTACTTTGTTACCATGTTTAAAATGTTTGATGTAGTAAAAGTAATACTATGAAAACTGACGTGGTTTTGATACATTTTGTTGTAATAAAACGGGAATAAGTAGTAAAAATAATATCATGTACGTAATTGTCTTTGTTGTTGGGAATATTACTATCATCATAATCAGCCCAGCTTACTCCACTGCTGGACATAATTATGTCGTCTAAGGCACGCCACTTTTCCCTATCTTCGGCTTTCCTCTTTCTGCTTCTGCCAATTTTCTGCTTCTTGTGATTGTGACTAGCAGAGATTTTATCTGGTTTATGTTAACTAGCTGCGCCCCGCGGTTTTACCCGTTATTCTGAAGAAACTGTTTTTTTCCGCGATAAAACTCTATACTAAATTTCATTCAAATCCGTCCAGTTACAGAGTTGAACGGGAACAACCACACTTACATACTCACATACTTACACACAAAGTTTCGCATTTATAATATTATTGTGATGTGATTTAACACGGGAACGAGTTAACTGTAAACTTTGTGTGTCACAAAGAGATCGAAAACAATAGGTATTTGCAAAACAGCTGTTCACTCCACGAATCAATACAACCTTTTCACAATAAGCATTAACTTATATCTATTATTAAAAGTGGGAAACTACTCAATGTTTTAGTGAGGTAAAGTCCTAAATAACCGAGTAGAGCCGTATATAGAACTCTGTCACAATAAGAGTTTTGCTAATTATTTAGTAAGTAAAAATAATTGGATCTATCGTTATTTAGACAAAGTAGCAATGAAGAACAGGCGTATGATAACAAAGTAGGTATTTGTTAGCAACTGTTATCTCTTGTGATACTGACCTAATATTATTGTAAATTAAAATATTCTGAATGGGTTGAAGTAGGTATTTGGATAGGATTTATTATTGTTATGAGATAAATTACTCGATAACTACATAATGTATTGTATTTTTTATTTGTGTTAATTTAATTAATTTTGGAGCCTTGGACTTTGATAACTTATTATTACTTAATTACTTTTTGCTTTTTTTTATATTTTTAATTCTATTTTTGATTTGATTAGCTAATGTAATTGGTTTCACCGTGTTAGTTATATAAATAAATAAAATAAATTGAGTGTTTTTTTACGTAATCAGGGTGTAGACAAATTCCCCCACCTCTCCAAACGTCATTAACAATCTTAATAATGATATTCGTGGTTCCTTACGAAACTCGGTAAAACAACCTAACCAAGCGAATCAGTTATTAGTAGGCTACCATCGTGTCGTACCTTTTTTTTCCCAGAAAATACTATATAATCAGTAGTTCGCCCGAACTGAGACCTCGAGATTTTCCGTTTTACAACAAATATGCAAAATATGAAATATGTGGTGATACTTTTTTTGTTCCGTTCTACCCTATATCTTTGCAACCTCTTGACCGATTAAGCTCATACTCGAATTAAAAAATTGTATTGACTTGAGCTACTTGCCTACAAAATTTTATGAATATCAGATCAACGGCTCGCAAGTTATCGTCAGACAAATATACATACAAATACCGATTTGTCACATTTAAACTCTGAGACCAACTCTGAAAATAAGTAATTTGAAATGATTGAATCAATGTGAACATCATTTTAAAACAATTACTTAACAGACAAGTGCCTTATTTTTATCAAAACCAAGAGTTTTGTATCTATTAGAGTCTGAATCTAAATGTAATAGATAAAATCTATTGGAGTCTGTGGAGATACAAAATCCTTAGTTTTGTATCTATATCCAAAGTTCAGAGTCCAAACATATTACATTGTAACAGCAACAAAGATAGTTCCATTTACGTCAATTGATCTATTACCATTAATAATGATCAATTGACTCGTTCAATTTAAAGCTAAACGAAACAACAATGAATTTATTGTTTTGTTATGTGCGGCTTCGATGGATCAACGCAATCTAGCGAACTATAGGTTGCGACTTTGGCCTAAAAACTCTGACACTAGGGCATGCGACGCAGTCTAAGCGATTATACTTTATTTTGAGTTGGGAAGATAAGGCTATATACATAAAAATATCTTCAAATAAGGCTAAGTAAGTACCGTACTCTACTCTCATTCTAGGATTAGGTCTAATTGTCCCGTTAATAATTGCATTGAGTGTTTTATCGAAAACTAGATGTTACCCTTGACTTCGTTCGCATGGACATAAACAAGTATCCTATGTCCGCTTTTTCGATGTACAGTAACTCCTTGTCAAATTTTATTAAGATCCGTTCAGCTGGTTAGCCGTGATAACGCGACAAATATCCAGACAGAGACAAAGTTACTTCCTATAGTTCGCTAGATGGCGTTGATCAATTTTTGTGCATTATTTGAAATTTCGTATGGTCTGACAGTTGTAACGTAGGGAGTTCTGAATCGCGCAAGTGAAATTTTTTCTCGACTCGTTCGTATTCATTTTCATACCTCGAAGCTTTATTGGTGCTGATACGACTGCGGCTATATTCGTCTGAATTATAATATTAGTTATGATAACCATATCGTTCAAATTCGAAAGTTTTTATTGAAGCCAATTAAACAAAATTATTTAATTAAACGTACCGTGAGGTGCTTATTGCGATGATTGTTAGGTTCAAACGCCCATGCTGCGCGACCTTATCACGCGGGGATACGGTTCGTGGTCGCGCAGCGGCTCCGACTGCACCTAACAATCATCGCAATAAGCAACTCACGGTACGGGCCCTGTTGTCATAAATATAAGGCCGCCCGAAATCTTCTGACATGAGGTTTGTTGTCTAGAACCACAGAATTCTCCTTATAATGTCTTTGTCTAGAACAGACTATATTTTACGTATCACGCGAATACTACGTTCCTGTTAGGATACTACGTTACTATATTGGTATGCTACGTTAATATTAGGTACAAAAGACACTCACCATAATCGGCAGGATTGTGATAGCTCGGACAGTGAAGTCCCATTGACGACAAAAACGGTACCAGGCCGCTGACCTTCCCCTGATATATACACTGTCCATCAGCAAGAGTATATAGAAAATCGAACATCTCAAACAGCCTCGCAGACGGCTGGTGGATGGTACAAATGATCGTCCTGCCTCCTCTCGCCAGCGACTTCAACAGAGATATGCACTGGAAGCACGACGAGCTGTCCAGCCCAGATGTAGGCTCGTCGAAAAACATCACAGGTGGATTATTTACTAATTCTAAAGCTATCGACAATCGCTTCTTTTGTCCACCAGATAGATTAATAGTTCTGGTGTCGCTCGCTTCGCTTAGTCCCAGCATATCTAATATCTCTTCTATGACGATCTTCTTGGCAGTGACAGTCATGTCTTTACCGAGTTTCAAGTTCGCTGATACATTCATAGCCTCTCTGACGGTGAGGTGTGGCAGCAGGCAGTCGTCTTGCATGATATAGCAGGAGAGTTTCCTAAACCGCCGCAGATTCCGTTCTTTTCCATTGATTAGAATGGAGCCACTGACATTGGAAGTTCTGAAACACGTAAAGTTTGTTGTTAAACACAGTTTGTTTGAAAAAAATTTGGCGAACAGCCAATAATGTTGCGATGTCGAGTTTTTAACTCGGTTATTTTGAATGGAATAATTTATTATGCAGAGTACACGATTTTGACCAAAGATGAAGTTAAAATATGGACATAATTCTGGAAATGTGTTGTCTATAGTTGTTTTTTTATTCTTTTTTTGTTATCTGCAACATAATTGAATTGAATAGAATAAGTGCACTGTATAATAAAAATGCACAAATGGTAATTAAGTGCAATGTAAATGTATGTGTAACATATTCAAATTTTGATTGTTTTTGTTCAATAGTTGTACGAACTACCTGATTATTTGTGTATAGCTTACTATACATTATTTTTGACGTATAAACTTGTGTTTACTAATAAAGAACTTTGAACTTTGAATAAACTTGAAAAGATTTTAGCGTTGTTAAGTTTCAAAGGAAAGAGTAAAGTCCGTTGTAGTTACTTTAAGTTAACGTTAAGACGAGATAAAATATTTGTTGTAGTGTCATTATTCATGGAGGAAACCGGAGAATACGTTTGTATGGAGAAAACGCTCGGCTCTTATGAAACCGGGCATATTGTTTTCCTGATTCGTGTCCTACTTTGAGTTTATTAGCCCTTGACTGAAAGTAATATTTTTAGATTTCTGAAAATCAGTTATGTTATGTAATGGAGGGAAGTTAGGTAAATGTTTAAGACTCACTTGTAACCCGCCAAGATGTTCATAAGCGTACTCTTCCCCGCACCAGATGGCCCCATAATCGCCGTGAGCTCTCCAGACCTGAAGGTGCCATTGATGCACTTCAGCAACGCCTTATAGCCTCTCTTTCTCCCTTCGCTGACGGAGTACGAGAGGTCTGAGAACTCGATGTCGACGGGAGGCCGCTTGGGCAGGTGTGTGAGGGACGCCATCGGTTTCTTTTGGTCGCCGTAGCCGTTGGGGATTTTTGGGACCAGTCCGGTTATGGCGGAACCGGCGCCGCCATTGCAGAGGTTGATTTGGGAGCCTCTGGAATCAAAAGATATTTATTGTTATCACTGGTTTGTCAAATATTTTTATGATGCTTTAAGGCTCCAAAGCCATTGAAGAAAAAAACATATACTTCTAGCTCTGCATAAAAATAGCATTCTTCTCGAATCGACTGTAGGCCGCCAACGAGCCCTCTGAAGTATCTAGATGGCTGTTTTTTGACCACTTTATTGCATTATTAACAGTTTTATTGTCTTCCATTATGCTTTTTAAAAATTAAACGTTTTCTCAAACATAGCTGATAATTAGTTATTATTGTTCCATTATTTGAAGTTCAAACTTCGAGTAAAATTGACTCTTTTTCATCTCAAAGCAGTTTGTCAAGTATTGTCAAATTTGTCAAGTCAAAGTAAATTTAAAGTAAATTTCGAGTAAAGTCCTAAGTAACTTTTGTTTAGTTTGTGGGTGCGGTTAGCGCTATTCCAACATTTAGAAACTATTACTACAGTTGTATACTAAAATAGTTGTTAAAGTTGGAGATAATAAAAGAGGCCTTTATTCTTAGTAAGACAATAATTTGCAAATAGGTTGCAGCAAAATATTATAGTCGTCATTGGTTAGCGGGAATACTCAAGAGTCGGCTCTAACTTTTGTTTTTATTCCTGCGTTTTATGACCAAAGGCAAGAATAGAAGTAAGCTTCTACTACCATCGTTCCGATTTCGGGGTCCTAAGCTTGAGCAATAACTAAAGATTGATGGTTACTAACTCGGCTCGGATTACGTTTGTGGAGTAGGATTTAGTTACACTGGGTTTTATAGACTCTAACAAAAACCATTGTACCTATTTTAGGGTTCCGCAAAAAGGGTGCCAAAAGCGACTCTATTCATTTTTTGCTTTTCGGTGAAAGAAAACATCGTGAAGAAAGCTGCATATCTTCGGAGAAGAAATTCGATGGCGTATGTGAATCTGCCAGCCCGCACTGGGTCAGCGTGGTGGATATTTCCTAGTCAGGGTAGGCCGATACCTCAGCAGTAGAATGTTTAAAGGCTGATGCACAGATGAGTTATTACAGTGGATTTCTTAAAAAACAAATAATATAATATTTTTTTTAAAAACAGAACATTGCCACTTCGGAAAAATCACCTTTCATTTTTTTTGTATTTATTTCATACGAGAAAAAACTCGGTACACTTTTATTCCTTACCCTAAAGGTTAACAAAAAAAGAGTTTCAATCTTAATAGATCGTCTTACACAAATGTATAAATATAATATTTTGTTATTTGGTACTTACACTTACTTTATTTACTAATACATTACACAAAATACATTGTGCGATTGTACGGAACCGTCGGTTCGCGAGCCTGGCTCGCACTTGGTCGATTTTATTTTAAAATACATATTTATAATTTTGTGATTGATATACCACGGCTTCTTGGTTATCATGGGTTAGGATAGCTTTAAAAATCGAGCGCTCTGCAGAGCTAGTCTCCCGAGGCCGTGGTCCCAAAAAAGGACGGTTAATAAGACGTCTTTAGAGCACGAGTATTATAATAACCTGGCGATATCTTATATAGAACACTCTTTTTCAGTCTTATTTGGCTTTTCTCTCGATCTACAATAAAAAGAGTAAATTGAAAGTACACAGACTATAAATATGTGGCTTCTTTTAATTGAGGCGAACACTTATTTTGGATCGTCGCGTCAGCTTAGTTAATGGCAGACCATTTGGCGACCTACACTGATATAATCTTCAGAACCACTAAATAATTCTGCAAAAGACACCTAGTTTGGAAGAAATTACATTTAAGTAAAATTGTTGTGTTATAACTCTCCCGGATTCAACTGTAGGTATTATAACTATTACAAAGTCCGAAGTCAAGTATTTATTGTATCACAAAAACCAATTAGCTATTGTAAATAACTATTCACAACTTATATAACTCGATCTGACGTCAATGCGTGTACGCATTATTTTACAACATTTAAACTTGTACATTGAGAACGCACTTTGTAAAATTTTTTGTCATAATGACAATGACATTAATATAATATTATTGTAAATCTGTAGTAGAATAAAGGCTATTTTTTTTAATATATATATATATATATATAAACGAACCGCTATTTTTCCTGGACATGCTATAACTTGAGAAAGGCTGGACCGATTTTGATCATTTCGAAGGCCGAGCTTTGTGGGTATGAGCTAGTATGAAAAAAAAACGAATTTTATATAAAGTCTGTTCTCAATCTACTATAATCAGTCATAATAATTCTTATGTAGAAAATTATGTATGTTTTAGAAAACTTGACACAAAATAAAAACCTTTTATTTACATCATGATTTCTAAACACTTTTAATTTCAAATGTACCCTCTATTGTTGAAGGGGTTCGTGTCCAAACGGGACTTTTAGTAGTGGTAGGGCTCTTCTGCAGAGTTCGCCTGGGGGAGTACCACACCTTTGCCAGTTATTCAACTGCCAAGCAGTAGTGCGCAAACATTACTATACACGAACGATACAAACGACGAATACGAACGATTCGATGTTTACATTACAAGTATCTTCTTACGTTTTTAGATCAATGTAAGATCACAAAACATGGATCCGATTTACAATATAACTATCGAGATTTTGTAATGAAAGAATGTCAGATAAACCACGATACCATAACAAAAGTAAAGTAATAATGGGCAAAAATCCTAACTAATTCAGAGTTCAAATCCATCATCGCAGTTCTGTTCTATTACACCGCGCTGGCAGGATACCAACTGGCTTCGTAACAAAATTCAATACTTTCTCTTCGATTCAATTAGAACCTTCGGAAGAGGAGCTAAGGTATAATTTGGTGAGGTGTTAGAATGTTTCGTTAACTTGGCCTTCAAAGGGAACAGACAGGGTAAGTGCTCGAAGGATTCTTCGTAACACCTATATAGAACAGCAGACAACAATATCTATTGTTTGGTTTATTATCTGATAAAATGAAGAACTCTAAAATAGTTTTATGTCACTATTGTTTTAATGACATTTTTATTTTATTTTTTATGTTACTCGGTGACGAGACGAGCAAGTCGCTCACCTGATGTTAAGTGTCATGCTTGCCCATAATAGTTCAGTGCCACCCAGAATTTTGAACTTCAACAGTTCAAACCTATGCGCGGCAATGCACTGCGCTCGTCACCCTGAGATGTTAGATGTTAAATCTCTGTATGCCCAGTAATTACGCTGGAAACATTGCCCTTCAATCCGGAACACAGTAATGCTTCCACACTACTGCTAGGCGGTTGAATAGCTGGCAAAGTGTGGTACTTCCCCAGGCGGACTCTGCAACAGAGCCCTACCACTACAAAAATATGAAAACTTATCTATCGATTTCTATATAACTTGTAATTTTTTTGTGTAAACACTAAATCGGCAGTTTGAAAATTTGTTTCCAAACAATTTCAGAACCATAAGAACGAGTAAGAAAAGAGGTGGAGAGATTATGAGCTACTGTCAGTTTATAAGGCTTCTCGCTCTAATCAAAGATATTGCTAATCAGCACTAGATGCTTACACAGAGATTCATGTAAAAAATTGCCACTTACCTAACGGTCCTTACCTAAACATATTTTTTTCTTGAGACAATCAACATTACAGTATTAAAATTTCACAATGCTCGAAATTGAAACCAGCATGAAACCCGTAAAGCGATCTGAAGAAGACAATGAATATTTTCTGTAATTGCTTAACCTTGACCCGAAGATCTTGAACAAACCGTTAAGAAATCTGAAAATTATTTATGACACTAAAAAACAATATGCACTAACACGAACTGAAAGTGTCACTATGCAAAATGTTGTCTCGTTCAACACGTCTTATACCTTTATGTTCCTATTAAAAATGGAAATATGCACATAATGTTATGATGAAGTTTGGTTTAACATGTCAAAAGCGAAGCGATAATATACATAGCCGGTTACGAAAGATAGCTACGGAAATTGATATTATTTTTTTATTATTGACCGAGCGAAACGAGATCTCAGAGGCTACGGGAACAAATCGGCATTTGTATGTATGTTTGTATGTATATTTGTCCGGCAACAAAAACAAATGGTGGCTATGAAGGAAACACACCTAAAAGCAACGAAAATCTACCTAAACCATACGCTGGAATAGTCAAATACAACGTATTTGAAATATCTTCAAATTGAACTCATAGAAACTAGAAACATAACATCACTACTCATCAAATGACTCACAAAAACTAAAATAAGTGTACGCGATTGTCAACACCGTGACGACGACTTGGGAGCGCGAGGCTGACTGAACTGAAGTGAACAACAAAACAACTGAACTACGAGTAGGATCACAAACTGGTCAAACTGGCTTATAATTTTGGCCAGATCTATGCCAAAAACATTACCAGTCTCGTTCATACTACTACTGGCAGCTCTAAATCTATATGCAGCTAATGCTAATAATTAATGTTTACTTGTAACTCTGCTACAAGCTCTCTTAATGTTATTATTGAAGCTACAATTTTTTTTCATATCAACTATTGCAATCTCATGGTCTACGAATAATTTGGGCAAAATTTCTACATTAGCATCATTATAATCAAAGTTGTTAGCATTTAAAACATAATGTCTTTCCATTTAATTATCCAACATTTTATTATCCACAATCACTGCAGCGCCGGCCTAAGACATTTAAGTTATGTCAATTGTGTTCCTAAATTCTGATTTATTTCCATATTTTGCGAGATCGAACGTGAGTTACAGGATCCGTTTTTAGGGTTCCGTAATACTACAAGGAACCCTTATAATGTCGACATGTCCATCTATCTGAATCCTTTAAAGTTATAAGCGTACATGTTATAAACAGTGATTATTAGTTTTTAAGCCTGTTTTTTTAATATATGTATAATGTTGTGTGAAGGTAAGTGAAACAAAAGCTTTTAAACCGGAATATCGCGTTGTCTCATTTCGGGGTGAACCTAGTCGTATTTTATTTTACTAAAACGGGAATACTCACGTTAAATTGAATCGGCTATTCCGACTATAGTTTAGATCACATTCAAGAATAAAGAAATCCTATAACAGTGACGCACGCGCAACCTCGTCTTGCCTTGCACGCACTACTACTAGCCTTTCCTCTACTACTACTCTACTAGTTGTAGTTTAAGGCCGATGAAAATTGCTCTTGCCTTGTCTGTTTTGGCTCTGGGTGTCGTAAAATAGATGATTGGTTTGTTTTGTTTTGCTTCAATATAATTGAATTTCATAGTACGAACGAGTTAGGAGTAAGAAAGGCGAAAAGGGGGATTGGGAAGTTTCTGTTTTTTTTTAATTCTTTTTTTGGTAGTTATAGTATTAGTAAGTTTCTTTAATTTTCTTAATATATGTTAAAAAATAATAAAATTGTAATAAAACAGCTGCAGCAGTTAGTGTACCTATCATAATAATTTAAAATATCCCTAAAACCAATTTTTAATGATTTTAGTCCACTTTTGCGTGTATCTTTTCGACTCGCCGTCTATCCATTTACCCTACTCATTTAAAAGAACCGCTTGCTCAAGATATTAACTATATATTATTTATTATTATGTATATATTAATTTAAATAACATAATATGTCAGTACTATGTCAGTAATATATTAATATACCAGAAATGTCCCAGATACCTATGCGTCTACGGAACCCTACTAAGCATGACCCAACATGCTACTGATAAGTTATTCTAGAGTAACGGTGTCTTTGACGTACATATGTGCTTTACATTTATTTATGCGATCTATTTCGCTCGTGGATCTCGAGTAAGGGTGAAGTTTAACGTGGACTATTCATTTGTAAATGATATATTCCATAATCTAAACCTTTGTTCATAAATGGTCAACTCCTCTTTTGGCTTTTGTCTTTGAGTGGCTTTTCCTTGTGGAAAAGACACAAGTTTTTTTTTTTTCTAATTTTTTATTTATGAAAACAAAAAACATTGCTTGCGTCATAGTTTTAGTTTAAACATATGTATAGCTATATCATTCATAAACTTACCCCAAAAGCTGCCCATTGTTGAGCTGCTCAGAGAAGGGCGGAGATTTGACCTGGGAGAAGGTGACCTTATCATTCAGCTCGCCCTTGCTTCCACGGCTCATCAGAGGCAGGTGGATCTGGGTGCCCTTGGACTCCATCTTCGTCAGGCCGGGCGTCATCGTTCCATTACCATCTTGTGATTTATATCCCTAGAAACAAAGAAAATATACATTGTAGAATGATTCAAATAAAAATTGCTCGTTGCGGATTGAAAAGGAATAACTTCAGGTGAAGTAACTGAGCGTAAAGAGCTTTCAAAGTTTAATATATCAGTGTAACGAGTGCAGTGCATTGCCCGTAAGGTTTTGTTTAAAGTGTAGAAATTAAAAATTTGAATGGCTTTCAACTGCTATGAGACTATGAATCATCAAACGGGAAAATTACTAGTCTCATAATAAAATAAAAAACTAAATGTTTATATGGAAACAATTTCGGGCGGGATAATCATTATAGAGCGCTATTTAATTATTTTTTTTCAAAGTCTGCTCCACGTTGCATCGTGTCATTGATATTGTGTAAATCAAAGAAGCTCTAAACAAACAAGATTAGTGAGATGCGTGGAATCACTATCATTCATTTAACATGACGTCAATGATCTTAAAAACAATTACCGACTAGATATTAGTTAAGAATAGACCTCCGTATTGTCCATACAAAAAGCGTAGTCTGATACCCAGTTATATCCGATTTCGATGTTTTTTTAAATATGTTACCTACGGTATGCTTGTATGTTTTTTGTTTTTTTTTAATTTTGCAATATCTTCGTTGTTATATGCACTTAAAGTGACATTTTTTTCGCGTCGAATATACTGGAAGAAAAATAGTTGTTATTAGAATACCATATAATATATTTTTTTAAATACTTTACATAGCGGCGTAAATTATGGTTTATCCAAGCTACTGACACTAAAAACAAAAGATTTTGTTAAAATTTAGGGAGTGATAACAGACTACCCCCGAAACGCTAATTACATTAAACATTTTGAAAACACAGCTATACAATTTCAAATATCGAATGCGCCAAAACCTCGATGACGGACTATCCTCTTAAGTAGAATCTGTTATCTAAGCAGGGTTTGGATATTTGGTTCAGTCTAGTCTCATTTATGATTTAAAATGCACGGTCAAAAGTTTTATGTTTATTATGTCTTGTACGGACAACAAAACAATGTCATCATAGTGTATGAACTTGTGATATTAAAAAATGGTATTAAAATAAAAAGCTACAAAAACGATTAAATTTTATTGAAATGTCTATGATTTTTTTATAAAAAATTTACTTTTTAGAATTATTGTTTATAGCTGACAGGCTAGACGATTGACAACCTAATGTTAAGTCGTGTTGTGGTCGAAGACGGTATACACACCTAGCCTAAAATGGCAACTGGCTCTCAAGTGAGGCTGTCGAAACACAACGAGGTGAAACTTGAGTGTGGTCGCTGAGTACTTGAGAGTATCACCGCCAGCTATAGTTTCCTCATGCTGTTTTCCTTCACCGGTGGCTAAAGATCGCTGTTGGGATTTGAACCTACGCCCTGTGGTGTGCGATCCGAACGTACTTACTACTGAGCTATCATCGGGACTCGCATAAAACCCCTCAGTCCGCCCGTCCGTCTCCCATAAGTGACATACATCATTCTGGAGCTACCTACTCGTAAATTTATTTTGTTGGAGACTTTTTGTCTTATATTTTGTAAATGCCCAATTCTTATCTAACATTGCCTTCCAGACACATTCGCACAATATTATTATCTGATCGTGACGTTATCATCATCAATTTGTGGCAAGTATACATATGTATCACTTTGACGTCACGCATGCGTAGACAATCACGGTGATATGACAGTAAAACAGAGAGACAACTCTGATTCTAGTAAAAATGAAAACCATAGAAATTTCTAGCAACTAAGAAAATCCTCTACAATGCGGTAAACATTTTATTCAAATAATGTCGACCAGTTTCTACAAATCGAAAAATGAAGAATACTTAATAAAATAAAAACCTTCTAATACATTATAATGTGTGTTGCCTGTGATGACATATGGCACTGGAACGTGGTCCTTGACTTCTGGCCTTTTGGAGAAACTTAGAGTCACACAGCGGGCAATGGAGAGAGGTATGCTCGGAGTTTCTTTGCGCGATAAAATACGGAACGAGGATATTCGCCGAAGAACCAAAGTCACCGAGATATAGCAACATCACTCGAAGAACCGATAACCGATAAAGAGATCGCTTTAAGCGATAAGGCTGCCAGTTGTTGTACCACAATAGTTTTAAGTTGTTTTTTTGGTCATTTATATGTTATTTCTGGTGTGAAGAATAAAAAGTTATCTATCTTATCTTATCTCGATGGGGAAGAAAGATTCTTGAATGGCGACCACGAACAGGAAGATAAAGCGTAGGCAGTCCTTCCACTAAGTGAACCAACGGGATTGCGAAAGTCACAAGCAACCGGTGGATGCAAGTGGCATGTTATCGGTCGGTGTGGCGGTCTAAGGGGTATGATCAACAGTGGACGTCTTCTGGCTGATAATGTAATGTAATGTAAAACTAAGTAATATGCTTTTTATCGCAATTGGCATATTTTTGTAAAGAGTTTTGTTAAGTGTTTGTAAAATTAACATTCAACTGGAAGCGATGTTAATCTTATTAATTTCATCTTGAACTTAAAGTGCTAACGAGCTGTTAGCTTTGACGCTTTTAACTGTGTTTTAACGACAGTCTCACTCGTATGTCAAACGTCAGGCAGTTACTGACCACCACAAATAAACAACAAACACCTAAATTAATATCATAAATAAATCAATATTTGCGAGTGTGTTTGTTAGTTATTATTTCACGCAGCAATAAAGTAACAGATCCACGTGAGATTTTGCATTATGGGGAGTGTGACATCGGCTTCTTTTTATCTCAAAAAGCTATAGTTCCAGTAGCAGTAGCATGTCCACGCGGATAAAACCGTGGGGCGCAGTTACCTTATGTAATAATGACAGTATAATAATAAAAATGTTATTAAAGTCTGAAAAAATATCCAGAGTCCCAACAATAAACTTGCTCTCTAGAAGGGTTATTGTAACCAGAAAACGTCGCAGTGCGCGAAACGTCCAACCCGAAATAAATTAGAATCAGGCACCCTACCGAAAATTCCAGCATTGTGTGCCGTAGGAAATACCCATAATCTAAGCCCAGAACCTAAATTAAGTTGCGGGTCGGTCACCCGAAAACGAAGCGTAGCGGTAACTAAATTATACCAAACTTGAAAGGCTTTACGCCATTTCCGCTCATATTTGTTGGAGCTTGTTTATACGTCGCTTTTTGGACGAAATTAATATAAATATAATCTAAATGTAAACGCTAAAAATTGACGAAATCTTTCATGGTATCTTGGGATATAAATGTTATTGTATATTGTTGTGTTGTGCTTTTTTGTCATAAGACTGACAAAATTTTGCTTACATAAACGAAAGTTGAGTGGAGATTTACATTCGTTCTACTTTGTCGTTTGCCAACAAATGAATTTAAATTAGCAACTCTGCTCTCCGCAAAATAAATAAATATCTAATACGATCGTAAACAAGATCCTATAATCTTGTTTCAAAAGGAAATCTTTACTATGTGAAAGTTTAACTATGCGGCCGTAAGTCGACATACGCAAATGTATTATGTCGTACGCACAATTAACAATAATATTATTGCCATTATTACAATAATATGTATTTATTTACTTTATCTATAAATACATATACAAAACTATTTATTTCGACATATTATACAGGGTTATAAGGAAAGGGCTAAGCTAAGCCGAAAGGCTGATAATACTCATCATTATGAACAACTTTTAATATGAGGCCAACCCTAAAATCGCTAATAAAAAAATCTGCTGTTCCATATATTTAGTCGAGTGTCATTGACATTATTCTATGGAACATCGGGTATTTTTTTCTCGATTTCAGGGTTGGTCCCATAGTAAAAGTTGTTGGTAATGGTAAGTACTTTGAGCCCTTTTCGGCTTAGCATACCCTTATAACCCTGATACAAATATCTATGATTTATTGATGACTTAATATTGAATACGTAGTAGTTGTAACTCTCAGAAGACCATGACATCCACTTGGGTCCGATTTTATTGTTTTTTTTTTGCTGGTCTATAATTACACCAAGTTTAGGTATTTGTACGATAGAGCATAATTAATACGAGTTTTTAGCGTACAAGTCCAAGTTTGAGTCGGACTCTTGTTCACTTGAGGGTCTCAGTTCGGCGCGAACATCTAGTTCTATATTGTAGATTAGTAGCCAAACCTGGCACTTAAGTCCAAGCTATCCGAAGGTCAGCTAGAATAATTATTTGACGTTATGTACGACGAATGATAAACGTCCATGAAGATGACCAATCAGAGATAAAAAATAACGAAGCATTGACCCGAATTTTTCGTTATGTAGGTTAATGAACGAATCTTGATTATTCTTTTGACTGTAAGTTCACAACATCTACAGCTTATATACTTATGTAAGCTATTTTATTGTTTTGTTTTAATAAAACGGGAATAATCACGTTAAATTGAATCGATTATTTCGATTATAGTTTCCATCACATACGGTGACCTTCATCGAGGAAACTATACTATTATCGAAACTATAGTCGGATTAACCGACTCAACTTAATGTGAGTATTCTCGTTTTATTACATCAAAATGTATCAAAACTACGTCAGTTTTCATAGTAAAATATTTTATTGTTGTTCTTTGTTTGCCAGGCAACCACTACAAATGCTGCTTTTTAAGTGGCTAGGGAGTAGTTTTGAGGATGTTTTACACAAGATAACGTCAAAAAAAAAAAGGTTTTCCATACAAAATGTTCATGGATCTTGCAATAATGTATGAAACAGTTTTCAAACGTCGTTCGTTACCTTGTATACAACATTCTCGCAACGGCTCCCTTGCCGATTAAAAAGCACCATTTATAGATGTTTTACAGCGACGTTTTCCTGTAATGTTTGTTTCTAGCCCTAGACCCGTACCGTGACATCCTTAGCATGATTATTATTAGGTTAGCATTAGACGCTGCGCGAACGACAATCTCATCGCGCCGCGAAACAATTATAATAAAATTACTACACAAAATATTTAATAAGGGATGGGACTATCCCAACTGACCTACTTAACCAGTTTTTATTTATTTGTTATTATTTTTGGTTACTCAATAAACGTGTATATATATATATCATTATAACTTGACATTTGTATGTACCTTGTATATTTTTCCATCGATATGAAATTGAATGAAATTTTGTGGGCAATTTTGTCCAATTTCAAAATTTTTTTTTTTTTTTTTTTTTTTTTTTTTATTTGCGTTCGCGGCCTGTAAAGCTTTAGGTAGTAGAAACAGAAAAAACGAGTAGTAGAGTATTAATAATACTGTAGCTCGCCCGATCACTAGCCGAATTGGCAAAGCGATTTGAATACCAAATGTGTTGAAAAAGCTACACGGAAAAGTAACTAAGTAATGGCAATTTTATGACCTGCTAACGAAGTCTGCTATAAAATCTATCGAAGTGGATTCAGATAACAACATTGAGAGACGATTCTATCAAATTCAAACTCAACATCATTTATTTCACGTACTACGCATACAAGAAAAATAAAAATAAAATTATATCATAACATTAAACATAACAAATATTACATTATGTCAAACTATATGATAGTAAAATAAAATGAAGTGGGATTTTCATAATTTTATTTCACTATATTATACTAGTAAGTATTTATTGACAGCGGAAAAGGTTGAAAATTTAATGGACAAGCCGCTTTGTAAATATGTCACAGTTTTCTCTATAAAATAATTAATTTTAAGCTTTCAAAATACAAAACATCATCAGATTAAGAAGAAAACCAGCAGTTGTTCTACAGTTTTTGCTAAAATGTTATATGTCATCATAATTACAACATTTTGGCAAAAACACAAAACATTTTGGCGAAAAATGTAGAAACAGAACTAACATTTCAAATCAGTCAGAAGACGTTCACTGCTGACCACCTGCTGATCAAAGGCCCCAGTTTGGCCCAGAGTACCTTAAACGAAAATCTGCCATTTGCATCCACCGGCATATATAAACACTGAATAACAATTTTTCATAACACTGTAAAGTATCAAGAATATAAAACATTAAAATATTATATTAAAATAATATTACATAAATCAACAATGACGAGAATAATACAATTACGCAGAGAACAAGTAACGTTTACGTAATGTCTCGTATAATTTTAGAGCAGGTAAAAAACAGATAGTTCGAGGACGCATGCATGCAAGTGTTATCTTATCCACCACCTGTTAGCATAATGTCAATAAACTGTCTCGTAACAACAACTACCAAACAATAATATTATTCTCCGCTGAATTTCAAACTTTATAATTACATTTTTGTGGTGCTTTTCAAAACTATTTACTATCTGAGATGACAAATTAATTAAATGACACAGAGATCTCACTCGCACATTTGCAAGATTTTGTAGATAGTGTGAATTGCCAAAAACTCTACGTTTCATCCGTCTATCGTAACATTTTCTAGAGAATCTGAGGAAATATTTTCGTTTTTATATCTTTTAATTTAACGGAAGAGATATTTTTCGATCTCCTACGTGATATTCAAAAAAGTTCTTTTCGAACATATATTATTATGTCATCTTATGATTATCAGACATAATATCAAAAAAACATAGATAGGTATATCTTTCTGTGTGTTTATTGGTACGTAAGTATAATTATGTATTATTAAACTTAAATTAAATTAAACTATTTTTTTAAATTAAATTAATTATTATTGGTACTTATTTTTTGTTGTGTTTTTTGTATTATTTAGTTTTATAGTATATATTTTACATAAATAATATAGATTGAATTTTTTGTGTGTATTTTTTTAGGTTCTACACCACCGACCGTAGTTTTTAGTCATAATTCTGTCCATCCAAAGGTTGTTTGGAAGAAATCGCTTTAGGCGATAAGACCGCCCATTGTGCTACCATTTTATTTTAAATATTATTGTTCATTTTTTAAGTTTTATTGTCTATTTTAATGTATAATAAAGTTATATTGTATTGTATAGGTAGACTTATTGGAAATTAAAACCTTGTGATTTGTATATATTCAATAATGTGAAAATGCACGAGCGAGATAATTTTATTATGGTCCCGACTATATCTGACTAGACTATTTCTAATTTTGCAGACATTCTAAATTTCCGAAGCACCTCGAGGTGCTTAGCTGAAATTTATAGAAGCCTGCATGACGCGTTAATTTAATTACAAAGCACCTCTTTGGGACAATTATTCACGTAAGTACATTAGGCTCGATTTTAAATAAGTTAAATGTACTTCGCACATACAAAGGTAATACTAAAATACAATTAAATGTATTTATTGAGAAACGAAAAAAGTTACTTACAAGTAATAATTGTTAACATATTTATTATTTCAACAATCATATTATGGTGGGTGTATCCACTGTTATATTTAAAAACAACTATCTATAAAATATAAATCTGATTTTACTTTTTCAATATTATGAATAAAAATAAATGTGTGATAACATTAATTTTGTCGTACATTATCTCAATGTAGTAAAAATACCTTCTACTTTAAGGAAACCTAATGTAATTGTAGTAATATTTTACACTAGTTTTCTATATTTTCTAGTAAGGTTCCTTGAAGTAAGAAATAATATTCGAACCTTCAACTCTAACTTCAATGCAAATCAGTGGAAACATTTCAAGGACCAAAATCTCTCGACCTACTTTTACTGAGCCAATATTAAGGAACTTCACGGGTTTCCCGGTGTAAATTTTGGATGAAGAAAATTACTTTGGCAATTAATACGTACACCTAATACTCAAAGTGACTCGTTAAATAAATGAATCTACTACTATCACGATAATAGGCAAGCGTGGTGCTTACTATCAGGTCTAAGAATAGCTTGCCTCATCACTCACGATATCAAAAATATATCACACTAGCTGCGCCCCGCTGTTTCACCCGCTATTCTACAAAAACCGAAAATATATCCAGGTTAAAAAGTAGCCTATGTGATAATCCAGGATATAAGCTACCTCCATACCGAATACCATTCAAATCCGTTCAGCCGTTACAGAGTTGAACGGGAACAAACACACATACATACTTACACACAAACATTCGCATTTATAATATTAGTAGTGTGATAATTGGTTATAGTATAAGTATTTAGTTAACAAGTAATATGTAATTATGCACATGATGGGCAGACCACATCACTCGAAGAACCGATAGCCGACGGTTCTTGAGTGGCAACCACGAGCTGGAAGACGCAGCGTAGGTAGGCCTCCCACTAGTTGGACTGATGACATTTTGAAGGTAACCGATGGATGCAAGTTACAAATTGTCGTTCAGTGTGGCAGTCTAAGGGGGAGGCCTTTGTTCAGCAGTGGACGTCTTCTGGCTGTTGATGATGTAATTATGTAACTTGTATTTTTTTTTTCAAAGTTTTTTCTAGACAATAACCATCAAACTGACATGCTGTTCACCAAATATAAACACCCTTTAAATCGCTCCATATTGTAGCTCGGTGGAAAGACCTTGGGGGAAGGATATAAGATTACATTAACATTAATTAGAATTGCTGATCGTTAGTGCTTGGTGGTTCTCTTTGTTCTACAGTCGTCAAATTCAGTTCATTACTTGGCGCAGGAAATAAGGCCAAGTATTATTGAATCCCTTGCTTGAATAGGCTTGGACTAATAACGAGATATTCGTGTTAGGAGAATATCATATCGACCTTGTTTACATAATCTCTATGTCCTTTCAGAATTTGTTTCGTATTTGAAAACAACAACGTGGTTGTATTATTTATAATAATGTAGCAGTATATTGTATTGTAGTGGTAGGGCTCTTCTGCAGAGTCCGCCTGGGGAAGTACCACACCTTTGCCAGTTATTCAACCGTCAAGCAGTAGTGTGCAAACATTATTGGTGACGAGCGCAGTGCATTGCCGCGCATGTTTTTGAACTGTTGAGGTTCAAAATTCTGGGTGGCACTTTACGTTTACGGCACGTTAGACCAAGAGTCCATTGAAATTTTTAAAATCCTCGATCAGTTGAACGTAGTTTCATCAATACGTAGGTACGCCTAAGAGCTAAAACCTACCTGAAAACCACCGCAATGAATCCTGCTTTCAAGTAAAAGAAAAAACCGCATTCTAATTGGTCTACCCATTTAAAAGCTACGATACCACAGAATGACGAGCATAGGCTACAAATTTATAACGCCCTTTTTGGCCGAGGGCTTAAACATGGCAAACGTCACTCGGTACTTCGAGTAGCAATTAACGATTTTATATGATGTAAGCACAGAAGAGAGAAGTAAAGGTAAAAAAAAATCCTCTTCTGTGGATGTAAGTATATGATACACAGCATAGCTACCAAGAATAATACTAGTTATTACGCGAGTTTTTTGTTAATAAGTGTAAAATAATCTCCATAATCTATAATACGATTCTGAGACCTGCATGATTTCAGTATTATTTTTTATCAACCAGCCAATGTCATAGATTTGAAAGTTGTCTAGAATACATATGATTAGTCCTACTTCTACTAATACTGCTATAGAACAGAATGAAAAGGATATTATAATGAACGTAATCAAACTTAGAATTATAGCTTTCATCTCGTTTTTATTAGAGTTAAATACAGACAGAGAAGGTAACAGTACCCCATCAGCGACCTCATTCAAATCATCTACGTGTCGCACAGTAAACATCATTATTATTAATGAAATCTATAAGGTTTTAGAAGTTTGTAAATTCGTGGTCGCCGAAATATATAATTCTACCGAGTATAAGATTGCGATGTAAAAATCCTTATATGAAATGTAATGTAATTTTACCTAATGAAGATAAAATTCCCCGAATGGACTCGTTAATTTTGGGTTGTTCCATCTTCATCATATGAAATCTCATCCTGAAATTTAAAATATTGTTGTCCTAATTCAACCGACAACTTCAGTTTTACCCGACTGCTTAAGAAGGAGGGTAAAGTTTTGGGGTGTATGTAAGTTTGTGTGTTGCACGTGTGTTCCTATAAGACGGCCTGCATACTTTTAATTGATTTCGTATCATCATCATCATCATCCACAGCCTTCCTTATCCCACTGCTGGGTATAGGCCAGCTATGCCTATACCATCTGTCTCTCTCTTGCTATGCCATCTGCCTCGGCCCTGTGCCAATCTACTCCAGGTTCGACCCGCGATGGTGACGGTACCGTCGAACCATCTCGCAGCTGGACGACCAACGCTCCGCCTACCTTGCCTCGTATAATATAAATAAAATCAAATCACAATGTTCATAATTTTAATTTTATTTTCGGTGTCGAATAAAGTTGTATTATGTATCTACTGTATCCATTTATAATTTCTCATCTGAGATAAAATTGATTCCTTACACATCATAGAGCCAATTGGACGTTCTAGGACTCAGTTTAAGGGTGTCTATACATGGCCTGAACTGACATCGTGTGATAGAGATGGCTATAAATAAGTTTCTGGGGGAGCAAAAGGGAGAAGCTATAACCTTAATCGTTTGTTTCTTTTGCTCCCGTAAAATTCAAGTCTAGCTGTCCCTTTCACACAGTGTCAGGCCAGGCCAAGTAGCGAGGCTTTTAGGGTTACCACCATAGACAATGCATGCCTTATTTTTGTCTGCAATAAGCAAGTAGCGCGAAATATTTAATGGACAAAGAAACTTGGAGTTCAAACTTTGCCCACCTGCATAGTACGAGGTGGTTACCGCTGAATAATTAACATAATTATAAACCGGGAAGGTTACTTAAGAAGGGAAAGAAACTCACAAAGCTTCGGAAATATTAGTCGAGACCGGAGACAAAGAACTAAGCAAGTCAGCCAAGCGTGGCAACAAAAACTTACCGGGTCGATAACCGACAACAAAACATGATAATGAGCCATGGAGAATGAAATAGCCTGTACGTAAACTATACTGTACTGCTTACCAACTCCGTTCTGTTAACGGTAAAGCTAGTGGTCTTCTCACTTCATCCACCAACAACCTTTTTGCAGTAACGGGCTCGCTTGAAGAGTCCGCCTGAAGAAGTACCAAACTTTTTATGATCAACCTCCAAGCAATGTGCAAACATTGCTGTTTAGAAATTACTGGACATTAAGAGATAGGATCTAATATCTCAATGCTTAGTTTTAGCTGTTGAAGTTTAAAATTATCGTGACCGACTAACCTTCACACTGCTCTGTTTCACTGGTGTTACAGTTAAGAAGAAACTTTCCAGACCTTCACATTAGTATTAAGGATAGGAATTCGCTTTCCTAACCTTAACACCGTTGCATAATCTTTTCTCACATTCGCACTCATGATTGACCACGACCGACTTACCTTCACACTGCTGTCACTGGTGTGACGGTAAAGATCTAATCTTCAGACTTCTGTGTGCCACTGAACTGTTATGGGCAAGCGTAGTGCTTATCACTGGGCGAGCGACTTGCTTTTCACTTAGTAGCACCATAGATAATTTTACAGGTATATTCTTTGGTAGCACAAAGAAAGTGACATCGTCTTGAGAAGATAGAGCAGCAAACTGCAGGGATACCTAATTTAGTCAAGTCAATTTAGCGTTTGAACCGGAAAATATTAATAACAGAATTTTTGTTTCGGTACAGAATTGTAGAATTAACCTCTCATATTAATATATAATAATTAAAAATATGCTTATCCGAAACAGAATCAAATTTTACATTTTTCAATACCGTCTCTATTTGCGTCTCTATTCTCTATCTCAGATGACGATCGTAAGCATGGCATGAAGTCCTTGGTGTTGATACTGTTTTATGGCTCGAGCATAAATTCTTTTTTATGTTTCGTATTTCCAAACTATTTAATTTAATATTGATTCTACGTTAAGCAAATAATACCAATCACAATTTCATATTTATATTATGAATTATGTCCGGGTTCTCCATACTGAGTCTCGTAACTTGACTGGGCTAATTGGCTTGATTAGCGCCTGAACGAATATTGTAAAGGCAACAAATACCGAGGTTCCACAAGGTACCGCGTGGCGTAGTTGATCGCTGGCAAGCGAAGCATTTTCAGCCAATTCCAATACTATCCATCTAAAAAATTAAGTTAGTTTTCATTTGAATCACGTTTTCAAGAACTCAAGAACCCTTTTTTGTTTATTTCCGCCATCTACACAAAAACTGGGCTAAAGAAATAAGTATCTGAGACACTAGTCAAGGTGAAATACGTAGAAACTTTTAATTAATCTTAGATGAAATTGTCTAGCACGTAAAGAAAGAACCAATCAATAGGCTGTTAAGCTTAATAAAAGTAATAATTGACGATGGTTTTTTTTAAAGTCATCGTTAAAATTATTATTATCATACTATATACTAAACTATATAACATACTAGCTACTACTCGCGACTTCGTTCGCGTGTACCAATAAAAAAAAGTAGCCTAAAAGCAGTAAGTCGTCTCCGACCCTTAAGCTATATCAATGCAAAAATTCAGATCGATCCGTTGAGCTGCTTAGCCGTGATAACGCGACAAACACCTAGACAGATAGACAAAGAGACAAAGTTACTTTCGCATGAATACTATAATTTATAATATATAATTATAACATATTGACTTATATTATAAATTCGAAACTAACTCTGTCTCTCTGGCAACTGTTTCTTTTTTTGTAGGTCCACGCGAACGAAGTCGCGTGTAATAGCTATTATTAGTATAGTCTAAGTTCTAAACAATGATTTAGAATAAAATGGAAGAATGGTTGGAATCGACGTCAGTCAGCCATTTTAGTCTGAAGTCGCTATACATGAAGTAAGACACAGTGGGCAAGAATTCTATATATTTCAAATGATATATTAGAACAATAAATAGGTCACAGTGGGAAATAATTGTTTATATTTAAAATGATAAATTACACTTCAGATGAAAAATGTGCAACTGACCTCAATCGCCTTAACTTTATGTTTAAATAACTTTGAACAATACGGTCAATCAAACGATTTTCTGAAATTTTCAAACCAAATTATGAATTCGTAAGATCAAAACGCTTATTTTGAACAATAATAATAACTATAATGATAATAATATAATAACATCACAATTTATAATAACTTGACTAACGACTAAGATTGTTTTTAACCGTTTCCAAAGAAAAGAGGGTCTGAATTCTATTGTTTTTTTAAAATGTCTTTTACTCAGACCTCCATCATTTATTAACCGATTTGGGTTATTTTTTGTATTTGAAAATCTTCTTTCAGGTTGAGGGATCGGTTGATACTTCCAGATTGGTTCCATTTTAATCAAAATCCAGTTCTGATAATGAGATCCATGATGAATTGAGGGAACTCCTCAAATATGATAGGAATACATAATATAGCGATTTTGGTATTTTCATCAACAAGTCGAGCATTTGCATTCAGAAAGTATCATATGATGAAGAAGATAGCACAGCAGAGATAGCTATCGGGACTGCTAAATGAAACGTATTTCACGGGTGGCACCAAGACAATATCTACTATGATAGTTAAGCAACTATGATGAATCAAAAAGGTAATGGTTCTGATGAAGTCAGTTATTATATACATATTATATAATACTATATTAAAAGTATTACAAAACTTGACACTAGATAATAACATGGCGTGAAGCCAACATTTAAGAGAAAATTGTTATTTTTATAGACGTACCTGGTATATTTTTTTCGGGTTATAGATATTATCATTTTCATTCGTCAATTTCATTGGAACAGTGTGAAGATTGCTACCCTGAACCCAAGTAGCGCTTAAATTTAACATAACACTTGAAGTTTGATACACAACCACGGTTCACAAATATTCACACGATATTGCCCATACACAGTAGTGCACGCACAATCTCTTCCAAAACTTATCACATATTAATCCAGTTAGTAACAATAATAATCAATATGTAATTACAGATATCGCAACTGATATATAAAAGAAATTTTGAAAATTTCAGATAATTAGCAATACTATTGACCGAAAAAGCAAATGCCGTTACAATTGATGAAATAGGATAAAGGTTTTGAGATGACCATTTTTATTATAAAATAGAAACAAGAAATATAAGATGAAGTGAGTTTATATTTGTGGATATTAAGGGCAACATAATATTGTTATGCCTGACAAAGAAAAGGTAAAGGGTAGCAATTGCAGTACAAAGAAACAATGCAAAAAGAATTATTATTTATGTAAAGTGGTCAAAGACCCAATAAACATTAAAGTTATCTGATCCTGATAAAATGTGTACAGTCTGCAACATACCTCAACAAAGGCTATTAATATAATTATAATACTTTATGTTGACTTTATAGTATAGGAAAATAATTAGTTCATGTAAATGTAATCTCTACACTATAGCTGGGATATAATTATAGGTTGTATCGCACTATATTCATAGCTGTTATCCGCAACTTCATTCGCGTCGCTTAGCCGTGAAAACGCGTCAAACACCAGACAGAGATACAGATAGACAGAGAGACAGAGTTACTTTCGCATTTATAATATTATTTAGGATTACGATAGTTAGAACTTTTGCAGGCTGATGCGAGACTAAAGTCTCAGGAAAATTACAATGAATTTCTTTCGGCTTAGTAAACTCGCTCTATATACCCTTGAAGATCTTTTAATAATTTTATCAGGGTTTTACTATCTATTTTGTGATCTCGACAATTCTGAAGATTTGAAGATCATAGAATCAGAAAAAGCTTTAATGACAAAAAAAAAAGCTACAAAAAATTATATCGATAGAATTGCAACGACATGGAATTTGCAAAAGCCTGCTTTACGATGTAAACCAAATCCAGTTTTCAGAACAATCAACGACTCGGAAATTAACACATCTACTCATTAGATCGTTGATAATAAATACCTAATAATGTTAATTGGATTACTTTGGTTTTTAATGTGTCTAATAATAAATATATTGTTGAGTTGTGATTACTTGTAAAATTAATAAAAACCTATCAATTCAAACTATAAATATGTTTTGCCTGCAGAGTTACACCTATGTAATTATCTTCGTCATCAACTGTACTAGTCTAATCAAAGCATATCTTTAATATTGTATCAACTATCTCTGAGGCGATTGTTAATTTTTACATTGTATCCTTATCAGATACCCAATCATTTTATCTACGTAAATACCAGACTTTCAATCTGCTAATTTTGTTACATTATCAATTTTTTGATTTAATGATTTCTCCTTACATGTATTGCTTTAAGTTATGGCGTTTATCAGTTTTTGCTCTCTCAAAACTTCTAACTAAAATGTTTTAAAGTGATTTAGTTTGTAATTGTATTGTATAATACTTCCTATTACATAATATATTTAAAAAAAAACTAAACTTTTTTATAAGTTACCGTTTCTTAATATCTTTAATTATAATTAACGAATAGGGTAGCAATGTGTTGTACCGATACATTTTCAGGCACGCACGATCGCACGTGATATCAAATATTCACACGATTGCTACGTATACCGTTCTACATAAATTTGTGTAAGTATATGTCCTTGCTTTAACCAGGAATTAAGCCTAGTTATTTGTATTCACACGATTGTTACGTGTGCCTACTACATAAATAAGTATACATACTTGCTTCTTATTTGTATTACTATTGTACATATTATTTATTATTTGCTTCGTGTGGTTTTTTGAGCACTCTTCCAGCAGGCCTAGCACGGGCGCCGGGATAAAATTTTGTCCACCATATTTATCCCGCGAGAACGAGACGGATGTATCTATATTCTAGCTTTGTCACGTTGACGCGAAGACAAAACGGATGGACATAACTTTATCCCGGCGCCCGTGCTAGGCCTGCTGGACAAAGAGTGTTTCTCTTACGTCAATTTAAATCAGTTTACTTGTATCTCTGCTATACACACATAATTATATTTCAAACAAAATTAAGTATACTACTAATTTTGATATTGCTATTTATTCAAAAACCACCGCTAGTTAAGGCTTTATTAATATGATCCTAAGGGTTGTTTTTGACTCTTCTTTCTCAACGTTATTGCGTTACTTTGAATTTCTTTCATTGTTGTCAATTTTAATAAACGTTCTTGTGCTCCGACATCTTTGATAGGGTTTTAATTAATAAAAAAAAGTTTCATGTTATAAAAGAAATTATGCTTTCGAAATGATGTCAACAGACAAGAATAGGTCGCGCACGCGTCACACTCATAGCATTTCTTGATAAAGATCACCGAATGTGATCGAAACTATATTCAGAATAACGGACTCAATTTAACGAGAGTATTCTCGTTTTATTAAAACAAGAAGTTACTAGAATTTAAGGCTTAAAATACTTCTATTTAAAATTAAATTTAAATTTCAGACAGTTGGCGGAGAAAAATAATCCTGTTATATCCTGTATCTGGTAAATTGTGACTCACGCAAGCCTTCGCCGGTCAGTGTCCTCACAAAGGGCTTTGTCCATAACGGAACAGGCCTCGTAGAGTCTGCCTCAAACTATGTAAACGCTTGTTCGTTTGGGATCTAATCGAATCCCTTTACTTAAAAACTTTCGCGTAAAATCTTCACACTTAGCGCTAGTGCCACAGATTATGGTCAGTCCGAAAGGCGTACCAAGGAAAAAGCCTAGTGATTGTTGATCAAACGTAAAGAAAATATTTACCCTGACGTGCAGGTAACCAGATGGGCCACTTGTTTTTTTACGCGACTACGAAAAAGGGCTCTGAGTTTGACAGTCTATATGTATGTATTTCATACTCTAACGAAATAAACATGTTGCATATCCTACTTGCGACCAAGACCAAGTCGAAGGATTCCCTATTGCTTACTGCAGTATTATCCCTTCTTTTAAGCACATCTAGCCACTACTATACTACTACTACTAAACAAAATTTATTATATACTAATAATACGGGAATACAAACGACAAAGGGAAAACAAAACAAAGACAAATACTAGAAACTATAGTCGGAATAACCGACTCAATTTAGCATGAGTACCTAATTCCCGTATTATTTAAATAAAAATGTGTCAGCATTGCTCATATCAAAGCAATGAAGAGCTTTATGACTGAACTTTGTGGTTGTTCAAAACGGTCGTATATTCGCGGGCTCTACCTGCGGCGATATGCAGCCCGCTGAATATTATTATCTTTATAAGGACGATTCGATTTAAAAAAACTATAAAGAATATAGCGCTGTATTTTTGGAGCGCTGTTTCTGAGTATTCCTAAAAGAATTTAAAATTATTTTAAATAAAAATTTAACACTAATTATTATTTATTTAATTTAAAAAAAAATTAATTTATTTATTTGGCGTCGTATTTTTTTTTTTGAAATAATTTCTCCAGAATGTGACATAAAAAATATAGCTAGAACTCAAGCTTAGTGCTATCATGATACACATAAGATTTGATTATACTTAGACCTCTCAATATAGTCTAAATTCATGTAACGTGTTTGTTTAGTATTCAAGGAAGGGTCGGGTCACGGCACGGAAGGTAGGGAATTCTCCCTAGTCTAGGACTTTCCTGTATAATGTAAGTATCTTACAATTCTGGAAGGTAAATTGGATTAGGTAGGTACTTAAGTATTTACCTAACTTTTTTTAGCGAAAGTATCTCAGCTTGCTCAATTTTTCTCTTTTCTATTTATTTGTCCATTCTCCTAGCTCGTGACCACAGCTAATGCAACGTCGCGTCGACAGGGACGCAAGAAGCAGAAAAACTGTAAAGCATCGAGGTAATGTAAAATAATTTCTATCACGTCTGAAACACGTCTGAGGCTCGTATGTGTCGCACTTATAAAACCTGTGGTGCGGAATTCTTATAATGATAGTCCATTAAACAAATACATTGCTGGGAGATAGATATTATCATCATCAGCCAGAAAACGTCCACTGCTGAACAAGGGCCTCCCCTTCCCCACGCTTAGCAGGCAGCACTAAGAGGACGCTGCTGCCCGACTTACGGTGGTTTTGGTCGCAATTTCACGACGTACAGGGTCCGGGGAAGATGTAGGTGATAAAAATATCAAAAAATGTAAGTGAAAATGACAGAAGCTAAAATAACAAAGTGAAATAAAGCTGGTTGGCAACACAACTGAGTATCGTCAACAACAACGGAAATTGACTGAGCGAAGCGAAGATCTCAGAGTCTACGGGAGCAAATCGGCAGTTGTATGTATGTTTGTATGTTTAGATGTTTGTATGTATATTTGTCCGAAGATAACTTAAGAAACGTTAATCTGATCTTCATGAAATTTAGTGGGCAAGTAGTTGATTTCAATACAATTTTAAGTTCGAGTATGAGCTGCATCGTTTCAGGCGTTGTGATGTTATACGTCGTTGTGATGTCGCGAGGTCTCAGTTCGGCGCGAACTACTAGTTTTATTTGAAAAAAATAAAGTAAGCGATCGCTTACTTGTAGGTATAGATAATTTCGTTTTTAGTATTCATATACAATGTGGTCAATTTAGGGTTTTTTTTTTGACAGAACTTAAATAAAAGAGCTAAAATTACAACCAAAATTATTATAATTTATTTACAGAACTAAATTATACAAAGTACATATTGCTGTCTTTAACTAACTTGAATAAGAAGGTATATTTACAAATTGTGCAATCATGAAGATGGAGAAACTATTAATTCTAATAAAAATACAAGAAAACTGATAATTGTGGGAGAAACTACCGGATGCAACTCTTGATGACTATCAAGTACCTACAATACATACTTAAAATTAAAATAATTATGTGAGATAGTATTATGTTTCATAGCTAGGAATAATAACATCTTTCCGTGACCAAAGCAAAGTCAATCAGGCCGCGACGACCACAGTCTGCAAATTGTCAGCCGTGGCGAACCTTAGCGATAGCATTGTCCACCTTTTAAAATTACATAACAGATAGCTAGAGATGTATCGATTGTTAAGTCATTCAAGTTAGTCGTTACTCGAATAAAAATTACGCATGTGACCTATTCGAATAAAAATTTGGAAGGTTAGATAATACGTGATAAACATAAACATTTAACGCTTCTATTTTTTATGAAACTGAATTCTAATGTATTGCAGTGAGTACACTGCAGTGTACTGTGAGTATTGGTAAATTATAGCGTACAAAATATTTCGTATGAGTAACGAAATCTTTAATTTATCTCTAATACATTTATCAATGTATAACTATTTCGCATACTGAATTACTTCACATATTATTTCGAAATGTAAATTTAATTATACTTATTCGCTAAATCATTCGAATAATCGGATTCGAACAGTTCCATCTATCTTTATTCATAATATGGCAGGTACATAGCGTGACGTAACCTTATACCTACTACGCGTGTACTCCGGCCGTTTGTAAACTGTACGATTATGGTAACAAAAATATATTATGGCACTTTGTACTGCCCAAGGTAACTGGAGTGATACTAGAATCGGTGAATTGAAACTCTAGGTTTTCAATATTCGTAACAGACAAGGTTGAGGTCACATAATAATAGATTGAAATATAAACTCTTCATTGTGAAAGCTAAAAGAGGTTTAGTTGCAAAGTGTATAATCAGAAGGATAAAAAACGAAAGACAGAATCTCACACACATACTCTCCAGCCAGGAAGTGATCAAACGCAAACCCATTTGAATATAAAAATATTTTTTGGAATTCCATAGAAACTATTTTTTCACCCCACTGCCCCAGAAGGAGGGATATACTCTGTACCGAATATTACTGTTAGTTTCGCTAATGATTATAAACCTTGCAAATATTACGCAGAAGGAAACTTCTAATTTTGATTGACAGTTTTATTTGACATTGAGTTTAGTTTTGTTTTGGATTAACTTCATACATTACATTTTACTATACATAATTACATAATTATTTCAAAACAAATGAGTAAAATCAATGAAACAATTTAAATTCTAGTTCACAAACAGGTAAAAAGAACCTTGTTCGACATACGTAGTAAATAGAAATTCCAAAATAGCCAAATTATAAATTGCTAACTTTACTTGGCTTACAGATTTTGTTTCAATAGTCGGTAGCTTTGTTCAACTATAGTTGTTCGAAGTTTGCTAGTTACGGAATAGTTGCTGACGTAACACACTGAGAGCACGAACACGCACTGTGGGTCGATATTACCTAGGTTTGAGTTCTCTGCACAAGATTCCAGCAAATATTACACAGTGAAGCATATATTTCTCTCGCCAACTCGAATATTCGAGTTATCTAGCCCAATCGTCGCGAAGACGTTACTTAGTAAATCATCCATCGCGATGATATTCTCGCGAAATTTTATCGCGATGTCACGATATAAGGAGATGAGAGAGATGAGACCCATCGTTGGACCATCGAAACATCAAAAGAAAATATAGAATTAGTACTAGTAATAGCGTGCTATGCTGGACACAGGTATGTCCTGCTACCAGAGGACCAGAGAATGAGCAGCCGCGCCCTCTTAGTAAATGGTGAGCGTTAGGCAAACCCCGAGGCGCCTGCCAAGCGAGAGGATTATGGCAACGCCTTAAACCTGGACTCTTACGAGTTACGCGGTAAGTACCATGACCACCCCACAAGCACTGCGGATCATCTCGCCAGCATCAGGCGAACATTGACCAAGTCGGCCAAGCTTACTCATGTCATAGGCCCCGATGTATACAATCACCTCCCAGAATAGGTACAAACATATACATGTAACATGTAGCTCCCAGCCTGCAAAGCTTTAAAACACGTCTACAACGTTGGCTTATTGAGCAAGCATTCTACAGCTATGACGAATTTTATAAATTTCTAAGTTAAATGATTTAAATTTTATTTAATTTACATACATTAAGTATGCCAAAAAATGATTTTATCTATTAAGTTTGACATGTAAATTGGCTTTACAAATTAAATGACTATGACTATGACTAAGGGCATGCCTATTTTTAGCAGTGGACGTTTTGGCCGATGATGATGATGGTGATGGACAGCTGGCTAATTCATTTATTTAGTCTATTCTTGCCTGACATTAAGTAATGATAATTCATAATTCATTCGTAGCGTATACAATGCGGAATTAACATTAAATACAGAGCGCCATTGATATTCCGCCTTTCCGAATGCAAATATATCTATAACTCCAAACATGCATAATGATGATAGTGGTTCAGCCTATGATGAAATAAAATTATATAATCAAAACACCGTACCTTCGTACACCTGAAAACAATACCTGCCTTCCTGCCAGTCGTAAAAGAAAAAAGTATGTTATAGGGTAAGAGGAATAATATAGGTGATACTCTTAGATAAACGTAATGTTCCACTTTCTTCGGGGCGTTAACAATTATGAAGTCACGCGAAAATAACTAACCGTTAATTAATATCTACGCGATTGCTGTTAACTGCTAATTGCCAGTGCTAACTAGAATATACTGGGAAATGATTTCAACTAGTTAGCGTTAGTATGTATGTAGATCACAAAGAAAACCAGTGAAATGAACAAACGACAAAATTAATATGTACACAATGTGTATGTAACTGTATAATTAGAACAATAGTAAGACTCTAATAATATATTATGTAAATCAGCGTTTTTCTAACGAAAGCAGGCCATATTAACACGAATCATTAGGGCTCTTGCAAAGCTTTTTAAATGGTTTTTCACGATTTTAGTAAGTAGCATTTTCTATGATAGCTCATAAAAAAAATTGTGTAGAATAAGACACATTTCAAGGAAAAGACAGGGAGAGAAATGTTTATTAATCAGTTTTTTTTTTAGATAACGGACATTATTTTTAAACTGTTTCGTTATCAACTTCTTAAGGTTTTTAGTTCAATAGCCACTGTTCTTCATGCTGCTTCATGTTCTTCCGTGCCTGGTTGGATTGAAGTGATATCTTTAGGCGATAAGACCGCCAATTATAAACCTACAGTACTGTCAGCAGCATTTATAGTAAACTATAACCATTTTAATTTGCTTTACAAGTCTTAATCCATGCATGACGACGAGAGAGTTTGAAATAATCTGCCCAAAATTCTTGTACTAATTTGTGTTGTTTGGCCACGTTCTCCACTCAATTTTATGTCTAGTTCATCCCAGCTATATGGCCAGTTCAATTCATGGAGTTTGGAAATATACTATATTCTGACTCTGACATAATAATAGTGCAGATATTGACAAAATTATACATCTAGAAAATAAAACTGATAATGTAAAGCGGTCATACTACTTAATATCATTTCCATTTATCAATTGCGGTCCTCACAATATGAAATATAATAATTAATATGAATATTAATGTACAATAAATTACCTAATTCTATAATCGATCTAAATCATAGCAAATTTAAACAGATTGTTAAGCATTTTTTTTGAAAATAATCCGTTCTACAAATTAAGTGTAGTGTAACAAAATGTCAATGAAATTCTCGGAATCCTCATTTTTGTGTAATGAACAAACGGAGTAAAGCACAATAAATACCTACCTGTCGTTATATTATTCAATTATTTAAAATATTGATTAGTTGCCTACTTTAACTCTAAACATAGTTTAATTTGTAAAAGTGACTTGCCTGTAATATTCAATGTTATTTATGGCCAATAAATATTTCTGATTTCTGATGTCTGATCTTAAGTTACTGGTAACTGCAATGGTTACTAATCAAAAATGTTGTTTGAACATCTTCATAACTCATCATCAGTATCAATTATATCAGTATTATTATACGTTTACAAATACTTGTGAATAATGCTACATATTGGACTTTGACCAAATAACTGACTTCTTATGCCACTCCATTGTTCGCTTCTTGGTTTTTATTTTTCTTTGTTTTTATAATTCATTATATTTCGTTATTATTTACAAGGTCAAGTTTGTAGATTTTAGTTTCATGATAACTCTTCTAAATTTATAATTGAGTTAAACCTACCTGTTAGCTATTTAAAAAATACTTTAAGCTGGCGGTGTTGCAGTTTTTTTATGGTGTTTCCTAGAAGATGTTATTGAAGAAGTACGGTGATAGAAGTTTAAAGTTGGTTGAATGTAACAATAGTCATTTACTTTTCATCATCGATTAATTTATTTTGAATAAATTCACTTCTCTATGTTAGTTCTGTATTGATTGAAAATAACATTGATTTTTCAAGCGTAGTATATATGTTAGTACATGATATTCTGGTTTTCTATCTACTAGATTGATATTTGCAATACCTGATGTATTCAGGAAGTTTAACCTCGAAGTTGAATAATTAAAATAGTATCAAGAAATCAATCCGTATTTTTCCAGTGTTGATTTTTTTATTGTTGATTCATATATATTTTTGTGATTAATTACAGAAAAATTATATTTTAAAATTCGTAATTACTTGGCCTCGTGGTAATTGTTATTATTTTGCGTTAGATTTTAATATTAAGTACGAGTATTTTAACAACTATAATAATAAATTAACAATAATTCACGTAATTTAGCAAAATAAAACCGTTTAAAGTTACCTGAAAATATAACTTTAAAAAATATACCAAAGAAATTGTTTGTGGCATTAATTTCAATTTAATTTAGTCACGAAATAGTTTCACAGAAAATTAGCCGTTTCCATACAAACTGACCAAACTGGCATGCTAAAATCTAGAGCAAGAGAGATAACATTATAAAAACATCATACTGTTGTCATTTTCTGCTTTCAACACTGTGTAGAGGCTGTGGTGACTGGAGAATTTTCATTTATATTATATTATTTATATATAAATTCAATATATTAACTTGGAAACGACTATTCAGTACTATTCTATTCAGTAATGTTTTAAGCAGTTTCGAAAATCTCCATCAATCAATGAAAAATGCATGAATGTATTTATATGCACTGAAATCATCTGTTTGAAAATTGATAAATCTATAAAATCATTTCGTTGATCACTGACCGAAACAGTTTTTGGGTATACTCTACCATAATGCAGAGTTAGTAGAGTCTTGGCATTCGTCTATTAGAAATACTTTATATACTAACGTTAATGTTATATTTACCGATCTCATTAAAAATCTATTAAAATTCCTAGTTCATTCATAATAATCAATCATGATGGATAATTATAAGCAATCATAATAATCAATAATAAAAATCTTAACTCTGCCCTGAACGACCAACAAATACCACATAATATCCATCAATTACGTGTCAATGACCAAATACAATTCAATACACCTTATAATTCAATATGCATTTGCAGACCAATGCAGTAATTCGCAGCAACAAAATTCTTAAACCTCGAAACTAACCTGATTTTCTTTGTACTGCAAATCCAGGCTTCAAATCCACTGTTGCACTAGCACGCCTCACTCACACTGCTTTAATTTTAACAACAGATACTCACAAAGGTTCTTGTTTAATATTTGTTTCAATATGTTTAATGTCGAATGTTGGCTCGCGCTACGTCGTTCCGCCTCCGTGGTTTATTCGCTACTGGATATCTGTCTTTACTTGTGCCAGTTGTGTTCTGCCAATACACAGCTTACAGACTATGTGAAGGTAATCGATTGGGTACATCTGTTGTCATTCATGTGTTTTATTTATTTATTTTTGCTAATTAATGGCCAAATCAAATAACATAGACACATTCAATCCAATCATTGACAATTCGATCTTTCAATAAATATTTTTTTATGTCAACTTTAGATCGTTAATTGCTAATATTTAACGCCTGTTAATTGCTAATATTTATCATCATTAAGACCTATTATAAATTCCGATTGTTTTTTATTTTTTTATTTCTATAAACTTGAATTTTAAAAATGACATCTGGGGATAGAGCACTGACAATAATACTCTAATGTCAAATTTAAAAAAGTTTTGCTAAATTCAAGTCCAGAATTAAGTTCAAACCCTAAAGAAAAGCGAGCAGATGAACTCAATCAATGGACAACATAACCAATATGGCCTCTGAATCATCACGACAAACTTGGGCCAGCGGTACGTATTCTCTGTACCTGTACGATGACAAAGGCTCGATCCGTCGTAAAAACTACCATTTAATCTGCTACCAGATCGTAGTGACTATCAACGAATCTATGCCTCGGGTCTCTCCACAGCTGTTTAATGTTTGTGAACTCGAACACGCTGGTATCGATTGTCGACTCTAAGCTGTGAAACACGATAACTACTATCCGTCATCAGTTCAATATACTAATAACATCAATCGTTTGCTTTTACAACCAAACATTTTCATAGGCTCTTTAAATATACGTATATCTGATATTTGAAAGTAATCCATTCGGTGTGAAATAGATTTTCATACAGTTTATTTTTATTTATTATTATATTCCCATGCTTAAAATAAAGGCCGTCAAAATCAAAACGTTATTTTTATCTAAAATAATTCTATTACATCAGTTCAACAGATTATATAGCAGATACAGCGGCGAGTACGATCTCAGTTCACCGCGTGCGAAGAAGGGGGAACCTCGGTGCGTTTTCGGTGCGAACGCACCGGCGGCGACCGAAATAGCCTTATACGTCTCTACTGTTCTAACATCGATTTCGGTCATTGTACCCGTCCTTGTCAAGCGCTATGTCGTCTCGCTCTCCCTTGGCACTGCGGATGTGGGAAATAGCCGCCCTATTTCGGGATAAGTTTGATGTTGCATCTGCAATGTTTCTGGTAACTAAAAATATACTTCGTGAATGATTTAGAAAGTTTATACTGACGCCAACGTGATGCTAGAAATGTCAGCCGATGAGGTGGAAATCGATATTTTACGTTTGAGTCCGCACGGTTGAATAGGTCGAGGCGGACCTAACTTATTCGTGGAACAGTTTTCTTTTTTAAATTGGATTTTGATTACATGTTTGCCCCGAGCTGTGCCTCACGACCCCTTGACCGAGTTTGCTCATTTTCGAACTTAAAAATTGTATCATATAGACTACTTGCCTACAAAATAAAGATCGACATTAGTAAGTTATCGATATAATATACAGACAAGGAAAAACATATACTTACGTCCTGCGGAAGATACTTTTGATCTCGAAATAACTAGGTATGTGTTTATCAGAAAATCTAAAATTATCATAATGTACTAACACTTGTCATTATCAGCAGCTTATCATTTTACAATGTGGTTAACACGAACGATAACCAAGAGTCAAAGCAATACGCGGATTACAGCGGAAATTGTAAAATAACAGATTTGTAGATAAGTAGATATGCTACCTGATTTCTAGATAATGTCTAAAGTCTAATGATATAGTATAATTGTGTTTAGATAAAACTGTACTATGCGTACATGCAATTCGGATTCGACTGCCATATTCAAGTACCTATATTTTATCATTGTACCCACAGAAGAGAAAATATTTTTACTTCTACTGTACCTACTCGTTATTTATGAGTAACAACTATGTGTACGTGTGTTCTTTTTTATTTTTGGTGTACACAATAAAGAGTTTCTATCTATCTATCCATGGGACGAAAGCACACTCTTGTCGAAATTTATAGAACTTGGCTTTTGACAGCGTTTCTTAGAAAGTTTTAAGGAACTGGACTTGACTTGGAGTGGACTTTGAGCGCTGATAGGTAAAGTAAATTATCAAGAATATAATAAAATGAATTGATTACACTTAGTCTTTTTTGCATAACGTGGGTATAGAAGTTCTAATAATGATTTAAAATGCCTATCCATTACAGGTTTTTTCATAACGAGATAATAATAAAATTATTTCTTTCAATGGTGATACTGTTCTACTCAAGGCAGAAATAACTCGCAGCACGACACGAGGAATCTTGGAGTCATAAATATCTAAGCTACGTTTGAACTGTGTTGCAATGAGAAATGCTTAGCATTTTTATCGATTAAATGGTTTGACTTCGAAGTATGTTAGTGACAAGGTTTTTCAAATAACTCGAGAGCTGTGAATGAGTTTTTTTTTAAATATAGTAATAGGAAAGTAGATATCTAGAACAAATTGTGTTTTTGTAAAATTCTCTAATCATGCATCATTTAAATATCGACACTTCGTGGTCCCTATTTTCTCATCAACTTAACTAGTAGTTCTGCAAAAAGTAGACCTCGTGGGCATAATCTCTTTTTTCTCCTATCGCAATTTTTGATTAGACTTCCCACAAAATAGAGAATTTTGCTGCGGCGCCATTTACCGGCCGATATCGTTCATATTTGGCGTAAGCTTTTGGTACGCAATTATTAACATGTATATCGAATATGAGTAAAATCGGTCAATAACTCAAGAAGTTCTCCCCTTTTTGGGGTAATACCTCACCAATCAAAAATCGCCGACGACTAAAAAATTCTACAAAGCTGTAGAACCTGTATACCAAGTTTCGCCAAGATTGGTTGAAAAATACGACATGTACGCGAGTACCAACATACGGACAGATGAAAGCAAATTTTGCCAGTTAAAACTTTCGTTCATACACTCGGTCAATTAAAAATTAAAAATGTAAAGGCAAAGTCAAAGTCATTAATTATTATTATTACGACAGAAAATCAAATGTCAACAAAAGTTAACATAATTTTATACTTAGCTTACAATTTACATGAACATTAATGTATTTTTAATTTGTTATGTTATGTAGTATTAATTTTACATAGAAGAGGAACGAATTATGATGTAAAATATACATCTTTATGGTTGATTTTGTAGATGTACTAGCACTATTGGAGCACACTATTAATTCTAGTCTTGCGCCAATATCATCCACGCCTTCAATTGGACCCAATAGTTAGATGACCTAGATTTTAGTTTCTCGGGTTTAAGGACTTCAAAACCTGTTTACTTAACGAAGTATAACTTCATTTCGTGTTCAGTTTAGGTCAACCTAGAACTCACTCGATAAACATCCTTTATGAACTATGAAAATATTACTAAACAAAACTATTTATATTTTCTCTCACTTATCTGATCAAGCCTGTAAAATGACAATATTTTGCAAGCAAATTGCAAGTGGTAAAGCAAAAGCTAAGCGTTGCGATACAAGATGACTCAAATTGATAAAAGATGTCACAAATACGCAATTTTTATGATACGAAACAGTGCAGCAAGTATCCGGTCGACAAAAAAAACGTTTGTCATCAACGAATAGACTCATTATGCAGGGTTATAAGGAAAGGGTACGCTAAGCCGAAAAAGGCTCATAGTACTCATCATTATGAACAACTTTTACTATAGGGCCACCCGCGAAATCGAGAAACAAAATCAGCTGTTCCATAAAAAAATGTCAATGACACTAGACAAAATTTATGGAACAGCTGGTATATTTTTCTCGATTTCAGAGTTGGTTCCAGAGTAAAAGTTGTTTGCAATGAGTACTTCAAGCCTCTTTCGGCTCAGCAGACCTTTTCTTATAACCCTGTATTTATGAACGTACGTCTCTGCCAGGATACAATAATATATACAAACTAAAACTAATCTAACACGCTTATACAAACTACTTGTGTAATCGATAGGTTGGAAGATTGGATGGTCTATAAAAAGAACGAGAAGGCCAATCGATTGTTATCGATCGACAAAATTGCATACTTGCACTGCTGAATAAGCTATCATATATCTACCAGCCCCCGAAGGCCTATCAGAATGAAAATTTAGTGTGGACATTGAAGGTCCAACGAGTCAAAAAATCCTTCTATACTTGTACACTTTATAGTGTCCTTGAAATAACAAAATAGGTCGCAATAACCCGCGTTATTGTATGTTTCAATACTACAATGATATCCGGACTGACCTATCTATGTGCCAAACATGATATTTTTGTATAAGAATCAATAATAATTCATCAAGAATCGTGTATCTTAAGAACTCGAAAGATTATTTTACGGACAAGCCTATGGATTACATTCTACATTACCTGTTGTTGCACATCTCTTAATATTCGTTTAAACCAAGTTCTATTCGACTTAGGTAAGTTTTCATTAAAATCGGAAGAGCAATTTCATAAAAACTTATGTTTGGAAGTATGAACATTCGGAATTATATATGAACATAATTTTCATCCCAGTCACTCAGTTTGCGTTGTAGTAAACCCGCATATTAAAATTAAAATAGACACAACGTAAGCAAAACTGTTAATACTTACCATTACTCAGTAGCAATGTAAATATTTTTGAGGAAAAAACTAGCACACAAAGTTTGATAAACAACATTTCACTACAAATAATGAATCACGCATTTTACGTTTTATGCAGATATGCTCAAGAATGCTAACAAGGTTTTAAACATTGGCAATAGCAAAATTTTCTCTGTGGCAATAGGAAATACCAATAGTACTGACGTCGGGTCATACATCATACATCTATCTCACTCGCACTTACAGGTCTAGTTGAGTGACATTGATTGCTCGACGACTCAGGTGATAATTAATGCGTTTACTATATTGATATTGATTGTCATTTTTATTAATAATTACAAATTACATGTCATGTTCAATAATAAATATAAATCACATTAAAAATAAAAAATAATAAAAAAATATAAATGTGACAAATTAATTGTTTACATTTAATAAAATAAATTAAATGTAAATAAATAATTATAATAGTTGATATTAATTATTACCACAGCTATGAGAACCATTTTCTGTGTTTTTGTACTTTGACCAAGTGTTGTACATTATAACATCAAATAGTAATGTAGTAGTTAATACAAATTCCTTTATTCGACATAATTACTTTTACAAAGAATTTTATGATGATGGTATGTTACTAGTTCGGACCCATTGGCTTCGGAGTAGTAAATACTATAATTTCGGGAGCCAATGGCATATCATAAATTACACAAGCTAAACACGCAAAGGAACATTTATGTTGAGAAAATACAATACAAATATATAAATTACATACGAAACAAATCTAAATAAAAACTAATGCATAGACGGATAAATATACATAAGCAAATACACTATAATAAGATGTATGTGTGTGCAATAAAGAATTAAATTTGAACAGTATTTAGTATGCAAATACAGCTATCTTTCTTTTAGATGAAAAATAATCAAGAATTGAGCAAAGTTATGCATACCTATTACATAGAACTTTAAATGATAAGCGCGATAGTTTCCTTTATGGCTTATTTATGCGAATCCTTGGAAGAACTTAAGTATACCGTCTTCCGCCTCTAAGGCCGGCCTCCCGTTGGTTACAACATTTTATCGTTTTTTGTTAAATCGAGTACAGGTTTTGCTAGATCACAAGTGATAAGCTCACTAAAAGCTTTTTGTCAAGCGTAGCGTAGCTAGATCTTGTTTGTCACCTCACAACCTACGCAAATCTTGATTTTGTCTTATTTGCTTAATGGCTGACAAAGCAGACATTTTAGGCCGTACGAAAGCCACCATAACTTATCAAGAAATGTAACATTTGTAAGCCTTCATTTACATCGTGTCGTAAACCGTAAGCTGAGTTTCAGTGGAGGTTTAGAGCAACGACCGTAGCGTACTGTAAACGTGAGTAACAGTTCATTTTCCGCCCCGCTCGCCGGCCTTCGCAATCAGATTTGTAATAGGCTTTATGGCTCAATAACTTGCTTGGATCACAGAATAGGTAGTAGTGCTGTAATATACCTACCAATATAAGATATCGGTTATCGGTTGATAAGATTTCAATAAGGTACAACAACACAATTTCTGTTTTCAACTGTACAAAATTCAAAATTCTATATTCTACATTTTTATTAATAAAAAATATATAATTAAAATTATATCTAAAATGATTATTCTACAATAAAGAACCTCAGAACCTCTATGCTATGCTATGCTAGACTACGCATAATGCTCGTCGGTGCCTTAAGCATTTTTCACTAGAATCCCGCGTTGGCCGAAAATATATATGGCAACTATGGTACCTACCCCAAGTGCGCAGTAAGAGCGAGCTGTCGATCTCGTTTGCTGAGGACAAAATCGTTTGCTATCAAAAACTAGAGTTACAAATGTGCACGAGGGAATTATTTCAGGATCTTCAAATCATGATGACATTTATCCAAACAAATTGAGTCAAGCAAATTAATTGTTTTAGGCTATTGATATCTATATTTATAACCTTAAAAAAGACATCAAGCGTGATTTGACCTCACTCATCATCGCGCATTGCAAGCAGATTTGCGAAAGATAGGATAGGATAGGATCAGTGGGGCTATAAAGCCAGGTTTGACAAGATGGCACAACAGCGATGCCTATGCATCTATCGCAACCCACATCTGCTTTAAAATATGGAATAGAAAGGCCGCTGGATTGCACAGCCACTACCGAAAGTGTCCTCAATATCTCATACTCACAGATAGTGAATAAATCGTATGTCACAGACGTCTAAGGCCATGTACGACTACGCGTGTATTTATAAATGCTTTACATTTACGTCGCCACATAGCTACGTGAGATACGGGGGCTGTAGCTACCAGCTAACCATAAAATTAGATGCTTATTTCGAGTTTCTTTTTCACGTGGGACCAATAACTTTCTTATTTTTATTAATGCTCGTTTTCCTAGAGCCCAATTTCGATATTTATGGGCTAGGAATCCCTATAGACAGACGCTAGATTTGATAACATAAAGGCTGGCTGGCCACTTTTTTTTTAATTCTTCTGTACTGACTTGCTTAATCGCAATGCTATAATTGACAATAAAAAATACTAGAGCATCTCATTACCGTATTACAGTCATCGTCATCATCGTTCACAGCAATTCCTTATCCTACCACTGGGTATGGACCTGTCTCTCTCTTGCTATGACATTTGTTTCTCAAGTTCTCAGTCGTTCAACCACTTTGGTATTTTGCTTTATCATCTAAAGTAGTCATCTTGCTTTTTAGGCAACTCGATCATAACCGCATCTGGCACGGCCCTGCTAATCCAGTCCAGGGCCCGAACCGTAAAGTCCTTATTGCCATTCAACCGCCACCACTTTGCGACCGCGAAACGTATCCCTGAGCGAGATACGGTTATGCAGCGTCGGCGGCTGGACCTAACAATCATTGCAATAAGGACTTCACGTTACGGGTCCAGGTTCAACCCGAAAGTACAAGTAAAAAACTTGAGATTTGTATCGAAATTCATAATATATCAAAATAACTTTCAATTGCCGTTAAGCATTAAAACAGAAACAAAAATAAAAAAACTTATTTTTTTTATGATAATTATTAGTAGCAATATGACGAGTTTGACTAGAGTTTGACTCAAAGATAAACAGGACGATGTTAATTTAGTCGCGTGATACCATAACATGTCATTTCTGAAAAGATTACATAACACAAACGGTAGCTTGTTTGAATGAGAGTCCGCAACTTTCTTGGTAATATTGTGAACAAACTAAGTACTGTCCTAACAGGACGTAATTATCTAGGTCTCTCCATATCACTGGAAGTATATCTGGATTATAATGATATCGTAGATATCATTATAATGTATCTCTAACAGAAGACAAGAGTTTAACGACTATATAACTAGAAAAATAGTAGATAGGTAAGTAAAATACACAGTAGAATACTAGTATTCTACTGTCTTTCACATTCTAAAGATTCGTCTACGATTCTAGCATCACAGGTAAAGAGGGTCAAGAGGTGAAGCAAAGGAGAGTGTGAGTCAACAAGCACTGATCTTAGTCGGACACCTTTTATTTGGTTCGTATTGGAGGAGATAATAATTATTGTAAATCAGTTAATATTAGTAGATTCTTAGTGTATGTCTTAGTGTTACACGACACTAAAATGCGCATTTTAGCTACAATATTTTGTAAAATATTGAACCTTATTTTATTGATAAGTAGTTGTTGAAAAGATTATTATAAAAAGAAAAAAACCAACGGCAAAATGTAGCTTGGCTATAAGGCACTTCGGATATCAAAAGGAATTGAATGACACCTCACTGAAAATCGGCCAAGTAGGCCTTTAAACACCCCACTGCTGGAATATCAGAACGTACCTACCCTCGAAGAGTGATTAGGACATATCCTATATTTTACTATAGTAATATGCGAAAAAAACATTAATAGTCGCTTATAAAACATTAGTGACACCAAAAATACTAGAAATTACTAATTGGTCCATAATAACTTAGAACCCACGTTTTCATTCGCCTCAAACATAGCGCGGCTAGCAACAAACGAATTGTCTTCAATTGACGCACGCCACAATATATTATTATCAACTTTTCAATTGAGCTCAGAAATTCGTTTGCAGCGTGAGTTTAATTGAATTGCGTTGGTTGCTTGCTGTATGGATGTATCTACCTTTTCCTGTTTCTTTCCACCTGTGCCATTATATTTCTATACTTGTCTACCACTTTTTCTATCTGTGAAGTCCTTTTGAAATGCTTGTAGTTTTTAGAGTTTCATACCAAAGGATGCCCACAGTTTCAACAAATTACTTCTAAGTTTACTACGCCACCGTCTGACTGTCCTTGAAAGCAGATCCTCTCCTGAATCCTGGCATACAGGTTCTATAATTTAATAGTTTTTTTTTTGTCCTCGGTCAAAAAATAACCCGCAAAAAAGGAGGACGTTTGCTGCGGCGCCATTTACCTGCCGCTATAGATAATATTCGGCAGAAACATTTGGTACTCAATTCTAAACAAGAGTTTCGAATTTGAGCAGAGTCGGTTTTTAAATATGATGGTGGTGAGATCTCAGTTCGGGACATTTTTCCTGAGAGAAATTGAGATTGTGAAAAAAGTTTGTGTTTTTGAGTTATCTTGTTTGCAGAACGATTAGTGTTATAATGTAGTAAGTATTATACATTTAAAAGTAATAAGGTTAACATATTTATATGGTTAAAGCTCGGGAAAGCAATAATTACAAATTGTAATAGTGTATTTGATTGCTCTGGGACTTCCTACCGAGCAAATTGCTAAGATATTCTATGCGTTGATCATTTCCTTAGTACTCAAGTAATTGCGGAAAAATATTGCGACATCAAGATATAGGTTTTTTTGCGTAATTCTAACTTAAGCGGTGTAATAACGCAAGGCTATGAAGGTGGTTATAATCTAGGAATAATGACCAATGGTGGCATTTCCAACGGTGGCGATGTTGGTGAACTTCTGTGGACATCCGCCTTATAAGTTCACATTTTCTTCTGTATGCAAGCTGGTAGCGACGTATTAGGTAAGTATGAGTTTTAATTTATCTTTCACCGCACAAGATCGGAAAGATTCTATTTATCATTCTAATTCTGAGTGCAAAGGTGCATTTTATCCGCTAGCGTAGAAAGATCTTTTTAAATTCGGACCTAAAAAATAATAAAAAAATATACAAAATAATAATAATATAATTGACCGTCTGAGCGAAGCAAACGAAAGGTCTCAGTTTTAACTGACATAATTTGCTGTCATCTGTCCGTATGTTGGTACTCGCGTACAGGCCGTATTTTTCAACAAAAAAAAAAGTAAATTAAAAGTATTAATTCCTATTCAATAATTTTCTATACCGCCAGTCGACTAAAAATGCATTAATACTTATTTAACGTCAGTGCGCCAACCTCATTTTTAGAATAATGGCATTAGCCAGCAAGGCTTTTCAGCAAAAATTTTCTTCTCTCTATTCATCAAGTATCTTTCATCAACTATTATATTACTTTGTACATATTACATCTTTCCTGCTCAATATAGCTTGTTTTAATTATTCACAACATACTGTGAAGCAAACATACGAAACATTTGGGTATTCTTCCTTTTTCTGAGATTTCAATGGTCATCGGTTGCTCTGAAACCAAGAGTTAGGTGCCGTGTAATTTAAATACAAAATATAAGTAGGTAGTAGGTTTTACTTGGTAAAACTACAAATTTGACAGCTACAAACTAATGAATTCTGAATAGATATTTGTCTACAGTAGGTTCATCCGTTTACACACAGTCATAAAAGTACAATTCAAAATTAGTCGCATTCAACATTTTCTCGCTCGCGTATTTTCACATGATTTAAGACAATAAATAAATGAGTGAATTTCCAAAAATAATATGTTGTTTATTTATGTCCCTAGTCATAGATAAATTCATATTATCAAAAAACTTGATAACTTGTTGTAAATGAGACAGTTTGGCATGACCATAGGTATTATTACCTCATAATAATTAACGCCGCCTGTTCCAGACCAAATGTACAATTTCAAAGTTCACTTGATTTTTTGTGTGTATTACGATTATACTAAAAAGGTCAACATCATTCAGTTTAAAATTACTCAACACCGCGACAGAGATAATTTATTTGAAATTCAATCGTCATTGAACTGTGACCGAAGAGACTAATACTTATTCTGTGGCCGAACAAAGGAAGTCATGTCCCACTGACTCAGTCGTTATGTCCCCTCTACACTGACGCATGCGAAGTACATACCAAACGGTAAGCACAAAGCACATTGAGCCCGTGAGTGCAAGTGTACTCAACGCACCGAGTTTGTCAAGTTAAACTGGTACAGTGCTGCCTTATCCACTTGTTTATACGGACAGAACTGAAACTATTTCCTTGAAATCTTAAAATGCATGACGTCGATATCTGAACAGATAAGTTTGTTGGTAAGTCATTGTTTTTTTTCTAGATACTGGTGATGAAAAAATCTTTGACGTTTTTAATGATGGCATAAATTTGGTTGGTCTACAGAATGAGTGAGAAATAAAAATAATTACACTAAACAAAAGAATAGCTACATATTTTGTCCTAGTTAGACAATGCTGCGGGTATGGGAGGTGTTCATAGGCGGCGGAGACCACTTACCATCAGGACCGTCGCTGTTTGCCACATTTTTTTTCTTTTTATTATCAATCTCCACTGCATGACTACTAGACGCGATATTGATGATAAAGAGATAAAAACTCCAGACAAACATGCACACTAGGAACAGTGAAAGTTGTCTGTGAAAATATCACAGACAACCTTATACACTAGTGCCACTTGTGGCACGTAGGTATGGCACTTATATTCGCAGTGGTGATATTCACATGTATACACAACACACCTGAGAGCTGAGAGCTGAGACTCGGAAAAATTATAAGAGGTCATACTACACCAAACCTTATAATTGCATTCAATGCTTTCAATTCACATGATGTCCGAAAAAGCAGATATTTTTGAGTGCAATCTGGCAGAATTCACAGAAGAAGCTTATGGGCTTTGTGAAAATATAAATATTAATATAATTAAATAAAATTAACTTTAATATCGAATCAGTCCTGGACTGTTAGGATGTTGTCACGTGTGTTTTAATAAATACATAAATAAAATACATAAATTTTGATTTAAATTTATATTCAGGATAATTGTTTTTAATTATACATTTCTATATTAACATCTATGTACCTACAGTTTACTATAAATAAACTACGCGGGTTACAGCTGCTATCCAACTACACAGTGGAGTAAGGTGCCTGCCGAAATACAGGTGTAATCCTAGCTCGACAGCAGCCGCTCAATACTTTTTTAACCGTTTTCCAAAAAAAGGGGGAGGTTCTCAAGTCGATTGTTTTATTTTAAATTTTATTTTTTATGTTTGTTACCTCAGAACTCCGTCATTTATGAACATATTTGGAAAATTCAATTTTAATTTTAAAGTAGATATTTCCAGATTGGTCCCATTTTTATTAAAATCTAGTTCTGATAATGGGATCCATGAGGAATTGCGGGAACTCCTCAAATATTATAGGCATACATAAAGCAAATTTTGATATTTTCTTCTTATTTAAAATATTAGGATTAGGATTAGGATTATACTTTTTTACCTGACTACGGGAAGCAAAACTAAGGTTATGATTTTGATCGTTATTTATGTACTTATGTTAATCTGTTCCTGAAATGAGATATCGTTGGAAGCGTCTTCGTCGTCCGATGGTTATAGGTTATGTGACGTCACATAAAATTGAAAAAGATAATAAATAGAAATATTGATATGTAGAAGATATATTTATAGACGTGGATAATTTTTTTATATTTTTTTACCTTGTTGGATATCTTATGTAAGGACTTGAATCAATCAATCTCAATCTCATTTATTCATAACCATTGGTCACACGTCAGTTTCTATTTTTTATACATTTTGAACAAAATAATAATAATAATAAATAGCAAATATAAGTAATATAAGTACTTAAATACATAAATTCAAATCAAAAAAATAAATTCATGTCAAAAACAAAGAAGAGAAATTACATAATTCAATAAAAATTAATTAATAAAAATAAAAACATATGTCAACAATAATCAATTAATAAAGTAAAATAATAATAATAAGAAACATGTCAAAAACTTATCTTAAACAATTTTCGGTAGGAACTCGTCTATCTTGTAGAATGTTTCCTCAACAAGCCACTTTTTAATTCGTATTTTAAACGACTGTCGTGACGGCGCGTCTTTTAACTCGTCCGGGAGACGATTGTAGACATCCGTCGCCATCACGTGCACCTGCTTGGACGTCTTCGCCAGACGGCGCGGGGGCGCGCGCAGCACGCGCTTGAGCCGCACGGGCTGCGCGCGCTGGTCGCCCAGACAAGTATACTCGTCTAGGTGATCCCACGCATACAAGGCTGCTTGCAGAATCATAAGACAAGGGAGAGTTAGTATCTTCATGGTTTTATTTTCATGGTTTTTGGAGTTAGTATCTTGATTAGCACATTTTAAATATATATATATTGTTAGCTGTTGCTCGCGACTTTGCTTGCATGCACCCGATACAACTGAAGCTCAGGTAAGGACGTAGTCGGGTTTTAGTTTTTCGACCTTATATTTTATGTATGTATCTTGTTGATAAACTCATCACTCGTGTGACCTAAATTCAAACAATTCCAATATTACGCGACGCTAAGTGGTGACCTGAGATTGTTACACTAAACAACAGAATAGTTACTTTTTAGTCTATGACTATGACTAACTATGACTATGACTAAACTATGTAGCTAAAATACTTGTATCTATCTGCACTGAATGAACTAAACTCGCACCAAGATTAACAATATGTATATTGGTAGTATGTTAATAGTAACTTAAGTCATTGTTTCCATTTCCCGGTGTTATGTTTAGGTTGGCACAATCGTTCGTTTACAATTAGGAAACAAAGGTATTGTTTAATGTGTCAGGATATAGGATGATATCATAAGTCTGTTGAGACAAAGAAAATTTAGATGGATTAATGATATATCCATCCTCAAGTTAACATGGAAAAAAAAAATTTTTTTTTTACGCTATGTACTCGGGTTGACGAAGCAATCAAAATCGTCCTCAAACTGCCGTCATGAAAAGTTCTTCAAAATAGTATTCGTTATATGTATAGTTCTCTTACGTTATGACAAACTACCCAAACCTTTAGTTTGCAATACTGTATGGCTTGATGCAAAGAGATGGTCGATGACAGTACCACAGAAATTAGCGATTCTCGGTAAAATAATTTCGTGAAAATCCTAGAAAATACCTAAATAAATAGATTATCTAAGAGCCTCAGTCATCATCTTCAAGTAAAGTTCCAAGTAAGCTACTCGTCGGTTAACGTGGCGAGTAACTGTATTATTCGTTTCAAGGTGTTGGAGTAGCGTTAATCGTCTCATAAACTGAACAAAAGTAAAAGTTAAATTGGGACTTTAACCCCCAAATTCTGAAACGTTTGTTAACTTGACGACAGATTAAGTTTATTGCTGTCTTTGTCATGTGCTTATTGCCAGACAAAGGCAGTATTAGAATTAATCTGTTTTCAAAGTTAACAAACGTTTCAGTATTCGGGGGTAACTTGCTAATAAAGTAGGTAATCAACACTTTACTTTGAGATATATTATGTAATATGATGATGATGAAACACGCCCCGAGAGTATTTTCTTACAGAGACTATTACTGAAAAAGACAATAGGAGAAGTCGGGAAACTGGGCAACGGTCTCAAATAACTCGCGTAGCTTCGCAAAACTAGTATATGCTCACACCAGAATGGCGGATTTACAAGCCGGGGCTGTAGATTGACCAAATTTAGTGAAGCGGCGCCAAATTTAGTTTTCGGAGCGCCACTTGGCCGTTCTTGGTCCACGCGGTCAGTAATATAGTATTAATAATATAAGTAATAATTTAAGTACTAGTAATATAGTAGAATAAATATATATTATATAGACTATTATACTAGTTACTTAGTGTAATAAAACAGAATACTGAATATTTAATTGTTACGCGAGGGTGCCAAATCATAAGAAAAGATTTAAAAAAAAAAAATGTGGTAAATATAAATACTACTTTTTTAGTATGTCGGTAATAATACTGTTTGCAACACCCTATAACAGCGTATAGTGTATAATTAAGTACATTCTGAAAAATGTTACCATTACACATTAGGTGGCAATGTATACTTACTTAAATAAATAAATTTTAAAAATGGGTCCCTAAATTTTCCGCCTCTAAAATCTGCCGTTCTAGACGCAAGCCTTTACACTATTTTTGCACGAACATCAACTATTTTTTCCATTTCAACTATATGACTTACAAGTTATTTCATTCAGCTTTTTAAAATCTATTGGCAGTCAGAGGTAATCAGAGCGAAGACCGAGTATAGCTTTCATTATTTTGATATCAAGACATCCTGTGTTTGAAACATTTCTTGAAGAGCTGTTGCTTCTCGATTATTTCTCGTGAATATGCTCAAATGAACATAATTCAGGAATGAACTCCTGCTAGGTTCATACCAAAAAACATCTTCATCTAAAACCTATGGGGAAGAAAGATTCTTGGGCGGGGACCACGAACAGGAAGACGCAGCGTAGGCAGATCTCCCACTAGATGGACAGACGACATTGCAACCGGTGGATGCAACTAACACGTTGTCGGTCGGTGTGGCACTCTAAGCGGGAGGCCTATGTCCAGCAGTGGACGTCTTCTGGCTGATGATGATGATGAGACCACATTATTGCATAACTTCAGGCAGGATGTTTCAAGCAAAACCAATTTGAATAAATAAATTATAACACCGATTGCCAATACTCAGAATGCATTGGCAATCGGTGACTAGGAATCGTACTTACTTGCCTATTGCCTATTTTATGTCAGACTCTATGGTCAGACTGCACTGAAAACTCCTGTGTATGCTGTGTCGTTGTGGTATAGGGTCATCGTCCAACGGCACTGACCAATATACCTTCAAGCAGTAGTTCTGTAGCCACAGTGCGACCAACGTTTTATTTAGGGTCATCCAAGTGAAAGAACTTAATTTTTTTACGGCTGACCGTCAGTTTTGTGCAGGGTTACTATAGTGGCGCCATCGCTCCACTGTAAAGATAAGTTGGTCGGATTGTTGCGGAAACAAGGCAGGCAATATCAGTGCGCGTGTACCGAACGCACTGAAGGCTGGTACGATCGCAGATTAGCTAAGAGTTTATAAATTATTTTTGGTGTAAGTTATAAGAAACAGCGTTGAGGTTGTAGAGACAGACTGTCTCTAACATTGTGAGTCTTCCGTGTTATGTAGTAGGTATTAGGCTCAAATATCACTACAGCACAACAGCTTAAAAGGAAGCTGTAATTATAAGTATATAGTGAGCGGAAACGAGCTGATGATAATATTTGGCCCTTTGTTACATTATTTTGTGTTGAGCGTCAACATTATTTTTTTCCTTCAATTTTGGCTCGACACAATCCAATTTCGGGTTTCTCAAAATAATATCAAGTGAATCGAAATATTTCACAATAAAAACTGTCTCCGTTACAGTCTAAGTCAGAGTCATACAAGTAGAGAATTTTTACTGGAAGTTCCTACAGTCTTCAGTCAGACTTGTTATCATGGATTTAGCATCATACTTTGTCCAATCTTGTTATCCTAATGAAAATTAATATATACTTACTTGACAGTTTACAAACCTGACATTGGCTAATTGCAGTGTCAAGCCAAAATCACAGATTTAAAAAAAAAAGGTTTACTAATATTGTGTCGGTAAGTTTGTATAAGATTACAATAATAATAAAATAAACTAATTCATTAGAATGATTTTTATTGTATGGCTATTAAGCTCTTTTTTAAATAAAGAATGCGTTTTACTATTTTAATGAGTTTATGAAAATTAATTTAAATCAACAATGTTTTTCAAATGAAATTGTACTACATTACATTACTTTATCAGCCAGAAAACGTCCTCCACTGCTGAACATAGGCGTCCCCCTTAGAGCGCCACACCGACCGCCAACGTGTCACTTGCAGACTTGCATCCACCGCCTGCCTGCGACTTTCACAATGTCGTCAGTCCACATACTGGTAGATGAAATTGAATGAAGGAATTATAATTTTTCTTATTTTTTACATCAAGCACAATTAATGTTATTATGCTATTTTATTTTATTTTCAAATTTATATTAATCATTACTTGGCAATCTTACAATTTTCATTATATAATTTTCCACCATTTTAACTAGCATTCTAAGCTGTCAATGAATTAACTAATATAACGTTTTTTTTTTTTTAAGATTAATAAAATCTAAATCTGAATCTAAATAGGTAGGTACATGCGTAGGACACTCGTCTGTGATGCGTGAACACGAAGCTATAATACACAATTACTTTACTGTGATGCGTGAACACGAAGCTATAATACACAATTACTTTATTTCCCGATAAACAAACTAATAAAAACCTTTGTTTGTCTTATTATCGTATAGTATCTATTTATTTGTGACCGACATATCTGTTCAAATGAGCCACCGTAGAATTTGTAGACGAACCTCGTGGCGGGACGGTATGCGTGCGCAGTTCTCGGCGGAAACAAACAAGAAGTACCTTCCACTCACAACGAGCAGGCAGTTGGGACATGACCAAGAGTTACTATTTTTACCCGGCTGCCCAAGAAAGGAATGATTTTAAGAGAGATTTCGAGGGAGATATTTAAGAGGAGGGTAATGATTTTGGGATGTATGTTTGTGTGTTCCGATAATATCTCCTGCAGGACTAGCACGGGCGCCGGGATAAAATTTTGTCCACCATATTTATCCCGCGAGAACGAGACGGATGTACCCATATTCTAGCTTTGTCACGTTGACGCGAAGACAAAACGGGTGGAAATAACTTTATCCCGGCACCCATGCTAGGCCTGCTGCAGTCTAAACGCCTTAACCGATTTTGACGAGTGAGGTATCATTAAATTACTGTTTATTGTGTTTTTCTTTTAATAATAATTATTACTTGTTATCTACAAGCAACGTACGAGCAAAGTACGACAATGCTGCGTCAGGCCCCGGACACAATTATTGTTATCCACTCGCACCCTATCTGTTACATTATTTTATAATCACAACAAAAACAGACAAACTCACATTCATACATACCTACACTGAAAATACTAAGTACCATCCATCTGGGGGAGTATAGTTGGGCAACTAGAAATGAATTAACATTTAGTAGTTTCATGAATGGTGGCGCATCACAAAAATCGTAACGCCTGATAAAAAATTACTAGCAACGCGGTAACATTCTGATTTATTATCTGTAAACTACCGTGAAGGTGGCTGTACATGACCTGACGTGACATCGTGTGAAAGGGACAGCTAGACTTAAATTTCATGGGAGCAAAAGAAACAAACTATTAAGGTTATAGCTTCTTCCTTTCGCTCCCCCAGAAACTTATATATAGCCATCTCTTTCACACAATGTCAGGTCAGGCCATGTAGCGAGGCCTTACAGAAAACTCGTCAATGACAAAAATATTAAGTAATATAATATAATATAATAATATAAAGTATTTCGATTCTCTATGATAGACGGTGGAAAACAATAATTATATTATATTCTCTACTCTTTGGGTGGAAACGTGGAAATTCACCGCCCATAGCCAAAGTAACAAACGTATCAAAAAATGCCCTCTTTAGATTCCACATCTATGACTCGATCACGATTCACGATGCTCGCTTAAAAAATGAATACAAAATCAACACGAATTTTCATTATTCTTCAGCATTTATAGCAAGCATAACTCATTTTTCTAGGAGCAAGAGCTACAGTGTAACATTAAAGTTGGAGTTTTGGCGGGAACGTGAATGAGTCATGTCGCGTCGTTGTACTTACTATTTTATAAAACTTGTAATATTTCGGGTGTTAATGAGTAAAAATGGTAGATTTTTATCCATTAAGTGTTTTATCCACGTTAGTGCACGAATGTTAGTGAATAGTATTATGTTGCAAAACGTGACTCGTCGTGTTGTTTCCAAAACTCCATAAAAACCTCCAGTAAAGTCTCTGAGGCATGACGTGGACTTGACCGTAACTAACTTGACATAGACTATGATTGAAACTTGTTTAAATTGTGATATATTTGACTTCACTTGCAATATTACATTACTTGACACTCAGACTGGCTAAATACACAACGTGTGAAGCCAAACTATGAGATAAAAAAAAAACAGAAATTCAACCCAACAACTATTCATAAGAAGTTTTGGCGGTAACGTGAAGAAGTCATGTCGCTTCATTTTTTTACTTTCCAAAACTTGTGTTATTTCGAGTGTTCATGTGTAAAAACGGTGAATTTTTACCCGTTAAGTTTTCGTGAACATGCACGAGTATTGGTGAATGGTATAATGTCGTAAAACTTGAATTTTCGTGTTGTTTACAAAACTCCATAGAAGGCTCTACTAACGTTTTCACCACTTTACCGGGGCATGACTTTGACTTGATCGTGACTTGCTTTGCTCCCTTTGACCGTGACTATGACTCATTTGATAATATCTAACAAAACTTGAGAATATATATGTATACTTGAAACTGGCAAATGCATAAGACGTGCGACGCCAAAATCCTCTTAGGAGGAAAGAAAAAAAATAAAAAAACTATTCATGATTTCGTAAACGTAAACTGTCTTCGTAAATGTCGACCAAAAAATATCAATGTGTTGTGTTGGCTACAGAATTGGTTTTGTAGCGTTGGTAGTATTGATTAGGGTGGCATGCCTAGAATTATCCCCTAAGAACAATGGTAAGTTTCATATGGATATTTTTAAGCGGGTTTTTATAATATTATACTCGTAATATAAATATAATAATATAAACTATCTAAGTAAATGACGATTCTATTGGAAATAATATTTTTTGCGCTGGTTTATGTTTCTACCAAATGACTTAAAATGTAAAAAACTTCATCTGCCCGTTAACTCAGTCTGTACCGCAACAATGTAAGTTTTAAAAAAACTCTAGGGATTCATCGCGAAAGATGTGGTGTGACAATCAAAGTGACACGTTATAAAAATCAGCTCATACGGTTTGTTATTCATCGATGATTATTATCGAGTTTGATTTTGGTGATTTGGAATGGAGTGATTCGTTAGATTGCAGTATTAATTATACATTTTTTAATGTTGTCCTTTAAAACTAAACAGTTTTGAATAAAGTTATAAAGTTGAACAGAAATATCAAAAGAATATTTGCAACGAGATTGTCACTAAACTTTACCACCCGCACCCACACGTTCATTTACGATTACGACGCTAATATTCAGCAAATCCATTTTCCTAACTTGGCAACATTTTAAAAAGAAAGTGAAGTGAAAGAAATGAATTTACGAGAATAGGTCGCGAGTCGCATAGATTTTTGGTTGATTTCCTTTTCACTTTGCTTTCGTATTCTCCATAAGATCTAATAAACTAGCATTAATTTGTGTTTCTGCTTGTATTTTGATTCAACGGAATCAATACCGTACCACCGAAAAAAGGATACGTACAAGAGTGGCCAGCATCTTATCGATTTTCTTCCCTGCTGCTTTCAACCAACGCGGAGTGGTGTTAATAGTGCTATCTGGAAATCTATGATCTAATTCGATTCTCTAGACATTTAAACCAAATAGTCACAGTTTTTGTGACATTTTGCATCCCGAATTCGGTTTATACAGAAAGCAAAATGATGATGAATTCACTCGACTCCGTAAACGCGAACCAACATCCTACGCAAAATGGAAGCAAAATCCAGCCCTGTAATAACGAATCCAAGACTAATCTGATCGTGAACTACTTACCGCAGACCATGACACAGGAGGAAATCAGATCGCTATTTTCTAGTGTCGGCGAAGTAGAAAGTTGCAAGCTAATTAGAGATAAAGTGACCGTGTTTCCGGACCACATCCTCAACGGGCAGAGTCTGGGTTATGCGTTCGTGAATTACCACAAAGCAGAAGACGCTGAGAAAGCAGTAAATACGCTCAACGGCCTGAGGCTTCAGAACAAGATAATAAAGGTATCGTACGCCCGCCCAAGCTCGGACGCGATCAAAGGCGCAAATCTCTACGTGTCAGGGCTTCCGAAACACATGACACAGCAGGACTTGGAGAAGCTCTTCAGTCCGTATGGAACCATCATCAGTTCGCGCATACTCCACGAGAACGTGAATATGGGTCACCTGCTGCAAGTGGGTGCGGAGGAACAGTCTATACAGGGTCCATCGCGCGGAGTCGCGTTCATCCGCTACGACCAGCGCAATGAGGCAGAGAATGCTATCCGTGAGTTAAACGGCACCATACCCCCAGGGGGCACCGGGCCAATCACAGTCAAGTGTGCCAATAACCCGAGTAACCAACAAAAAGCGCTTGCGCCTCTTGCCGCATACCTCGCACCGACAACGGCTCGTCGTTTCGTCGGGCCCGCTGGGAAAGCCCTGCTTGCCATTAACAAAGGTCTTCAAAGATTCTCTCCGTTGGCTGACCCGCTTATCCAAGGTAATGCAATAGGTGGTTCGGGATGGTGCATTTTCGTGTACAATATCGGAGCTGACACTGAGGAGAGTGTGTTGTGGCAGCTCTTTGGCCCATTCGGTGCCGTCCAGAGTGTTAAGATTATAAGAGATCCTGCTACCAACAAATGCAAGGGTTATGGTTTTGTTACAATGACAAACTATGATGAGGCAGTTGTTGCCATCCAGTCGTTGAACGGCTACTCGCTGAATGGTCAGGTACTTCAAGTCAGCTTCAAAACGAACAAGAGTAAAGCATAAACACACAAAAATCTAGTCAATAAATTGTAGTTAATGCAAAAATGTTGATCATACCCGCTCATGGTTTGTCATCGAATAAAGAAATAGTACTGAATAGTGGAATGTTGACATGATGTTATATCATGATGTCATTGGAACCAATGTTCTCACAAAATATAAGTACAAATCTTATATTTTGACATCATCATTAAAGTAAAAGGAAATTCTAGACTTATTAACTATTCAAAGAGGTCTTTTAACATTCAATAGTTTCGTTTTTAATACCTACTTAATTATGAAATTTATCTCAGTGGATAGTGAAAGTAACACTTCGGAACTGAAGTACAGCTGTGCAGATAATTCTTATAAAGAATTTATTTTTCTTAGCCATAAGTGAATATGAAATTTTTATTTTAAAATATCTTTATTTTACTGGTTTCTTTAACCTGATTAGCTACTGATAAATGATTTAGAAAATAAACCAGTATCGACACTACTGATAATTATAGCCAAGAAGATTCTATTCCAATATTACAGGCATAATGATTCTTTTATAATATATTATTGTGACATTTGACAGTGCAATATCATATTTTTACTATAAGTAAAATATAATTGAAAATATTATCTATTTTATTTCTATATTTTTATTATGAAAACCAGTGCAATTGTTCCCAGCATTTTTTGTGTGAAATAAGAACTGCAATAATTGAAAATACTATAATATTTATAAAACAAATACTTTCTTGTTCTACCAAAGACACCAGAAAAATGACTGATTGTAAAATAATCTATTGGAGTAAGTGGAGAAACATAACAACGGAACTACTTCTTCCATACTTGTTTTCACATCTTATTAATAAGAATGGCCCCATTATAATGTATAATTATGAAAATATAAAATAGTGTATTAAAATCTCAATCTTGTGCACAAATCGTAAGTATGTAAGATGTACTTATAAAATATTAGTACTTATCTAATAATAAGCTCATTATGTTCTTTATTATTACACAAAATATTTTTCCCATCTGATTAGAACCTTAATTAATTTTTATTGTTATCTATGTTAAAAAATCTCGATCAGGATTATGAATTGGACCATGACATTTATACTCTAAACTGAATAAATTACCTAGTTATTGATCAACATTTATTGGATGGATTTTTGTAATTGTGGTTACTCTTACCAGATTTGGGCACGTAAATGATAGTTTTCGATTGTGTAATCTAATAAGTGAAAGTCAAATTGGGATTGATGTATGAAATTTTCTATGTAATGTTTATGTGTGAGTTCAATTGAAATATATTCTGAAGTTAAATTTGGTTTCAGATATATAATTATAATACTCGCACAAAGCAGCCCATAACATTTGACTTTCACGTCATGATATTGACTCTCTAATTAATTTGATCATTATTATAATCGTCACTATTTATTATTATAACATTTAAGTAATTTTAAATTCATTGTAAACATAATTTATTGTCATAATCATTATAGGAGTTATAGAATTTCATTTTGATGTTCATATTTAATATTATATTATGCATTAGTGTAAGTTCAGTTAGTTTGATAAAATTTACTCATTATCGCATACCTACACTATCTAATGATTTGTAATTTTTCAATTAAATACATTATAGTATTTTCAGGTAATAGTTAAATTTATTCATAGATAAATGCATATCATTGTTAAAATGAATCAAAAGAGGCAAGTTATTCTCAAAAGTAAGGGCTTGTACAATGCATTTTAAGTATAATTTTGTTTAATTACACTAAGGATAAATGTTCAAACATTAATTATTATATTTATTTAAAGTACTTAACTATGCGGAACTAGTCAGTTATTTTTGCGCAACATTAAATTTTTAAGTACCTATAATGTAAGTATTTAAAAATAACTTGTGTTCTCTAATTTAAATAGTAATTTAGGATTTGATTTTATTTATTTATGTGTGGTGTTCGGTTAACATAAGGTGTTAAGTCCATAAAACACACAATTGTGGCTAAATGGTGTGTAACAAAGACTAGTCAAGTGTAATTATTATTACCCCTGGGTAATGATTCCGTTTAAATATTTTTGTTATGCCCTGTTGTGCGTGAATGTGCTGTAAAAAAATTACATAGGGATTACCTTTCGTGCTAAGCTTAAATCACTCGAGAAACTTAAATAGTGGTTTTTCAATATAACAGTAAAACTGATTTAAATTTCGCTGGCCGAAGATGTTATTAAAAAAACCAGCCATAAAAATGGTGTTCCCAGAACTACGAAATCTTTAGCTCCTACTTAAGTTGTGCCAGATCGGAAAACCTTGACACCTTTTGCGTTTAGTCTGAAGGGTGTCAGTTTCTCATTTGTTTTTTTGAGTAGATACATTTGTACGTCTCAAAGTGTACGTGGACATTTACGCACACACGGCAAATCTTAGGGCACCCATTATACAAGTATTGCTTAGATCTATGATGTATGTTGTGTCGTCCTTCAAACAAATACGCTTTTGCAATTCCACCGAGTAAGAAATTGGTATCAGTAACACACCTGTCCCCGATTCTGCGAATTTAACTATACATTATCAATAAAGCCGTACCTACCTTGTAAATGTGTAGCTGAATTTCTACCGTTTTTAAGGTACTTTTATATGCGATTTTTGACATACTTATGAATGTAAAATTGTATCGAGTTTAAGATCTTTAGGGCCAACACAAGTTTAACTACGTCGTGTAACAACGTCCAAACATTAGTTGAAATAAGCAGAATCGGGGGCCTGTCCCATGTAAGAGTTTCGTTCTGCATTATATTTTTGTGTTTAATTAACGTTGTGGTATATTTTTGTTTAGAATAGTTTCTGTTTATATTAAAATACTAACATTTTCTTTTTATTTTTTCTGATTTTAGCGTTTATTTGACTTATGTTTAACAATTTGTTTTATTTTAGTTTATTTTCGTTGGTATTATTTTGGGCAGGTTTGGGTATCGTAAGGTTTTGGCCTAGGATGTAGCTAGAATTATAAGAAAGAGTACAAATCGCCGTATTTAAAAAAAAGTTTTTGGCTTACTTACCTACATATAATTTTTGAAATAATGTCAACGAATGTAATCGGACGTAGGGAATATTGATAGAAATAAATATTGAACTTAGCAATAATATTTAAAAATCTGTTTTATTTTATACCAGTGTTCCCTAAGATTATAAACTCCTTTTGCCATAACCTAGGTGTTCGAAACATTTTTTGTATAAAAATATTCATTCACATTTTTCGCTCAACTGTACTTCGTGTTACACAACACGAGAAATTCATTAATAATCTAAGATTATTATCAAAGCAAATGACAATGAATTTGTATGGTAAGATCAATGAACTATCATTGGGTAAGATAATGACAATAACCTCCCCAGATTATGTACCTACCAAACACGGTTATTTGTAAAATACTATAATATACCCAGTGACCTGGTAAGTAGGTACGATTTTTTAATATCGAGTTAAAAAAAGTACAGCGCAGCGGTCAATGTAAGTTACTATTTTGCTCCCCAAATATAATTACCCAGAAACGAAGGGTACTTTGCCCTACTGGTGAGGTCAGTGAACTCTACTCGCTAGGGTAACGAACCTCATGAGAAGTGCATGAAACGCCTGACAACATTCTAAGAGCAACTAGAAGTACCTAGACTGGATTCGTAATAGATTAGACTTAGAATCTTGAGCTGTATTCATTCTATTTATCTATTCGAAGTAAGGAAGGGCGTAGAAAATTCGTACACAAAACGGGGAAGAAGTTAACGGCGCGGTGAATGGAGCTTAGCTTCGCGTCGCGATCAATAATCTTCAAACGCAAGCGTGCGCTGTTGGACTTTTACTGGGTAGGTACCTACCTACTAGGTAAGTAGATATTGTTTGCCTACACGGTGTAGGCTACACCTACTTAGTAGGTATTTATGAGGGCTACCTAAACTCGCATGCTGCTGGAATCGTCAAGTAGGTACTTAGGTAGGAATCAAAGAAATAGGTACCAACCTAACTTAGTAGAACTAGAACATCCACACGATCTAGATACTTAGCTAGGGTAGCAAATAAAAAATAGGTAAGTACGTAATATGTACCTATTTTATATAAAAAATATTTCGGAATGCCAACGTGAGATGAAGCCTCGTAGCCGGGTAATTTTTTTTTATTTTTTTTTTTCAAACAAGATCATATTGATCCATCCACTGTCGAATTAATTAATCACTACGAATCAATCATTAGATAGGTAGGTATCTAGGTGTACGAGTCAATCATAAGGTACCTAGGTACTAGTGATGTAACGAATGTTCGCATATTTTTGCATTTTCGCATTCGCATTCGCGAAATTATTGTGAATGTTTTTGCGTGTATAATTTTTTTAAGTAGGTAATAATAGTTGGTTAATATAAGAAAATCGAATTCCATTAATTTCTTATATTTTTTAATGCAATAAAAAGTAACTTAACCTCGTAATCACATTATCAGTCTTCTCCTTATCATTTGGTACCATATATTTATTTAACTTTGGGCAATGAAGCTTAACAATCAAACTTTCATAACAATTTAAAAAACAAAACTTTATACTAAGTAAATGGCCTAAATGCAATGTAAACAAACAAAAATAATCTTCTATGAATTTTTAACAAAGTTTAATATTATAATTATCTTCTTGAACAAAACTAAAAATAATAATCTACAAATAAATATTTGTTTAACTTTGGGTAATGGCGCCAAATTTAAACAAAAACTGAATATTCGCATTCGCGAATGTTGGCAGCAGATATTCGCATTCGCATTCGCGAATGTCCAAAATATGACATTCGTTACATCACTACTAGGTACCTTATCTATTCTTGGCATTATCTAGCTGTTATCATCAAGAAGCTTGTAGTAAACAAGCTTCTTGGTTATCATGAATCATTGAACAATAGTAGGCATACCTATGCTAGGTATCGCGAATAATCAATTGAGCTATTATTCACCGAGCGAAGCGAGGTCTCAGAGTCTACGGGAACAGATATATTAGAAAGGGACAGATAGACTTGAGATTTTACGGGAGCAAACAAACTATTAAGGTTATAGTTTCTCCCTTTCGCTCCCCAGAAACTCTTATATAGCCATCTCTTTAACACGATGTCAAGTGAGCGGGCTTATCCTCTAACTTTGAATTTCACGGGAGCAGAAGAAACAAACTATTAAGGTTATAGCTTCTCCCTTTCGCTCCCCCAGAAACTTATATATAGCTATCTCTTTCAAACGATGTCAGGTCAGGCCATGTAGCGAAGCCTTAAGGGATAAGCCCACCGATAATGCAAAGCCTGATATTCCAGTACACCAATGAGGCGTTTTCCAAGAAAAAAAAAATAGTTCTATAATACTTACTAGATGGCGTAATAGACCTATCGTTTTATCTATCATTGTCATTTCTGTCGAAATATTTTGTGTTTATTTTTTAAATTGTAAATTTTGGCTCCACACGTTGTGTATTTAGCCAGTGTCAACTATTGTAATATTTCCATTGAAATCAAATACATAATAACATTACTTGAAATTGTCTAAATACACATGTGGAGCCAAAAACACGAGAAAAAAAGGCACACGTACATTGTTTCGTCTTTCATGTCTTGACAGTGACAGGAAAACCTCAAGGTACATCTAGCGCCATCTATTGGGTACTTTTATTACCAGGATTTCTTTTTTTTTGGAAAACGTCTCATTATCATGCTGTACAATACGGGCTGTACCTTGGAGGAATGAAAAGAGGCTGTACATTCTCGGGCTTGGAGGGAAAAAAAAGTTCTCGGGTTGTCAATGAGGCGTTTTCCAAAAAAAAAAAGGAAATCCTGGTAATAAAAGTACCCAATAGATGGCGTTAGATGTACCTTGAGGTTTTACTGTCACTGTCAAGACATGAAAGACAAAAAAATGTACGTGTGCCTTTTTTTCTCGTGTTTTTTGGCTCCACATGTGTATTTAGACAATTTCAAGTAATGTAACTATGTATTTGACTTCATTTGAAATATTACAATAGTTGAAACTGGCTAAATACACAACGTGTGGAGCCAAAATTTACGATTTAAAAAAATAAACAAAATATTTTGACAGTTCATATTAACATATTTATGTTTATTTTGTATTTGTACAACAGCAACAGCTGTTTGGGAAAATTGTTTTAGTTTTCTGTTTTGGGAACCTAAGTACCATTTCATCAAGATATTTATTGAATGGTCTAGTTGATGCTCTCGTTAGAGAGTACTTACGTGCTTTGAGTTGATGTGTATGTTCTGAAAGGAGCTAAAACGTAGTGATTCTTGGCTCAGTCGAGTTTACTGAACGACACACTGCAGTATGGAGTCCTTATCAAAACAAGAATTGATATCAACTATAACTAAGCAAGCAGATCAAATAAAGCGCTACGAAGGACGGCTAAGAGGTAAGATAAATTAAGTCTTTTACCACAATTTTGTCTTTGCATTGTGGTGCAGTCCTAGATATGCCAGCGAAGTCAACGACGCCATCAGATTGGCGTGTTTGTTCTCTTTGGCGAGGTTGGTACATGGTTGGTATATGTAGCGCTGTTGGCGTATATCAAACCGCGACAAAAGCTAATAGTTTGCTTCACCAAGCTTAAACCTTAGATTCTACATGCTGTGGTATTATTAGATTCACCTTAGTCAATATACATTACCAATGTTGCATAAAGTAGACAGCAATAAGGTACAGCTGCATCACTTTCTCCGTTTACGTCACTGGATTAGCAGCTAGCTACCCCAAGAAGAAGATCTTGACAGAGTTGGGATGGCTCTAAGAAGGGAAGGGAAGAGAGGAATACACAAGTCTAAGTTGGACATCAGTACAGGGCTCACACCTTATACCGCTGCCTCATGCATGCCAGTAGCTATTATAGTTGCTTCTGTGGCTTTACAGTGCCTCATCAGATGCTCAATTTCATTTTTAACCAACTTCAAAAAAAATGAGGAGTTTTATGTTTGTTCCCTCATAGCTCCATCATTGATAAACCGATTTGGAAAATTCTTTTTTAATTTTTTATCAAAATCCAGTTCTGATTATGGGATCCATGCGATTTTGGTAAAATTTTCGTCAACAAGTCAAAACTTTCATTCAGAAACGGAAGTGAACTGATGGCCAACGATACTCCTCAATGACAGTTATTTCACGGGTTGCGTCAAAAACCTCTTGACAATGCATTTTTATCAGAATATTTTGCTGAAGTTGGTTTTTTCTGTGACTATTTAATTCGAATCTTTCAATTCAATCATTTTCTATACTGCCAGCCCACTGAAATTCATATCAGTGTGCCAACATTATTTTTAGAATTATCGCACTGGCCACAACTAAATAAAACAAAACTTTTAAAAAATTTCTTATTTTTTTTATTTAATTTACTTTCCATCATCCCAGCATTTTCCTCAATAGTGAGGTGAAAAGTTGTGAGTTTCGCTCGGCAGCAAAGTTATTCTGCGTCTCGTACTTTTGAAACCTTTGCTACGCTCAGGATTCTATTTTGAATCCTAGAATCCTTCACTTGCTCCGGTTTCAATACAAGTACTTGCGGTAAAAAAAAATTTTGCAGCCTTGGATACAATTAATTGGACCTTGGAACAAATAATTTCCACGAAAACTTACCTATTAATTTATATTTCTTGTTTCCAGATGTTGTAGCAGCATACAAAGGATTGGTTAAGGAGAAGGAAGCTCTTGAGATCAGCCTCAAAGCCCTGAACAAATGCGAAACTCCCGCAGAAGGAGGCTAGTAACAAAGCTTATTTATCAAAGTTGAATGCCAGTCATGTTCACCACTAAGGACTGTGTCTTAGAATGAACATTAACTATCTCTCTTGGTTTGTTTTCTTTGGGTAACTGATTAGTTATTCAGGTAGATACAGATCCTAATGGGATACTTTCTTTCAATTCTGATGTGGCGTCTGGTTGGAACGCGCCATATTTATGTAGTCTATAAGTTAGTTTTTAATCTGTTTAAAAACTGTTTGTCCTAAACTGTCAAATGGAGACAGAAAGCTACAAAATCTCTAGTAATCCTAACTATTATTATAAATTCGAAAGTAAATCTGTCTCTCTGGCTATCAGTCTCTCTGGCTATCAGTCTCTCTGTCTGTCTCTATGTCTGGTTGTTAATCGCGTTATCACGGCTAAACGGCTGAACAGGTCAAACTGAATTGTTGCATAGATATAGCTCAGGGGTCAGAGACGGACATAGGTTACTTTTTATTTGTAGCTCCACGCGAACGAAGTCGCGTTTAACAACTAGTTCTAAATAATCCTATCGAATAATCGCAGACAACTGCAGTAAATTGCAAATAGTCGTGCAAATAAACACATTTTGTACTTTTTAGGAAATTGCCTGCACCTTTTTACCTTACATTAACATAAGTTAACCACAGCCGTCAGCAACCAATACCAATGTAGTGGCCCTATAACGGACAACAAAAACCTCAATCATTCACACTTCGACTTGCTCAGGTCTTATCTCAATTTGTTGCAAGAAGTTTTTCTTCTTGTTTACCTCGGAACAATTCTCAGTTTCAGATGATTCAGTAGCTGCTCTAACGCTGTCTCTGTCCACCTTAGCAGCGGAGAAATCGCGCTTGGAAGAGGCTTTTCAGATGGACAAGAAAGTTACGAGGGACAAGGTACTTACCCTGCTGGTGCAATTCCCACAACACAGTATGGTCTATCCATTATGTTTATTGCTTTTTGATTGTGCAATGACATAACTTTGTAATAGTGTCTAGCAAATTAATGTCCCATATAAAAAGTGCGTTTTATTTATAACTATCTCGTTACAAGCATACTTTAACAGTTGATATATCGTTGTGATGAGAATAATAAATAGAATGCATTTTCAAACCCCCTTACATAAAATTATGCTTGGTCCATATAATGTACATAATAATATTTTTCCAATGACTTTTAAAGTGCTTTAAACCATAGTCTGATGCCAATATTAGTATTTGACAAGGCAATTAGACTACGGATAAAGGGACTCATTGGAAAAATAATTATGTACATTATAATGGACCATGCAATTTCGATTAAGGTTTTCTTGTTTCATACTTTTTTAATTATTCAAAAATGAACATCGTAATAGCATAGAGAAATCATAAGATTTTCTATTTAAAAACACACAATAATCATCCGAGACTCGTCCACTGCTGAATATATAGGCCTCGCCTTTATCCAAACATCAAAACACATCGAAGAGTAACTAAACGTGCAGACATTCGAAGCGCGCCCATGCTTTTATATATCGTATTTATAGGCAGGAGGGCTGTTTTGCTCTGTCTGTGATCGCTCTGTCACTTTCGCACTCTTTAAGTTTATTTGTTTTTTTTGTTTTAATATGTGGGCCATACACGTCGCGCTGGCAGTGAGACAGCCCTTTACCGCAAGCCTTTTCTCCATTATAAACTTGAACTTGGAACAGTCGTATAAATATGGAAACTACATTTTCTATCGAATACGTAACTAAAGTTTTTTCGTTACTTATTCTTAGATAATGGATATGTTTATTAGGTTAGGCGGTTCTCACACTGCTCCGCAATCAGGGCGCGGGATGCGTAGCCAAGTGCGCGGCGCGGAGAGGCATTTTCAGTGTGTTAAAAAAACGCGGTCCCGCGCCCGTAGCGTGGCGCGGAGTAGTGTGAGAATCGCTTTATAGTTTGCAGAGATCGAAGAAGACGACAAGTTCTTCCATTCCTCGACAGAACACTCCAAGAAAGTGGAACCAAATCGTTTCGCACGAATTCGAGGACTTTTGACGCACAAATCTGATTCTTTGGCTAGTATACAAGTCTGTCTCTGTTTTTAATAGCTCGGCAGCTTACAAACCGTCAGCTAAGAATCATCAGCTCAAATCGAAATTTTGCCAAATTTGAATTTTTGATGCCAGTGAAAAAGCCAAATTTGGCAAAAATTATATCTGTCGAACTGCAATTTTTTTCAAATTTCGACTTGAAAACTAGACTTTACAAGATACATTTTGTAATGATAACTACTTAGATTGTATAGTTAGATTGTATTGGTACACATTACTAATGTTTTCAGCTATTTATCATAAAAACTTAAATACAAATAATAATACATAATAAAAATTTAACTTCTTGTTTCCTTCTAGGATTCTAAGTTGTTTACATCAACGTTTATGTAAAAGAAAAAAAAATGTCAATAGTAAATTGCGTGATATCTTCTAAGAATGGTTCTTGAGTGGCGACCACGCACCGGAAGACGCAGCGTAGGCAGGCCTCACACTAGGTGGACCGACGCTATTGTAAAAGTCGCGGGCAACCGGTGGATGCACGTGGCACGTTGTCGGTCGGTCTGGCGCTCTAAGGGGGAGGCCTATGTTCAGCAGTGGACGTCTTCTGGCTGATGATGAAAATCGTCAAATTGTGATTTTCAAATCTCACTACTTATTTGATTTTGATAAAACTTAGTATGTATATTGTAAGTATGTATATCTAGGAATGACATAGTTTAATTTTTTGAAAACATAATAAGAAAATCTGTTCAGTGTGTATTTTAGGGCTATTAGAAGTTGTAACTGGCTATTTCTCATACCATAACGTAAAGACACAGTCTACTTCTGATAACCAATTATTTTTCGAAATAATCTCAATTTTGATTCCAGTATGAGAGCATGATAGCCTCGATGAGAGAAGAGACCAAGTCTCTGGTCCAGCAGCATTTGGCCGAAGTGAGCAATTTGAAAGCTAAAATTGGCTACGAAATTCAGGAGAGGGAGAAAGAGAGGGCTGATCACGCCGCTATGATGAAGTGAGTAAGAAAACCAGTCACCAGTTTGAATTTTTGTATTTGATAACAATTACATTCACTTCGTATTTTAGTAAATGAAAATATTTTCATACATTGTAAAAGAAAACAAAAAAAAACACTTTCACACTCTTAGCTCCCAACTAGGGTTCCTTGTTCTGAAAAAGAAACGGACAACTAACTCCCAGACTCACAGCATATAGCATGATTCAAACATCTGTCCGGTCCGATCGGGAATAGAACCCGAGACCTGCTCATAACTGAGACATGATACTAACTAAGCCATGGGGATCGTCAAATAGAGAGGTCCGATACTTTTAACGACAAACAGAAGAGCCATTTAAAAAAAAATCTTCGAATTTTGTGAGCAAAGTCGAAGAACTGTTTAAAATTAGTTTAAACTTATGACACCACAGTAAGTAAAACTTAGTACAATTTTTGCAGGGAACTGCACTTGAAATTGAACAGCGAAAGAAAAACCAAGGAGAAACTGGAAGATAAAGTTGTTCATTCCAATGAAAGCCAAGGTACGACATATATAAACTGTAATAATTATTTGATGAAATACAATATCTATGCATTTAGTATGCACTCACTCAGTAGTGTAACTAGTCGTTCTTATTTATTGAAAGAAACACCAACAGTATACATAAAAATTATTAACTATGGGGTAACACTTAGGATTCCGTAGTACTAAAAAGAACCCTCGTAAGTTCGTCATGTCCGTCTGGGAAATATGGGCCGTCAAAGTTGCTTACAATGTGTCCTGCCATTTCTAAACTACGCGTCTCAGAAACTTGTTATGTTCCATGTTGTTATGTTATGCGCTGCCCGAGTGAGTTTTTCCTGATAATTATCATCTAGGTGTCTTCAAGTCGCGAGTGAATCGGTTTCTTCTAGGCAAGCGTGCTCCATCGTAGGCTGCATCTTCGTTTCACATCAGACGTGATGGCAGTCAAACGCAAGCCTATAAATAATAAAATAATAAAAATAATAAGGTTCAGGAGGTTCCTCACTCTGCAGCCCTAACCGCCGGTAGCTTGGGCCCTGCCTCGCTGTCGGTGGGACTCTAGATTTAGGTTTTTTATAGCATTATTTATTTTTTATATTAATTTTATAAAAAACCTAAATTTAAGAATTAAAATAAATAAATGGAATAATAATATTGATAGATCTTAGTAAAAAAATTGTATGAATTAAAAAAGATAGTAAGTAAATAATGGTATATTCCCAGCATCACAAGCAGAGCTAGAGAAGCGAGTCCGCGACCTCAGCAGTAGTTTAGAAGCGGCGCAAAGAAGATCGCAACGAGCGGAGGCGCGAACAATAGAGACGCCGGCGTTACTGGTCCGGCTGCAGAACAAACTGGCCTTGCTCGAGCAGTCGCACTCTGTTGCTATACGAGAGGTATGTGTTGCTATTCCGGAGCTATGTGTTTCTTTTCGGGAGGTATGTGTTGCTATTCCGGAGCTATGTGTTTCTATTCGGGAAGTATGTGTTTCTGTTCGGGAGGTATGTGTTTCTATTCGGGAGGTATGTGTTGCTATTTGGGCGGTATGTGTTTTTATTCGGAAGGTATGTGTTTATATTCCGGAGGTATGTGTTGCTATTCGGGAGGTATGTGTTTCTATTCGGGAGGTATGTGTTGCTATTCGGGCGGTATGTGTTTTTATTCGGAAGGTATGTGTTTTTATTCCGGAGGTATGTGTTGCTATTCGGGCGGTATGTGCTTCTATTCGGGAGGTATGTTTTTCTATTCGGGAGGTATGTGTTTCTATTCGGGAGGTATGTGTTTCTAATTCGGGAGGTAGGTGTTGCTATTCCGGAGGTGTTGCTACTCAAGAGGAATGCGATGTTATTCTGAAGGTAAAAAAGGATGTGGATAAAGGATTCTGTTCTGGACTTTTGCATTTATGTGTATAGCTATTCAAGACGTAGGTGCTGCCATTCCTGAGGTATGTGTTGCTATGCGGGAGGTATGAAGATTGATCTCAGCATTAGTTTAGAAGCGTCGCTATGAAAATTACAGGACACGGAGGCGCGTACAGTATAGTGGTAATTGTGGTCTGCTATGACCTTTAGCCTACTTCTCAGTTCTAGTTTTGACTACTACGTTTCACATTCCAGGAGCAAATAAAGACTAAGCGCGCCGAAGAAGCCGCCCGCCGAGCCTGCGCTGTACAAGAAGAACGCGTTTCCCTTTTAGAAAGCAAACTGGCCGAGTTGAGTGAAAGCATAGGAAGGGCCGAGCTGCGCAGACGGACCGACGCAACTCTCATACAGAAACTGAAGGATGAGCTCAATGGCAAGCTTATAAGGGGCATCGCTGCGGAGAGAAGTGAACCTTCTGCAGGTGAGATTAGGTCTAGAGTGGCGTGACACTGAAGTACTGTCTCAATGGCAGCTACCATAGAAGTCACCCGTGAAAGTTTTTTAAATTTACCATTTTTCTTCTTCTTTTATTTTGTCGCCACACAGTGTATTCAGCCAGTGTCTTTGTAATTTCAATTGAAGTAAAATATTTAGCAATTTAAACAAGTTTCAGTTATAGTCTATGTCAAGTAAAGTAATTCATGGTTAAGTCCAAGTCATGCTCCTGTAATGTGTTGGAGATTTTAATGTAGTTTAAACAAACACGAAAAGTTTCGTTTCGCGGCGTTATTATTTAACAAAACTCGTGCACGTTCACGAACACTTGATGGATAAAAATCCACCGTTTTTATTTAACACTAGAAATGACACAAGTTTTGGAAAACAATACAATGACGTAACATGTTTTATTTTTTATTTATTCGCCCATTTCTGGACAGGCTAAAGCAATTAAGGCCATACTGCCTTGTCTTCTGTATTTTTTTTCCCTATTTTGTTTTTGCCTCAGTAAAGTGGTAGAGACTTTACTAGAAGCTTCTATGGAGTTTTCCCACCATTGTCCGGTAAATTATTATTTATTATGAACGTTCATGATTCTAATTGTGATAGCATGCCATCCCGCTCGAACCAACTTACTAGAGCTATGCGCGGTCCCGCTGGCGCACGTTCACTATTACGATCACGAACATTCATTCATAACGGGGCAGGCGGAATAGGAACTGGCTATATCAAGTGTCGGAACACCGTTTGGTGATTGGAAACCTGATGATTTTTTTCTCTTCTCCGCCCGATTAAGTTACTTTCGCTTTTATAATGCTAGTGTGCATTTTTCAGAAGAAGCAAGCCAAACCAAAAAAAGCGAGACAGACAACGAAAAACTCGCCGATAGCGAATATCTCCAAACGCTAATAGACAAGATCCACATACTGAAGAAGGAGTTTATCGCGGAGAACGACAAGCTGGGCTCGCCCATCGACATCACCACCATATTCTACGTTGAAGGATATCAAAACGTACACTCCAAGTGCAAGGTAATCAACGGACATGTATTTTTTTTATAGTACTTGGTGACTATTCGGGCACCTCATGTTAAGCGTCACGCTTACGCTTTTTGTAGTGGTAGGGCTCTCTTGCAGAGTCCGCCTTGGGAAGTACCACACCTTTGCCAGCTATTCAATCGCCAAGCAGTAGTGTGCAAGCATTACTGTGCTCCGGATCGAAGGGCAATGTTTCCAGCGTAATTACTGGGCATACAGAGATATAACATCTAACATCTCAGGGTGACGAGCGCAGTGCATTGCCGCGCATAGTTTTGAACTGTTGAAGTTCAAAATTCGTTATGTACTGTACTGTTATGGGCAAGCGTGACGCTTAACATCAGGTTAGCGACTTGCTCGTCTCGTCACTGAGTAACATAAAAAAAACCCATAACAATTCAGCTGATCAAAACGAGTTCAAACTCCATTAATCTACTGTTCGTTACTGAGGAGTTCCGTTTTCCACCTTCCGTCTCCATCACCAGGCCAGCTCGCTGTCTTATTGTATTGACATCGGAACTCGACAGGCATGTAAAGTTTCAACTCAATTGAACAAGAGGAACTGGTCTAAAATTCAGTCGAAGATTTCGCGACCGCGACTGGTTGCTCATAAGTAGAGCAAACACAAATACACAAGTCGCTATTTTAGTATTTTGTAAGCAAGTAGCTTGGTGGTCGCAAAAAAAGTCGCAAAAAATTAACTTGTATAGCACTAGCGCCACTCAAAACCACCGCAGAAATCATAAAAAAAAAAATACCACGAGTAATCGAATGTCATTGTCAGCTGTCAAAACAACAAAATAAAGTTTTTTTCCGTATGTTTTGGCTCCACAGCATAGAGTGTATTTAGCCAATGACAAGTTTTGTAATATTTCAAGCTAAGGAAAATATTTCGCAATTGAAACAAGTTACATTCTAAGTCAAGCAAAGTAAGTCGCGGTCAAGTCCAAGTCATGCTCCAGTGAAGTGGTGGAGACTTTACTAGAGGTTTTTTATGGAATTTTGGAATCGACACTAAAAGTCACGTTTTACGGCTTTATACTATTCACGAGCCCTCGTACACGTTCACGAACACACAAGCAAGCATAACAAGAATACGGAAACGAATACCGTGTCAGAATTTTCACCATAATTCTATTTAATTAATTCAAGGAAAAATACGAAATAATCAAGACGGAGTTCGAAGCGTTTAAGGTCCAGAATGCCAAAGCGAGCGACAGCGGCGTCGAAGCGAAGAGCGAGATAGACAGCTTGAAGAGCGAGACGGCAGCACTACTGGAGAAACTAGAAACCTACCAACTTATGTTGGAAGAAGAAAGGCAAGACAAAATTGACACCATGAAGCTTTTTGAAGAGGTTAGAACAATATTTTTAATAGTAGAGTAGTAAGTGAGTACAATACAATACAATATACAATACAATATAACTTTATTAGATACCGAAAATACAATAAAACTTAAAATAAACTAGTAGCTCGCGCCGAACTGAGACCTCGCGTACCCTATATCTTCACAACCCCTGACCGATTCAGCTCATATTCGAACATAAAAATTGTATTGAAATGAACTACTTGCCTACAAAACTCTGAGACCTTCGCTTCGCTCGGTCAACAATGTTTATATATCCGGCAGTGTAATGGGCGGCCTTATCGCCTAAATCGATTTCTTCCAGGCAACCTTAGGACGGACAGAATTTTAAAGTAGTCGGCGGTGTATAACATCTTACTGTAGGAAAGATTGGCGTGGGTAGGAGATCTTTAGTTGGAGGGCAAAAAAAATATAATTAATTATTGTAAAATGTAATAAATAACATTTAAAAACTAATAGTTCTGGGAACAGTAGACCTCGCGAGGACAAACTTTTTTGCAAAACCGCAATACTACAATTTCATCAATTTTTTTGACCGACTTCCAAAAAAAGAAGTAGAGTTGACTGATATATTTTTTTTGTTGCCAGCGCATATTGATTGCTTATTCCCACCTAAAAGGGAGGGGAGTGTGCTTCGAACTGAACTGAGACCTCACGACCTTTATATCTTGACAACCTCTTGACCGATTTTGCTAATATTCAAAATCTTGTTCAGAATTGAGTACCGATTATTTCTGCCAAATAATATGAATATCGGCCGGTGAACGGCGCCGAAGCAATTTCCCCCCTTTTTGATTACCCCCCCCCCCCCCCCCCGGTCAATCAAAAATTTGGATTGACGATTTTGAATATCACCCTCAGTAATGTTATATAGTTAAAAATGTTGATTGTGTGAGCGAGAGAGCGCGCATTGTAAAAGCGGCCTTAACAACACTAGTCTTGATTCTCCTTTTCCCTTCCAGTTATCTTGTTCGTTGGTCAGTCATGTGTCGCTCATTGAAAAAAACTTAGACGGAGACGAAAGTACCTTGGAAATTGTAAATAAGAGCATTTCTCTTGTTTTATGTATATTTCATTCATTCATTCATTTATCTTTATTTTTTTTTACTAAATGGCAGATATTCAGATATCCATAGGATATTCTCTTTTCGTGAAGTTTGTCTTGGTAGGGCTATTTTGCAGACTCCGCCTGGGCCTGCAAAATACTACACATTACTCGTGATTTAACCGCCAAGCAGTAGTGCGCAAACATTACTGTTTCCGATTCATGCTACTGAGACTAGCAAGTTGCTCGCGATGGTAAGTGTTTTCAGTGCCACCCAGAATGTGGTGAAATCATTACCACAAGTAGTTATAAAATTATGACATCAAAAAGTCAAAATAATATATATAAGACAGATATCAAAAAGCAGTCTTGAATATTAATAATTAATTCTTAGATATTAAAACCAATTTCAGAAACTGAAAAACGAGCAAGATTTTCACAAGGAAGTGACGTCAGACCTCAAAACCCGTATACAGAGCCTCGAAAAGCAAGTCGCTACACAGAGAGATAGATACGCGGCGTTACTGGAGGAAACCGATAACTATATTAGAGCCAGGAACGAGAGAGCGAGACGGGTGAGCGCTGAGGAGGCGGGCTGGAAAGAGACGCACGGCATACTCAATGTAAGTAAACTGAAAAATGTTCACAGTATTGTCACTGTTTCGGACCGTTTAACCAACAAATCTGTGATAAGTTTTCTGTTTCCGGGCTATTCCTTCTGTCCCCCACATCGCCCCAATGGGCGAACAGGATATTTTTCTGTTGTCCCCCACTAAAATATTATGGTTTATTTTTTTATTCTATAGTTATTATACATATATATTAATATAACATATATATAATACTTAAAAATATATAATACTGCATATCAATATACATATTTTTGTTATATCGTTTTTATACAGATACTAGTTGTTACCCGCGACTTGACTTCGTTCGCGTGGACATAAAAATATTTCTATGTCCGTCTTTGTGGTATATAGTAACTACTTATCAAATTTTATCAAGCCCCGTTCAGTCGTTTAGCCTTGGTAATGCGACAAACATCCAGACAGAGAGACTAAGTTACTTCGCTAGATGTCGTTGATCCATTTTCGTGCATTTTTTGACGTTTTGTATGGACTGATAGTTGTAATGTAGGGGGTTCTGAATCGCGCAAGTGAAGTTTTTACCTCGAGATGAACTTGATTCATTTTCATACCTCGAAGCTTTATTGGTCCTCAATTCCGATACGGTTGCGGTTATATTCCTCTGAATTATAATATTAGCTGGAATTTAAGCTACGTGTTGCAGTCGGTATTATGTTTTTATTTTCAAAATATTTATTTATAATTTATTTTCCATTATAACTTGTTTTTTTTTCTCTCTTAAGTTTTGGCTTCACACGTTTTGTATTTAGCCAGTGTCCAGTTTTGTAAAAGTGAAGTAAAGTATTTCACAATTAAAACAAGTCTCAGTCATAGTCTAAGTCAAGTAAATTAAGTCACGGTCAAGTCATACCTCGTAAAGTGGTGGAGACTTTACTAAAGGTTTCTGTGGAGTTTTGGAAACAGCACGAAAAGTCACGTTTCACGACATTATACTATTCACCAACACTCATACACGGTCACAAACACTTAATAAATAAAAATCCACCATTTTTACACATTAACGATCGAAATATCACAAGTTTTGGAAAATAATATAATGACGCGTCATGACTTCTTCAAGTTCCCGCCAAAACTCTTATAACATGTTATGTTTGAGTTATTTTAGGGTGTATACACATGGCCCGACCTGACATCGTGTGAAAGGGACAGCTAGATTTGAATTTCACGGGAGCAAAAGAAACAAACTATTAAGGTTATAGCTTCTCCCTTTCGCTTCCCCAGAAACTTATATATAGTCATCTCTTTCAAGCGATGTCGGGTCGGGCCATGTGTAGACACCCTTACTGAATTCCCAGGACACGTGTGCGCCGCCGCACATGCTGCACTACGCGCACGAGTTGGCCAGGAAGGACCTCGATATCACGCAGTTGAGAAAAGAGAAGCACATCATGGAAGGACAGTTTAGGTATATCTTATATATCATTATACATTGAAATATTTATATTTTTAGATACAGTTTTACACAACTAATAATTCCGATCGGCAGTTTTAGTTTGCGCAGAAAAGCGCAGACCGGCTTACGACAGTAGACGAACGTGTACATGGTTATCTATATAATGTATAAAAGAACAAGCCCTTTTCTAGGAATCAACGCACAGACCAAACCGCTTATGATACAGACGTGAAATTTAAAAATAGTCATCAAATGGTCTAGGACCTAGACCTTATCTCTAAAAGCTTGAAACGGTCATTGCGAGGCAAGCGACCGATGTTTTTTGTAGCTTGGGGACGAGACGAGCAAGTCGCTCCCCTGATGTTAAGCGTCACGCTTGACAATTCAGTGCCGTCCAGAATTTTGAACACCAACAGTACACAACCATGCGCGACCATGCACTGCGCTCGTCACTCTGAGACATTAGACAAAGAGATTTACTCTTGATGCCTATTAATTACGCTGGAAACATTGTCCTACAATTAGGAACACAGTAACGTTTGCACACTACTGCTTGGCGGTTGAATAACTGGCAAAGGTGTGGTACTACCACAGGCGAATTCCGCAGAAGAGCCCTACTTAATTTGCCTTAGTCTGATCTGACGAATATTACAATAATATTCCAATAAAGCAACATTCCGAATCGAGCTTTTTTTTTTCAGGGATATCCAACGAGAGGCGACTATTGAAAAGGAACGTCATAAAGATATCATCAAAACATTGAAAGAAGAAATTGACAGGTACTTATACAGGGTTATAAGGAAAGGGTATAAGCCGAAAAGGGCTCATAGTACTCATCATTATGAACATCTTTTACTATGGAACCGAAATTGACATCGAGAAAAAATATCGGCTGTTCCATAGAAAAATTACAATGACACTCGATAAAATGTATGGAACAGCAGATTTTTTTTTCTCGATTTCAGGATTAGGAATAGGAAATAGAGATTACCGAATAAGGTCTAATTATAAAAACAAATTAATAGTACCACCGTCTAAACTAGAAATGCATAGCTCCGGACCAAACCCAATGGCTGCTAAAATATACAACAAACTACCAGTACAGATAAAAGAGATAGAAGAAGAGTTCAAATTTGCTAAAGCCCTAAAAAGTGTATTACTCACGAAATCCTACTATACCCTAGACGAATTTTTGAGAGATAAGACAATTATGGAATAGATTGACCCGCTCCGCACGATATTGCCATACCCAATCAGGGTCATTATGATCTAATTATTTAAAATATGCTAGTTAAGATCTGCATGTAATCCAAATAATGTTTGCAATAAATGAATTGAGTATTGAGTATTAGTCTCATAGCAAACGTTGTTCACAATCATGAGTATATGAGCTCCTTTCGGCTTAGCATGGCCCTTTCCTTAAAACCCTGTATAATGATTTTTATTTCTGTGGCGAGTTAGTTTTTAGGTAAAAACATATATTTATGTACGCTCTTTATTTTAAGTTTATATCTCCGAACTTTACTAGCCGATAATTTATACCTTTCTACCTTGATTATAAATAAACCTTGCATCTGTCTCTCTGTTTGTCGCGTTATCACAGCTAAACGGCTGAACTGATAGACCTGATTTTTTGCATAGATATAGCTTAAGGGGAAATAGGCTACTTTTTTATTGGTCCACGCGAACGAAGTCGCGGGTAACAGCCAGTTCTTAATAAATGAAACAAGTGCCACACTGGACCGACGACATCGTGGAAGTCGCGGGCAAGCAGTAGATGCAAGTGGCACGTTGTCGGTCCGTGTGGCGCTCTAAGGGGGAGGCCTATGATCAGCAGTGGATAGAATAGAATCGTTTATTGGCCTCATAACATTGGGCAAGTTATATTTACAAAATATTCAGTTCATTGACCGAGCGAAGCGAAGGTCTCAGAGTTTACTGGGACAAATCGGCATTTGTATGTATGTTTGTATATTTGTCCGATGATAACTTGCGAACCCTTGATCCGATCTTCATGAATTTTGTGGGCAAGTAGTTCATTTCAATACAATTTTTAAGTTCGAAGATGAGCTGAATCGGTCCAGGGGTTCTGAAGATATAGGGGTCGTGAGGTCTCAGTTCAGCGCGAACTACTAGTTTAATAAAAATGTAGTATAAGGAGGCGTTTTCCAAAAAAAAAATAAAAAAATGTTCTAAAATACTTACTAGATGGCGTAATAGGCCTATCGTTTTACCTGTCATTGTCATTTCTGTCGAAATATTTTATGTTTATTTTTTAAATGGTAAATTTTGGCTCCACATGTTGTGTATTTAGCCAGTGTCAACTATTGTAATATTTCCAATGAAATCAAATACATAATAACATTACTTGAAATTGTCTAAATACACATGTTGAGCCAAAAAAACACGAGAAAAAAAAGGAACACGTACATTTTTTTGTCTTTCATGTCTTGACAGTGACAGAAAAACCTCAAGGTACATCTAACGCCATCTATTGGGTACTTTGTTTACCAGGTTTTATTTTTTTGTGGAAAACGCCTCATTAATTAAAATATGATTACTAATAATGTCAGCGAGTTTTATAAACGTAAAAAAAAAAAGTTAAGCATTTTATCTAACAATTCAAATAAGTCCACACTATGAATTATTCGTGGCGGGCGTCTCCCGGCCGGCGATGATGACGAAGCCCCGTCCGCAGGCTGGGCCGCTCCCGGTCCCGCGAAGGCGCCAACCTGGAGTACCTGAAGAACGTGGTGGTGTCGTACCTGGTGGCGGGGGAGGGCGCGGGCGCGGGCGCGGGCGCGGGCCGCCGGCACATGCTCAACGCCATCGCCGCCGTGCTGCACTTCACGCCCGCCGAGCGGGACGCCGTGCTCGCCGTGCTGTGACCGTCACACTTATACTCGCACCACAGATCACACTAGACACCGCATGTTCCTAATGTCAATAGCATGTTAATAGCACACAAAAGCTTTTAAAGTTTCAATAATATCATATTAGGCACATACTACTTTTGGAAAGTAGCCTAGTACGTATCAAAATTTGTGCTTTCTCTTTAACCATATCTGTGTTACTTTCTGTTATTTGTGCTATGAAATAAATAAATAAATGTCCCAACAAAAGTACGGATTATTTCTGCCATAAGTGTTTCATGTCACAGAGCAAGCTAGACTAAAAAAAAACCAGCTGTAAATGTATCATGGCTACCTTTTAAGACTTCGGTGCACACCAAACACATCACACTAGATACCGCATTACGAGAATTGTTCCTGCAAAAAGTCACCAAAGTTTGAGGAAGGCGCGGGTGGCGGGGAGTGCGTCCGAGCGTTCCACAGATCACACCCTAGAATCTGAATTCAACGCTCGAAGCGCACCACGCATCAGTCTCACACTTATGAGAAATTAGTCGGATTGGTTGATTGTTAGGCACGAGTAGGCGTAACCTTGAACGTTGATAGCCAATGAGAACGCTTGGTCGCACTCCCCGCGACCGGCGCCTTCCTCATCCTTTGGTGACTCTTTGTAGGAACAACGAATCTCGTAATGCGGTATCTAGTGAGATCTTTGTTTGGTATGCACTTGTTTAGTGGGATTTTTTCTGCCTAGCTTGCTCTGTGACATGTAACACCTGTGGCAGAAATAATTCGTACTTTTGTTGGGACATTGAAACTTTAAAAGCTTTTGTGTGCTATTAAATATCACTTTATCACTATCAGAGCTCATTTCCCTCGCCTTCGACGATACTATCGTTCGCTTATAGAGTCGTCGATAAGGCATTTCCAGAGCTTCTTCGTAACTTAACATCATATTAATCACTAGCTGCGGCCTGCGGTTTCACCAGCTATATTACAGGAACGGTTAAATTTTTCAGGATTAAAAAAAGCTTATGTGATATTCCAGGAAATAAGGTATCTGAATTTCAATCAAATCCGTTCAGCCGTTACAGAGTTGAACGGGAACAAACACTTACATACTTACACACTTACAAACTTTCGCATTTATAATATTAGTGTGATTAATGAGTTTGAGTGAACGCGCACCCTGTTCAACAAGAAAATAAAATCGAATGATTATAAAATAAATAAAACCTGGATTTAAAAAAAAAACTAAAATCGAGTTATTAAAATGTGGGTCTTGTTTCGTGCAACGTACATCACAATTTCCAATGTGAAACTACTTGTCTATCTATGTCTTCTGGTTACTAAGTACCCAGGATTTCGAATTATTTGTCCGGGTGCTACCACAGTGCTCTTTTTGATTTACATAAAAATACTGTGTAATTTGTAACAATTTATTAATTATTTGTATCTTAATATTGTACCAGTATTATGCAATAACTTTACTAGTACCATAGTTTGCTATTACTGACAGGGCGTCCTATATTCTACGTTTGTCATTAGGATTTCTGCTGTATGCGCTACGGTGTAGGGTCCATATTTCAATGCTTTTATTTTGTCGGGTTTGGCGTTGGGTTGCTATGTGTAATGGGTATGATGACCTACACCTAAAAACTATGAGTTTATTTATTTATTTCAAATTAAACACATAATTTACAGAATAATCCAACTTATTAGATGCTGCAACTAAGGTTGGCAAGGACCACAGTGCTAAATCTGGCCATCTTATCGAAAAATATATCCAGATCGGGTTGTCGAGAGAGTATGTCATTCAGTAGTTTTATGAATCGAGATTCACAAAATTTAAAAAAAAATAAAAATTGTGTAGGTGCGTTACAAGCGCGAACAGTGTGCGCCCCGGAGGAGGCCCAGCAGGCGGCGGACGCGGCTGGCTCGCAGCCGCGCAAGTATTCGCTGGGCGCTAGCAGGCGCAACTCGCTCAACACACTAGGATTATTTATTTTGTTGTGGAGTAAAAGATAATAATGCATAATAAGTTGCATTTTCCGCCTCAGTTCCAATGTATATAGCCCTACCATTCCGGAAACGAAAAGGGATGGATATAAGTAGGGGTAGAATCCGTACACTTTCTTATAAAGATAAGCGCGAATTTCCGCTGAATTCTTTCCACAATGAGAGAATACTTCTTTTCATATGGATCCCACACTGCCGCGTTAAATTCAAGCTTACTACGTACATAAGATGTGTATAGCGCCATCGGAGCACGAGCGTCCAGTTGAATTCATATTCAAGTGTATCAACGCTTGTTTTTGAAATTGTCGATCACAAACAGTTGACGTAAATAGTATTGTATTATTTCAAGTTATGTTTAAAATTCAAGATTTAGAAATCATTTAATTTGAAGTTACTTTTCTGTGATTTTCTTTATGCTACTAAATTCGTATACGTACTGGATATATTTTTGCCAATAATAATATATTTGTAAAGCTATACCCGTGTAATCTTAAGATTACCCGGGCGTGGGTAACCCTAATACTACCCAGGCTTGCTGGGTAAAGAGTATATTTTGTACGAGTGTAATTAAGTTAAATCGATATCATCATTAAACTTTATCATTCCTGTTTTATTTATTTATTACTGTTTTCATTATGTTATCAGAATAATCACAGAATTATTGTTATCTAATATGAAAAATAAATTACTTAGATAAATATAGATATTTGTTTGATTTACTAATGTGTCATATAATCCTCATGAATTGTATACATTTGTTAAAGCCCAGTATATAATGTGCAATTTTCTATTAGAATTCTATGTTGGTTATATCGACTAACAGGAAAACACACTCACTTCAAATATTTAGTCGCCGTAGTTAAATAATAAAACCCAGGCGAATTAATGTGCCAAAAAGTCTAATTGGTTCACAGGTTTAAGTAATCAGTTGAACTAATGTATGTATGTATGTTGAGTTGTAGCATAATATTATGAGTAGTTTTACTATACTCAGCTGAAACTAAAAAAAAAAAAATGTTGCTAATTTAAATGGTTGACGTTAAGCTATAGGTAATATTCCAAGTAAAGCGCTGTGCCACGACGCATGGTCACGATATGCACGTTCACTTAGCTTCGCTTTGTATGATAATGTTTGTGATAACGTCCATTGCAAACCACGATCACGCTACGTGCGATTACGGGGTTGGTGACGTCATTGCAACACGCGTGGCCTGCTCGGATATGTTGCGAATTATTATTTAAGAGGGTATCTAGAGAAGATAGCGCTTAACATTTTCGCGCGCTGATGAAAAGAGATGTTGTAAGAAAGAGACGTAAGTAATAAAAAACAACAGAAATGCAAATAAGAACTAGAACCAGTATAATTATATAGAAAGTACATGCTCCAAATTAAGCACGAGGCCAGATCTTGGGCGTTCTTAGGGCTCGAGTGTGAAGTAGCCAGAAAGTAGCCGAACTGAAATATTTAAATTTATATTTCATGATGTTATAAATATGAACAGAATAATGACAGGTATATCCGTATCGACCTTATATTATTTACCTCCAATCTAATGTTCGATACATTAGATTAGAGGTTAATCTTATAAGGATATATTCTATTCTTATTAGTGGAAGATACCTAGCCAGTTTAATAATTTCTGTGGAGTCATACCAAAATTAGAAGATTGAAACCATAGAATAGACACTTTTATTAATGATAAACAGTAAATCGGTCTTATTTTGTGAAACTCGCAGGTTGTTAATCATATTTATGTAAAATTACGTAAAAAATGTAAATTCAAGCAGGACGGGTGGAGACCTTTGAGAATACGCTATAATAAATCGTATCAAAGCTTACCTGCCATTTAGATTTAAATCTGCATGTGCATTAGAGTTTGTAGGCAAATAATTCATGCAAATACTATTTATAAGTTCGAATGATTATGATCAACATTGGTCAATGGGGTTGTGAAATTAAAGGGGTCGTGAGGTCCCAGTTTGGCGCGAAGTAATAGTTCTCCAAAGTTGTATAGGAATATGCGCTAGGCCTAATTCTCACACAACAATGGTCAAGTAATTCTTGAGAAGTACTTACCTAACCCTTTATTACCCGACTGCCCAAAAAGCAGAGTATTGTTTTTGGGGTGTATGTAAGTTAACTTACTTACTTAATTGTTCAGTTTTTCTTCGCATTTTTTTGCGATCTTATATAAATTTTTTTTGACTGTCAAAATAAAAAGAAATGGTAAAATAGAAGAAGTACACTTTCGAAGTTTTGGTTGGTCAGTTGTGTGAAATAGCGTTGATATTATAAGTAAGGGAGTTGCCCCAAGCCGCCTGCCAAGCGTGCTTAAACGACAACCAAAAACCTTACGAACGAGTCGTATTAGTGACACCAAAAATAATAGACATTACTAACCAGTACCTTCATGATTAATTATTATTACACTAAAGTTTAAAGTTGATTTATTGTCTTATGTATGTAATTTCTGGTGTGAACAATAAAGAGTTAAGTATGTATCTTATCTATTCTATTTATCATCAGCGAGAAGACGTCCACAAACTGAAAAAAGGTCTGAACCCTACAACTGTACCTCAGTGACAACGAAAACAGGACAAGTCGAGACCGGGGCTAAGCTGTGTGGCTTCAGAAGGAGACATTCAGGAGAGACATTCAGAAGTGGACTGATGCTTGCCGATGACACGCCAATGATGTGTCATAGCATAGTGTGAAGACTCCTAGTACGGGTTATGAGAAACGCAGGTGTATTATATGGAGGGTTTACGACACTCATCGCCGCCCCTCGCAACGGCGAATACGGACTACTAAAATATTATATCACGTGAAAACACTTCGATAAAATATACTTACTAAGGGAAAGAGGTCAAGGTGGGGCAAGGTGAGACCAGGAAATAATATAAAGCTGGTGTCCTGGGTGAAAATGTAGATAGCTTAAGTTGATGACCGCAGCGGTGAATAGGAATTTGTAAAATAATGATAATAGGTAAGCGCATTTATTTTGATAATGCGGGAATTCTCACGTTAAACTTATTCAATAGAAAGTGGGTCTATTTTTTATTCTACTGATTGACTCGGATATTCGCCGAAGAACCAAAGTCACCGACATAGCTCTCAGGGCTTGCAAGCTCAAGTGGCAATGGGCAAGCCACATCACTCGAAGAACCGATAACCGATGGGTAAGAAATGTTTTTGAGTGGCAACCACGAGCTGAAAGAAGTAGCGTAGGTAGGCCTCCCACTAGGTGGACTGACGACATTTTGAAGGTCGCGGGTAACCGGTGGATGCAGTGGTCTTCGGGCTGTTGATGAAGCGTCACAATAGACATACACCACACTGAATAAATTACTTAACAGAACTAAATAAAAATACGATTAAAATGTAATCATAATAGTAATATCTATGAGCGCAGGAGGACACAAGGAATTTGTAATGCAAAGGTACACCAATGTCGTGTTGTTATTCATACCCTAACTACTCTGTGCAGTAGTTCCGATATCGTTTCAAAGATTTTTATTGACCTACGAAGCAGAATGTTCTAGAACAGACGGTAAATTTCACAACTTTGATCAACTCGAAAATAGGTAAACTGTTTTTCTTTGACCTTACTTTACTTTTAGCTTGCTCCGAAATATACTTAGTTTAGAGTAAGTTCGTATAAGCGGAGTGGCCAGCCCTGGTATCTATTCAATTGGAAAGGAGGACAACGGGGTCCTCAGTTTATCTGTGGCTGTGGCATCCAACCTTCGAACATTTAACCCATCGACCCCTATATTACCAGTAAGTAGGTATAATATCTTGGGGTAATCATTTATCCACTAGGTACGAGCATCCCACCCATTCGCGCCGTCTAGCGCTCTAGTTGTATAAATTCGCGGACAACCATCCGAATACCAGGGTTATAAGGAAAGGATATGCTAAGCCGAAAAGGGCTCATAGTACTCATCATTATGAACAACTTTTAGTATGGAACTGTGTATGGGACAAACCCAGAAAACGCAAAAAAAATTTGGCTGTTCCATACATTTTGTCTTATGTCATTGGCATTTTTCTATGGAACAGATCATATTTTTTTCGCGATTTCAGGGTTGGTCCCATACTAAAAGTTGTTTGTAATTATGAGTACTATGAGTCCTTTTCGGCTTAGCATATCCTTTCCTAATAACCCTGTATTTCTTAACTTCGTGATCTCGTAGTCACAAAGTTGTGCTAGGCATAAGTTCATTCTAACACATCGCAAGACAAAAACCACAACCTACTTATTAGCAACATGAACACATAAAAGCTTAGTTATTACAATATTAGGTGGTGAGCTGCCGTTCGTTTGTGAATAACATAGTGAAGCAGACAGGTCACATTTGGCGGAATATTTAATTTCTGCCGTGTAACTACACACTTAGCCGCTGTCCTCCTTGGGGCGTGGTACAAGATATAATTTTTTTGAAAAAATTAGTACCTACCTAAACGCAACGTTATACCTACAACAGGAGGCGAGGCCCTAAGTAATAGGGAGAATTGTGTGCTACGGGGCTTCTTTTAAATGACTAAAACCTACTCGCAGCTGCTTCATTATAATTTACTACTTTATTTCTATTACATTAAATAATTCGTTTCTTTTCTCCCAAAACCAAAATATGATTGTTTAATCTAAGTAGACAGAAAACAACAATTTATTCGAGATAAGACGATAAGCAGGTTTGTGTAACACGGAATGTGGTAGGTACTACGCCGTACTAAGAAGTTAATATAAGTATACAGCCAAATTCTAAATAAAATCTTGATGCTCTTGACTATTTTTGAAACAAAACTCGACGATAATGGATTTTCAAAGGAAATTGCTGGTGGCCAAAACTCACCAGCTATGAAATTCCATACAACTTTGCTGGCGCGTATTGCAGTAGCGCGGAAAGGTCGACTTTGCTCAAAGAACGTTGTCAAAATAATGTCAGTACAAGCATTTTTCACCTATTTCTACTGTCGTGTCCAGGACCCCTATTTTCAAAAGGTGAGATTCAATCTCATCTCAAAAAAAAAACGAACTTCGAGATTTCATATTCTCAACGCTATCTTTCGAGATATTCTCGATGGCTAGCGTTCGAGATACTAGAGATGATCAAGATTGGAATCTCGAAATCGACATTAATTTGCCATATCTCCGAATAGGGACCCTAGGTTAGCCCGTTGCTATGCCTAAAACTTATCTTTGTTAAATCGAGATTTATCCAACTTCACTGCAAAACGCCACGCCACTCTTCCAAGACTCAAACCCCATTATACTTTTAGAATAAATAGAAGACTCAACACAGCATTCTCCGTAGTGCGCGTCTAGACCCGGCTCAAGTTGCCTCTAATTAAAATTAAACTTGTGTTAGGCTTGTAAATTATACGGAGATGGAATATTTTCCAAAGAAATTGAGCTAGCTGTATATTAGGTATGTAGTTGAATAGAATGAGGCTGATGGCTGATTACATATTTTAATTTGATGGAGATCGAAAAAATATGTCTATCACTTCTAGATTTTTTCGATCTCTTTCGTCAAATTAAAAGATATCAAAAAATAAAATGCTTCTGATGTTATGTGTGATAAAACACATTTTGTACCCGACTGCCTACCTAGTACATAATGATGTGTGGCATTGAACTGTTATGGTCAACTTGCCGCTTACCATTAGGCCAAAGACTGCTTGTCTCGCCACTGAGTCATAATTTACTCTAAGCCATCTTCTAGGCACTTTCCTGTGCGAGTGTGCAAGGCCTATGTTTTTTTGAGCTCTTCAGTAATTCACGATGGCACGTAATTCCTAAGTACATAGGCGCATTTTTAACAAGCTATTTGTAGCAAAAATACATTTGGAACAAGCTCAGCTGCTTACAAAAGAATACTACACTTTACACATTACACTTTCTCCCTCGAGGCATCTCAGATTGTAATGATATCTCCAAACGATGCGACACTTGCCAGTATATACTATTTCTACTCTGCATTACAATTGTGCATCTATTGTTGTGTTTCCTCAGTACTCCAGAGGGATCTAGATTGAACCACCAAGTAGAAAAAATTACAGAGAGACAGCTCGAGCTCAAAATTGTGGTACAACTACATACCTTCAAGTATTATTATTTTTCACCATAGCAGCTCGAACAGGCACCCTTTTCTGCGAGAAATAGGTGTGCAAATTCGCAGCGAGTAAATTTGAATTTCGAATGTCACAAAATATAATATTTGATGCGATCGGAAACGTATAGTACCCAAACTTTAAATTCATCTGTGAAAATTTTAAACGCGATTTTGTTTTCGAACTCTCGAGATATTTACACACCTAATTTTTAATAATATTATTATTATTATTTATATTAAAGAGTAACAAATTACACACACATTCTCCATCTCGTGCCTTTGAATCCTTCGCTTGAATCAGCAATCGCAGCAAAAATCTACTTTGCTCTCTTGTTGCAGAAATAACTATTATTCTGTGTTTATATCGAAGCAATGCGCTGAGTAGACAGGACGATAATTTATGTTGCATGGTAGGCGTCTACTGCACGCAAATATAGTCGTGATTCTGTTGAAGTAGGTTTACCTAAACGAGACCATCACGACCTAAGCGCCACACGTAAATGGTGGAAATTCCGTACGCACCAAGGGCTATGATTCCATATTTTTTTATACGCAATCGAGGAGTGGAATTCCGGCGTTTGAATTACCCGAAAAGTACAATAAGGTTGTCAGTAAATCTAGAGTTAACAGGTACGTTCAAGGTAAGCATGCTCCATCCTAGAACACATCATTGCTTACCAACAGGCTGAATGGACCAAAAGCAAACCTATTTTAAAACGTATACTTATTTGTTGATATCATTTACGTAAACAAGTTGTACGGTACGTACTAAGTATTCATGACCCATTCTGGAAAAACAAGGCGCCACGCCATAGAAAGACCATCTTAGTGTTGTCCCATGCAAAGAGATAATGAGGTGGTCAGACCTAGCACACATTTTGAAATTTTCGGATTTGTTTTTCTGTATTTTTACTACTCAGTAGCTACCTAGCATATGCATAAAAATGCATTTGGTTGGAGACACTACGGTCGGTCTCGAGACAAGACGATGTCAGCTCTTTAGTGTTTATATTTAAAATTTTGTCTATGCTTTTATGATATTGCTATTTGTCACTTAAGATTAATTCTTAAGAGGGTCATCCTGCCACAAGGTCTTGGCGCAGTAGGTATATTGAAATTGTATTGCTAAAACTTCGAGGCGTTGCAAACAGGTAGTTTAACCTACCTGTTTGCAACGCCTCGAAGTTTTGCCTGATATCATCTTGGAATTATAAGGTTCTTCGAGTATTTTAAGTATACCCATTAATATCAAACCATCAATTATAAACGTCACCATTCAATATATACGTCACCGTCACTTTTTACCCGACTGCCTAAGAAAGAAGGTATTTTTTTGGGGTGTATAAGTAAGTAAGCGTGCCTTTATTACCTCCTGAAATGGCTTGATCAAGTTTGACGAGTGAGATGTCATCGGATTTCTCTTTAAGGCGGGAGTAACATAGGCTATATTTAGCAGGCGGGTATTTTGATTTTCTTTTAAAAGTTAAATTTTAGCGCTTCAAAATTTCGTTTAAATAACCTGCCGAGTCTAACTATCCGAATTCAGCCACTTATACGTGAAAAAGCAACAAACAAAAGAGCGACAGACATACAATTAAGTACTTTCGTATCAGTATTCGTGTGCAGTCATGTTCCTAGCATTATGCGACTTGCGACAGGTAACGCATCTCAACATTATATACTTGGCTGGTTCACAATAACGCGAACTGTTTTGAATTAAGTGTCGAGTTTCGTGCCAAGATTTTATTCGAGTTTTTGTGAAAGATGCAGAGTACGCTTGTCGGGTCGTTAAGTTGAGCGATGATTGAGCTACCACTACAGCGGATAACAGAATTAGTAACTGAAGAGGTAAATGTTCTGACGAGTTGGCTAACAGTACCGGTACTAGAGTACTTGATTTAAATTTTCATTTGATTTGAGTAATATTTTTAAATTTGAACTTGAAACTGCTATCGAAAACACTTTCGCTAGTGTTCGATAGAAATGAATGTAAAATGTATAGCTATTAAATGTTTTTAAAAAAAAATGTATATTGCAGTTTTATACTAGGCGCGCGTTTTGTCATTCAAGGAACTCTATAACGTTCAAGCATTTGTTGTACATTCATTTTTTTTAAACCCCGCGGTGATTGTTTTTTTTTATCGGTTTAACAGGTTTCGACCAGAAAAATAAATTTATTATGAATTTAAAAAAAAACTAGAAAAAAACTTATCTGTTTTATAGTAAGTGAAATATCTGATTACACGATCATAATTATTATTGTCTGTTTGTTTCACTTAGGATATACTAATTAATATATTAAGTTATACTGTATTCATTAAATTTATTATATAAATAGTGCGTACATAAACTATGTAAACAACAAGAAGATTATTCGTCAATGAAAAAGTAGAAAGAATGAGAACCGAAAACAGAAAAAAAAAACGGCTAAACCGCGGAGTACAGTTATTTCATTGTACGACTAGGTAAATATAAGCCATTTCTCTCAGCAGCTAGTACATTATGACTCGGTAAAGAATAAACAAAATCCACACCAAATAATTCGAACGAACCAGACAAGTGCAAGATAAAGGCGCTCGCAGGCGTCGCAAACCAAATTATTTGGTAAATTTAACATATCCTTACATCTTAAATCATTAAAAATACACCTTGTAGAGTCTCAGCTAAGGTCTATTTTTGAATTAGAGAGTGTTGGATGCAATAGGAGATCTTTCTCAAGAAAACTATAACTCTTTGTTTCGTATAATACGAGGACAGACGACGGCTCCCGTGCTGTAGAAAGGATTTTTCACAATAAGTCGGTATTGTTGGAAAAAATATTACCTACCTATCGATGGATATTTGCAGTTTTTAGGAAAGCTTTGAAAAATCAAAAAATAAGTAATCATAATCATCATCAGCCAGAAGACGTCCACCGCTGAATATGCACACGGAACGCACACCAACAAGAAAAAAAAGGAGGAAAATACGTTTCTCTCTATCTCTATCTCACTCTCTCGTTATGTTAGAGGTAGTCCAAACAAACTATATCCACAGATCTGTTAGCAACATAAAGATTTACCTATGACGTAAAAGTCCCATAGAACAAATGGGATTACATTTTGAGACAAACTCTTCTCAAAACAACTTTATCTCCTCGAAACAATTTCAACCATCGCAAAAATAATTCAGGCTGCACTTCGCTACATTGTATTTTACACACCGTATGTGAGGGGAGCTCAGTTAAATGTACCGTTAATGTATATCTGGATAAATACATACAACATTGTAAAATGTGCTTCTTAGATAGTGCGCGGTGAACGATAGAGGCGAGTTTTACGGGGTGGTAAACTGGCTAGCGAATATTTTGTGCTAATTCATTTCATAATAATACTCGTACTTGTATATAACACTTATCTCAGTTACTGTTTTTATTGTAATATTCAGAAATTGCTTGAAATCTCATAAATAAAACTAAATACATAAATTTAATTTAACTTACTACATAAATAAACTTGTAATAAAAGTCAGTCCTCAAAAAAGTCAAGTGTTGTATATATGTAGTGAATTGTGGTAGGACTCTTATGCAGATCCACGTGGGGAAGTACCACACCTTTGCCAGTAACAACCGCCTAGCAGTAGTGTGCATGTCATTACTGTGTTTTGGATTGAAGAGAAATGTTTCCAGCGAAATTACTGACCATATAGAGATTTAACATCTAATATCTCATGGAGACGAGCGCAGTGCAATTACCGTGCCGGGTTTTGAACTGTTAAAGTTCAAAATTTTGGGTGGCATTGAACTGTTATTTGCAAGCGAGTCGCTTAAGATCAGGTGAGTGACTTGTTCGTCTCGTTATTCAGTACAAAAAAAAATTAAGCTGTTTTTAAATTATTCTCGGTTATTCCGGTTATTCCCGTATTATTTAAATCATATGTTAATAATTATAGCTATCGCTCGGTTGGAAACCCACTGGCAGTCAATTTACTTCAATTCATTTATTCTCAAATATTGGTACACTTTACTGGTGTAAACTAAACTTATGAATGTAAATATCAAGTAGGTAGGTCGGTTCTATCTCACTAGTACAACTAGGTACAACACCTTCATCGCCTACAAGCAAACCTTTTCGCAAGCATTTGGTATATTTGCAATTCGCGTCGTTAGTGTGGACGATGCGACGGCGTGTTCATGATATTTAGGCGACACACGATTATTTGAAAAAACACGGCAAATATTCAATACGGACACAAACAGCGATGTCAAGTGCCAACAAAACGCGTAGACAAAATGCGTACAAACAATATCCTAATTAAACAATATTTAATAAAAAACACATACATTGTCTGTGAAGCAAAACAAATGATTTGCTATTAACCAAAGCCGTGTGTCTCAAAACCACGAACACGAATTTGAACCGCCGAAGTAGGTAAGAACGTCATAAAACCCGTACACCCGCCTGGACAAAGCTCTGCGATAAACATGAGGCAAGCGTGAGACAGTGAGGCCTTGAAGACCTCAGTGCTACCTGCAGAAGGCGATGTAAATTTTGATGCGAGGTTACAAAGTGATTTTAGTGCGAGAGTTGCTCCCGTGCTGTGGGATATTAATGTATAATAGTGTATTACATTACAAAAACTATAAAATCATAGTACTGAGCATTTATTTCCTCAGAGTGTGTGTTGTGTTTATTTCCTTTTTAAGCATTGATTAAATTTAAGCACCATTTATAAGTAAGGCCCTGAGTATTTAAGGAGTAAAAATTCATCAGGGCAGTTTTTTTTGCATGAACCTAGTGCCTTCCTATTTCTTGTCTTCGTCTATGTTGTAATGACGTACATCATGTTGGTGTTTATTAAATAAATAAGGTGAAGAAGAATAAGTGTGACTCAAAATGAGTTATTAATTAAGCACTCTTTTTTTGCGAGGGAGAAATCTTCACTAGTTACCCGCTTGCTTTGGGGTGCAGCCGGGTTATGTGCCCCCTGTATTATATTACTCTTTGGTTATGTGGGATTACACCCACTAAACCCAAGAAGAAGAAAACAAAATCTAGTTGTCAGTCAGTCAGCGACACTACAGTTTTCAGACAGTAAGTTTTTCTGATCTCTTCCGTTAAATTAAAAGAAGTCGTAACGTAAATTGCTTCAGAATATTTCTTATGTCATGATAGATAGACAAAGTTAAATATAATATTATATTTTTTTGGAAATTTACACCATCTACAAAACTTATTTTCTTTTCCAAAAAAACCCAAAAATCCGGGTTGTTGGTTTCGATAGATGTCATTTGCTTGTTTTTTATTTTTATTTATTTTGTATATAATATTTTATATAGCCATCGGAATCAGACGGCTGAACTAGCCTAAAAATCGGGTGCCCAAAAAGGCAATCAATCAGGTCTTGGAACATAAACATAGCCATAATGTGATGTAAAGACAGCCAAATAGCCGCAACCGTTTTAAAATCAGTCCGTACATGCAACAACACCTGTCCACGCGAGTTAAATCAATGTACCGATGTCCTCAGCTCCCCAGGTGGCCATTCCAGTGGGTGCGAATGCGGCTGTTTTATAATCTAACTTGCGATTTTTATGATGGGGCCGCAATCATTGCTATAACCTGAATATTGGGATTAATAATCGCGATGTAGAGATGTTGCCAAATTGTCGCAACGGCGTTTAAAATGTCAATAATAATACATCGCTATGTCATACTCGCAAATTTCAAATTGAGGCGTGACAATAACTTGGACTTGACCGTGACTTACTTTGCTTGATTTAAACTATGACTGAGATTGTTTTAATTTTCAAAATATTATACTTCGTTATATATAAAACTTAACACTGGCTAAATACTCAATGTGTGGAGCCAAAATATAAGAGAAAATAAATCGTTCCAAAAATATTATTGATTAAATCAAAGACCTCAAAAGTAAGGATATGCCCATGTTGCCTATCTGAAAAATTGCGTCCCACATTGTCTAGTAATTTAAAAATTAGTGCCATCTCACGAAATTTCTACCAATTAAAATTAATAGTTCTCTATTAACTGCATCGCACCGTCCTCGAGAACGACGACAGCTTACCGACAAATATGTCTACTACTGGGTTCACACTAGTATTAAATAAATATTTTACCGCTCCACACAGTACCCTTGCAAAAAAATCCTTAGATTGGTTCTTTTTTAGTCCTATTTTTTTATTTATTTTAATATCATAATTTATTATCATTGCCCCATCCAAGTATACAGGTAGAAGTCTTGAATTAAGCATCACTCAAAATATTTAAATCAGCGTGAAAATCTCTAGTCATTGTAGACGACCTGTACCCCACTTTTACATGTAAGCTGATAATCCTGTCCTGGTCTTCTAAAGCCCCCTAATCCTCCTCGCCCAAAGCCAGCTACCTGCCAGCGCTGCCAACTCATAACTCGGCGGGATATTGACAGTTTCTTGGCAAGCTTCGTTTTAATTACGTGCCACTTTTTCTGGTCACCGCGGAAGCCGCGCCGCCCGCCAAATGGTTGTGTGTATACGAGGGAACTTTCTAACTGGAGCCACCAGAACTATTAACCGAACTGCTCAAAAAAGAGGATTAGGTTTTTGGTGTCATCAGATACCTTTTTATGTCCAGAGTGTCAGTGGCATACAGGCATACAGGCCGCGTTTTGCAGTCGGTTTTTTAAAGTTTTTTTTAAAAAATAATAGTACTTGTCAACCAATGCAAAACCTTATTTCATATTTGATAAAATAATAAAAAAAACAGTAAATGTAACTTACCATAGTAATGTAGCTTTTAGAGCCGCATCCCACGTAGAATTACTACACCTTTATGGTCTATATATATGATATTTTTTAAGTCCTTGTTCTTCAAGGTGGCGTCCTTTTCACTTTGTTCCTGAAATTCTACGAATCCTGGTATCTGTAGAAAATTTTACCAAAACACTCCAGATTGATGAAAGATGAAAGGCTCACACACGAGTATTAATATTACATGAATAATAAAAAAAATGTTAAATGTTGCCCATAATCCATAATTTATAGAGGAATCCAATGGCAACTCAGCCGGTAAAATCGGTCAAACCATTACACTACGGGAACATACAATAATACATGCTTACAAACTTACATCCCAAAAAATTTGCCTCCTACTTGGACAGTCCGGTTAAAAGTAGGCATTAAAAATTATGAGCATCTAGAGCAATGAATCAAATCGCAAGACGATACAACAATGTTTTGCTGGACAGTTTTGTCTGCAAACTTGGTCGAAGGGGTCAGCCAGCTCATAAAAACGACATTAGATAGAAGGGCAATTGCCACTGAAACTATCGACCCCACAATGAAAAAATGAGTCAATGGTCCATTTGTTATATTTTATTACATTATTTTTTTCTTTTAATAGATTTCTTGTTTCAGAAAACGCAGCAAGACCACACTTTCTAGTTCCTCGTATGTTTTCCCCTCACTTTCTGGCAACATCCAAATCGCAGTCCCGATTGTTTTTACTTGCCGTAGTTCACAACAATTGCTGCAACTGTTGATTTTGACAATCTGTATCGGCACGTCGGTTATTGTTCAAATTCAATTTATATTTTGGCAGCATTTAGAAATAAAACGACCATGGCATTTTTTTTTGTGGTATGTGGAGTGGGAGCGAGTGGGAATGGGCGAGTTACGTCTGTCGAATGCACCCGGAAATGTGGGCAAAAATCCTCACACATTGGGTGACTGAAGATGAAGCTCATACTACCAGGAAGGCCCCAAAAGCGTTGGTGAGACGACTCGATCTGTTTCATCGTGACTAGTTCCAGCTAGCGATGCAACGCAAGGATATGGGGTAGACCTTTGCCCAGTAGTGGGATCTAATAGGTTAAACAAACGTGGTGCTATTTACCGATTATGGCTTCTTGTTAATTTATTAGAACGTCGTAGATCTTGTGCTATTTTTTATCAAGTTTTCTACCAGTCAAGGATTTTATTTGTCCAATCGAATAACCTTACAAAATTGAACCTTATTTTTTTTTGTCTTGACAGTAATAGTGATAAAATTATGTTAGATTAGATATAATATCCTAGATTAATATCTGGTTTAGGTTAGTAAAAACAAAAGAAGAAAAAAATGAGAGAGCCATGGCAATTTAGAGAAAATAACTTAACTTAAAGCAATTTTTATTTATGAGTAAAGTCTATCTTAAGTAAATATTAATCTAAAGTTATTTCTGCAAATTAATTCATTTAATCAACTGACTGCCTGTCTCATAGTATAAATTGCACTCATTAAATAGTTGTGTAACGACTCGTGTCCACCCTCGCTTAGAAAGTTGTTCGCGGTTTTGTAATAAATGGTGACGAGGGATGACTCCTTTGACCGGTCGGTTTTCACAAAGTTTCTCATTGTATCTGGTACTTCGCTGATACTGCTGGGCCTTGCAGTTATACTAACCATACGACTGGAACCGTGTATTTTTTAGGGCCAGACCAGCATGCGCACCGCGACAATTCTTTCTCTACGCTTTTGGTCGTACAAAAAGAGGACACGGTTACGTTTGTCTAATTTTCGTAAGACAAAGTGTGCAGATGATTTTGTCGCGTGGTGCTCACGCTAAACCTTGAGAGGGGGGGCAGCTTAGAGAAGGGTTTGAAGGGTGCAGTGCTGTAATTTCATATAATTTTTTTTTAATCTGTTCACCCAAATCTATTGTGTCAACATAATTATTCAAACTTTCGAAACTGCTACTTAGGTATTGCTACGACGTAGAGTATGCTACGTCGTAGCCCGTACTACGAATATAAATATTTAGCTTATGACGTAGAATGAATAGATCGGTCAATAGAGTAACAAAAGAAAAAAAAACATACTATTGTATATAGGTTGGTCCAAAGGGTGACGCCAAAGGGTGACGCCTTCACGAAAATATCTATGAAAATGTGTATGTTGTACGTTTTTTCGTGGTTTCGGAGTTTATTTTCTTAAGGTTTTTCGAAATGAGCGGCTTGAATATATTCTAACTTTCTTTGGGTGGTTTTTTCGAAGAGGGACGAACCTACATTTTCGGATTGACGTTAGCTTTTGGATCATCCATATCTGAACTTCATCAGTGTTAAAAATATAAAAATACGTTAAAAAAAAGAAAAAACTTAACGCTCTTCTCCAAAAAGCAAAAGAAAAATAACCCTGAATTAACTAAAGCGGTAAGAGCATTATAGAAAAAAACTCGCCAACGACAAGTCTGTCACATACGTTTGTTGGGGTTCCGTAGCTTAATGTTTATTTTGCTAGTTCAAAGATGATAAAAATAGTATGATAAAATTTTCGATGTATGATTAGAATTTCGAATTTTAAAAGTATGCTAACCTAACCTAAGTTAATGATAAACTTTTTTAATAATAAAAAATCAAACAGTAAATTTTTAAGAGAAATGTTTTATTCACGCATTTTCACATTATTGAAGTTATAAAATCACTAAGTGTGAATTTTCAAAACATAACGTTGTGTCTGTTTACATACAGCACATATTTTATACAAACTCTCGTTTTTATAATTACCTTAAAGTTTACGGAGGAGATCGAAAAATACCTACCTTTCTTACGATCTCTTCCGTAAAACTAAATATTTGAAAAAAAAAAACTTTGTTTTATTTCTAATGGTTAATATAGCCATCAGAAATATTATAAACTGATTATAACATACAGTTCGATATTCACACTATCAACAAAGCTTGCAAAGACGCGAGTGAGATAGCTGTGGCACGACTATAATTATACCCCATACGGAATGAATTAATTTGTTAAATACAGTTTTATTAATATACGTCATCTAAAACTGTAATACATTTTTTAAATGTCAGCCTTTACTTATGTTTGCAAACGGAGCTCAAGGGTTTTCCCGTATCGGTAACGGAACCATATAAAACTCCGCATTATCCTTACAAAAGAAGTATTTATCATAAATACTCATTAACTATTAGTATCACGAAGCATCTCGTTGTTCTTAATTAAAATATACTCGTTTATAATATTTACGGCCGCGGCCGCCCTTGCATTTTTATGGGATTTTAAGATATGCGTTAGGAACGCTTTATAAAATTTAATGAAAATATAGGTGTTTCAATTATGAACGTTGTTTTTATTTTTTTAACTTGAAGTCAAATATTTTAGTATATCCCTCAGAAAAAGAAAAGGTCGCATAAATACCACAGAAAAACAATCACAAATAAAAAACTGAGCTTTAGCAGCCAGTAAACGAAAACATCGTGAGGGATCTATAACAAGTCGGTAGGGCTGACTAGTTGTGCTGCAAACGATGTGTTCAAAATGGTCACTTTACATTAGAGATGTGCTCAAATACCTAGCCTGTTAACCATGAATAATGTGGCCTCACACTCACTAAGCAATAAACTTTGCCCAAAGATTATCTTATGTCTAATAAGGAAAGAAACTAAGTTTCCCTGTATCTTCCTCAGCAACTGATCACTTAACAATAAGTGCATAGTCGCAGTTCCTCAGGAAGTTTCAAATTTTCGCTACCGGTTATTATTCGGCCCAGTAATTTCATGCCTGCCTGCTTTACTGACGTGTGCTTTTATAGACAGCGTTATTATATTCCCAACAAGCAACTATACGTTGTCCACAAAAAAGTCTATTTAAACAACAAATTTAGCAGCCCAAGACTACGTTTAACATCGCCTAGGACAGTTTAAGAATCCGTGCCAAGAGAGCTGAATCGTTTACCTTTCTTGGGACTTTTGGCCAGAGATCAAACTTTTGTACGGCGTTTCCTTTTAAGGTTTTCGGTTTTTAAGTGACTGGCTGAAATGCAGTGGTTTGTGAGACGAATATAAACATTAGTTGAGCCTGTGAGCTTTTACAAAAAGGCAAATGTCTGTTAAAACTAAAATAAAATTGCATAATTGCATTTTCGGCCGAGGGGGTATTTCACCCAAAAAGGGGGAAGTTTGCTGCGGCACCATTTACCGATTTTAAAATGTTGTTACTCGCGTACAGGTCGTATTTTTCAACCAATCTTGTTAAACTTGGTATACAGGTTCTAAAATTTTACTGTATTTTTTTGTCGTCGGCGATTTTTGATCGGAGGTGTATTTCCCCTAAAAGGGGGGAAAGTATGCAACGACGCTATTTATCGCCAGCTTTAATAATATTTGGCAGAAACATTCGATTCTAAATTCTAAACAAGATTATTTTTTTGCGTTTGTGTACATTGTGTTTTTTCCCACATTTTTTTTATTTATTTTTTTATGTTACTCGTTGACGAGACGAGCAAGTCGTTCACCTGATGTTAAGCGTCACGTTTGTCCATAACATTTCATTGCCACCCAGAATTTTGAACTTCAACAGTTCAAAACTATGCGCGGCAATGCACTGCGCTCGTCACCCTGAGATGTTAGATGTTAAATCTCTGTATGCCCAGTAATTACGCTGGAAACATTGCCCTTCAATCCGGAACACAGTAATGCTTGCACACTACTGCTTGGCGGTTAAATAACTGGCAAAGGTATGGTACTACCCCAGGCTGACTCTGCAAGAGAGCCCTACCACTACAAAACTACCACTATATTGTCTACTTTCGAATATGAGCAAAATCAGTCAAGAGGTTGTCAAGATATAAGGTCGTGAGGTCGGGATATAAAGTCGGAAGATCTAATTGTACGAAATTATAAGGTCGTGCAAAAAAGTTTGTACTCACGAGGTCGACCGTGCAAAGAACTACTAGTTTATGAACTATCAAATTAGTTATTCAAGAACATTTATTTATTTATTTATTTATTAAAAACAAACATGACAACACCCTTACAGTCCAGGACCAATACGATGTATCAGTTAATTTTATTTAATTATATTAATGTAACTACCGAATTATATTTTCACATAGCCTATAAGCGGCTTCTGTGAATTCTGCCAGATTGCACTCAAAAATATCTACTTTTTCAGACATCATGTTCAACAACGTTAAAGCGCGAGACGTGGGGCAAATTTGAGGAGGTTCGTCCTATAAGTAGGTAAACTGAATGTGGGAAAACCTCGTCGCCTGGTCACCGCCTCGTCCGGTGCGCACAGCCGCAGCGCTTCCAGCACCTCGGGATGGTGCAGCTGGCCGCGCAGCACGCGCCACATGTACTTGCAGAGCGCGACGTCTCGCCTCACCCCTAACTTAGTGTACCCTACCATGCCGATGACGAACAGGGTCGGGTACATAAGCGGGTAGAAAGGATAAACGCCGTACTCCTTTAAATACAAGTAGCGCGTGAACTTATTCTGTATTTTATCCACCATGTCAAGGTACTTAGCCTCATGGGGATTCCATACCATTGCGCTAGTTTCAACATACATATTCAACATAGTACAAGACAGTCGAGGTCACAATCAAATGCAGCTGTAACTAAACCAGCATCAAATAATACTAATTATTACTACGTTAAAGCGTGAGCGAGTCTCCTAGCCTCGACAATTTATCATCGCCCGCAACGTAGCAGTGCGTACTTGAAATTAAGAATTTGTTTGTAATGTCGGGGTCTGACTACACTGTTTCGAAAGACCTGCTTTCTGTTGAGAGATCAAAAAAATTATTTCAATACGCCTTCGTCTAACACTGAGATATAACAACATTTAAGAAGAACAGACAGAGGATGCTAATTGCTAATTACAGCGGTCTAGATATAGACATCTTAGAACCTATTTTAGATTATCTTAGAACTCTAGAAAGTTCTGTACTGTGCAAAGACTGTAAAAATGTAGATACTTTTTAAGTAACAAAACGACCTAACTAATTGTGATAAAATTTGACAATTAAATTACGCAAGCTTATATAGAGGCGCGGGAAAAAGATGAAAAACCCGCCTATCATCTACATACATAAATAACTTAGTAACAAATGCAAATGATTCGACGTATCCATGTGCATACGTGTCAAAAATCGCTCGATACGCGTAAAACAGTTTACGAACAAAGTTATTAACGCGTTATGGGTTGTAAAAGGCTGGTTTGCGCCGATAACAAGTAAAGGTTTATAGGCTATGGGAAGAGATAACTTTAGATAGGTGTATAGGTTTAGTTGGGTACGTCCTGAAGAAATACGATACTAGGTGACGTTCCCCAAACGAATCATTGTAATGAATAACTTTTTATAACAATATTGACGTTGATTCTGTTTTAGCATCTTTTAAACAACTTATTTTACATCATTATAATTGTTGATTTAATTGTCCAACATACGGTAGCAGTCAGGTAGCGGCCTGGTCACCCATCCGAAGACTGACCATGTCGTCTGTTGTTTGATATCGATGATCAGCTATAGGAACATCTACCTCGGATTTCTGATAGACTTAATCTGTTGTCAAAGTTAACAAACTTTTAGAAACCTGAGGCTAGTCAAGATACGCTATGTTGTACGTGTAGGTTTTCCAATGCTTGTGTAAGTTTGTTGCTACTCACCTTCGTAACGATTGAACAGATTTATATGAAATTTGCGAAGGAGAAAGCTTATAATATTCTGGATTTATGAATTAATCAATGAAATTTTTTATGGTGAGAAATATTTTGCTATTTAGTGTATCCCTCAAAAAATGACAATAATAAGAGATTTTATTTTGGGAGGCTTAGATACTTTATATCGGTAAAATTAACGGTTCCTCTAAAATAGTTGGAAAAATAGGGAGGCGGTGATTAAAAACACATTAATATTATAAATGCGAAAGTTTGTGTATAAGTGTATAAGTAGGCAAGTATGAAAGTATATAAGTATGTAAGTGTGTTTTTTCCCGTTCAACTCTGTAACACCTGAACGGATTTGAATGAAATTTGGTATGGAGGTACACCCTGGATTAACACATAGGCTTCCTACATAGGCACTTTTTATCCCGGAAAAATATTCAGATAGTCACTAAGTGCAAAGCTCTATGACCTTATCCTAGTGGGTTTGAACTTATCGCATATTTTTATACTCTGGCTATAAACGTGCTTTTAGACTAATACCTTACAAAGTATGCTAATATTTACTGCCGAGTTTCCGTTTATGGTTTAGCACTGTGGAGAATGGTAAGGTTTTATAGGTAGGCGTAGATGGCGTTACGAAAGACTAAGAAACGATCCGTTTATAAGTTATCTGGGTGTCTGATAGCTCTTGGTCCTTCCTTTTCTTTTACTTACTTGAGTTTAATGAGGAAATCTTTATTACTTACCGGCCTATGATTTTACTAATAAAGTTGATATTTTTGACACAGATTTTTTTAATAATACGAGACCGTCGGTCACCGATTTTTGATTTGAGGGGTATTTATGAGACTAACTAACTGTGACCTTATATCTTGATGACCTCTTGACCGATTTTTTGCTTGTTTAGAATTGAGTACCGAATTTTTCTGCCAGATGTTATCAAAATCGGTCGTTAAAAGGCGCCGCAGTAAGATTCCCCCTTTTTAGGCAAATAACCCTCCTATCAATAACCGCCAACGACAAAAAAAAACATGAAATTGTAGAATTTATGTTGTGCAGTAAAGTTTGTGCTCACGAGGTCTACTGTTCGCAGAACTACCAGTATCTACGTAATCACATTAGGTGATAAAAGATGCGCGCGCGTCATGCTTGTGGCACTCCTTAAGATACGATTTTCTTGTTTTTCCTCCTTGTCTATTAAAAATACACAATTTCCCATAATGCATCCTATTTTCTATTTAAACTTTTTCACAATCAGTTCAGCCGTTTATTCAAAAGATAACACATAGAGATAGTCAGACAGCAACTAAAATGTATAAATTGTATGGTAATAGCTAAATATGTCGATTGACAGTCATGTATTTCCATTTTCTGATATGGATTAACAAATAATAATTAAACAAAGTTTTTCCTAAAATTTAGAAGTACATTACCATCAGTTTCCTCACTGGGCAAAGCCTGTATCGAGGTATCCTGTTTTCAAAAAGTTTTACATATAATGATCCTCTGTCGACATAATGATGTAACAAAACATTTCAAGATAGACAAGCTAAATAATATAAACACTAACCAATGATGTAAGTCTAAGAAATTCTTAGAGCCATGTGGCGTGCTTTGTGGAGGCTAATGTCCTGGAGATGATGATGAAATTGTTGGTAATATACTGCCCCAACGTCCACCGGTCAGTAAATTCTCGCTGCAAATATTTTAGCGTTCAATGGAATTATGAAATATCGTCGAGCGGCGCACGGTTCCGTATACTAAATGAAAATTTACGCGATGATGGCTATTGTTGTTTATAGTTCTCCAGCTGCGTCCCGCGATTTTATCTATCCTAAAATAACTGCAGATTATTCACAAATCCATAGTAATCTATAAACTTTTCGTTTCGTTTCATAAACTTAGCATCTAATTAGGATTATAATATTTATAACTAGTCCCAAAACCCAAAACCTTCTGGAATGTTCACTTTATAAAACAATATTTTTAGATTTTACTATGAAAACTGACGTGGTTTTGACACATTTTGTTTTAAGGATCGGGAATTCTCACGTTAAATTGAGTCGTTTATTCCGACTATAGTTTCTATCACATCCGGTGACCTTTATCAAGGAATGTTAAGCGTGAGACGCGCGCGACCTCGTCTTAGCTTGCACGATGACGATTTAACGTGAGTATTCCCGTTTTATTTACTCAAAATATTTTAGATGTTTTAAACACAGAAGTTATATTTATGGTTTCAGAATTTCAGATGCTGATTTACCGCCTTCGACGCTATTCCTGAGATATTCTTCATTAAGTTATTATTGGATAGAAAAATAAGTACTTAGTTATATAATAAACAAGATAGATAAGGTAAATCTTCTCATGATCGCCAAGAGACTGACATAACTGAGTTTTGGGCCCACTGCTAAGAAATCACAGATTACATTAGGATTCCGCACTCAACATGATCGGAGAGCACCAAATACATTTTAAAATTGTAAGAATATGTAAAATATAATTGAATCAAGTCTATCTTCAAGTGAAATCAAACATACAGACACAAGCAGTCATAGTTATAATGTAAGTGTAAAGTGCACTTGGACGATTGCATCGTATCTTTGCCACTTGCCACGCGTAACTGCGGGTAATCATGATCGGTGGGTTTTGTGGCAGATTTACTATCTGTGGACAGCTTGGTTAGATATTTCTACTTGGCATTTGCTAAATGCCATATAATACCATCCTTACTCTCTTGATTTCCAATAAAGTATATTATACAATTTATTATATGAAGTAGTGGTAGCTCAGTGGCAGAACTCTCGCCGCACATTCGTGAGGTATCAGGTTCGAACCCATCAGGTACCAATGAGTTCTTTGGAACTTACGTACGGATATATACCACTGGCTTTTTGGTGAAGGTAAAACATCGTGAGGAAACCTGCATATTTTTAGAGAAGAAATTCGATGGAGTATGTGAATCCGCCAACCCGCATTGGGCCAGCGTGGTGGATATGGCCTAATCACCCTTCGAGGGTAGGCTGATATCCCAGCAGTGGGAGATTTAATGGCTGATACAGTATATTATACAAAAGGTTGAATCTACGTTTCTAATTCGTACCACCGAGGAAGGAGAGGAACATACTGCCGGCTTGCATGTTTCCTGAGAGATGTAATCTGATACTTATCATTACTATATTCATACGAAAAGTCTTCTTGTAAGTCTACCTGCTTCATCTTCGATCACATTGTCACGACCTACCATCAAGAGAGTTAGTGGACAAACGCGGATTAAAACGAATAAAAAAAATATGTCGGCGCAGTGCTCAGTCGTAGTCACACTTTAAGCTTCGTCCCGACTGGGGCTACGCGGCTCCGTACTCTGTATTAAGGACTAGCCGGTAAGCTTAGAATCACGTTATTGGCAGCGAGTTCTAGTGGGGATGCGCTTTAATTAGGTGGTTCGTTTATTGGAAACAATTTTCTTGTAAAACAAAGATATTTTTTTGCTCGTTCGTATCAGATAAAAAAAGTAAAGTCACCGCAGTTTTATTAATACCTCTTGAAATGTAACAAAATAACTTGTTCCGAATATAGCTGATTTGTACCAAATGGTAAAAACTATAAAGTGGCAGTTACAGAACAACCCATTTCTCTGTGGAGCTAAGTACGAGCGCCACGACTTTATTTTATGAACAAACCCGAAAATGTCCTATGAAACATTTTGATTCCCTAATTTGGACACCTCTACAAATAAGTGGTCGCTCTCTACCATAATTTGTACCATTTTGTAGGAAGTCACGCGAGCGTATTTTGAGGTGTTTCACGAATTGGTGAGTGGTAAAATTAGGATAATTTGTTTTATAATTATTGTGGACAAGGAATACTTTTGTAACTACTATAATAAAAAGGCCTTACGAATAATATGTTTAGCCGCTGGTTTAAATTCGACCAATATTGTGGCTCATCTGTGGTGACGCGCGAACTAAAAGCGACCACATTTATGTCCCATCTCCCGGGTCTCCTTAGTATGTAATTTGCTGTTTTAATCCCATATGGCGAAGGTTTATTTCATGCTAAGGAATCTAAATTAAAGTTTGAAGGTTTCATTATCAGACATCATAAGGCTAAGTTGCTATGTAAATGTAAATTTTGACTACACGACAACAGTTTTGTAAATGGTTTGGTTTCGCTCTGCCAACCACAAACAGGGTTTGAAATAGCGATGAACACGAGTGGCTAACTCAATGTTTGGCTTTTTTTGTACAGTTCGTTAAAAATGTATATGCTCATTGAATTGCTCGAGTAAAATATTTGTTCAGCTGCGTCTACATAAGTATAAAATTGCATGGTTGATACGAACTAATAAACTTAATACATAGTCGTCTACCCACCTATTGTTACTATTGTTAGTTGTCACCTACCCTCAGACAAAAGGGGAGGTGACAACTCTTTCCAACGTTAATTCTCCATGATACTGTAAATAGTAGAAAGAAAACAAAAAAGAAAGCAACAAAGACACATATTTTATACCTATTACATCACTAATAGTTGGGTGTCACTGGGAATAGTGATTCCCCATGGCACACCTGGCGGTGTCTTTTTGGCGGTGCCACGGCCAAGAAACGCCTCCTAACCTGTACTGTTTCGCTGCTGAACAAAGATCGAACTACCACGAATTTCAGTCTATCGCTAATTCCTGCTAACAGTCCACATTGCACCAAAGATCGTCTTCAAGTCTTTGCTTGGCTGCGCACACTTTGTGATGAGCTTGGCCCATCGATCGGGATGCATACGTACCACACATCCTGCCCAATCTCATTTTGATCTAACGGGTTCTGGAGAAAGTCAACTGCACATGTGTTGGAACGCAATACGAATAAAGCATCTGAATGCTATAAGCTTAAAATGCGAAACACAAGTTGAGGACACAAGTTGAAGTTGAGTCCCTTGAGGACCGGGAGCTCATCCTATTTCAAAAACTTAACAGAGCGCCTGGTTGACGCGACGCGTGATCAAAATGCTGGCGTTTATTTGGTTCAACGCACAAGCATCGCCATTCAGCGTTGTAATGCTGGTCTGTGGTACTGGTAGTGGGCTTGAACATTTGGATTATCTATAGACCTTTAATGGTCTCTGGATAATCCAACTGATATTGTATGTAGTAGGCTAGGTAGTTTAGGTAGTTGTAGTTTGTATGTATTTTGCTTAGTTAATAAAGGCACTTGCCCGATAAAAAAAACACAAAACAACATATTCAAATGATCATATTCGCAATTTGAACTTACATGTTCTAGAAAACCGAGTTAGAAAACTATCCCAGCGCGATAGGTACTAACTTTATCCCCAGTCTCCCGGGTACCAGTGGTTCTATCCAGCTCGGCTATATAAAGCTTGGAATAACCGACCTGCAAGGTAAGGCAATGTCTCATGTGGCTACTCCACTCTTTGTGACGGACTCGCATATTTATTTGTGATAGCACCTTACACAAAGAGTGATATCCTTGAAGACTAATGATTTAAGCAATCACTCTGATATCTGCAGACTGCAATTTTTGTTTTTACCTCGCCTTTATCTTTCTGGCCTGTAAACTTGACAAATTTTGCTCACATTTAAAATTGTGTTTGCGAGAATTGTGTTTAAATCAACGTTACTCAGGCTATCGTCAAACAATCACATTCGGTGACACGTTCATATAAATTAAATTAGGGTTAGACGTATCAGTGGTTCTAAGCCCAAAGGAGCTCATTGTACTCTTTAATATTAACAATTTTTACCATGAAAACAACCCTGCAATCGCGGTAGAAAAAACACTGCCTAAATATTGAAAAATAATAATTTAACATGTCTTTTTTAAACGATTTACATTTAGAAAAGCTGTTCAAATGATGAGTGTAATGGAGAATTGGTTGTTCAAAATAATGAGTACTAAGCTCCTTTCGGCTTAATATCACTGTTCCGTGTCATCTTTTCTGTATTAAGTAATACAAAAGCCGATTAATTAATACGAAAGCAACTCTTAACTTATTGTCTATTATACGTACAATAGATTTTGTATATTAAGCTTTTCATGACTAAATTGTTGAATCATTCGTGATGAGATTTGGCAAGAAATTTGTGTCATGTTATGCAACCGGACTATGGATACTTTTCATCCCGTTTAACTACTACTGGAAAATTGCAGAAAAACCGCGGACTGCAGATTTCAGTGTCAAAATATTCAGCATAAATTACAGTATTTTACAAGCTTTTATGTATGTATGTAAATGTATGTTCGGGTCAAAACTTGCAACTGAATTTAAGACTAGTTCCCCTTGTTCAATTGAGTTGAAATTTTGCATACCTGTCAAGTTCAGATGACAATACAATATTATGATAGCGAGCGGATCTGTTAGACATAGAAGGTGGAAAATGGAACACCTCAATAACTAACAGTAGATTGATGGAGTTTGGACTCATTTTATTCAGCTTATAAAACCAATGACGGATTTTATAAAAACTATCTAAAATATAATTTTTACTTAACTTATTTTTATCCTATAAGGGTTACTTTTTTCATTTTGAGATACATAACTTAAAAAAATATACCTCTGACAGCCACTGATGTTTTGGAAAGTTAAAAACTCGACTAAGCTAAGCCGCAATTACATGTTACAAGTTCCGTCGACATAAGACTTTAATGGACAAGTTTTTCGAACTCCAACTGAGATCCCGTGAAATACTATTATTGTAACTTTACTTTCCTCCCAATGGCACCAGTCAACTCCAGTCACCAAGTTTTTGACAAGCTAACTGAGTTGCACAGAAATGTTTAACTTAGAAGCAATTTAGCAGTTCTGGGCACATAACGCGACGGGCGCTAAGCTGCGTTCGTACTTACTCCAACTTTGTTTTAAACTTGACGGAATCGAATTAAAGTTGTTTTTGTATTGCATATAGTGGAGTTTAATGTTTGTTTTGCTGATGAATTAATTCACTCACATTCACAATTTAGCACTAAAATTGTACGATAATTAAGTTAATAAGGTAAAAATAATAAAAGGTTCCTAACTAGTCGAATAGGTACATCTTTTTGTCACTTTGTGACGTATTTGAGACTCGTTTTATCTACTTTGTTTACACAGTTATTGACAATAAAACAACCTTATATTGTCTTACTAGCTGCACCCCGCGGTTTCACCATACATACTTGTATACTCACATACTTACATACTTACATACTTGCATACTTACATACTTACATACTTACATACACATACTTACATACACATACTAACATACACATACTAACATACACATACTAACATACACATTCTTACTTATATACTTGCATACTTATCTACTTACATACTTACACACTTACACACAAACTTTCGCATTTATAGTATTAGTGTGATATATAAAGTTTTTAAGCATTTATAAGCCGAGTGGCTAGTGGTGTCAGAGTTTACAGGCCACCTGAGGGCCTCTGACATGGCTTACCGGTTGTTCTGTATTCTTGATTCAGCGTGTCATCCGATCCACTGATCTCCGGATTTGGATGAAATTTGGTATGGAGGTAGCTTATTCCCTAGAACAATACATAGGCTTCTTTTTATCGTAAAAAAGTTTACCGTTTCTGTAGATTAGCGGATGCAACCGTGGAGCGCAGCTAGTATATGTATATAGGAACAATCCAAAAAATCAAATAGATACTGTCAGGTGGAACTGTGAAAACCAAGTTTGTAGTCCCAACAAAAATATCTAACTTCTTAACAGTATGTAAATTCTACTCCTTAAGAATTTCCCTCAGCCATTTTCGTTATTTTTTGTCTCGAATCTCAGTTATTTCCTTCCGAAGTCAAACGGCAGGTACACAAAATATCCGTAAAATGTACGGAACACGATTTGAATATCTAAATTGGCGATCCTTCGGCGTTTTCAAGTTTCCTCATTACTCCGCGAGTTCACCTGTTAATTTTTTCTCGAGAATTCTTTAGTGCTGGGACGAAGCAAGACTACAATTCAAGACTTTTTGCCATCCTGGAAATTGTGCAACCAACAAACACAACAAAAAAAAAACCATGTCAGTACTTACCAACTAGTTATTGACTGTATCAATATAAGACATCTTAATTTCTATATAATTATAAATATAGTGACTTGGCAATAGGTGACGTAATAACTTATCTACATAAATCAATTTAATGTATTAGCAATTTGAGAAGGCATTTCCACAAAGCAAAGCTTTATTTGCGCTGTGCGATTGCCAAGTCACTAGCATTATAGTGAAATTGATATAGTGAAATAGAGAATATATAATTTGTCCGAAAAAAGATTACACGGTATTATAGCCTGTCAAAAACAAGACTACAAAAGACGTAAAGAAAACAAAAGCACGACAAGAAGACTGCATTCCCATCCCTGCACTCAAATCCCCGTTTCCCGGGTAATTTTTATTGTAATTTATCGGGGACGCGTGACTAGGCACTTTCCCCGGCGTCGCGCGACAGTAATGGCCTCCGTGAGAGGACGAAATTATAATTGGCTCTAACAATGTCTTGTTAACGACTCTAAGTGCTCTGTTTAGCAGTCGAGTGCTTTTTGATTTAACGTGTAGACGCTGATCACCTTTTGAGCCACCTTGTCGCTAATTTCGAAGTGCAGTGACTGCGAATATAATTTTTTTTTTTCAGAGTGCGCATGTGGAAATACCAAATTTTTACAAGTTTTTCAACCGCCGAGCAGTAGTGTGTAATCATTACTGTGTTCCGGATTGAAGGGCAATATTTCCAGCGTAGACCGAAGGACAGTGTCACGCAGTTTTTTGAACTGATACCTGACAGTTCAAAATTCAAATGTTGTGGGCAGGCGTGATATCTTCAGGCGAGTGACTGGCTCGTCTTGCCACTCAGTTCTATAAAAAAAAACTTCATACCGTAAAAAGATTAATCATTTTTCTGATAGATACAAAATCATCATCATCTTCATCAGCCAGAAGACGGATATAGGCTTCCCACTTAGAGCGTCACATCGACGGACAACGTGCCACTTGCATCGACTTTCACAATGGCGTCGGTTCTCCTAGGTGAAGACCTGCCTACGCTGCGACTTCCTGTTCGTGATAGATACATAATAATGCAGCTTTAATGCAAAAATAGGTACCAAGTGATAACTTGCGCAGATTCATAAGATTCATCCAATAACACAGTCGAACATGCACACAATCTTATTTAATTATAAGATTAGACTAAACAACTATGTAACTTTTTTGTAATATTTAAATGTAATGAAAAGGTTAATTTTTTGTTTTTTTTTAGGTACGTCCAAAACTGTTTATGGATTTAGTTCTATGCAACTTTTTTTTTTCTTGTTCTAATTTCGTCAGTGTGGTGTGACATTATAAAAGCCGTATCAGTTAACGTTCTCAAGTGCTTCGCTATGCTAATTGAGTAATCGTCATGAAAGGGGTGATTTTCTAAAGGGTTGTGTTGTTTACACTCGGTTTCACTCAGAAAACAACTGTGTTTGTTCAGGATACTCGTTTTCTGAAACAGTCACAAGTTATATTGTTATACATTTTATTATTCTTTGTGTTGAGACGCTGATTTTTCAAAAACAAATAAATAAAAAATATTTTTAGAATGATTTTTGGCAGATCCTGCCTCGACCAAGAACCCAACAGTTTTGTATTAAAATAAATAGCTGGTACGAAAAGTATAACAACTCGTAACAATCGCGCGGTCACTATAGCTTGTCAGATAAGTTATATTGTTTAACTTTGCCACCCACAAAGTTACTGCAATTAGGTAGGTGATTTGAAGACACAAAACAAAAATATTTATATTTAAGCGATACGATAGAGGAATATCATCTTACGGCGACACAAATTATTACCTACCACTTATTTTACTTATTAATATGAGGGTCATGAGGTCTCAGTTCGACGGAACTCTAGTAGTTCCGTCGAACTGAGACCTCATGACCCTATAACTTTACAACCCTTTAACCGATTCAGCTCTTATTCAAACTTAAAAATGACGTTAAAATTAACTACTTGTCTACAAAATTTCATGAAGATCGGATCAACAATTCGCAAGTTATCGTCGGACAAATATACACACAAACATACAAGCATATAAACATACATACAACTGTAGACGTAGACTCGGAGACCTCCACTTTGCTTGGTCACAAAAACAACTTGTTTCAACTATCACAATGGATTTGAATCCAATATATGGTAACATAAGATTCCAATTTGTTCAACTAATCAAAGTGAAATAAACCAGATGAGCAACAACCACGCGAATCTTCGATTTAAACATTACAGTAAACCAAAACATTACGTATGTTTATGCGTCTAATTGAACTCTAATCCATGCTAAGCCCGCGCCCATGTGATGATACAATTAAGGCCATATTTGCCTCCGTATCCAGCCCGGGCCATATTTGCGCAGCTGCTCCGATCCAATGTAAACAAGAGATTTGCATCGCTCGAGGTTGTGTGACGCAGCCTTTACCTAGTTGTTAATGCTGAAAATTATGCGAGACGCTTTGCAGTGAAAATATAACGAATATATAAAATAGATTGTTTTTATAAAATAACTAGCTGCGTCCCGCGGTTTCACCTGCTATTCTATATAAACCGGATATGTTTCCGGGATAAAATATGTAGTATGTAAGTGTGTTTGTTCCCGTTCAACTCTGTAACGGCTGAAAGGATATGTAGGAAATTTAGTATGGAGGTAGCTTATTCCCTGGATTAACACGTAGGCTACTTTTTATTCCGAAAAAATTAACTATTTCTGTAGAATAGCGGGTGAAACCGCGGGCGCAATTAGTAAATCATAATTAAAACAAACAAGCTGGTTCAAGACATTTTTGTTAGCTTTTCGAAGGGACAAGACATATTGCTTGGAAAGTTTACGGTATCGCGTATATAAGTGCTTACTGTTTATACCAATTAAATGCAAGTATTGCAATACACAGTAGGCTTTTATTATTTAAAGCGTTTCAAACCTTGATATGCATTTCTTGCACATCTCATCATTTAAAGGCAGCTTTTGTTTCATTAGTTATTACCATAATTCAAAGCACAGAGCCTTCTGCGTCAATAAATAAGCGTCATATTTGTTCAACTGTTCCCGCTGATGAATTACAAACACGATATGCATTTCTGTGTACCACAGTATTTGCTGTTGTTTTAGTTTATGCTAGACTAACACTAGTTAAAGCCACTGCTATTTTTAATTTTCTAACGATATGCGATATAATGAAGTTTTTTTTATTAGTGTAAAATAATTTTGTTCACGCCTGTACATACATTTGAAATTACACAACTGTTTTAGTCAAGCCATTTGACTAAAGAAAAATTATAAAATTAGTAAATTTGTCAACTCATCCCGCGTGTTCAGTTTGACGCGGGTCCAGTTGACATAATAGCCATTCTGTTACAATTTTTAGGTAGTCGTAAGAGTTTTGAGTTAAAAAATAAGATAGAAATCTATTACATTCGAATCTAATTTTTTTTTTGTATTGATTACTTCGAAAATAATGGCTACGTATATTTTCGAAGTGTATTTTCGGTTAGGTAGTAATCCTAGTTAATTAAACTTCGAGGATACTCTAGTATTTAATTTGTTGGCCGGTTGGCTTTATTAGCACTGTAAAATTATTATTATTAAATTTTATTTTTATTTAAAAAAAGTACGCTATGTACAGTTCTCAGAAAATTTCTGGGTGCAGCCTAAAGTTTTATAAATAGTGACTAATAATAAACTATAATTATCACAACAAAGAAAAATATTGCAAAATCACTAAGAATACGTAATAATAAAACTTAAAAAAAAAAGACCTTGAACTTCTATACTAACTTATAAATATAAAAATATTCGTTTACGATAAAAGATTTTTATTTTCAGGCGCATAAAAGTTTCATGCATTTTAAAACATGCCTTTATTAGCATCGCGCTTCATAAAAGACACTCCGTCAAGAAAACGATATAAAAATTTTACAAGCCTTCCTTCGACACTTGCCACTTCTATAATATTACGTGTAATGCTTTATATTTATCATACACCAATCAGATACTACTACCCATGGGATTTTTAAATGTACATTAACATGCCAATCACAAGATTTTCAAGATATTATTACTGTTGTTACTGAAACGTCTGTTGTTCTTGTATGTATGTACTTCATTATAGGAAACGAACCCTACAAAAAAAGAATTCATTTAAGTAAAAAAAAAAAAGTCAAAATGAATACTACTACTTATTACAAGTATTTAATTTTAAATAATTCTTAATTCTTATTCTTCTTAAATTCAATTATTTATTACACAATGTGTTTTATTTGTACCCATTGCCTATTTTCATAAGTAATCTCCATACACTCATGTCCCTGAATGATCGCACACTTCACTCATTTCTTATGTCTATACATTGATGTTTTATTACCGCTTGGCCTATCTTTATGTGACGCAGCATACGCAATGTGAGTGATATAGCTATGTGACACGAAAGACAGGATAAATCGTGTTATATGAGGAGGGTTCTACTTGCTACAGAATAGCTTGGCTTGCTCTTCCTGTAAAAAAATAAAAAAAGGCTGTTAGTATAGTTTTCCAGCTTCTGAAACATCACCACAGCAGCTGATGATACGCAGTGGGACCTCAAACATTCAGTCTCATAGTCTACTCAAAACATTAGTTGGTAAAATAGATGAAAAAAGCAAATAAAATAGTCAAAAAATTATGTTTTTTGCCCCCCATTAAATGAATAAGTGACGGTTTACTTGTTAATTAAAGAAACATACAAATATTGCTTAGTCAACAATCTTTAAATAAAAAATAGAAGATAAGAAGCCAAACTGTAATTTTGTGTTGTAATATATTGTAATAAGCAGTTAAAGTTAAAAAAAAACACTAAAATAAAATATTCTCTTCAGTAAGCATTCTGCGATCTCCAAGACGCCTGCCAAGCGTGGAGATTATGCCAACCATCGCTCCAATATGGGGGAGGCTTCGTCCAGCAGTGGACTTCTAAAAGCTGATAGTATTTTCCAACAACTTATTAATGCTCGTCATCTTACTGCGTCAAGAAAATTTCTGATACGATTATATACTCCATTTTTCGTACAACAGCGTCAAAATAACACATCGCTTGCTCGTTCCGCCAATACCGACCAATCCCCTGATAAATTGCCGAAGACACCATAACATTTTTTATTGTTGCGTTAACCTGTCGCCTGTTCACTCCAAAGGGGAGCTGAGCGATTGCGCAAGCCGTTGTCGTAAGTCATGACTTAAGATATTGCTTTTGCTTTGAAAAATTCGGTGATGTACCAATTGGTTGGAGTAGGAGGTGATTGCAAAACGATATAACTGTCATTTCCCAAAAAAATATAACTAAAGAGCCAAGGAAGTATTATGACGAGCAAGAAATTTGTTTATTCACACATTTAGTCGTGCCACAGGTATCTTACTCGCACATTTGTAATTCTTTGTAGAAAGAGTGTACATTTTTTATAACCGTATGTATGTCGACCGACACACATACGGTTATAAAAAATGTTGTAATTCTTTGTAGAAAGAGTGTACATTTTTTATAACCGTATGTGTGTCGGTCTTCATATAACATATGAAATATTTAACAGATTTTTTAATGATATCTTTTAATTTTATATTATTTGACATCCTTTTTTAAACAAATAAAACCTTATTTTTAATTATTTGGTGCTTGGGGCTACGCTCCACATTTAGGTATTCCATATTTTTTCTTTCAAAATTTTCCAGTCTCTTTTCCTCACGTCATGTATATTTTTCTAAAGGTTATTTTTAAAACAAAACAAGAAATAACTACCGAAAATGGTGATGACAACACCACAGGTCAAACGACTTGCTCAACTGAAGAAAAAAAACTGCGGTAGCCCAAAACTCTCTGAAGCAAAGGCTCAGTCTTCGCGTTTATAGATAAAAAAAGTCCTGTGTATCTCGTGCCTATTGTTATTTGTATTCAACGATTTATGCCCATAGCCTGTTTACCCGACATCTTGACAGATAGCAAAATTATGCGAAACAAATTCCCCGCCACGTAACACTACCCGAGGCAATATAGCAGGCTAATGCGGCGTCCCCGAGCCAACTCGCCGTTTTTGGCAGTGATTCATCATTTGTTTTGGCTATGAAACTCACTCGCTTCTCGCTGGAGTTAAAGCGGCGTTTTACTGTGCTTTCACCGTATCACATAACACACGTTTTTAAATGAAGTCATGTTCTCTCTTGCTCGTTTTCTTCATAGCTGAAAGCCGTGTGTAACTAAGAGCGGTTTGATCCTTGATCACTCTCTGGACCTTATGCTCACGTTGCCGTGTTTGCTGCAAATTTTATGGCATCTAGTGCCATCTCTCTTCATAGTAACTCGGTCATTTAACTTGTTTACTTTGCAATGTAGCATGTGTCCTGTCCAGCCTCTTGTAGGGTAAGTAAAAATTGACAAACAAAAAATGTGTCCCTACTTTCGTCACTAAGATATTATGCTACTTTCAATTTTAGTCTCATCAGGTACCTGATAAGTCTTAATTTTGTCCGTAGTCGACCGCGGACTCAGCAGGTCTAAAAATTTTAAAAAATACGACCGGGATAAAATTTGGCCACCATATTTATCCTGCGAGAATGAGACGGATGTATCCATATTCTAGCTATGTCACGTTGACGCGAAGACACAACGGGTGGACATAACTTTATCCCGGCGCCCGTGCTAGGCCTGCTGGTAACCTTTTTGACGGCTCGATCTTTCTCCTTTCACCAATATCTGTGGGTAGAAATATTTGTGATTTGATCTAAAAGTCGATCAAAAAAGTAACACTCTATCCAGCTTCTTAACAAATCGGATTTTTCGACTCCCTAACGGACAAGTAAGTCTGCATTCGCACATTAAAAAATATCGTGGCAGAAATCGTAAAATTCGGTTACGGAATTTTAATACTTTCGAAATTTTATGTCGCTCTCAAAATCAGTTTGCTTCCGGAAGTTCATAACTTTTCAATAAATAGAGTTTTCCCTCTTTTTTTGATTTAATATCAAAGTTTTAGGACAGTTGGAAACAGGATTTTAAGCTTCCGAATGGAAAGGACATAAAAGAAATCTATTAAAAAAATAGTTTGGTAAATAAAAATTGGTTAGTTACACTAATTAGCTGCGCCCCGCGGTTTCACCCGCTATTCTACAGGAACGGAATTTTATCGAGATAAAAAGCCTATGTGTTAATCCAGATAATATATTACTTCCATACGAAATTTCATCCGAATCAGTTCAGCCGTTATTGAGTTGAACGGGAACAAACACACGTACATACTTACATACGAACTTACTTACATACTTACACACAAACTTTCACATTTATAATATTAGTGTGATTATATTTTATAATAACAAAAAAGCAACGATATGTAAACCACAAATAACACAGATTAAGGAAAATATATTATTAGTATTTTATTTAAAAAAAATGTTTTAGAGCCAAATTTACCATCTTATAATTAATTTTCATCCAGTATTTAGGGTACATAGCAAACGAACGTTAGGGGTCCTAATAGGTTTTGTATAATATGCTAAGAAATGAGGGTAGATAGAATAACAGCCAGGCCAAAATATAATTTTAAACAGACATACAAAATTAATTAAATCAGTCTACAACGATACGCATATGCGTGTTGTTACACGCATAGGGTAGGGTTCCGTAGCTGAAAATGAATAATTATAGGTGTTCTTAGCGTGCACAGTTGTTTTTGCGGTTTTTAGAAGAACATATTGCTTGATTTTGCATTAAGTTATTCGACATCATCTTGTGAACTCCAAAATACATAAATCGTGACGATTTCGAAAGTAATTTCAGTTAAGCTAGTGTTTTTAATTTTTTAAACTGTACAGATTTTTCAAACATTAATATGAACCTAAATCTTTACCGACAAGTAAAACAATCAAAAATGGATAAGGCGGATACAAACATTTAAAAAGAATAAGAGTGATTCTGAAAAACTTTTTAGTAACGTCATAATTATTACAAATACCCTTTTTAACCATACCCCACTCGATGGGGTGTTGGGATAGGTTTTTTATTCCTGCTTCCATGCAGCTATAAAAAAATATTAATATAAAAAAGGTAAAAAATATTTCACATATTTTAACTTTTTCCTCGTAACGACTGAAAAATTATATATTTATGTATAAACAATTTCAGCGCTATTGGCATGAAAGTCTCTGAATGACACACGGACATGTTTTTGTTAATGGATTCCTAATTTGTTACGGAACCCTAAGAATCATGCACCTAGTAACAAGAACCGTTCGTTTTCATTAAGCAAGGGATACCTTATTTAACTCTGAGCCCTCTAATACAATAATTCCTCGCATCAAAGGGGCTCAAAACGCAGACATAATTAAAATCAAACCAGGAAGAATTCATTATGGCAGACAGACGAAATCCACCTATAACGCACCTTACAAACAGTAACAGTAGCAGTTTTGGTAGGGGTCTTCTGCAGTTTTCGCCTGGGGAATTATCACAGTTATCAAACCTTTGCCAGTTATTCAATCAGCAAGCAGTAGTGTGCAAACATCACTATGTTCCGGATTGAAGGGCAATTTAAATTTGATGAATGAGTTGAATAAAGGGTTTCCGGCGTAATTACTAGGCCCATAGAAATTTAACATCTAATATCTCAGAGTGATCAGCTCAGTGCATTGCCGCGTATGGTTTTGAACTGTTGGGGTTAAAAATTCTGGGTGGCACTGAAGTGTTATGGGCAAGCGAGAAGCTTAACATCAGTTGAGCGGATTGTTCAACTGTTTTTAGAAAAAAAAAGTAACAATACTTGATATACGGTTTAAATTTATTACAAGGAATAATCCATTGGTCCAGGTTTAGTTCAAACACCTCGTTTAATCCCATGGGGATCCACGATCTAAGTACGACCGAAGGCTCAGGATTTTCACTTTGCCTCTGAGCCCCCTCCACAAGACCACATGCTCACGTTTCACGCCCTATGTCTCCTTATATGAGATAGCAATATGTAAATAAGTGAGTGAATGACTGAATCAGTGAATGGTAATATTGAGCTTGCGAGTGAGAGAAATATCCTCCTCTACAGCGCAGCGTGTTTTCGTTGATCGAACGTATAGTTTACGCAGTGCTCCTACTGTTACTAGTGTAGATCCCATAAGCCGGGAAGCAATGTAAGCGGAAAACGCCAGCCGTGGCTCAAAAATAAAATTTAGATTTTAATAAAATGCAAATGACGTGTCTCGTCTCCGATGGAACGACGGACAGACTTCTACTGTGGATGGTTGATATTTTGCTGGGCGTTTGCGCGCTGAATTTGGCGAACCTACAACGAAAAGGCTAACAAGTAAAACGGTACACCGCATTACACTGATAATTATGGTCTTTTTAATTGTGGTCACTATGCAAAACAAAAACAAAAAAACATGTAAAAAATAATTAATTGATATTAACTTCCTAACTAATATTATAATTCGAGGAAAATAGCCACAGTCGTATCAAAAATAAATACGTTCGTCTCGAGGAACAAACTTCGCTTGCGCGATTCAGAACTCCCTACATTACAGCTGTCCATAAAAAACGTCAAAAAATGCACAAAAATGGATCAACGTCAGTTATCGCCACCTAGTGAACTACAGGAAGAAACTTTGTCTTTCTGTCTGAATGTTTGTCGCGTTATCACGGCTTAACGGCTGAATGGATCTTGATAAAATAAAAATAAAAGAAGTTTCTGGATGCAGTAATAAAAACCAACACAAGTTTCGACCAATCGTGTGGCAGTAAGTATTATAACTTTGCTCTTTTTCATGAGTAATACTTAATTTACCAACTTTTTTTTCTGTGGAAATCAGACATGTATCAAGCCTTCTATTGCTTTCTCTGTCTACGACATCGCGTCTACCTAAGCTACACACCTAATTATTAAAGAAACTAATACCTACTCACAGAAACGATATATATAAGCTGACACAATCCAACACTCAAACGAGATCCACCCTTGTACTAGGTTATTAATTAAAACTGCGAAGCGGCCCCGATCTTGAGATTGTTCCCGCTCGCTGTACTATAGCTAGCACGTATAGCTAGTGTTCACTCACTCGGCTTCTATCTCACTGGAATGTGCGGATATTAACCTCAAGACGAGGCAAGTTTCAAGATGGCTTGAATTATTTGGTGAATTAATGTAGATATGTAGAACGATTATGGTGATCGTCATGTGATGGTACAAAGGCTTACTTTATTTATTAACCCTGTGCTACTCTTATTAACTGTTATAATACAAGTCACTACTGGGTGTTAGCTGTTACCCGTGTCTTTGTGTGTTCATGGAATCACACAAGTATTGTAAAAGAATTAAAAGTTATGAGTAAAAGTAAGCATTATTAATTACACTGAAGAATTTTTTTTCAACCAATCTCATTTAAAATATAAAATAAAAACCGACCAAGTGTGAGTCGGCCTTGCGCACCGAAGGTTCCGTACAATAGTTATAATTATTGTGCTCACACAATGACCTATTTTTAATATTTATTGATAATATTGAAGTGAAGCAATCTGAAGTGGCAGGCCACATCACTCGAGGAACTGATAACCGGGGAGGAAGAAAGGTTCTTGAGTGGCGACCACGAACTGGAAGACGCAGCGTAGGCAGCCCTCCTAATAGGTGAACAAACGACATTGTGAAAGTCGCGGGCAATCAGTGGATGCAAGTGGCACGTTGTCAGTCGGTGTGGCGCTCTAAGGAGGAAGCCTATGTTCAGCCGTGGACGTCTTCTGGCTGATGATGATGATGATTATATTGAAAATATATGAAAGAAATATGCCAGGCTGGCTGCTGCCTTCAAGTCTGACATCTGTATTTCGGTAGCCTCTTTTGAATGCTGGATCCTATTCTGTAAAAGGAACTAGCACAGGGCATACGGCACCATCACTGCACATCATCGCCAAATGCTTTGTATATATAAACAGGAAATAAAACGAATGCCACCTATATTTTAATAAATAAAACTGAACCACAATACCGGAACGTGTTCTAGTTTGAATAATTTCAAATATGAAATGATACGTGGCTAATATATCTATAGTTTCGAAGGATTTCTTGGCACACCGCCCTAAATAACTGATGTTGACCCCACTAGAGTGGCACTATTCTGAAAGAACTGGAAAAAGAGAATTACTGAATGTACCTAAAGATAAAAAACTCAAAATTCGCAGGGATTCTCCAAGGGGGTTTCTGGACCATGCTATTTATGTAACGTTTACCTCGGGATTCTGAAACGTGTGATTCTAATGCAGCCTTTGTCTGGCACTAAGCAAATGACCGGAAACCGACCGAACCGGAAGACGAAGCGTAGGCAGGCCTCCCACTAGGTGGATCGACGACATTGTGAAAGTCGTGGGCAACCGGTGGATGCAAGTGGCACATTGTCGGTCGGTGTGGCGGTCTAAGGGGGAAACCCTTGTTCAGCAGTGGACGTCTTCTGGCTGATAATGTAATGTTATGTAATGTAAGCAAATGACAAAGACAGCTATAGAGTTAATCTGTCGTTTATGTTAACAATAGTTTCAGAATCCCGGGGTTAGATAGATAGATAGATTAACTCTTTATAGTTCACACAAAAAATTACATACATGTAAGACGAGGCTTAAAAGCTTGTGTATAAACTGGCGGCCTTATCGCTGAAAGCGACCTCTTCCGGGCAACCTTAAACTTCCCATATACACAACTTCAGTTACCTGCAGCTAAGAAATAATATGTTGTACTTCAGTTGTACTTCAGCAAAATATATACCAGCTAATTAGGTACTGAAAATTTAAACCACTACTTATAAAATTATTAAATGTTAACTACAATCCTCATTATACACTGACAATAAACTTGTAGTTTATACATACGTTGAGAGACTCAATAAGTTCATAAGCTCGAATCACGATAGAAATTCAAACCATCTATCAAAGTCCATCCCGAATAGGCGCCCGAGTCGATCCGAAATTGCGTTGAAGTTAGGGGAAAAAATTTATATTACGAAATTTAGAGCTTGTTCCCATTCAATGGAAGAAGCGAGTCCGATAAAACCGGATGATCTCAATTTTACTTGGATTGAGATCTGATCGCTCACTCTACATGAAAAAAAAAGATATAGCTCTCACAAACACAGGGTATCCTACCATGGGAGCTACTGCCTTAAAACCTAGTTTTGTAAATCTACCTGATGGCAAATTTGAAATATCTAAAATTTTTAGTCATTGTGGTAAATAATTAAAAAAAAAAAATTTAAACTAATTCTAATTAATATGCAAGCGTGAAATTTATGAGTATATAATAGGTTATTATCATTAAATAAAATGGCTTAAGATATTAATTTGATCACGAAATAAAAATATTATTGTACTGGCCCAATTTTCATCTTGCGTCTTTGTCAGAGTTCATTTTCGAACGGTGCCGTGTTAATACATTTGAAGCTGTTAGTAAATTGTGAATATGACATAGATATTTAACTTAAGTCTTGGTATTATCTAATGTTCTATCTGTTTAATAAATACTGTATTTAATCAGAGGAATTTAAATTCGTCTACGAGAAATAAATTATATTTGCTTGTATGAAAAAAATATCGTCGACTTGAATTTGAAAAACTACGATGACCTAATATTACACGAATAAGTAGCGTTATCCTTAATCGTACCTTGATCAGGACTTGTAACCGTTAATACCGTTCTAAATAACTGTTTCATTGTGATTATTGCTTAACCGGTTAAATTATAAGAAAAGTTTCAAAGTTTTTGTAATTCGCCAGTGCCATGAATGGAATTTTACTGCTCGTTACCTGAATTAACCAATTAAAATGTGTTCATGAAAAATATGGCGTAATTACTCGCTCAATTTATAGCCTTGAAATTCAGATTAACTGGTCAAATTAAGTTGAACATAACAGGTTTTGAAAAAAACATGTCAAGGCACCCGTTTTTTCCGGTTAGAATGTTTTTTACGACCCTTAACCGGTTAAGAAATTTACCGGTTTCCAAGATCTGGTTTGAAAGTTACATTCCAAACACTGCAAAAGTCTAATGATGTCACTGTACTTAGTTCAAAATTGTAACAACAAAAGTTTTCGAAAAATAATTGAATTCTCGCATTCTCGCACAATTTAACAAAACTTGTCCGAGTTATTACAAACATATGTTTGAAAAAATCTGATAAGCGGTTTAGGAGATTAGAGAGAACATATGAACATACTTACATACATACATAGACTGTTAAACTCATAGCCCTTCTTTTTCGTAATCGGGTAAAAACACAGTGGAAACAGTGCCCTGCCGCCCGCAGACACCGAGTTAGAGAAAGTTTAGAACACAACAAAAACTGCCCATACCACGAAAGAGGTCAAGTTATGGTATGAGTTTTGTGTACTTTATAGGGTCGACCAACTTATACGTACAGTTGAGTGGGAGCAACACCATCGCATTTTCCGAACAAATTTGACAGTCATTCGTTGAAAATATTAAGTACCCTAATTTGACCAGCTCCACAAAATATGTTAGTCGCTCTTTACTTTACCGACGAGTGGTCAACGAAAACCTCCCAAAAGACTGCAATGCTTACGCTGAACCTTTTCCTGGACAATCCAGCGTAGAATGAGTACTTAGAATATAATATTTTTTGGTATAATTCTACGATCTTAAATCTCAAACAAGCAGTTAAAATGTGGCTAAAAAGGAATTTATTTTATTTCATCTCCTGATGCCATAATATTAAAATAATCATAATCATAATATAATCATTATTGTCACATAAAATAGGTACAAAATCATTTCAATTAGAAAGAGGCCTATGTCAAGCAGTAATTATATTGATGAATGTAAAAAAATAACGGATAAAATTAATATTTTAAGCTTGCCTCCAGGAAAACCGTGTCACGTCAGTTAAAACGCGAAACAAGTTTGTATGCAATGGGGAAAGTGACCGAAAATGAGCATTTTAATAAAACAGTGAGTTAGCTTGTTAAATTGTTGTTTTCACCGCGTGAATAACTCAGCGCAGAGTAATCTAGTTATGACGGCATGCATTCAACTCATGTGGAAATACTTTTGTACGCGTTTGAAATAAAGGATACACACGTAAATAAGTTTATTAAACGGTAAAAACGCTTAGCTAATCCTAAGAACGTGGCTCAGTGTAGTTTTTTTTTTTACTGTTGAATATGTGTGTTAAACAAAACATAGTTAAACAATGTTTATCATAAAGAGCTATTGTTTATTATGAAGCTGGTAGCTTTGACATCATAACAAAGCACTTAAATTCAAGGACTACAAAGAAATCTTTTCAACACACAAAATAACATAAAAAATGATGATCTAAATTACAATAACGTTACGGTGTTTCAGATTAAAACAGCTTGGGGCCCGGGCGAAGCTAAGTAGCAGACATTTGTATCAAAAAAAAAAAAAAAAAACATTTACAAACCTTAATTTTTGTAAAAGTATTTGTGATACGGTGTCGTGAAACAAAATTTGTTAAATTTGATGTAAGGTCTTCAACTAGTGATGACACATGACATGACTGAAACGTGGTCCTTGACCACTGGCCTTTTGGAGAAACTCAGAGTTGCACAGCGGACAAAGGAGAGAGCTATGGTCGGAGTTTCTTTGCGCGATAAAATCCGGAGCGAGGATATTCGTCGAAGAACCAGAGTCACTGATGTAGCTTTCAGAGTTTGCAAGCTGAAGTGGCTGAAGTGGCACTTGAGGAGCCGATAACCGGTGGGTAAGAAAGGTTCTTGAGTGGTGACGACGCACCGGAAGACGCAGCGTAGGCAAGCGTAGGTGGACCGACGACATTGTGAAAGTCGTGGGCAGCCGGTGGATGCAAGTGGCACGTTGTCGGTCGGTATGGCGCTCTGAGGGGGAGGCCTATGTTCAGCAGTGGATGTCTTCTGGCTGATGATGATGATGTTGTAAGGCAGCTATCTGCGAGAGCTTTTAAAGCGAATAAATAAAAAAAAAGGTTGAATTGAGAACTTTCCTTTTTTTTGAAGTCGGTTAAAAACATAAAATTGCAGTCGTATAAAATTTACAATCAAAAATTACTTCATTCATATACAAGTAACAAATTACAAATGTAACTAAGAAAATCATTCAGAACTAAAACCAAGTCGTAACAACATCGTGAATAAAGAAAAGTGGCTGAGACGATATTATTATCATTCGGATTTAGGAATAAGAAATAGCAAAGGTTTAACTCCATAAAGTCACATCCGGTAATAAGGGTTTTGTTTTCTGATAGTTCTGGTAATAAGCCTTCCTGAGACATAAGACAAATTTCCATAATTATTTATAGAACTTTTGATTTCGGGCTCTTGCGCTCTTCAGGCTCTTGCGCTCTTCGGGCTCTTAGGCTGTTCGAGTCACATTAATTTTGTATTTGGTTACAAGTCCAACATCCTTATCGTAAGCCCTGATTAATCTGAAACCCACTACTGTGCATACCTCCCATTTATTTCAGACAACTTGGTCCATCGAAATTAAATATATTAGATTGTCTTTATGATCGCATTTATTATTAAGTAGCTTTCTACTGCGGCTGCGCCCGCGCAAAACCCTTTTTTGAAAAATAAGTTGCCTATGTCCGTCCTCATGATTCAGACTATAGATTTGAACATCTTTCAAAATCGGCGCAGCAGAGTGACAAGGGAACAAACGATAGGCAGAGAAATAAAATAACTTTTTATATTTCGATAGATGGCGTTGTTTCGTTTATGTGCCTTATTTTATATTTTGTATGCACTGACAGTTGGGAGTTCTGAATCGCGCATATAAATTTTTAACTTGAGACGAACGTGTTCATTTTTATACTTCGAAGATTGATTGGTCCTGTTACGACTGCGTCTACACACCTCTGAATTATTATATCTGTATGGAAAATTATTATTATTATCCGCCAACTGGGCCAGCGTGGTGGGTATGGCCTAATCACCCTTCGAGGGTAGGCCGATATCCCAACAAATGGGATGTTTAAAGGCTGATGGAGATGGAAGATTAACTGTCTTTTCTGGTTTATTATGCCGAAATGTTTGGCTGTGTATATTGTGTTTTTTGGCCTCTGTTTATTACGGCAATGTTCATCCATCTCTTTTGTTTAGTCCTTGTTAATTTGGAGTTCATCATCAGCCGGAAGACGTCCAATGCTGACCGAAGCCTAAAAGTAGTTTTGAATTCGGTTATTGGAGGGGAATAAATAAATAAAATTTAAATCATTTAACTTAAAAATTTATAAAATTCGTGATAGCTGTAGAATGCTTGCTCAATAAGCCAACGTTGTAGACGTGTTTTAAAGTTTTGCAGGCTGGGAGATATAGTAACATGTTCTGGGAGGTGCTTGTATACATTGAGGACCATGACATGAGTAAGCTTGGCCGACTTGGTCAATGTTCGCCTGATGCTGTCGAGATGATCCGCAGTGCCCGTGGGATGGTCATGGTACTTACCGCGTAACTCGTAAGAGTCCAGGTTTATTCTTACGTATGCTGCCACCTGTAATATAATTATAGATGGCAGCGTAAAGATTCCTAAGCTCTTGAAGTAAGGTTTTGCATGGGTATCCTGATCCACTCCCACAATAGCTCGCACGGCGCGTTTTTGCAGTCGGAAAATTTTCTCCCACTCTGCGCATCTACCCCAGAGCTCCGCAATAGTTTGTAGTTTTGATCAGTTGTTTGGACTTCTTCATCTGTATCTCTCTAGTGTAGTGCAGAGTGCGGCCATGAATTATTCCCGCGGGATTACGGCAAACGGGTAACTTAGCGATGGTTTATTTGTAAATGATATATTTTAAAATAGCTTTGGAGGGTTTGCGGATAGTCGGAATGGCTTGTATTGTTATGTTGCCGTTATTTTACCAATATGGCTCATATTTTTGCATCTGTAGGGCGCCAAATGGCTTAACAGGTTTCGTTAAAGTTTGGTGACTAGAAATGCATGACGTCAAATTATTTATCTTTTCTACTAAATTATATTAAGAAAGTCTTACGGTGACTTTTTTTTTAAATATTTCTCTATTCTTATAGGCTGAGTCAAGCACTAGTTCAACCGCATCTCATCAAACTGGAAATCTATCTCATCAAATAAGCTTCGATTTTATAACAAAATAATCGTTACTAAACTAACAAACGATAACAAAAATAATTTTATTTTTAGAGATCTATAATTATCTCAATTCAAACAACATCACCTCACATAATAAATCCTTGAATATCTTTAATATATTTGAATATCGGTTATAGGTTCTTCGAGTGAAAATCCATATTAAATCTACATTGTCGTGAATAGGAAATGCTTTAATCCTCAGCCCAACAAAATCTCAGTTGTAATTTTTGGCAGCGTAGCAGCTGCTACGTCGTAGCACATCTGCTACGAAGCCAGGGCGTAGCACTACACGTACTTCGTCATTCGCGCTCTGCTGGGCTTATCTATTCTGAATTACATTATCCAGTTCAAATTTGTGATGTGAGATAAATGTTTCACATAAAAAATATTTCGAAAAATTTAAATAGTTGGTACAATAAATATAAAAAATATTACACAGAAAATATTTACAGTTTGTACAATGACGGTTTCCGTTTCGAACCGTCGTTAGTTTTGTATTTATTGTATTCCCATCAAAAAAACTTGTCCAAAACGGAAAAAACTGGTACGACTTTGACAGTCTTGTTTTTGCATGTGAATTCTCTAGTCAGCGAAGCTAGCCCCGTGTAGCGACGCCTTAATCAATCTAAACTCGCCGAGTAAAAATATTCTTTGTACTTAATACCATAAGCGGGAAGATATTAGACAGACAGAGCAATATTCAAGGTGAAGACAGTATTCTGTGCTTATTTAAAATGTACAATAAAAGATAAGGAATTAGATAGATAAGATAAGTATTTTTTTACATATCTTATGTAACCAAGTCTTTAAAAGCTTTGCCTCACACTCACATTGCAAGACTCCTGATGTCAGCAGCCCTTCAAGATTTATTTCAACGCAAGGATTAATTTTATCTGTACATTTTTTAGTTCGCAATTTTTATAGACCCCTAATAAATTGAACATTCCTTTTCCATCACTCATCGGTTCAAAATGGTTCAACGCGGACGGTCCCTGCGACGAGACGCCGAAATAACGAAAAGCTCTCGAAAAACAACATCAACAATAGACAGTGCTTTTTAGCTTAGATAGCTTATCGGATGATCGTATTGGATCGTATTTATTTTTATTTTTATAGGCTTGCATTTGACTGCCATCACGTCCGATGTTAAACGAGGATGTATAAAGTCATTGACTTAGTTAAACTATGACTAAAACATATTTTAGTAAAATATAGTACTTAACTTAAAATATGAAACTAGACACAGTTGTGGAGCCAAAATAAAAAAATTAGGAAGGCTACGTGTACCTGAACGCTAAAATCTATAAAAATATCTTATTTAATAACATGAAGCTGTGCCAGGCCATTCCCAAGCAGTTTTCTACCGATATAGTCCTAATACATGTGTTCGGTAGCCTGCCAACAAGTTTCTTCAAGTCGCAGGTCGATGGGGAATCCTGGCAGATAGAGGAATGGAGAGAAATGTAAAAACAAATGGAAAAATGTTTTTGTGTGGGTTATATTACAAGTAAATAATGGGCTGGCAAAGAAAAATAATTAAATTTCGGTATTCGATCGAATAATGTACCTGTATTATGAGAAGGTAAATTATAGTTATAACTAGTTGTTACCCGCAACTTCGTCCGCGTGGACATGAAAAAGTATCCTATGTTCGTCTTGGTGTTTAGAGTAACTCTTTATCAAATTTTATCAAGATCCGTGTAGCCGCTTAGCCGCGATAACGCGACTACATCCAGGCAGAGAGATAAAGTTACTTCCTTCAGTTCGCTAGATGGCGTTGATCCATGTAATATAAGGAATTCTGAATCGCGCAAGCGAAGTTTTTTCCTCGAGAAGAACGTATTCATTTTCATACCTCGAAGCTTTATTGGTCCTGTTACTGCGGCTATATTCCTCTGAATTATAATATTAGTTAGGATCTCACGAAAATACAAAATTTAAAACTTTGAAACAGCATAAATCGCATTGAGAGTGCCGGCCTCAGATAGTGCAGGGAGCCGAGTTTTGGCAACGGTCTCTAGGCCGAAACAAAGTCCACCGATTTACCTAAACAGCTCGGTATCTGGGGTCTACATTGAAAGCAAGTGGAAACAGAAATTGGAGGTTCAGTAATAAAATGTATAAATCGCGTCGAATGAAGCTGTTCACATAATTATCATCGAACTTCACTTGGTAAGTTCGTTTGATTTTTAAGTTTGTATTATTAAGCAATTGTAGTGGTAGGGCTCTCTTGCAGAGTCCGCCTGGGGTAGTACCACACCTTTGACAGTTACTCAACCGCCAAGCAGTAGTGTGCAAGCATTACTGTGTTTCGGATTGAAGGGCAATGTTTCCAGCGTAATTACTGGGCATACAGAAATTTAACATCTAACATCTCGGAGTGACGAGCGCAGTGCAATGCCGCGCATAGTTTTGAACTGTTTAAGTTCAAAATTCTGGGTGGCACTGAACTATTATGGGCAAGCGTGAAGCTTAACATCAGGTGAGCGACATGATCGTCGCGTCACCGAGTAAAAAAAAAAAAAAGTATACGCTAATCTAGGTTTGTATAGACCTGTTCAGAAAAGTTCACAAATCTTTTTTATCCTATCATTCAATTATCTATTAATGACATTACTCAAAGAAGATCTCTTTATAAAAATACACAATTGTGATACTCCTTTTAAAACTGTGTCAAAAATAACCAATATGTAGTTCTTTATGTTTATGGACGCCTTTTATAAAAAATTTAAACAATATTAACTTAACTTTTTATCCTAATCCTAATCTTAACTAATAATAAACATGCAAATGTGTCTGTCTCTCTGTCTGGGTGTTTGTTGCGATATCACGGCTAAACGGCTGAACGGATCAAGCTGAATATTTGCATAGATATAGCCGAACAACTTTTTTAAATTGGTCCACGCGAACGAAGTCGAAAGTAACAGCTTGTTCTAGAATTAAGTCTGAATTTCAGTTTAGACGAGCTTACTTTTCTTAAAAATAAAAACACAGATTCGTTTTGTGATCAATATTTATTTTTTCGCATTATTTTTATGATAGCAGTATACGACAAAAGAACAAAATTCACAATATGAACTACACCACACCACTACTACTACTAATATGAACTAGGTCATGGATCTTGATGGTGATTGATACTTTCAGTCCTATCACAAACCCAAGTTTATTATTATTTAAACTTACTAATAATAGTAATGATAAACTTGGACTTGAACTAAGTTACCTGCAATTAATCAAAAAAAAAACCTACTCGAGTGTTGAGTATTTGTGGGTAATCCTAAATGTTCATCCACCCTCATGTTTAGCAATAAGCAGTCTTTGTACCACTCTTGTCGTTTTTAACTGTAAAATCCTTCTGGCGACGTGGATGGGCAGGCATTGCTCATAGGCATGGGCCAAGTCAATTTTTGTAAACCCGGGCCCCCGCAATGCCGAGTAAAGCTCCTCAACACGTGGTAATGGGTAGGGCTCGCGCTTTAATTTCGGATTGATTGTTACCTTATTGTGGTACAAGCACGGGACTCCTGCTAAGAATGGTTTATTTATGTCTAAAATGGAGGTAGGTTTTTTTTTCGATTTTGATACAATCAGTTAACCGAAGGTAAAGGTCAAAAGGAGGTAGTTAATTGACCAACGAGGATGGCATGGTCAAGTCTGACCAAACCCCCTTTAAAAAATAAAGATTTAAAGAAAAAAACCGCCGCAGCCACAGTTACCATTCAAAACTCATATCTCTGAGCGAGAACCCAACAATGCCATTCAGCACCACTCAACGCATCGCCTCCACAAGTACTAAACAAATTATTACGAAACCTTTCCGTCACTCGACTTCAGCCCGAGAGCATTCAATGATGTAAACAGCTTTACACCACCACTCAACGAAGACCTCCAATCCCCCTTATAGTCTTCACAAAAAAGAGAGGAGAATATGTTGTAAATTTAATTTAATCTATGTAATAAAAGGTATGAAAAGCTTTAGGTACATATTGTGTGCTTTACTTTTCTTTAAATCTATATTAGCTCCAAATTATGTTTTTTTGGCCGGTGTCAAAGGTCGGTTGTTTTGTAATTTTCCAAGTGAAGTGTAGTATTTTACAAGAAAACCAAGTCTCAGTCATAGTCTAAATCAACAATTTCAGTCCCTGCCTTATCATAGTCTTGCTACAGTGAACTGACGGAAGCTTTACTGAAAGCTACCGAGTTTTGGAAACTGCACGAAATGACACTATTTACCAAATTTCAACATTTTAAAATTATTCTATAGCACACAATTATAATCAGAAACTGAATGGTTAGGGACTCGACTTTTGAAACGCTCGCCTGAGTATTTTTATGAGACATTACTAAGTATCGAACGAAATTCCTAGAAGTTGCATTTTCGAAATAAACAAATCATTCGCTAACGCAACGAGTGGTTTCAACCATTCAATTTTGTATTCTATTAATAGAAAATATATATAATAGATAAGGTACAAACAGCGGCAAAATCGCGCAACCATTTATTTAAAAAAAATATGTTTTATTTAAAAGCTTGCTTGACATACTTTAAATCGTCTTTCTTACACAGACAAAAAAAAAAACTGTTTTATTTTTAATTAACGTTCCTTTCGACGTTGTGAAAATTACCGGGTTACCTGTTGCTGCGTGTTTTTTTTTTAAGTTTTGTATAAATATGGTGACCCAGAATTCGAATGATCCAAAATTACGCAAAATCAGGCTATATCGCATTTTATATCACCGGTGATTGTTTTCGAATACGAAAAGAAATGAATATGGAATGATTTAAAAAAACGAGCCCGGCCGAGAATGTTCCTTATTTTTGTTATAAGTTTACCAATTCAATGTTCTCATATGTATGTTCTCTTATGTTTGTTTGTGTTGTGTATGTACGTTCAATATTCATGTACTTATTACATGATAGTCTTTATATTTTAATTATTAGAAATTGTGTGATTAGCGCAAATACCGCCCGCGTTAACCTTCCAAGAACTGACCGAATCATAATTATGTGGCTTACCTCGGCATTCTGAAACGTTTGTTAACTTTGACAACAGATTAATTCTAATGCTGCCTTTGTCTGGCACTAAGCAAATAACAAAGGCAGCAATATACTTAATCTGTTGTCAAAGTTATCAAAGGTTTCAGAATCCCGAGGTTAGCTGTATTAATTTTACTTGAAAATCTTAGGTACCTACGATTTCTGTCTTAGTTCTCAGCCTCTGAAACAAGGCCGACTAAGCTTCTGAGATATCTATATACGAATAGCAGTAACTATTTATTCTATGTTAATCTATATATTTCTCTTTAACCTGTGACTAACGTCACGGCTCTTCAAATACTGGCTGTCTCTCAGTACAGGCGCCAGGGTTCTTGGTGACAATGCGTGAGGCGCCCGGACGGCGAAACATGACGTCATTAAGAGGTTAATTGTCCCAGGTTTATTATGACGTCATAAAGTGATCCTGAACCTTATGTTTGGTAGTAAAAGTTTTATGAAAACCTGTTCTTTATGAAGATTTGCTTCTAGAAATTATGATTCGTTAATTTTGTTTATGTTTTTATGATAAAACGTTCAGCATCATTCAAATGTTTTTGATGAAATCCTTTGAAAGGTTCCATAACATATTTGCATATAGGTTTGACTGTCAGTACATGAACCGTTATCCTATGGTTCATGTACTGACTAATAAACAAAATGCTTAAATTTAAATTGTGATTATATTATTTTTGTCGATTTTAATTACTTTATTATATGATCATATTCTGTTCTAAATAAATGTATTTTGAATTTGAAAAAGTTGTTCACTAAATATGTTCTTCATTTTCACTCGTTGTCATATAATTTGTACTTTTCAGGAGAAAAAGTAATCTGTATATTACGACAACCCATTCTCATAACTCTAAGGCGCTCTAAGGGGGAGGCCTATGTTCAGCAGTGGACGTCTTATGGCTGATGATGATGATGATTCTCATAACAGATTTCATCCCAATATGTTCTTTCTCCCTTTCTCCTTCTTCTATCCCTCTCCCCCTTTCTCTCCCAAGTTAAATTTCGGTGTTCGTGTAATTGGCGATTTAGAAACTAACAACTTTTATGGAAGATAAAAGAAAGTTGATGATCTAAATACCTACTTTCGGAATGCGAGTTTCTTATTGCACCAAGACAAGGGAGTTTTTTGACATATTGATGCCAAGACTTACTTCGACAGCTCTTATCGTGCAAGTTTCAAATTCCATTGACCGTTCATAAAGCTGACGTCACACTAGACGAGAAGCTAGTCTCTTAGGTATGTTTCGGAGCGCTTATAATTGAATTCGACATAAGTAAAAAATTAATGAATTTATTTAAGTTTTTAGTAAAATTCGGTTAGCACCAATACATTACTAATAAAATTTTAACTTAAAGTATGAAAGATGTATACAATACAATACAATACAAATACTTTATTTGGGTACAAATGAATTTAACCCAAAAAAATGATTGAATCCACTGGCTCCGAACTAGTAAAAACTGTGTTTCGGGAACCAGTGCTTCTCCCATGAAAGAAGTTTGTTTGAAAGTCGGAGAATCCTGGCTGAATTTTCCAAATTTAATTTATTTGATTAATCTAAGATTGTGTTTTTTATCTTTACATTTATGCGTTAAATTAGTGAAAAACTTTTAAAATAGAGTAGCCAGTAATAAATTGCGCGTGTTATATAAAGTCCATAGTCCATAGTTGTCTCACTCGCGCATTTCTCATTATTGAAGATATAAAGTCACTTTGTTTGAATTTACAAAAAGTATTCGTATATTATGATAAAAGACAACAATTTTTTTATAGAAGTGGTCGAAAGAAACGAAATGTTTAGATTTCGAAAAAATATATTTTCTTTCGCCATTTAAAAAAATATCCGAACGACAAATGTTCAAAATATGTGTTTGATATTATGATAGACAGATATAACATACAATTTTTAGAAGTTAACACTTTATCTACAGAAACATGCAAATGTGCGACTATATTATTTGTCTGGGTGTTTTAATATATTCTATGTATATATTTATGTAAAAATGTATTTATGTGTTCTATCAGTTATCTGGTTCCCATAGTACAAGATTGCTTTGTTTGGGGCTAGATGGCGCTGGGTGTTAAAAACGTCTACCAAAAATAATATACCTCTAAAATTGAACATTACACGAGCAGCACGCAAGTTTTCTCCTCTAAATAATTAAATCTCAAACTAAATCAAACAATCTCTACTCACTCGCCGACTCCGTGGTAGCTAAATAGAGCAAATATAGATAGATAGATAAACTCTTTATTGTTCACACCAGATTGTACATGCATAGGACAGAAAACAAATTTTTTTAGCTACTTTTTTTAATTTTACAAATGGCGGCCTTATCGCTTAAAGCGATCTCTTCCAGGTATTATTGGGATGAAGAGGATCGTAGAAGATGTAAAAGACGGGGTGTGCAATAATGGAAATTATGTGACGTGACAATTATACTCTAAACTAAACTAAATACTCGTATATACATATTACACACTAATAGTAATACATACTATGATATGTACCTAAACATACTAATAAATAACACCAATAAAATAATATAAGAAATCACAGTGTCAGCGAGGTGGCAAATGCAAAAGATAATTTCTAATATAATTTATTATGATAATTTGATAAATTATTAAGGTAAATTCTTAACATGTTCTTTGAAAACAGCGAATATATTGAAATATCGAGTTCATATTAATAAAACACTTTTTCGCTTAGCAGCACCATAATAGTTTCGGTGGGGTCTCGCCCTTACACTCTTGCAGCAAGACGGGCGCTTACCCCGATGTAAGTTGCCCAAGTAGTTTTAGAGCAGTTCTAGACTTGCATAAGTTTTACTTTGACAGAACTTAAGTAAATTCAAGTTGTACATTCTACAATGGAACTCGAAACTTTATAATAAACTAGGAGTTTTCTCGTTTTTAGTATGAGAATGCAAAACATGTTTCTGCAAAAGCGTAGAAGATTCGTTTTCTTTAAAGAAATTAGATGGCTTTATTTATGGAAATACCTACATTTCTGTTGTAGACACTGTCCTTGGCTTTTTTAACGCATATAAGTGTGCGTTTAACCACCAACTCGCCTGTTGGCAGGTGGCGATGTGGTCGAAGATGAAGCACGCAGACGTAGAAGATACCGTAGAATATTCTATTCATTTTGACCTTGAAAAGGTGTAGAAAGGTAGGTAGGTAGGTAGGTAAGTAGGTAGGTGTTGAAGGTGTGTGTATCTTTCATGAAACAAGGAAGCCGGCAGTTTGTTCCACTCCTTATTATACAATCAGAATTAATTGTATTAGTTTCTCTTTCGTTCTCGTTTTACTACTAAGGGGTCGTCTATTAATCACGTGAGCCTTGGAAGGAGGGGAGAAGGTTCGGAAAAAATATGATAATAGGCAAGGTTAAATAGTTAAATATCACGTTTATTTATTTTTTCGTTGAACGCGCGATTTCTAATGTCTGTCAGGGCATTTTATCACGTCTCCTAATTTTCCGAAAGTAAATTAGATTGTGGCTTTAAAAGTGAACCGAACCGGAAGACGCAGCGTAGGTAGGCCTCCCAATTGGTGGACCGACGACATTGTGAAAGTCGCGGGCAACCGGTGGATGTAAGTGGCCCGTTGTCGGTCGGTGTGGCGGTCTAAGAGGGAGGCCTATGTTCAGCAGTGGACGTCTTATGGCTGATGATGATGATGATTACTTTGTACCAAAAAATGCACGTGATTTTGGGTTGGATTTAATCTAATACCTCATCAAGTATCACCAGGAGATGCTAAAAAACATAGCCTAAGCGGTTAAACTGTTAAATTTATAATTTGAGAAACATATAGTGAAAATAGCTGAAAGTTGCAGATAAAAATTCGGAGGAGCAGTATTTCTTACTACTTTAATTCTTATACGTTTTTCAGACGAAGGGAAAACGTAAATTCATTTTAGCTTCAGAATCCTATATTACCGAGCCGACCCCCTCTACACTATTACACTTTATGTAGAGTTGGTGCGTGGTACAAATTACAGGCGGCACTCATTGTTTCTATTGTTTAAAAATGAAGCTTAAGAAAGGCAGAAAAAATAGTAACCGTCGAACTTCTATTTTCGGCGAAGCGAAGCGAAGTTCTCAGAATCTTGGAAAACAAATTTGCGCAATAATTTATGTCAATAAGTCTAAAGTGGAATATGTTCTAGACTAAGGTTATAGTGACGACTGACTGGTTATACTGACGACTGGCCCGGTGGCTCAGTTGGTAGTAAAACCTACCTTCTGTGTTTGGGGGCGTGGGTTCGATTCCCATCTAGGACAAACATTCATGTGGTGAATATTTGTGTTTGTTCTATGTCCGGGTGTTAATATTTATATAAGTATGTATTTAAAAATATCTATGTACGTATATCAGTCTCTGGCAGCCATATTACAAGCTTTGCTTAGTTTGGGGTCAAATGAACGTGTGTGCAAAAATGTCCCAGATATTTATTTATTTATTATTATTATAGATAACGTCTCTGTTGGCCCAAATTTGCGTATAATGTTTGAAAACGAACGGCTACAGACGGCCGAACAATACTTATCTGTTGGACATGTTCTATCTTTCCACAAAGATCTTTAGAAAAAGGACATCTTCAAGTTAATCTAGCTTGGATGCTTGGTATTTAAGAAGCTGAACGACATCCTCAAATCATTTGACGTCCCACAATGCCTGAAGACTCACTTCGAAGTGGTCAAAGGGTTGAGAAGATAGGGTTACGTGTTTTAAAGTTATAGTTCGAGTTTAGAGGTTAGATCTGATAATAAGCTGCAATAGGTATAAGCAATTTTGTAATTCATATTAATGCTTTTGGAAATAAATGACATTTATTTATTTAAGTTAGCTAATTATTTTTATTGTAATCGAAATATTGCTGCTTTGAATTTTTTTAGTTGTGCAGATTATTGCAAAGGCTTAAATAACTGTAGGATACAAGAGCAGTACGAGTTACTGCCACGCTTTTTGTTTCAATAATGTGCGGAAATCACCTGTTTTTTTTTTTAAATTAAACAGGCTCTACAAAACTATCCTTTGATTATACTCTTTTGTTTTAATCTGAAATTCTTGGAACTAAGTTTTTGGGTTCTCATTATTTTTGGCTTTCTTTATTATGTACTAGCTGCACCCCGCGGTTCTACCCGCTATTCTGCAGAAACCGAATATTTTTTCCGGGATAAATAGTAGCCTATATATGTATTAATCCAGGGTGTATGCTACCTCCACACCAAATTTCGTTCAAATCCGTTCAGCTGTTACAGAGTTGAACGGGAACAAACACACATACATACTTACCTACTTACACACAAACTTTTGTATTTATAATATTATTATAATTATAATATATAACGTTATTCCTACTTCAAAGCGCTCCTACTTATAACTTCAACCACTCCAAATGCATCTATCGCGGAGATTGGCCTGGGACGTATTCAATTTTGCACGGCGCCCTATCTGCCGCTCTATTAGCTCACTTTGATGTCGATACGGCCCTGCTTTCTTACTTGTTACTATTTGAATCAGATTCAGTCAGTGATTGGAAGGTTTTGTGAATACGTTCTTAGAGTTAATACGATGAAACATGTGAGTGGTTTATAAGGGTTTTACGTAAATTTGATGTATATCTTACACAAACAACATAGTACATTGCAACGTGAGATCTAAACATTAAGGTATGGGTTGCGTTCCAGATTTCGAAAAGAGTCTTTTATAACATCTATACCTATAAAAGGATACATTTAGGTATGGGTTGCGTTCCAGATTACGAAAAGAGTCATTTTATAACATCTATACCTATAAAAGGATACATTAAGGTATGGGTTGCGTTCCAGATTTCGAAAAGAGTCATTTTATAACATCTATACCTATAATAGGATACATTAAGGTATGGGTTGCGTTCCAGATTACGAAAAGAGTCATTTTATAACATCTATACCTATAAAAGGATACATTAAGGTATGGGTTGCGTTCCAGATTTCGAAAAGAGTCATTTTATAACATCTATACCTATAATAGGATACATTAAGGTATGGGTTGCGTTCCAGATTACGAAAAGAGTCATTTTATAACATCTATACCTATAAAAGGATACATTAAGGTATGGGTTGCGTTCCAGATTTCGAAAAGAGTCATTTTATAACATCTGTACCTATAAAAGGATACATTAAGGTATGGGTTGCGTTCCAGATTACGAAAAGAGTCATTTTATAACATCTATACCTATAAAAGGATACATTAAGGTATGGGTTGCGTTCCAGATTTCGAAAAGAGTCATTTTATAACATCTATACCTATAAAAGACTTTGTCCTGACTGACTGACTGACCTAAAGACAACGTACAGCCTAAACCGCTGGACGTAGAGACTTGAAATTTGGAGGGTATGTTTATTGAGTTGTGTAAACGCACACTAAGAAAGGATTTTTCGAAAATCAACCCTTAAGGGGGTGAAATGAGGTGTTAAATTTTATGTATGAAACTTTTTTTTTCTCTGGTTCGATTGATACCGAACTTGATATGGATACTCTACAAGAAAAATGAAAGATACGGGAATTATATTATACAGACTTTTTTTTTTAAATCAGCTCCCGTTGATATAAAAAAAGGGTATTTTTTTGGTGATAGAATGTTTGTTTCTTCTTTACTTTCTAACGGCTGTACATATTTTGATGAAACTTGGGTTTGGGGTAGCTTGTGGCATGGATTAAGCACATACGCTACCATTATCCCGGTAAAATATATATTTTCTGTAATGTCTATAATTATGAACTTCCATAGTAACTCAATAGATTATTGTGTCCCAGACAAACGCGGGCGAAGACGCGGGCAGAAGCTAGTTGAGTTATAAAAAGTTGTGGCGTTCGATTTTCGAAAACCCGGGCCGCAGTTGACCTTTTTGCTATGTAAAAGCCAGCGCATAGTTATCATTTCGCTGTTAAAAACAGTACATTTTAAATTCAGGGCATATTGCTACCATGTCGTTTTACGGACATTTTGGTCTGAGAACCTCCTCCCAATTGTTTGAATTAGTCACGCTAACATTATAAATACGGTGTTCCTATTCACCTCTGAGCTTAACTGATTTGAAATTTGAAATGGTGGTAATTAGACCCGAATTAAAACGTAGGTCATCATCATCATCTTCAGCCTGAAGACGGGAAGACGTTCAGTGTGGCGGTCCTTTGATCAGCAGTGGACGCTGATCAAAGGACCGCCACACTGAACGACAATTTGCAACTTGCATCCACCGGTTAAAACGTAGGTCATTTTATCCCAAAAAAATGAACGGTGCTAATATAAGACAGTGTAAAACTGCAAAGCTCAGCTATTTATCTATAATTCAATCAATTTGTACAGTACAGTACAATACAGTATAGTATAGGCTGATATTCCAGCATTGGGACTGTTTAAAAACAATCCTACTGCTGGGATATCAGCCTACTCTCGAAGGGTTATATTCACCACGCTGGCCCAGTGCGGGTTGGCGGATTTACATACACCATCGAATTTTTTCTCCGGAAATATGCAGGTTTCCTCACGATGTTTTCCTTCACCGTAAAGCCAGTGGTATATCCGTACGTAAGTTCCAAAGAACTCATTGGTACGGGCCCGCCCGGGTTCGAACCCGCTACCTCACGAATGTAAAGCGAGCGTTCTCCCACTGAGCTACCACGACTTTATAATCAATCAATTTACTACCAAGTAATTACGAAATAAGATTCAATAAGGCTTCATTTTGACGGCACGTTTTTCCAACATTATTTTCCCGTTCAGTACAAGTTTTCCTCACGTAACTTTACAGAAGTTGTGAGTAAAGTTGTTCGTCTCCACTCAAGGCTCATTTGGTACTGAATGAGCTCGGAACTCTATTTAAATTGTTGCAGATAAGACACGGTTGTTTATTGGATTTCTTGGAGCCATTTTCGATGTGTTGCCAAGTCATTCACTTCGCATTTTCTTAGCTACGTAGACAGGGATATTATGAGCGTTTTGTGGTAAAAAAATGTACATCAGAGTTTTGTATCTTTATCTTTTTTTTTAAACAAGCATATTTTATTTTTTGATAGTCGTCATCATCATATCATCAGCCAAAACACGTCTACTGCTAAACAAAAGCCTCCCCCTTTTTGATAGTAGCCCAGCCAAAACAATAGTTTAATTTATTCTCAGTATAATAGTGTTTTTATGGGACTTATCTGAATTAAAGGATATAGAAAAAAATAATATGAAAGGCTGCAAAGATGTTTTTGGTGCGAAAACTTGTATTAAAATCAATGCATTTTTAGTGGACTGGCGTAATAGAAGATTATTGAATAAAAAGATTCGAATTTAAAAAAAAAACTTTCCACGCTAGCGGATAAAATGCACTTTTGCACTCAGATTTCTAATGATAAAAATAATCTTTCCGAGGTTGTGAGGTGAAAAAAAATGTTTAGTAATGTTTAGTGAAAATCAGCTTATTCACGTTTTGTTATTTGTATAGAAAACGTATTACAACGGAGTACGTTGATCATTGGAATTAATCGGCAACTCTTTTAGAAACCAATCACGTAACTTAAATCGAACAAGTTCTATTTAACTTGCTTCATTCATTCAACTTGCTTCATTAGTTACTCACACCAGTCCAATCGAAGCATGTCGAAAACACACTTAAGCAAAGATAAACCCGACCCGTTCCAGTGTACAGGGTATATAATATATAAGGATATACCTAAATTGAATGTTATGTAATTTTTTTATCCTAAAAAGATTTGTAAAAACAAAACACTACTTTGCAAAATAAAACGCAAATTAATGTTTTCAATATCAAGCAATTCATCTTAAATTACCGATCTATTTCTGTGATTGTTTCGATTTTACGCAATTAAATAAGATATCAAAATATTTTTCAATGTCTTTTAAATAAAAGAAAAAAAAAAAAAAAAAACTGGCTAGCATACAAATATGGGTATGTCAATTTCTTCCTAAATTTGGAAAAGTTTTCTATTGGGACGTGTATCAACGCAAAAATAACTGTATTAATATTGAAATTACAATATTGATGCATATTTCTTATGATGAATGATAAAATCTTCGCCACGTTTGAGAAAAGACTTGACAGAAACAGAACATTTCTGGACCCACGTATGCTGGCCTCTTATAAGCCTTGGCCTGCATTTTCACGTTCACCCGAAAAGATCCTGTTGGCAGCGTCAACTTGCAATAGTTCAGAACAATTCTATGTTTCCATCTATACTCACAGTACAGTATCTATCTTACTGTTGACCTGGTTTTTTTTTTTATTAATACGATGAAGTTTCGTATCTCCCATCACAGCAATGATCATTGATCAAGTGTCGATAATTGAAATTAAAATGCCAATCATCTTTGCCCTACATCTGACAAGAGGCTAATTGCTTTTACAATAGATTCATCTACAGTAACTAAGATTGTCATTGTGGCCATGAATGATAAATTAAATTTAGGACTACTTTCGGAGGGAGTTAATGATTCTAGATGTTCTTTATATGTGGTATTTCGTCAAGTGGCAATATTTTGGTAATTGATTGTAAAATCGTAGATACTTTTAGTTTAAGTACAGTACTTTATAGTAATTATGAAAAATGTATTTTATTGGCCTAGTCTTCAAAACAATCATTCAATCTAAATAGACTTTTGTCGGTGTGTTTGTCATATTAGTGTATTTCATTTTTAATAATATTTTACTGAAATTTCACTATAGAACAACGTGCATATATCTGTATAATATTTAATGCATAATATAAGGATATTGATATTGAGCTCAGTGGTACTACGCTCGTATCACATTCATGTGGATTCGAATGCGGGCGGGCTTGTACCTATGAGTTCTTTGGAACTTACGTACGGATATATATTATTATACCACTGTCTTTTCTGTGAAGGGAAACATCATGAGGAAACTTGCATATTCCCCACAGATCACAAACTAGATTCTGCATTCAGGACGCTCGAAGCGCACCACGTATCAGTCTAAATACACTTATAAGAAATTACTCTGATTGGTTGATTGTTAGGCGCGAGTAGGCGTAATCTTGAGATAGCCAATGAGAACGCTCGGTCGCACTCCCGCGACCCGCGCCTTCCTCAAACTTTGGTGACTTTTTGTAGGAACAACGAATCTCGTAATGTAGTATCTAGTGTGATTTGTGATATTCCCAGAGAAGAAATTCAATGTCAGCAGCGTGGGGGATATGGCCCAAATATCCTTCGAGGGTAGGCTGAAATACCAGCAGTGGGATGTGAAAATGCTGATGCAGACGAAAAAATCCTAACTAATATTAAAAATTCGAAAGTAGCTCTGTCTCTGTCTGGGTGTTTGTCGCGTTATCACGGCTAACGCCTAAGCGGATCGAGCTGATTTTTTGCATAGATATTGCTTAAGGGTCGGAAACGGACCTACTTATTTTTTGTAGTTCCACGCGAATGAAATCGAGTGTAACAGCTAGTATATAATAAACCGAAATTAAAGTAAAACGCGCCCTAGCTCTAGCGCATAATAAAATCGCCTCTTTACAATTCCACAAAAACCCGGTGAACCGACACTCGTCCATAAATCCACCTCCCTTCGCCAAACAACTTGCTATTAACGGATTGACTTTTGTCCCACCTGCGTTGTTTTAGTTCCATAATATATTTCTACATTATCTGATACTGACATCAAGAGTAAAAAAAATGTAATTTTGGTAATGTTTGAACCTGGTACAAGCCAGGTAATAAATAATGTGTAATGTATCTATTGGAAAATTAGACACTAAAATTGCTTTTTCAGATACTCTGCCGCCAATTAATAGTGTACAAATTGTATTATTTCACGACTATGTTCAGGCTTGAAGGCTAACGAAGTCTGATTAAAAGAAAATACACCAATCACTTCCACTACGTGCTTTGTAAATACCTCAAATCTCTTGCAAGCAGGTTTTTCACAAAACCTTAATACATTCCCAAAATAATAATAAAAATATGTTTGGAATATTAGTTTAGAGTTATTTATAAGGAGAATTCTGTGGTTTAGAGGTAAAGAAATGTTATGGATGGCAAAATGTCTAAATAGCAAAACTCAAAGTGACAAGTGTCAAAGTGACAGCTTTCAAACTATGAAATGTCGTCTAAGAGTGTAACAAATAAATTGGGGTAACCTTTGATGCCCACCCAATGGAAAATAAATAAAACAAGGGTAAAAATTAAGTTCCCGTGGTACTACTGGATCCTTTGGTAGTTCTACGGTTTTTTACCCGTGGTACCCCGCGTCCTTTTTCATTTGAAGCTGTGTAACGTATTATATTATATATATTATTGTTTTTAGCCTTAATTTAAATGTTTTAGTTTTGGTAGAAATAATGACATTTTAGAGAAGTTGCCTGAGTAGTAGAGAAATTGCCAGTGAGAGGTTTTGCATTACTTTTCTTTCGCAGTAATATTTTTAAAGGTATCGTGTCGGCGTTAATATCGTGTCGGTACCGGTTAGTATAATACCCTCCAATCCCATTGAGTGCATCCCAGAACGGGTGTCAACATAATTTTTTTGAGTAAACGTGTTGCCAGATGAAAAATGTATCCATATTGTAATATAGAAAAATGTTTGATGGCTTTTGTTGATTTTAAGTGATGCCGATGTGATAGGTGCGTGAAATAATTGGGAGCGAAAAATGTTAACACGTAACAGTAATATAAAGTTTTTATTTTTGAAGATGCATACTAAAGCCAACGCAAAGTCGTGTTCATTCTGTTTTCATCATCATCATCGTTGGAAAATTTTAGTCCCGTCTGAATATAGTATTAAGAAAACTGACGTCGCAATAAATAAGATTTGCTGATAAATTTAATATACTCGGAATAAACGACTCAATTTAACGGGGGTATTCCCGTTTTACCCCCGAATACTGAAACGTTTGTTAACTTTGACAAAGGACTAATTCTAATACTGCCTTTGTCTGTCACTAAGCAAATGACAAGACAGCAATATACTTAATTTGTCGTCAAAGTTAACAAACGTTTCAGTATTCGAGGGCACTAAAATAAATCCTGTCAAAATAGTTTTGTTAAGGGAGTGGTACAGCAGAATCGATGCCAATATTGTGATATTCCGTTCACATCGTATCTTTGTGTCCATATTTTTAATTTTAGTTTATTTACGGAGTATTAACCTCCCTAAAGCTTCGTTCGGACTGCGTAATTATTTTGTCATGTTGAGTAATTTAGTTATGTTACTTACAACAATACAAATTATAAACACAATTACAAAGTAGTTATATTCCCGTCTTGTTATGTATGCGCTGACATAGCATCTTCCCACACAATATCATACGATGTCGGACCACGGTCGGAATGCTGAGTTAGCGCATGTAGAGATAAGCTCGCTTGTAAGATGCATGTTAGAATTAAGGCAGTCTGAAATTATAACTTGAAGTAATGACACATTAAATAAAATCTTTTATTTTTAAAAACAACTTCGAACGTTCCGGAAAGTTAACTGGCGCAGCCGGTAGGATTATCGGTTGTTGCTATCGCGGAGTGGTGCTCGTAAAATCCGAGTAGTTTTCGCGAGCGGCAGCAAAAGTGCGGTTTTGCTTAAAATCAGTGAAATCGGACCCGGTAATTCTGCGAACCAAAAAAATACGTTAACACAGGAACTGGATAATGGCGATCGGACTGTAAGTACCTAAAGTAAAATCCTTTTACTTCCTTCCTTGCCTTATCCTCGAAGATTGTATTAGTTTTATTACGTGACGAACATTGCACATAGATTTAAGTCACCTGAGTGAATAAAATTGCACTTCTAGGTATAATATAAGCAAGTAAATAGATTTAAGTCACCTGAGTGAATTAAATTGCACTTATAGGTATAAAATAAGCAAGTAAGATAATCGAAATAATATAGTTAATTATAAAGCGATATTATATTTTCTCCTGCAGTATAAAATCTATTGTAAATTATAACTAAATAAGCAAAAATGGAGCCGATTATAACAGCCGCAGCGCCGGCGGTGGCGCCTGTCGTTATACCGCGGGAAATGCTCGCGCTTATTCCCCAATTTGATGGGAACACTAAGATCCTGAATTTATTTTTGGGAAAATGTGAATATGTCATTCAACAGTATCAAGGCACAACACAACGCAATGAGTTTCTTATGCACCATGTTACCAGTAAGCTCACAGGCAAAGCCGCGGCGTTAGTTAGCGAGAGGGGTGGGTTTGAGTCCTACGACAGCCTCAAGGCGACTTTAATTCAACATTTCGGTGACCCGCGAAGCGAAGAGTGTGTGGCTATTGAATTGGAAACTTTAAAATTAAAACATAACGAGTCCTATTTGGATTTTTGTGGCCGAATTCAGGAAGTCCGTGCAATCCTTTTAGCGAAGGTAAATCAGAATCAAAATAACTCAGCGGAGGTAAAAGGGGCCAAGCGCATTATTTACGACAATACATCATTAAATGTATTCTTATATAATTTGCCAGAACATATGATGAGAACAGTCAGATTTAAAAAACCAGAAAGTCTCGAACTAGCTCTTGCTATGGTAATGGAGGAAGTGAACTTTCACGAGCAGTATTTGGCTCGTCACGGTCCTTCAAGTAAACAACAACACCCACAGGTACCTAATGCAAATTTAGGATTTAAATTTGGCAATTCTCACTCGGTGCCCTTGCAGCCTACAGGTTTTAGACCCAGCATACACCCAAATGTAAACGTTCAAGGTCAATCTGGTTTTAGGCAACCACAGCCCCTTGGCTACCGACCACAGTTACAACATTTAGGATATAGGCCACAACAGCAGCCCATGGGCTATCGTCCACCACAGCAGTTCGGGTTTAGACCACCCCAACCGATAGGCTATCGTCCTCAGTTCACATCTCAACAACAAACTATGACCCCACAACAGTTTGGAGCACGTCAACAAAATAATAACCAACAGTTTGGTTATAAACCAAATGCCGTCTCTGATCTCCGATCTAATGACGTTTCAATGCGCACAGCTCCACCACTTAGACCTCAAGGTCAAACACAGCCTCAGGGCTTTCGCCTAAACGAATTAGAATTGGATGCAGAGAGATACTATGAGGATTATGCGTACGAAGGTCAGGAGAATTGGCAGCATGATGAAGACGGTTACTATACAGGCTATTACCAAGACGAAGTATGTGTGAACGAACAAGAGAATGAAAATGGGACGGATAAAGACGATTGCGTGAATGAGAAAATTCAAAATTTTCACATCGAAGCCTCTATGAAAATCCGGAAATAGTACACTTGAATTGTGACATTAAGCTTAAATTACCTTATGTATACGTACCAGAAATTGACGCAAAATTCATGATTGACACTGGAAGTACTAGGTCCTTCATGAGCCCACGTAAGGCCCATAAATTCTTTGGGCCATACGCAAATTATGAACCCTTCACCGTTATTAGCACACACGCATCAAGCAGTCATAATGAAGTGGTCCATATTCCGCTTATGCCATCTTTTAACAGTGACGAGTTTCATAAGTTTTATGTGTATGACGTAGACGGGAAGTATGACGGATTGATAGGCAATGACCTCTTAATGCAAATGGAAGCCGTTATTGATTTAAAAAAATCAAAACTAATAATGAAAACTACAACCCTTCCAATTGTTATTGAAAACAATTACGTTATTGAATTAGATGCACGTACCGAACAGCTGGCAAGGTTACCTACGGATCTATTTTCTGGGGAAGCCATCTTAAATTACACGAAGTTCTGTGAAGGGGTTAGGATGCCGTCCGCCATCGTGAATTGTACAAATGGATACGCTTACACTATTATCCAAAATACCTTAGACGTACCCATGACATTGACCATTACGAGACCTTTTGAGGTGACAGAGTACTTAAACAATTCCATAGACTTAAATTGCACGGATGTTGAGATGGAGGATATTCAAATTGACAAAGTACTGGACGAAAACTTAACAAGGCTGAGACTCGACCACATGAACGAGGAGGAAAGGAAACATATAAGTGACCTGTGCAGGGAATATAAGGACATATTCTATAGTGAGCAGCTACCCTTGACATTCGCTAACCAGGTTAAGCACTGTATCAGGACTAAAAACGAAGACCCAATTTACGTGAAACCCTATAGACAGGCTCATGCACAAAATGAGGAAATTAAGGCTCAAGTAGATAACCTTCTGAAAAACAACGTTATTAGGGAGTCTTTCTCCCCGTGGAATGCACCTGTCCATCTGGTGCCCAAAAAGGGAAACGGTTCAGGAGAGGCCAAGTTTCGAATGGTTATAGACTATAGAAGACTGAATGAGATAACGACTGACGATAGATACCCACTTCCGAATATTTGTGACTTGTTCGACAAACTTGGTAAAAGTAATTACTTTACAACTTTAGATCTCGCATCAGGGTATCATCAAATTGAAATAGCAGAGCAGGATAGACAAAAAACAGCATTTTCTACCGAAAATGGCCATTATGAGTTCCTCCGTATGCCATTTGGCCTAAAAACCGCTCCAGCGACATTTCAACGCGCAATGGATAATGTATTGAGGGGTCTACAAGGCATACATTGCCTGGTCTACCTAGATGATATACTTATCTATTCAAATGGGCTACAGCAACACCTCGAGAAGTTACGCGCAGTTTTTGATAGACTAAGGCTCACTAACCTCAAGGTACAATTAAATAAATCCGAATTTCTTCGCAAGGAAGTACAGTACCTAGGACATACACTGACTAAAGACGGACTGCGACCCAATAATGACAAAATACAAGTTGTACTTGACTACCCAGTTCCGGAAACGCAGACTGACATAAAGAGATTTCTTGGATTTATAGGATATTACCGTAGATTTATCAAGGACTTTTCCAAAATAACACAACCATTGACTGCATGTTTAAAAAAGGGAAGAAACGTAGAAATTACAGAAAAATTTACGGAAGCTTTTCAAAAATGTAAGGAATTATTGGTCAATGCACCCATCCTGCAATATCCGGATATGAATAAGCCGTTTATTTTGACCACGGATGCATCAGAGGTAGCAATTGGTGCTGTGCTCTCCCAGGGAACGATAGGTGCCGATAGGCCTGTAGCTTACGCTAGCCGAACGTTAACCGATACGGAGAAAAGGTATAGCGCTATCGAAAGAGAACTGCTAGCCATTATTTGGGCCACTAAACACTTCCGGCCTTATCTTTACGGCCGCAAATTTGATATTGTCACGGATCATAAGCCATTACTCTGGCTGTATCAACTAAAAGAACCCGGTAGCAAATTAACTCGTTGGCGGTTGCGCCTTCAAGAGTACGATTTCGACATAAAACACAAAAATGGCCACCTTAATGCGAACGCGGACGCGCTGTCACGACTTATAATAAATGCGCTAGGGGTAGGCGACCCTGGTGACGACAGTTCAATGATAGTCAACATAGATGACCGTGAAATGAAATTACAAAGGCATTTAGAAGATCTGATAAACGAGATTCCTAAATTAACAGAACGCCGAAATACAGAGGACTCTAGAACTATATCAATATCTGACACTGACAGAACTGCATCGGCTAGCCCCATATCGATATCAGATACTGAGTCAATCGGTGATATTTTGAGAAAAGAATCAGAGTGGTTGGTTCGGTCTGACTCTAGTACCAGTGCCACGGAGACAATACACTCAGGAAAGGACCTTGAATCCTTAGGCATACCTATTTTAAATGAAGCAGTGGATACAAAGCCAAACCAAATTCTGGTGTTTCACCGATTTGGTAACGACATACAAGTAACAGACCTATCTACAAAACACCAGAAAATTCTTGAAGTTTTCTTGCCTTTCGAAAATCAGGAACTCATAAACCAATTTCTAAAAAAATATATTAGACCAAAAATAAAATACTTCATTTATTTTGAGAAAACAGAACATAGGAAGGAATTTAGCAAGGTCATTATAACATTATTCAAAAAAGGTACTGTTAACTTTTACGAGTGCACTGAACGTGTAGTTTCTGTTGACGATGAAGAAGAACAAAAATTGATAATCAAAAAATTGCACGAGGGCAAAACCTGCCACCGTGGGATTACGGAAACTGTGAAAAGGATCAGACGCAATTATTACTGGCCAGAGATGCGCGATACAGTTGCAGCCCTTATAAACTCATGTGAACAATGTAGAACCAACAAATACGATCGTAAGCCTATAAAACCAATATTGCAACTTACTGAAACTCAAAATGCCCCCTTTCAGGAAATATTCATTGACATATTCTCCATTGAATCTAAGCAGTACCTCACTATAATAGACGCATTTAGCAAATTAGGACAAGCAATAGAAGTACCATCCCGATCCACACCGGAAGTAGTTAGAGCATTATTGAAATATTTTAGTTTTTATGGAATTCCGCAAAAAATCAGTTGCGATCCAGGAACGGAATTTAATAATGATTTAATTAGAGAACTAACAGATTTATATAAAATCAAATCACATGTCGGCACGCCAAATAACCCCAATTCCATGGGTATGGTCGAACGTTTTCATTCCACAATTATAGAAATCTACCGCATCGCTAAATACGAGAGAAAATACACCGATGCAGCATCTGTCATGACCTATGCAACCATGGCATACAATAATAGCATTCATAGTGCCACCGATTTAACTCCGTTTGAAGTGGTATTTGGACATACCGAACTAAATTCCACCTTTGATATAAATTTCGACAAAGCATACAGACAACAGCTAGTGAAGGACCACAAAAACAGAACACATGCATTATATCGGCATTTAACAGAAAGGATGAGTAAGGGCAAGGAAAATGTTAGAGAAAAACGTGGAGGTGAAACAGGACCGGTACTAGAAATAGGGCAAACAATATATGCCAAGGCAGTAAACAAGAGACAGTCTAAAGACAAACCTAGATATAAAAAGGCTGTAGTAACAAATGAGGTAGAACGTAACGTAGTGCCCGTAAAGATAAAAGATAGGGACACGAAAGTTCCTATTAAAAATGTAAAACGTCCTCCACAGGTGGTGCTTACTCCTGATGGTATGGATGTCGAAGACCCAGGCCCTCCAAAGCCAAGATCCCCCGAACCAGGGCCTTCAACTGCAAAAACTTAGCAAAAACCCTGGTCTCCTACCAGTGCGGCAAGGACGAGCCTTTTTACAACAAAACGAATGGTCAATTATTAAAACAATAAACCTGGCAGGCATAGCATCTGATTTACAATTTAACTCACAACAATACTCCAAATTTTGTGGAAAAATAACATTTTTCAATAATAACTCCTACATTGGCCAAGTAAAGGAGTTTAGAGCTCAGGTAGAGTATATTCAAGGCGAAGCAACCGAGAAATTGCAGCAATTGGTACCAAATAAAAGAACTAAACGCGGCCTCATCAATCCACTGGGTTCAATAATTAAGGTCATCACCGGTAATCTAGATAATGATGACGCAGTCCGTCTCGAAGAACTGATAACAGGCCTTGAAACCCGCGAACAAACTATTTCTAATAAAATTACTATCATAACCGAAATGTTGGATCATGTCGTAAACTCTACCCAAATTATGCACGACAACAATGAAATATTGAACAACAAAATAAATAAGATAGAACAGTTGGTAAAAGAAAAATCTATAAAAACAAACGACGATTTTCTGTTATCTTATATTACAAGTGTACTTAATTTGTTTATTAGTAATTTTAGAACTATTTCCATTAAACTCAGCGATATAGAGACATCTTTAGCACTAAGCAAGGTATCAGTTTTGCATAAGGCTGTAGTGAACTCTAAGGAACTATTAACATTGTTAAGAGAAATTAGTACTTTTGGTAAATTGATGTATCCAGTAAACGATCAAAATTTAATAAATTTAGAAGAGACATTTACTGTTAAAACTTACCTTAAAGACAATTACGTTAGGTATATTATTAATATTCCGCTAGTTGATAATGTTACTTATAGTTATTATAAATTGTATTCTCTTCCTGTATCCCACTATCCCAGTAACGAGACATTCGCCATTATCCCTGAATTCCCATACCTATTAATAGAAGGTACAAGGTATCGTCCGATCGTCCAAAAATGCAAAGAGATAACGGCTAAGGATTACCTTTGCTCCGAAAATGACCTCGCCTTTTACGCCGGAGAAACCTGTGTGGAACAATTGATGCAATACCGACTAGACCTTCCGAAATGCAATCCGCAAAGGGTTGACCCCGAAGACTTGAAAATCCAGAAAATTTCCTACAATAGTTGGATTGTATTCTGTAAAAATGAGAGAATGCTTTTCCAGAAATGTGGTGACGACGTTATTCAGGAACGACTGAGAGGGACATATCTACTGAAAATACAGAAATCCTGCGATGTTCGCATTGATACTTTCCCGATTCAAGGATACCGCTTCTATACATTAGGAGACTCATATAACCACGTACCTATAATTAATTTACCAAATCTACGGGAAAACGTGGCAGAAGAAACGGATCCGGTGAACCTGAAAGGAATAAACTTGGACGACATTCAGCACCTGAATTATTTACTGAAGAAAAGTACGAAAAGTGATAACAGTGTAATTCAAGTGAAAAGCTATGGCATTGCCACAATTCTGCTCTATATAATTACAATAGTGATTACAGTGTATCTGACCTGGCTCAAATTCAAACCGTGTATTCAGGGACAGTGTAAAAAGATACATCAAGGACCTGAAAACGATAATGAACCCAATGTAGTTATTAACGATAGACCTGTTTTACTGCGACCTTAACATTACATTCACACAATACATGTCATCACTGCGAACCCTGACTCTTTTGAGGACTTGTGTATCGCTGTGATGATACCACACACACGCGCGCACACACGCACACACTAACACACACACACACACACACACTCACTCACACACACACACACACACACACACACACATCGTGTAACCTTTATTTTTAATTATTTTTATTATTACGATTGTGTTTACGAAGTCCTCGGAAAACCTATTTTCCGATAACTTCGGTCTGAGGGTGAAGGAGTTATATTCCCGTCTTGTTATGTATGCGCTGACATAGCATCTTCCCACACAATATCATACGATGTCGGACCACGGTCGGAATGCTGAGTTAGCGCATGTAGAGATAAGCTCGCTTGTAAGATGCATGTTAGAATTAAGGCAGTCTGAAATTATAACTTGAAGTAATGACACATTAAATAAAATCTTTTATTTTTAAAAACAACTTCGAACGTTCCGGAAAGTTAACTAAGTATTCGAGTTGCTTAGTAAGCAATACTTTAGTAAATAAATACTTAGTAACTCGACTACATTACTAAAACAATCTGAACTAGGCTTAAGGAAATCCATCTACGTTACGAGTGCACGTGTCATGTTATCATGCATGCTGTACGTCGCAATGCACACGGACTGCATGCATTTTAGTATGCATTTCATTTGCAGTTGTATTTTGCCGTGTGCTTTGCGTTGAGCTGCATGCAATGTGACATACTTAATATATTTTCATATATTACCCACTGGTCTTCATGTACTACTCGCAACAGACATGAACTGCAACTGGATTAGGTGTGGCCGGTTCTTTTGAAAATGAAAGTTTTTTATACAAGAAAAGCCCTTCTCGTATGGACGTTGCATGCACGTCATACAATATTTGTAGGTTAATGTTGTGGTTTAGGGAGATGCTTTTGTTCCAAAGTGGACGTCTTCTGGCTGTACATGAAAGTTATTTAAGCTAATCCAATGATTATTTAAAAAATACATTGCATTGTGCATTACGATGTCAAGACGATTATCAAATTGAAATATTTGATGTTAGCAAAGGAAATCATAATTTTTCTATGACATTAATATTTTATGTATCTTTATAGAACTGCTCCTTTTTTTTTTTAATTTTCTTTCATTATATAATTGACACAGGAACAATGATACCAATGCGATTGTCTATACAAACACACACAACAAAACACAATGTTAATTACAACTGCTTAAATAAATAAAGTTGACTTGTTATTGGCAATACTTGAATAATGAGCAGGTTCCCATTTTGAAAGTAATCTTTGGCGGAGGAAGTGTTGAATTATTCAGGCAGAATTACAAGATGGATTTGGAAGAGAGAGGAGATGAGATGGGGCAGCATTTGTAATGCTTGAGGATTGAAATATGGTTGGAACACAAACAATCGCTTGACATTGATCCATTTATTTAAAATTACGTGCAATTTATTATATACATATTTACAATAAAATGTAACCTAAATATCTACTTAAATTTAAAATTAAAACAACTTAAATTATTTACAAAAATCTAATCTACAAGCCCCTAGGTGGAGGAGAGAGTGGCCACAATGCTGGCAGCATTGCCACGCTGGATGGCAATGCTAAGTTTTTGCCCAGACTAGGCCCCAGCATTCCGGTCACTCATCACCTCCACCAAAAGTTTGGCCAGGTCCCTATATAGCTCGTGGGAGGCCGGTCCCCGTGGACCTAAAGTCTCAACCCCAAGCGGCACAAACATGTACGACCGGTCTAAATAACCATATTTGTGCCGTTTGAGTTTTCATTTGGGGCCTTATACTGTATATTGTGGCACTGGGAGGTTGTTCTTGTGATTGTGGCGTTCATAATAAAGAGTGTCTATCAATGACTATCTGTCTATATATTTAACAAAACTTACAAAAAAACATACTTGTTATCTCGTTTCTCCTATCTCTGTCAAGTTAATTTTAATAAAACTAAAAATATATATTAAAAAATGTCATAAACAGACAACATTAATTTATTTTATATAAATTCAAACTTTGGCAACTTCGTACGCGATGAAGCTCGCTAAACTCTTCATACAAACCTTGTCGTGACAGTTACGAACAAACCAAATAAGAAATCATCAAAATTTATTCAGAAATCTGTTCAGAAATATGGATTCATTTATATATACATAATATATATGACTGAATAGATAAGAAGATGCGCGACTGTGCGAAACGACTGTGGACGTGACTAAGAACTAATTAATTAAATTAATAATTATATTAATTGTTTTGAATACAAAAAGCCATTTTTTATTATTACTGCCGTGGTTTCCTCCAACATGATCGATATAGTCTTATTCACAAAAAAACACATCGAACCTTGTAGAATCCGTTCCTAAATCACGTTACACAACAAATTAGGCTTTCCTCTATCTGCGCCGCCACAGAACACTGACCAATGACTATGCGTTGGACAAAGCACCAAACGTTGCCTATTTTGCCCATAAATAGCTTACTCTCCATAAATCGACACATTCGAATGGTTAACCGGACAGAACCAGGCATAGCATAGGCAGTGGAAATTGTTTCATTTATATGATAATTTATTTGAATCAGAAAGCTCTACGCTTAATATGCATCGCGTTTTTTAGATAACAAAACCAATTATAAGAATAGACATATGGATACCGCGTAGCTTGTGAATCACAGAAGACATACAACGAATGTTGGGATTCTTTTAAGAAACTCAACCACAGGTCACCAATACCATAACATCAGGGAAAATATGAGTGGACTATGACAACTATGGATGCCTCGTAAGGGCCTTCATATCATATATTTCAGTTCTCAGAAAAGAAGGAAGACGGAATAGCGGTAGGGACTCCTTTTTTGGACAGTAGGAAACACGTCAAGAATGTGGATTCAAATTTAAAGTAAATATATATTTATTTATTTAAGTATAAGAAGCCATAGTAGCTCAGTGGAAGCAAGCTCGCCTGACAATCGTGGGATCGTGGTTTCGAACCCGGGAGGGCACGTACCAATGGTTCTTTGGAACTTACGTGCGGATATACCACCGGATATACTTTTCGGTGCAGGAAAACGTCGAGAGGAAACTTGCATATTTCCGAAGAAGAAATTCAATGGTGAATGTGAATTTGTCAACCCGCAATGGGCCAGCGTTCTGGATATAGCTCAATCACCCTGCGAGGAACACGTTTAATTAATCTACACACACAAAATATTGCACTGTCACTTCTCAGTACCGTTGTACTGTAACGGAACCGCATCTACAGATAGCCCTCTGTCAGTCTGTTACACTGGATAGTATAGATTCTATGGGCTAGGTCAAATGGTGGCGTTGGATGGACACAGATACGGTGCCAATAGCGGTTTGTTAGTTGGTTTCAAACAAGCCGTACAAATACGAGTAAGCGTATCAATCAAGACATAGCTATAGACTACGGCATATTAATTTAACATGGAACTAATGGAATAAATACATCCAAGGCCATACAATGGGTAGAAAACTCAAACCCACGCAAATATGACGCGCGAACTAGCATGCCCTCGCCATTCGGATTGCCTGTAATAGGCTGATTTTCGGGCTGACCAATCATAAGCGCAGATTGGCTAGTTACCACTTCCCGCGACCCGCCAAGGTCGAGTTGGTGAGAATTTTTGTACAAGCGCGATCAAAGGGTTTTATTACCTTTATTTTAACCAGTCACTGAAAATTTGGGCCTTTGGCACTCGTGATTTTCAAATTTACAATTATTTTTTCTCGTAATGAAAAATATCCTTTAAAAACTTTCTTGTCGGGCACACTACCTGTTTCCCAAACATCAACAAAATCAGTCCGTTTTGTCGTAAATACGTAACAAGCAATAACCGGATAGAAAAGGGGTTTGTAATATTACTATCCGCAATAATGCCAACCAAAAACAAGTAGGCTTGAATATTTGGACTATCTATAGATCTTTAATGGTCTCTAGATATTCCAACTGCTATTTTTATGTAGTAGGTTAAGTAGTTTACGTAGTTATAGTTTGTATGTATTTTGCTAAATCTAGACAACATCGCCACAACGTCGCGTCGCGTCTAACGTTCTTCCCTAACACAGTGTGCACAAGTTTGGCGCTAATGAAAAATACGCACGCCGCGGCATCCGCCATCGATCTCGTCGACGCATCGGGCTACGTGACTTGTGATCGGTCTCACACCGTACTGTAATCCATGTCCGCTTATTTGACGTGACGCTTACTTGACGGTTTTTGATCTTTGATTATTTAACCAGTTTTTTTGTGTGTGTGTAAGTATTTGTGTTGAGCGACGCGAAACGTGTTTCAGTTTGATACGACATAGGTAGAAACTAATGTAATTTGTCGAGAACACTTCATCATTATGGTGCAACGTTTCGCCCATCGCGTGAAATTCAAATTTCCTTGTTTTTTTTTGTCAATTACAGCTTAATTACTTATCGTGGATTTATTGAAACCAATTTTGCGCCAATAAATAAGTTGTTTTATGAAATTAAGGGTAAAATGATCACCTAGATAACATTGGTTTAGCTACAAAACTAAATAAGCCGATTTTCATCTTGGTTTTTGGTTTAGTGACAATACTAGCTTTGAACTTGAATTTTTGGTTGGTGTAATTTCTTGGAACAATCAATTTACTATCGCAAAAATAGTTACGATGAGTAATTAAGATGTAATTGACAAAAAACGCAAGAAAATTTAAATTTCGCGCACTGAGCGAAACGTTGCACCTTAATTACAAAGGGACAAAATGACAAACTTCGAACTGGAATAAGATTCCCGCGATTTTCTAATCGCGATGTTATGTTATTAAACCACATAAAAATAGATTTACATCATAAATTTTTTGTTTCATTCACTCCAGTACCATATGTAAAGCTATTTTTGTTGTTTGTTAATCACGTCTGCTTAAAAAACTGGTAAAAGTTCCGCTAAAAATAAAAACTGCCACAGACAACAAAGCACGAGTGTGATCTTAGACCGAACGAAGACCGTGCTATAAGTTTGTGACGAACTTTGTTTCAGAGTACAAATTTCAAAGATCACCTTAGCCGATGTTTGGCTAAGACTGGTCTTTGACTGTCTCACGTTCTTGTCTCTGAATAAGCCTAAAACTTTGCTGCTTCTCCCCTCGGACACTGCTAAGAGTAGACGTGCTTAACTGGTCCCCATCACAGTTTTATTATAAATAAAATTAATATATTTGCAACGAAAAATAGTTTAAAATATTAGGATTCCATGGATGGTGAGGAGGTTGTTAGTTCCTATATTGCCTACGAAACTACGCAAGCTTTCGCCGTGTGCTGTCGGTGAGTTACTCAACATACGCACGATTGACGCTCGCCCAGTTAGTCACAACCGGTAGCTACTGCACGTAACTGGTTTAGTGCACGCACACATAGCGCATATCGTATGTACAAAAGAGTGCTACGCTACGCGGTGCTGCTCGCCTGGTACAACGCGTTAACTTTGCGATCCCGGCCGCGGCCGCGCCTCTCTCCCCTCTGCCGTGTCTCACTCCGCTCTGCTACGCCGAGCGCCGCTGGCATTGAGCCGCGCTACGCCGCTACGCCACTACAACCTGTGCTACAGCTACGATGTCACTCAAGCGCACCCCGCCGCAGCGCGCCTCTCCATCCATGCCGTCTCTGGCGCATTGTAAGTCGGACTCTAACATTAATGAGCCACCGTCGGCCTACGTGATCTCGCCCTTAGTTTCGAGTAACCAAACGACAAGCGAACCTAACATCGGACGTAAGCGGAAGCACAATGAAGATGTAAGTAGAACAGAAATTCTAGATATGTTTGCTGCGTTACAAAAGCAGCAGGACGAAAAATTTGCTGCGCTCATGATCAAAGTCCAGGGAGGCATTGACTCGCATACGGAACAGAATAAAAATATATCTAGTTCCATTGAGTTCCTGGCACAAAAGTATGATGAGATGGTATTGAGAATTAATTCTCTGGAGCAGGATAAATCATCTGCACATAAATATATTCAAACCCTTGAGACTAAATTAGAACATATGGAGCGCTATCTGCGTAGCTCAAGTATTGAGGTACGAAATGTGCCAAAAAACGCTGGTGAAAGTAAAGAAGACCTTTTGAAAATTGTAAAAAAAGTGGGTAATGCTCTTAACATCCCCATTCAAACTTCAGAGGTTCGCGACGTATATCGAATCCACACTAAAAACGAAAACAACCAGCCCATAGTAGTAGATTTGAACAGCGTCACTTTACGAGATAATATAGTTGGGTCTGTTAAGGCATATAACAAGAAATATACAACCTCAAAGTTCAGCACGAGCAATCTTAAAATAGAAGGACCGACGAAGCCTATTTTCGTATCAGAGAGTCTCACTATACAGACGAAGAAATTGTTTTATTTGGCCAGAGAATTTTCTAGGTGCAATGAATTCAGATACTGCTGGGCTTCACGCGGAAGGATATACTTAAGGCGGAAGGATGGAGCCCCACTTATTAAAATCAACAGTGAGGAGGACTTAGAGAACTTAAAGACAACACAATGACTAGTTATGCTTGATATCTTGTATATAGTTCTTACGTTTGAATTGCTAATATTTAGAAAACCTGCAATGTGTATATTTAGATATAATTTTTCACCCTATGTTGTAACCTTGTACTGCATGTGCACAAAAATCATACACACACCTACACTCATACAAATACATAAACTTCGTTACATAATTAAACTCAAACCGCTTATAGTATATACTGGATACATCAAACACGTCAAATGTTATGAAAAGTTAGGCAATTTTTACACAAACTCAAAACTGCAAACTCGCCGTAGAATATCCCCCTCCAGTGGTTGGTACACTACATCAGTTCTCTATTTGAATATTTTTCTCTCAATCAAAGATAATAGAAGGTCGAAGATGGATGATATTAAAAGGATAATATTACTGACTCTGCACACTATTACTTTTTTATTAACTAGTAATGGATGATAATACATTCATGATTACAGAAGTTGATAACTCAGCAAATGTCGAGTGTCTTTCTCTGAGTGATTCTAACGGTTGCAAAAAACTTCTAAATTGTGGTAATAATGATAATCATTCGTTAAAAATTCTAACAGTGAACATACGCAGTATAAATTGCAATTTTGATTACTTCGTCGCACTCGTGTCGAGCCTCGATATAAAGGTGGATGTTTTTGTATTGACAGAATGCTGGACAAATAGTCAAAACCAACCACCTAGCCTAGACGGTTATAAAATGTTCTGGACGAAAAACTCCATAAATCAAAATGATGGTGTTGTTGCCTTCGTTAAAAATGAACTAGAGGCTACTTCCCATGAACCTGAGTGTATTGATGGAGACTGTCTTATAATTAACATTTTACCTGATTATTCAATACTGTGTACATATCGTCCACCATGTTTTAAAAATGAGACAAAATATCTAAATTCTATAGATGACATTTTAAAAAAGATTACCACTAGAAACGTAATACTTACAGGTGACATCAATATTGATATTTTAAATAATAATCTATCAAAATCTGCTCAGACGTACCTAAATATGATGGCTTTACATGGTCTCAGACAAGGAATTACCCGTCCAACTCGTATTAAAACATGCATTGACCATTTTATGGTTAAAACTCTAAGTGCCTGGAAAACTATAGTTTTCGAACAAAAGCTTACGGATCACTCTACCATATTACTTTATATTAACAACGCTAAAATACGACAAACAGCAACCACCTATAAGAAAATGGTAATGGATTATAAAGGGTTTAACGAGTCGTTTTTGAAAGAACAGTGGCGAGACGTATATGAATCTGATAACGTTAATTTAGCAACTGAGTCACTAACATTAAAATTGATAAATATTATTAATACTAACACACAAATGAAAATAAATTCAAAAAGAAATCAACCGCTAAAACCCTGGATTAGTAGAAGTATCGTTAAATGTATTAGAAAAAGAGATAAGCTACATAAGAAGGTAAAAATGACACCAGAAGATATAAAAATGAAAGATAAATACATCAGATATAGGAACATATGTAACAAAATTATTAAAAACCTTAAAAGTGAACACTATAAACAAAAACTTAACGAAAACAAAGGAAATATTAAAGAGACTTGGAAAGTAATAAAAGAAGTATGTAATATTAAACAAACAAAAGCACCGACAAAAGAATTGCTCAATAGCTACGATAACCCTACTGAAGCACTTAATAATGTAAATTCTTATTTTACTTCTATTGGAGGTAAACTTGCTGATAATATATTGAAGAAAATGGATAAAACAGAGGAGGAATTAGCAGCAGGTGCCAGAAAACCAAATTCACCTGTAAACTCTATGACATTTACACCCACAGACCCGATTGAAGTTAAGAGCGTTATCTTTGGTTTGAAATCGCACAGTGCTCTGGGATGGGACAAAGTGACTGCTAATATTCTTAAGAAGTTTGTAATGTTCCTGGCTGAGCCAATTGCGTATATATGCAATCTCAGTTTTGAAACCGGAATATTCCCTAATATGTTCAAGCAAGCAGTTGTATGTCCAATATATAAAACAGGTGACAAATCAAACCCCTCAAATTACAGACCTATCTCTCTCTTATCTACTCTCTCTAAAGTGCTAGAAAAGCTGGTGAAGAAAAGGGTAATGCGGTACCTGGAAATCAATAATCTTCTAAATGAAAACCAGTATGGGTTTAGAGAAGGCAAGTGTACTGAGGATGCGGTCCTAAAGTTAACCTCCTTGATCACGTCCTATATGGATAAGAGACAGAAATGTGTTGGAATTTTTCTTGATCTGCAGAAGGCTTTCGATACGGTTTCGCTTCCTATACTGTTGAAAAGATTAGAAAACGTCGGCATCCGAGGAGTCGTCCTAAAATGGTTTATGGATTATTTAACGGCCAGGTTCCAGCGAGTTCGAATAGAAGGTCATGAAAGTGACAATGCTAGCTGCGCATTTGGTGTACCTTAGGGAAGTACTCTAGGCCCAACACTGTTTCTCATTTATATTAATGAGCTTTGCACAAACTCCATGCCTGGTATAGATCTTTTAATGTTTGCGGATGACACCGTGTTACTGTGTCACGATAAATCTTGGGCTAAAGCGAAGCAGCTGGCGGAAACTTTCCTATCGAACGTAACAAGATGGCTTGAGGATAATCTGTTAACCCTGAACATAGGTAAAACAAAATATTTGTGTTTCAGCAAAAGAAGTACAGGAGGTCCGAGTTACAATTTTGACATTAAAATTCATACATATCCATGTAACCGTAGTGCATATCCATTCATAACTAGTCCATGTGACTGCTCCAAATTGATGCGTGTTAATTTTATAAAATACTTAGGGGTTCTATTAGATGACAAACTTTTATGGCAGCGTCATATTAACTCCCTGGCTTCTAGGATTAGAAAATTGATCTACGTGTTCAAAACCCTTAGAACAGTTGCAGACTTTAAATTAATACTTCAAACTTACAGAGCATTGTGCGAGTGCCTTATCAGATATTGCATCTGTGTTTGGGGTAGTGCAGATAAAACACACCTCATTACGGCTGAGCGAGCACAACGCGCTGTTCTAAAAGTAATGATGTATCTAACCTTTAGACACCCTACTACGGAAGTTTACGAGAAAGCAAATGTTCTGACGGTACGAAAACTCTTTATTTATGAGAGTATACGGAGACACCACAGAGAAATGCCACAAAACAAGTCAGTCTCCAACAGTAGAAGCCAAGTATGTCGTGCTCCACTGGTGAATACCAGGTACGCGCAAAAACAGTATACGGTAGTAGTCACACGTCTATACAATGAATTAAATAAATCTAGAAAAGTTGACCAATTAACCGACAGGGAACTTAAAAAAAGTACTTTGACTTGGCTTAAGGGGTACGACCACAAAGCTATTGAAGCTATGCTGGAAGGCTTTTATTTTTGAGCTAATATTTTAATATAAAAATAATTTTATTTTTCCAAATATTTGCAGTTGATAAAACCTTAACATACACATACATGAACATCTCCGCAAGCCCATTTTATTCGAGAATATACCTACAAGTAGGTGTTCTGTACATATTTACACACACACATTTACAAACATAAAACTCTCAAATGCACCTACTTGTCATCGCTGCGAACCCTGACTCGTAAGAGGACTTGTGTAACGTAGCGATGATATCCACACACACACGCACACACACATATACAAGGACGTACGTTCACACATACCCATTAACTCTCTCACACACACACGCACACACGTACACACACACACGTACACACACACACACGTGCACTCACACACACGTACACACACACACGTGCACTCACACACACGTACACACACACGCGCGCGCGCGCATGCACGCATACACACACACACACTCACACGTCAGATTGTTTTCTTTTTATATTTATAATATTTTTTTTTTGTTTCTTTGGCTATTTCTTGGCATAGTAATAATGTAAATTCTAAATTATTGTTTAGTTACCTTAATTTAACCATATTTTGTTTTGGCATACTTATATAGTAAATAGGAGAGGCCATTGTCTCCCGACACACAGTCTACGACTAGTTTGGGAGACTCTGGGATCAACAATTTAGTTGTAATTTTTGTAATGCCCAAATAAATTTGATTTGATTTGATTTGATTTGATTGGTTTAGCTACAAAACTAAATAAGCCGATTTTCATCTTGGTTTTTGGTTTAGTGACAATACTAGCTTTGAACTTGAATTTTTGGTTGGTGTAATTTCTTGGAACAATCAATTTACTATCGCAAAAATAGTTACGATGAGTAATTAAGATGTAATTGACAAAAAACGCAAGAAAATTTAAATTTCGCGCACTGAGCGAAACGTTGCACCTTAATTACAAAGGGACAAAATGACAAACTTCGAACTGGAATAAGATTCCCGCGATTTTCTAATCGCGATGTTATGTTATTAAACCACATAAAAATAGATTTACATCATAAATTTTTTGTTTCATTCACTCCAGTACCATATGTAAAGCTATTTTTGTTGTTTGTTAATCACGTCTGCTTAAAAAACTGGTAAAAGTTCCGCTAAAAATAAAAACTGCCACAGACAACAAAGCACGAGTGTGATCTTAGACCGAACGAAGACCGTGCTATAAGTTTGTGACGAACTTTGTTTCAGAGTACAAATTTCAAAGATCGCCTTAGCCGATGTTTGGCTAAGACTGGTCTTTGACTGTCTCACGTTCTTGTCTCTGAATAAGCCTAAAACTTTGCTGGATTGGTGGCCGCGTATCGGTAAACGAGGCAAAGGTTGCCCTCTAGTTAGGTTGACGATATTGGTTGTGAACAGCGCGGGGCAGTGGGCAATCACAGAATAATAATACAGATAATTGCTCGAAAATAACTTGTAATGATTATTTTAATTACAAAACTGAGTTTTTAAGTTTAATATACTAAGCGGTGTAAGAAGCAGCCTGGTTAAACTTTTCATGCCGATCCCGTGCCGGAATATTGGAACAATTTTGTTAAAACCTTTGTAATTTAGAAGAACTCAAATTGAAGGTATGGAGGTGACAACCTCTGGGCGCAGTAAGAATTTAAATGCCTTATTTTGAAGGGAGTTTATGGCCCCGCGGATAGTTTTGGGAAAAGTTTTTTTTTGATATTGTTCGATGTGACATTTATACTCCATTCCAAATGGTATGAACAGTGAATGAACAGAATGAATTTTTTGTAACTTTATAAATAATTCTTTACATCGGCACAAAATATTCACATACTTTTTATGCTGTGAGATGGCCGCAATTTTGTAAAAACTTATATGTCACCCTTTCTCAGATAAATTTTGTCTAAATGCTCTATTCCTATTTGTTGAGAAATACAAAACTTGAAACTAACTAACTTTTTTAACTTTCGTTACTTTTTGTTTGTGTTGTGTCGGCGTTGCCATGTAACAAACTCAAAGATAAAGATAACTTACAGCCAGACCCAAAGTAGATAATTTAAATTCATCATTCATTCATTCATCATCTGCTTGGACGACAACCTAAGATCAACGAACCTAAGACTCCTGTTCATAAGACAGCCGCTACCGCCGAATACAATTCTCATTTATTTATTTGTTTCACATTGAATTCGACCAACGTAAAATGAAGCCCAAGTAAGAGAATTTTGAAGACTTATAGTGAGCGCCGGCGGTCGCCTTGCTTCAGTCGCTCTTATTCTGTAAAAAGTGCTAAATTCAAATATCCACAAAAATATGCCTTGATATTATATACGCTATTTTTTTGGTGACAAATGTACTATACATACTTTTAATTTAAGCCTAAGTTTGTTTGCTTTGTTAAACCTTGGTTGTGTGTTATTTTTAAGGAATTTGTGGTACTACTTACTTACATTGACTGTAATCATGATATGACGTCGTTTTATCAATGCGCTAACTGTGTACGAACTAAGAAAATCAATTTTGCCTCCAAATTATTGTAAATAACTTAGTTTCCCGCACGTATCTTGGCAAAGCACCTAAAGTCTATTAAAGTAAAGGTATCAGAGCGATCGTGTGCAGTCCCCTCCAAGATTCCTCGCTCCTCGAAGTTTGCAAGTTAATTATAAAGCCGGAGTTACTAGAAATTGCTGTTCTCATATGAAATAACTTAATTTTGTTTCATTATACTTCAGATAAACAGGTGATGCTTCATTTCACTTTTTTTAAGTAAGTAAGTGACGAGACTATCAAATCGCTCGTATTATGGTAAGCGTCATGTTTTCCATAACAGTTTAGTGCCACCAAAAATGTTGAACCCTTTTAAATAGTTCAAACCTCTATTGCAGAGTTCCTCAGGCGAACTCCGCAAAATAGTTCACCACTACGAATCACTTCACTACTACCAAAGAAGCTCTACACGAGAAGAATAACCGTCTCATACAAAAAATTTTACCCCGGAAAATCTGCCTAAAACTAGATGGCGCTTATGTGTTTAGTTAGCTAATTTCCAAACCGCTATAAAAGCCGATCAAAATAATTATGGTTAATATAGAAATATAGTATTAGGATATGTCCGCTATTTAAGGTTTAGTTCAAATTAGGTTGAAATATACGACGTAAAAATATGTTTCTATAAATAATGATTTCAACACCATTTCTTGAGAACCTAGCGAGTTTTGCAAATAAAATATAAAAATAATAATTTCACTGATTTTACTAATGCAAAAATATTCATAGCAAGTCGCGTTTTTTTTCGTATCATTACGAATGAGTTAGCTTGGGGTTTCTATTTCAAATCCACCTGAAATTGGGACGATCATGTTGCATATTAAAGTACTAGCGACATCTTACGTCCTTATCAGTACTACAATTGAGTTACGCATCTTTCTAAGGACATTAGCACTATTAGTATAATTTCTCTATGCCACTACACTAAATTGACTCAAGTATTAAATTCAAGTAATAGTATTCTGTAATTAAACAAGTGAAGTGTTAAAATTTTAATGTATATTAACATAGACACTGCAAGATTTCAGTAAGACTGTGTTTATATATTGTATAACATCGCACTTCATCGAAATAGCGTGGTCTTCCCTAATATCTGGGATAGTTTCGATTAAGATATTGTTAGAGAGTTCAGAGGGTGAGGCGTAGATACACATATACTCATGTACCTTGTTCTGCAACGGACTCCGATAACACTAACTTCTTCGGAATCAGGAATCTTCGGTTTTCTTCGGATTTCTTCGGTTTAGTTTCGATTGCGAGTCGTTTGGCAATACAAGATGGAGATTGTCACACACCTACCTCGCTTTCAATTCTATTGGGTGAGTCTATTGTACATGGCAGTTGCCTATTGATTGGGTTTGCTAATGATTTACGAGCTCTGATGATTCTAGCCTGTATACAAACGTGTAAATTAGTAGGTACGAATAAAAGAAACGTTTATTTTTGTAGAAAACTGTACAAATTAAGCAATTTGGTATCTTCCGCGACGTCTTCATCTAACATCAACATAATTTTTGCATGAAACGCAGTGTAGTTGATATACAACAAAGGTTATTCAATTATATATCTTGAAAAGGGCTATAAACGAAGCATATTCACTTCTTCAACCTTAACCAAAGCATAGAGCAAGTCTGCAGTTCATTGATTATCTCCATGTTTGTAAAATAAAAAGTATCCTTTGTACTTTTCCTTTGAGTTATCTTAGAGCAGAATATAATTTCCTCTTGTGTTACAACACAAGGTCTTTCCCTTTGAAGTTTTGTTGCAACAGAGGTAATTGAACTGGCTATTTTGCTAGCTCTCTCTTCTTTAAGTAACATTTAATTTTATTTTTTATAGCAATAAACAAAATAAATGATGATAGTTCTTAATTTCATATGAATTACCTAGTTACTACTTCATGGTCTGTTTATAATAATAACTACACATAGGGATTGAAAACACAAAGTCATGTCTACGTATTTTTTTTTAAACGAATTCCAAATGAAAGGAGGATGTTCTCAAGTCGGCTGAGTTTTTTTTTTAATTTTTGTTACCTCAGTACTCCGTCATTTAGATTTGGAAAATATATTTTTATTTGAAAGGATATGCTTCCAGATTGGTTCATTTTTATCAAAATCTAGTTCCGATAATGGGATCCATGAGGGATTGAGAGAATACCTCAAATATAATAGGCATACATATAACGATTTTGATATTTTCATCAACAAGCCAAGCATGTGGGAAAGTATCATTTGGTGAAGTGAAACTGATGAAGAAGACTACAGACATCGGAATCCCACGATCATAAGTATTTTACTAGTGGCGGCTAGGACAACTCAATAGTGCATTTTTTTCGGAATATTTTGTTAAAGTCGGTTTTTTCTTTTTAAAAATGATTCATCAGCTTTTGTCAAAAAACTAATTTTGTAATTTGAAAAAAAAAAAAGGCGATTGCTGTTAATTCCATTTCTTCTGAGCCTCAGCTAAGCATGACTACACAAACGTTAATACAAAGTACTTCAAATAATAGTTCAGTAGTATGATAAAATGTATTTTATCACACCAAGAGTAAAATATTCTCAGTATATTTTACAGCAGTGGCTTTTACAACTGCATTCAATCATTTCGAGTCCAATTTCATCTATGTTGAAATCACAAGTCACAGCCTTAAGCGGGTTATAAAAAACCATATTTTTTTCCAGTAAGTAATAAATTTTGAATAGTCATGATGGCGTTAGGATCGACGGTTTGTTGGCTCAAATTTAGGTGTTTGGCAAAAGAAAATGTATGAAGCAGCTATACCAACATAAATACCCCAGAGCAGTCACGCTCACTAAAAAGCTTTTTCTTGCGGCGGCATCGTTTGGCGGGTCGCCCTCATCCCTCCAATATGGTTGAGGAGAGCGATGGCTGGCACATACGTCAACTCGTGAACGGGTGCTGCTTGCGGGAGCTGGACTGCTCAGAACACAAATATATAATAGCACTTAACTCTTTATTAGTATATTCCATTTGTAAAGTCTTTAGTTTTTATATTCCGTTTTAGTTGATAAAATATTTGTAAAATTTGATAAATGGCACGGACCCCGCAGTCCGTGGAGCAATATTGTAAAAAAAAAAACACCAGCACAGAAATGGCGGAAAAAAAAACAGCAGTTATTTTATAGAAAGTATATCGTTTAAAATGAGTCAATAGATGCCGAACGCTGAACAAAGTCTTCCTCGTTTTTGGATTGCCATTTTTAGCAGGCGAATTGGAGATCGCAGAACGCTCTCCGTTCACCGAGGGGATGCTGCTGCCGACCTCTGATGGTTCTTGTAGTAGTTTTTGGACATCATAATTATCAGCCAGAAAATTGAATTAGTTCAGTAGTGGACGTTTTGGTTTTCACGGACTCCAGCATTTTGGGTTTTCATAATCCCCTCGCTTAGCAGCTAGCTTGTCGAAAGCAGAATGCTCACCGTTTCCTAAGAGGTCGTCTTCCGGTTGTTTGGGTAGCAGTTTTAGGACACACAGGGTAAAAAAAAATCGTTAACTCTGGATGAAATGTATGCAACGGTTGTTTTTTTCAATGCTTTGGGGTTGGTCCCATTGTTAAAGTTATTTATTATGATGAGAATACAGATATTCGAAAATATGTCGATCGTCTAGCCGAACATGAAATTGTACAAAAACATATTCAATGTTATTTATAGCTAATAAATATTTCTGATTTCGGATTTCAAGTGGCATAAAATTTAAATACAAAAATTTACATTAAACATTTACATATTTTTTTTTGTAAATTTACATTTACAAAAATTTAAAATACAAATTAAATAAGTTTGTTATTGTCTTGTTAACGTCAGCTTACATTTTGTATATTTCTTACATCTTGGACATCAGTTAAAGGAGTAACAGTCCCGTCCCGAGGGAGCTCTACTGTCTGCGCCTCCAACGAACGTCCGACATAACCTACTCCTCAATTTGATTTCCGGTTTAAATAACAGACTGTCCGAAATTAGGGTAAATGCGGATCGTCGCTGTTTAAAAAAAAAGCCTTAATTTTTGGTTTATTGAGGGATAAAATTCAATTAAAAAAATATTTATTAATAGACAAGAGATCAAAGCTTCATTTTCAAATTTAATACTTAAGCATTAATGCAGGTCACTTTGGGGTTTAGTGGGCATAATACCATAGAATCCGGCTGCACCCTAAAACAATCGGGTATATTGTGAAAATTTCCAAAAACCAACCAATAGCCAATGTTCAACCGCATAGCAAGAAAGATTATATCTTTAGTGCTATGCTGTTTGAACACTGACTTTTTTATGATACTTGCTGATGCGACGAGCAAGTCGCTCGCCCGCTGTTAAGCGTTACTCTTGCCCATAACAGTTCAGTGCCACCCAGAATTTTGAATTTCGACAGTTCAAAACCACGCGCGGTAATGCATTTCGCTCGACACCCAGAGATATTAGATTGTTCACACTGCGCTGGAAAAAACCCTTTAGGAACACAATAATGTTTGGCGGTTGAATAACTGGCGGAGGTGTGGTACTTCTCCAGGCGGAATCTGCAAAAGAGGCACTACAAAAATTAAATATGAGGTTATGTTTGAATTACGAGCACATAAATTTTAATGTGATCTCTTTCAAGTAACCACATAGGGACATGAGTAACAAGAGTAAACATTTGGCTTAATAAGCAACAAAACGTCCGCGGCTTTCTTAGATAGTACATTTATTTATTTCATTCAAATTCAAAAGTGTTGTAAAAACATTATAAACTAGAACTAAAAACTAACTATAACCAAGCCTTAGGAACTATAGATAGGTTACTACTAATACTATAACTAGCTTTGTTCGTATATCCGTGCACGATCTTATATATCAACCTATATTTAACATTCTAGTAGGTGATTACTAACACAAAACAGACATTGAATATTCTATTAATTAGCAGATACCCTCAAAATAATCATGGAATACACGAGTAGAGCTAATACTGCACAAAACGGAATCGTTAATTAGCACACTCGGCTCAGTGTAGACTGGACCTGGCACAATGTAGTATAAAACTTACCTAGCTGTTTTATTCGTTCTCGAAATTTCTCTCACAGGGCTTCTTGTGTCGAGGATGTCACATACAAAGACGTGGGCAACTAACAGATATTAAAATCTAGAACACATATTCAAATAAAATTCACCATTCAAATATCTGTCTGCCTGGATTTATCTGTTCTGTTTGATTGTATCCCCGATAGGGGGCCTCCAATTATAAGTGTGAAGCGATATTATTATTATTTTCTTTAGGGAAATGTATCTTGTCTCCCTTCTTTTTATAAATATTAATAAGGTTAATTAAAATTTAATTTAATTTAATTTAAATTTTGTATACATTATGGAGCAACGTTCGCCTCAGCGTGCTTATATTAAAATTTTATATCGTTGTTTTGTCAATTACTGCTCAATTACTCATCGTATGAGGAGGAAGATTTTATTTATACTCACGACCGGGAAATACCAATATTCTGATATTACACTTTGTTGTGAAAATAAGAAAAAAATGTATAAAATTACCTTTGACGGCAGAGAACTAACAACACTTAGGTACAGTTCTGTTCACGGCGAAGTGACAGGCTTTGTTTCCGCTACCCTCGTCATTTCTGTGCGAGAAATCAAATGTTCCCGAGAGGGTTGTGATTTCATTCCATTTAGTAAGAAGTCTAGTTAGGAATCTATTGTTTATGTAGTGCTCGAAGTCCAACCAGCCTTTACATGTCAAAGTTAGTAACGTCAAGCCCGGTCAGTTTTTGGATGAGTGACTACGAGTGGGATTAACACTTAGGGCTTTATGTGCCAAGTTAAATGTTTAGTTCCAATTGTATTGTATTATATGTTAGTATTGATTGTATTGTTGTACTCTGTAATCCCTTTTAAATTTTCAGGACACAACTACTACATTTAAGTACTTCAAAAGAGTGGACATTAAAACTTTCAGAACTCTGGACACTAAGTCTAAAATGTGGAAATAATTACTAGACCACTTGGTCGAGTGTATAAATATAAGATTTTATAAGATAATTCAACACACCTACGACACTAAAAAGTGGGGCTTTTGGGTGTCCTTGGGTGGAATCAAAACTGTTATAAGAGTTCTAGTAGCTGAGCCTAAAATTTGAAGAGCCTGTGAAGATAGGAACTATACTAAAATGTAAAAAGAGAAAGTAACAATATTTAATTTAATGTTTCTTATTAGGACATAACCACGCTAAAACTATTTTATTAATATACGTCGACGTTTCGGCCATGTTTCAATGGCCGTGGTCACGACCGTGACTATGACTTAATGACCACGGCCATGGTATATAAATAAAAAATAAGTTAAGTCCTGATAAGAAACATTAAATTATGTGGTCTTATCGCTAAAGTTTAAAAGTTACAAGTAACAATATTTCCTGTGAATGACTTCATGCAAGTTACAATGCCAAGAATGCTAAAGTTTCCATTGTGCTAGATGTACGAACAGAATCACCGCTAACCGAGCATGGGTTGCTAATTATTGCACTGTTGTACTCACTTTAGCGCCATCTGTGAACTATTTGGAGATTCATAGCTTTTCACTCGAGGACTCGAAAGTAACAATTGTATTGAACTGTTTGCATACATGCGGTGTTCGATCGCTGTTTGTCCCCCTGAGGGGATAGAGCAGGGGGACAGGCTGGAATAATCCTTGTTCCGCATTTTTGAATCATGCCGGTCGCCGAATTTTTGAATTGTCTTTAGTAAAACATTCAAAAGACTAAAGATTTATTAACACACATGAATAATCCTTCTGTCATAATAGCTAAATTTTGCTCCAAAAAGTACAGTGAATGTTGCCAGAGTAAGGAATGCTGTCATTTGTTCCTTGTCGAGATATCACACAAACCACACGAACGGAACCTAATACGTATAAGTACTTAGATTTTTAGTGGTGTGTACTTCTAGTTCTCAGTCAAACCAATATCACCGTCACCGTAACGTTAGGTTAGGTTAGTATGTACACTTTGTTTTTTGTTTTGTGACATTGAAATTACTCTGAGCTCCATCGATAAAATCGATAAACATTAAGCGATGTGAAGCTGTTACCCTCTGTGTCAAATAGAGGCCAGTTTACGGTCCAAATTTGGTCTTTAAATTCACTAGAACTAGAATGACGTAACTCCGCTTCAAAATGTTAAATTAATCCAGCTGCAGCAAAAAGAAAACGTCAAAGAATTTAAAGCTGTAAGCTCGTAACGATCTTAACTAGTTCTATTGTCGAAATCTGCCTATTCAGCAGAGTACACAGCAAGAACGAGGGAAGTCCGGACTCTTTGTAATCAATGGAAAAATCAGACGGACACTAACGATCGCATGAGGATAAACGGGGATATAGCTTAACCACAGTAACCTGCGAGAACACAGCGACAATATTTTAATTTAATAAAACGTTAAACTCACTTTAAATTATATCGAGACTAAATTATATTATACCCGTTTTATTTAAATAAAATATTTAAAAATTACGTTTCATAATAAAACACTAACTTACAACACAATAGTAATTGTAACAGTGCATGATAACAACACATGTTGTTATCATGAGCTTAAGAAATAAAAGATGTACGAAAAGTTTTATATGGTCTTCGCTACACTTTTGCATGATAACTATTGTTTTAAACTTACTTCATCTGGCAACACCGTCGTGTTGCCAGGTGTTTCGTGACTACCGAAACAGTACTCGGGCACTTTTCAATGTCCCGCTTATAATTTCCCAATGTAAAAAACAAATAAAACTGTTAGTGTTTAATCAACTTTCCATTAAACTTATAGGACCTAATAGAAGTCACCGGCATTGACATGATCTTCCGAAATTTTATTCCCATGAGATGTAAGCCTTGATTCAAATATTGGTTCTAATGAAAACGGCAACTTGGTGCCACGATCCAGAAAAAGCATTATTAAATATTGTGTCATTTATTCATGAAACTATGGCAGTTTTTAGTGTATGTTCCAGCGTAAAATTATACGTATCTTGGTCAATCTATTCTAGAAGAAAGGCGCTTAATTAAATCGACTATTCATATTCTAGTGTTCCGATACCCAATCAAAGGGAGAGGGAAATTTCGGACCGGCAGGCATCGGAATTACGGCATCCGGAATTACGGCTTCGGAAAAGGAAAGAGTTATAAATATTTATGATTGTAAATAAATGCACGGAGTTTCTTGAAAAGTTTTCTGAGTGGACGAATTGTGGTAGTGGTTCAGGGCGAAATTGGATGGCTTATAATGTCGTAATTTCTAAACTCGAAGACGCAGCGTTCTGAATAACTTATTCCCGATATCACAAGCTCAGAAACGAGTTTGCGTCTAATTTGGAAATTTGTCAAAATTAATTTTGTTTCGTAAAGATTTTTGTAACCCTTGTAGCTCTCGTCGTTCTGTTGCTACACTATGACCAATTTAAACAACTAAACATTAAATGTAATGATTAAAAAAAAACATTTATTAATTTCACTCATAGTTACACAGCGGGCAATGGAGAGAGCTATGTTCGGAGTTAATTTGCGCGATAAAATCAGGAACAAGGATTTTCGCCGAAGAACCAAAGTTACCGATAATGCTTTCTGCAAGTCGCGGGCAACCGGCGAATGCAAGTGGCATGTTGTCGGTCGGTGTAGCGCTCTAAGGAGGACGCCTATGTTCAGCAGTGGACATTTTTTGGTTGATGATGGTGGACCCTTAAATTTGATTTATAGGTTAGGCACGAATATAAGCGTTTGAACTGCGGTTAACTGCGGTATAATATATCACAGGCCAATAGAAAATAATTAAAGATAAATAATTTAATTTTAGGTAAAGCCGTGGTTACTCATTTGGGATCGCCTTACATTCGTGGGGTCGTAGGTTCGAACCCGGGCGGGGCCCGTACCAATGAGCTATTTGGAACTTACGTACGGATATATACCACTGGTTTTTCGGTCAAGGAATACATCGTGAAGAAACCTGCATATTTCCGGAGAAGAAATTCGATGGCATAATTATGTGAATCCGCCAACCCGCACTTTGCCAGCGTGGTAGATATGGTCAAATCACCCTTCGTGGGAAGGCTGATATCACAACAGTGGGATGTTTAAAGGCTGATGAACAGATTCAGATAATAATTTATTGATGAGAACAGAGGAAGATTAATAGACAGGTGGAAACTATTACCCTCGTATAAATAGAAATATATGACAATAATTATAGTTCGTAGATAAATATTGTGCCGTCTTAGGGGTACCCATCTCATAACACAATACTTTGCGGATGGGTACTTTCATCGCGTTCGTCTCATTATTTTACTTTTCTGTGTACACATATTTTGGATTACAATCCAGTTCAGATTTTTAGTTGAAATTTTGTATGATTATTAAGAAATTATTTTGTGTATCATAAATAAATAAATGTACAAACATTCCCTTAAATCGAATCGAATTCCAATTAATAATATTTTTTAAATCTAATTTTGTATGTTATTTTGACATCGGAATTTTATTTAATCCTATTATTCTATGTTTTTTGATTATTTAAAATTTTGACATGTATCATGTTTTGTATTATTAAGTATTATTCTTTTTGTAATTTTTTTGAATATTTGTTCGAGCATAGCGCCATCATCCAGACATTTGTACGCCTAACCGGCACAGCATGATGTGGCCACTTATAACATTAATTTAATGTGTGTTGTATAATATTTCCCATGTAGTATGCAAATAAATAATCTTATCTTATCTTAAAAAAGGACAAATATCTGTAATCAACATAAAAAAATATATTCTGTAGTATCTTTCATTCAACTATTTATATTCTATTCTACTATTCATTCCATCTCACCGGAGCAACTTGAGCTCGACGCAGACTTCTAACTAGAGTTTTCGGATAATTAAAATTTCCATCCTCCGGGAATTTCAACTCGGCGTTGTAGCGTCATCACTCGTGGTTGCAGAATTGCGTTTATTCTGTTTTAGCTCACAGCTTTTGGTCAAGTTTTTTTTATGTTACTCGGTGACGAGACGAGCAAGTCGCTCACCTGATGTTAAGCGTCACGCTTGCCCATAATAGTTCAGTGCCACCCAGAATTTTGAACTTCAAACGTTCAAAACTATGCGCGGCGATGTACTGCGCTCGTCATCCTGAGATGTTAGATGTTAAATCTCTGTATGCCCAGTAATTAGGCTGGAAAACTACTATTGCTAAAAATAATATTATTTTTGAATTTTAGATGGAACAGCATGAGAACCGAGAGCCGAGCCAAAGCGAGAGGCTATCACAAGACCAGTAGGAGTTAGAGAAAATCTATTTTAAACAGCGGGAGAAAAATAATCGATGACAATTTTTAAGCAAGTTGATGTTATTCATGTTATTTCAAGACTATATTTATTAGGCGCACCAGACGCCGAAGACACATATGTATGCAGGATGTAGTGTGTTATCTATTAGCGCACTCGCATTTTAATATAGGACTACGATACATGTGTTGTGTGCTGTACAACATTTGTAATATTAGTGTGGGGTGCCTTAGTGGTTAACAATGATCATTGGGAAATTTACACAGAACACAGTTACTGTCGTCAAGTCCACTGTCTTGACGCCGCTGGCGTGTGGAGGTGGCCCCTGTGAACACAGATAGGTGTAAGTGTCCCTGCTAAGGATTTTTTTAATCGACAGCCCAAGGAGGATACTTTTTGGGGTGTACTATGTTTGTTTTGTGTGTTCCTATATAACCTCTTGTAGCCTAATGTGCTTGACTGATATTGATGAGTGAGGTATTATTGGATCCCTATTTGCGTCCGGAGTGACATAGTTTACATTTTGCAGTCGGGTATATATATATATATATATATTTTATTAATAATACTTGTTAGTGTTAGTGAATGGCGGAAAAAAATAAATACATTGAATACATTTGTCCATTTGTTAATTAGTCAGTACATGAACTAAACAACAATGGTTCACAGATTGACAGTCAAACCACAGAATTAGCAGATCAGACATGTACACAACGTTACACGTCCGTGGGTCAAACATAATCGCAAATATATTTAGGGTGGTGATAGAACAGTTCCGGACCCTGCACGCTAAGGATATGCCCCGTTTCCGTGTAGTCGTGTAAAAACAATCGACGTAATGACGAGAACTCAAAATATTCCCTAAAGGTCCGTTCACACGCGTTCAACGCTCGGGACCGTAGCAGGGATGCGGATAATTGAATATAACGGAAACCGCCGCTGTTGGGCAATTAAAAACTGGCTTCATTCCGTACGACGCGTACTCGCGTAATTGTGCGCTCTATGCGCTTGCGTTTGATTTACTGTAGCGTTAATTACCGACTGCAAATTCAGTGGACGAGACACTGTGATGGATATCATGAGAGGCTGTTTTGTACTGGCAACTTTCCTGGCTTAATAACTTTATTTTCAATAATAATGGAACTTATTAAATCGTTACAGTTTGTATTACGTGTAATTATTTGTAAATAATTGTTATATATATCAAACTAAAATAGTGTGTTAACACCCGGACAAGAAATTCTGAATCCCGGATGCCAATGTCTTCCTTCGTGGTTAACTAAAGAAAATTTAATTTAGTATTTAAAAGCAACAATATTAAGTAAGCACTACAACTGAAGGTCACTGCCCTGCCTGCCATACTGGTGGTGCATCTGCCTTATTAACAGGTTTCTGGTTCAATTCCCGCCTGGGAATAATAAACTTAAATATCTGCCCCGGTTTGAATGTTAGTTTTTTCCCGACTGCCTAAGGAGGGTAATGTTTTTGGGGTGTATGTGAGAATGTTTGTTGGTTTATATGCTACCTGGCTTTATTATTTTTATAATTTATTTATTTATAATTACACTTGTCGTGTTTTCGTTTGTTCCGTTATTGGTTATATATATTTGATCTGTTGACTCTTTAACTGAGAGGCGGAATAGTGAAAAACACTTTGTTTGCCTCCGCAGTATTGAGATTTACGAAAAGCGTGAAACGGTGAAAGTGATTTTTAAATCTTTTTTCCAGTTTTTGTGGCTATGAAAAGAAAATGCGTGTATAGGTACAATATATTATGTATATTAAATACTTATGACCAACTGACCGATCATAAAAATGATCGGATCACGATAAATATTATAGATAAGAAAATATTATGACTAACGGAATGGAATGAAGTAATCTCCAGACAACATTGGTCGTTTTTATCCTCAGCGCCTGCACCTGCACGCACCTGCACGCATAATTCTGAATTTATGTTATTCTCGACTTTATTTCATTAACATGAAAGTTGTTGGACACGCAAACAAAAATATGAAAGCACGCGTGGAACTGTTAATATGCAATTTTCAAGAGCGAACGGCTCAATATGTGAATATAAGATATTTTAAGAATGATTGAAATTTAAGGCGATATTAAAATCAACTAATTGCGTACCAACCTGCGTATTTTTAAAAAGATGTGTCAGCCATATTTCTGTTTCACTCTTTGATATTTGGTTAACTTCTCAAAGGTTTCTATCGTATCGTCCAAAATAGATGGCGTGAATTAAACTTTATCAACTTTGACAGATATTATCTTTTTTTTCTTATGTTTTGGCTTCATACGTACTGTATTTAGTCAATATATTTTTTTATAATATTTCATCGGTTAAGTGAAGTTAAATATTTAAAACAAATCTTAGTCATAGTCTAAGTCACAGTAGTAAGTAAGCAAGCAAAGTAAGTTACGGTCAAGTCCAAGTCATTCCCAATAAAAGTAGTGAAACTTTATTAGAGGTGTCTATCTGTCTATGGAGTTATGAAAACACGAAAAATCATGTTTATACTATTCACAATACTTGTACACTTCACGAACATAACATAACGAACATATTATGGATAAAATACAACGTTTTTAAAAATTAAACATCGAAAAAACACGAGTTTTGTAAAATAATACAATGTCGCGATATGACTTCTTCATTTTCCCGCCAAAACACTAGATATTGTGTAACGATTGCAACACCATCTATTTTGGATAAAAGGAACTGAACTTCCCGTATTTAAATCTTTTAACATCCTTCCAATAATAAGTACTTTACTTTTATTATTATCGTACAAGACTTATCACAACTTTTGTCAAAAAAAACCAACAATATTACATTTTATCCCAACAAATTGCTTGCATTAAGTCCGCCATGTACATTGTCAATTTTAAATTTGCCCGATTAGTTTGGCGGATACCAGAGAAGATTGATTGTGCTTAAGCTCCCCGTGCTTCGTTTAAACCACAACTTGAGAGCTCCAGTGGAGTCGATCAATCAAAATTATATTACCAATAAATCTACGGAGCTCACGCTGTGTGAACATGAGCCTTTAAACGTGACGATGAAGTCCGCTAAGATCAAAACACAACCGTATAATGAACTAGCTGTTACCCGCGAATTCATTCGCATGGACCTACAAAAAAAAAACACTTATATCGCCAAGCAGTAGTGTGGAAACATTAATGTGTTCCGGATTGAAGGGCAATGTTTCCAGTGTATTTAATAGGCATACAGAGATTTAACATCTAATATCTTAGGATGACAAGCGCAGCGCGATGCCGCGCAGAGTTTGGAACTGTTAAAGCTCAAAATATTGTTTGGCATTTAATTGTTATGGGCAAGCATCAGCTGAGTAACTTGCTCGTCTCTTCAGTCAGTAACACACAAAAAAAACATGTAGCTTTAGGATTCCCTGTGTCGGAGATACCATGAACACATACAACGATACGGACAACTAAAATTTAAATCAATTTCGTGACAAACAATAGGTACCTAAATCAATTGATTTTGTCATTGTTAATTCCATTTTGTGTTTGTCATGAATAAAAAAATCTGTATTTCTGTATTTAAGCCCGTAGCAGAAAAAAAAACAGTCATTCATCTGCCTAACATTAAATAGTATAGTGAAACATATTTGTATTATTTCTGGGGACAATTTAGAAATTCATTAATTAATTAATTTACAAAATTAACTGAAGTTAATAGTAACTACTGGCTGTATATAATGCTAAACAAAAAAAAAACTTCATATTAACTTAATTATTTTTAAGTACGCCCATTTGAAGAGTAATACGAACTATAAAAATGTTTTTAAAAAAATATTGGCCGTTTTAAAAATATCATCATTAAAATTACACTGCAATCTTTAAGTCGTATCGAGGTCGCATCGTTAAAACTAAACAGCAGATAAGCTTTCGGCATACACTGATTGCTTCATAATAATTTATAGAGCGTAATCTGAAACCCATCGAGCGTGCTATATTACTCACTGCGATCCGGTAAACCCTATTACGACTCTTATATCGCATTCGATGGCTTTGGATAAAACATGTTGAATTAAAAGCAAGTAATTTTTTTTTTGTTACTTTAGGCCTTGTCCTGCCGTCGGCGGCACAAAAACATAACATAAATTTGGAAATTAAATAAATAATAATTAAATGTTATCGTTATATTTTTTTTAATACAACGGGAATATACGTTATCTTTAACGTTAACGTAACGTTAACAACACCTTACAAAAAATATTTTAATCAAAAACTTTTCTAATACCGATATTTTTTGTTTCACAAGAGTTACATAACAATTCATAATAAAATAAATAAAAATATGTATAGTTATCTGCGCGACCTATACTAGTAATATATCTAAGTAGCTGGTGGTACAACTCGGTGATATACCGATATCGTTAGGCATATTTGATTCCCATAATTTAACTGTGTATCAACCCGCAGATGCAGGTGGACAATATTAGAAATATTTCTTTGATTTAGGTACAAACATTTGAAAACGTTGCTTCAATTGTGAGACAGAAGGAAAGTTTCTTGGCGCATCTTCAAAATATGTCAACTAGAAGGCCGCGATTCATGCAAATGCCGGGCTGACGACTTGAAAACTGCTTTTAATTCGAATAAACTTTCTTCTGGTTTTTCTTGTTTTGCGGCGAAACGGCAAGATTGGCTGCAAGCCCGGTTGGAGGCGGTAAGTTGTTTAACATTTCCATGAGAGCCAAATTCTAAAGATTTTAGGACGTCTCAGAACAAGTATGACAGCAATAAATAAATCTAAGCCTAGGTATCTTATTAGTGACAAGACGCGGAAGCCCCTGGACTGATTAGAGACAATTTAAAAGTAAATATTTAGACGGCCTTACGTGTAATTCAATTTTGTAGCGGCAATGGCTTGGTGGATAGCGCGTTCGGATCGCACGCCACTGGGCGTGGGTTCAAATACCAACAATAAGCTTGAGATACCGTGAAGGAATAATCGTGAGAAAACAATTGCATGATGGTAAGGTATTTTCTAGACGGGTTGAAAATCTGTCGCCAATAGAAACCGATGATGTATTCCAGCAGCCTCAATTGAGAGCCATTTCTCTTTCGAGGCTACGTATATTTACCATCCTCGACCACACGGTCCCCAACAGGAGAATTCGTGGTCGAATGCCTACCCCGTCAAACATCTCTCTTTCCCTCATTACAATGTAAAATTCTAATCCTTTCGTTAAGTCCTCCAACGTTTTGGTCACTTTTACTGAATATAAAGTAGGATAAATAGATTTACTGGTCGCTGTATGTAGGAAATTATGTTAATACGGCACCTAGTTAGTGAGATACGGTTTTGTTTGGACAAATTGGACTGTTTCTCGGGTTTTTGTTTAATAATGTTGAATTTACAAAACGATGAATAATAACTCTACGAATAAGGCTTATGATAGGTTAAATACCAGTTATTTATTAAACTTGTTTTTTTTGGAGATATTTTGGTGTTAGGAATCTTTTGCAGAGTCTTCCTGCAGAAGTACCAAACCACCAGTGATTGAACCAGGGAACGGTGAAAGTTCAAAATCTGGATGCCACTAAACGCATGAAGCTTCATCAGGTGAGCGACTATCTCGTCTTGTCTTTCATACCTAAAAAGAAACAGAATGAAAGATTTACCTCAGTTGCATAGATTCATGAACTTCTAGATTATCTTACATCGAATATTTAATTTACAATGTCCTAAAACGGCAGATTATATATGTATGTACCACATTGCGAGATCGTTGTTCCGATAAAAAGTCACAAAATTTGGAGGACAGTCATTTGTTTGGAAAATTTCGTCCAGCTACGGCATGATATCATAAACAGTAATGCAGCGTACTGTATGCCGAGTTGATATGTGTGCTATGGCCATTACTTAACGAGACTGCTATCAGCTTTACAATAACTACAATTCATCCCTAATCCCCACGTGAACGTAATGTTTTACCCAAACATTTATAAAACGCTTGAAATCCATCGATAACTGAAATACAAACCAACAAACCAGTCTCATTTATAAGCGAATGCTACACATGTATTGTTTCACAATGTACGCCGGTCGCCGTCGCTGTCACTCGTGTTAATTAAACGTTCTATACGTGGAGCTTGTTTAACTGGATATGCCTCTTATTTCCATAAAAAGAGATTCCCCAAAAAATAGCGTAACTGGGCCCAATTTTTTATGTCGTGATCTATCGTTAAGATTTAAATGAAACTTATACGGGATTATTTCTAAAAATTTTCCTAAGAAACCGGACAAGCGCAGGTCTGACTCACACATCTTGGGTTCGGTCGCAAGTTTTTTTACGTAAAATTCTATAACTATGAAAGCAATTCTCGGTGCATTGCTTTGACAAAAAGATGAATTGTATTCAAGGAAAAACTTAACTTTGTAGTTGAAAAAATGTTCCCTTGCTTCAATATACATACGTTCGTTACGTATGTATATAGTAGACAAGTAAGACAAACTCAAAATGTAAAAGTAATTTCTTGAGTTTTGGCGGGAACTTGAAGAAGTCATGTCGCGTCATTCTATTATTTTCTATAGCTTGTGATATTTCGAGTGTTTATGTGTAAAAACGGTGAATTTTTACTCGTTAAGTGTTCGTGAACATGTACGAGTGTTAATGGTATGTCGTGAAACGTGAATTTTCGTGTTGTTTCCAAAACTCCATAGAAGGCTCTAGTATAGTTTTCACCACTTTACTGGGGCATGACTTGGACTTGATCGTGACTTGCTTTGTTTGCCTTTGACTGTGACTATGACTTGTTTGATAATATTTAACAAAGCTTGAAAATATATATGTATACTTGACACTGGCAAATGCATAAGACGTGCGACGCCAAAATCCTCTTAGAAAGAAAGATAAAAAAAAAAGTAATTTCTTTTGTTTTTTAATTGTGCTCCCTTGTGAACATGATTTTTTTACAGCTCCAACTGACAGTAGACTTAAGTATTTGATATTAATTTCAACTTGATACCTACACGCGTCTCTGATAAAAATAATGTTAACAGACAGACAGACAGACACAGATCCTACGAGTATTCCTTTTTGTCCTTTTGAGGTACCGAACTCTGAGAAATTTGAAAGACACACAAGGCAGGTTAATAAAAAAATAGTCAAAAAGTAGGGGGGAAATAAACATTAAACATTGGGATTTCGCCTAACGGGTCACACGATCACAGTCATGGTATAAAGCATTCCAAGAATCATCTATTATGTTTTCTTTTGTCGTCCCCACGTGGCTGCTTGTTTTAAACTTACTCCTCTGATGAAATAAAAGCATATTACTATGACCACTAAAACTTTGCAGGAGTGAAATCTTTGATATTCAATTCTAAATACAATCGAAACTGAAATATTCAAGAAACTTTTAACGAGACGAGAGTTATCTTCAATCAACGCGGACTCGAGACTGATTTGAATCTCAAAGCAAAATGTCTTGTTTCTGTTTTAATTCGTCGTTAAATATTCCAAGTCATTTGATTACTGTTTCATTTGTGGTTTGCGAGTGCTCTTTTACTTGACAATTTTGAAAAAGACGTTTGGTAATTATTATAAGAGTGTTATAAATAGAATATGCATAGTGGTAGCATAGATTGTAAAGTGGTAGTAGAAAAGCACCGCTCCAAATCTTGCTTACTTCAACTTTCGCCTAAAGCGAAAAAAGCTGTTTTATAGTGTAAATGGTTTCCTGGTCTGTAAAGAGATATAAAGTAAGTACCATTGTAAAATGTTTTTTTTTTCTTTTTCCCAATTTTTATTACTTACTAGCTGCACCCCGCGGGTTCATCCGCGTGGTTTGGTATTTCCTATACCACCTCAGTATTGAGGCGTACAAAACAAAAACAAAATATTTAAAATAATATAACTCGAATTTGGCTCCACCAATTTGACTATATATATATATTACTAGCTGGTACCTGCGACTTCGTTCGCATGGACCAATAAAAATATAGTAACCTATATCCATGTCCTACCTTAAGCTATATCTATTCAAATATTTAGGTCGATCCATTCAGCCGTTCAGCCGTGTTAACGTGACAAGCACCCACTGGAGAGACAGATAGACAGCGTTACATTCGCATTTATAATATTAATTAGGATTAGGATATTCGATTCGAGGATTGGAATTTTTTGAAAAATCCTTTCTTAGTGTGCGTTTACATCCCTCAATAAACATACCCTCAAAATTTCAAATCTCTAGGTTCTTTTTCTATCTTTAGGCTTTACGTTGTCTATAGGTCAGTCAGTCAACCATGAATAGATAATAAGATTTAGAGTTTTTGTTTTTTTTTAATAAAACGGGAATACTAACATTAAATTGAGTCGGTTATTCCGACTATAGTTTCGATCACATTCGGTGACCTTTATCAAGGAATGCTCAGCGGGACACGCGCGCGACCGACGACCGACCGACCGACTTAACGTGAGTATTCCCGTTTTATTAAAACAAAATGTATCAAAACCATTTCAGTTTTCATAGTAAAGAATCCTTACCTCGAAGTGAAAGCAACGCACCGGCAATGTCTCTGGTGAAGTTGTTATCATGTGGTGCCTGTTTGCAACTTTATTTTATTTTTTCAAAAAATACTATTCATTTCTTTTCCATCATCTCTATATCTGTTGATACTGCATTCAAGTGACACGTGTGCGTGAGCGCTACACGTAGCGACGATGCGTGCCTACACGTGTGTGCAGTTTTTCCATAATTGGTTTTCGATTTAAAGGTAGCTGTTGTACATAAATGAGATTCAGGGGTTCACTTGTACTTGTTTGTGATGTTATGTGTAACTTGTGTTTGTATTATGGGTGATGCTGGTTTTGTGTGGGGTGAGATGTGGTTGCATTACTACTTCTTCGGCGCTGGGGTTTGTGATTGATTTGACAGTTTAATTATTTTCCAATTTCAGTTGGCCTCTCTTATTAGAAATGTTGGTATTTTATTTAATGAATCTGATTAACGATTCAAGCTATTTGCTCGCCTGATATAAGCGTCACGCTTGCATAAGAGTTCAATTCCATACAGAATTTTGAACTGTAGCAGTTTATAAAATTGGCATTGTACTGCGCTCGTCCCTCTTAAATAATGATGTTAAATCCTAACTAATATTATAAATGCTAAAATAATTCTTTCTGTCTATCTGTTTTTCTGTCAGGGTGCAAACGTTATCACGGCTAAACGACTGAACGGATCGAGCTGAATTGATGCATATATATAGTTTAAGGATCGGAGACGCACATAGGCTACTTTTTTTTGTAGTTCCAAGCGAATGAAGTCGTAGAAAATAACTTCTATTATATATTAATACTGGAAAGAACAAAGGTTTTGAAAAATAATACAAAGAGGCGACATGTTTTTCCACTTTGTTGCCAAGCCCTCCAGGAGTTCACAAGGTATTTAATATCCTATGACGAAATACTGGACAGTGCACAATAACATCAGCGCCAGAAAATTTGTGATAAATATTTGGGAATAGAGTGTTCTTATATGCCAAATAAGATTTAAATGCATCCATATATATATATATATCATTAAAGATATTTTCAAGTTTCACTATGCTTTTTTACTTTCTTACTTTTGTTAAAGAACGGATTAAATTTCGCGTTTCCTCCGCAAAGTACGCTTTTAGCCCCAATCACTATAAATCAGTCTGGCGGAATTGACTTATACAAATGGACTTGAAATAAAAACTCTAAAACTCTAAAAACTCCGGCTCCAAACTAAAACTCACACTATTTCTTTGTACGAAACCGAAAACTTCTGACGTACAGAAATTTGTTGCCATTCGGCTCCCGAAGTCAAACGCTATTAAAACTTTTAATGAGTTGAAGAATTCTTTCGGGCTAGTGTTCGAAGTGGTATTAATTAAAAAGAGAGCTGGGATCGAGAGCTGGTGGGCGGCAGCTGCGATGATACACGGGCGCATGGGCCGCACAACTTGGCTGACTTTCTAGATGATATGGGCTGCTTAAGGCTTCTGTCACACTGAATGCGTATCAGGAGCGGCATGAAACGGAACTCGGAAATCGCAACCCACAGATTGTGTTATAAGTTATCGTTCCAATACCAACCTCAGTACCTCAGTGGGAGCATGCTTGCCTCATATTCGTGGGGCCACGGGTTCAAATCTGGGCGGGCACATACCAATGAGTTCTTTGGAACTTTTATACGTATATGCTAGCTTTTCAGTGAAGGAAAGCATTGTATTGAAACCTGCATATTTCCGGAGAAGTAATTCGATGGCGTATGTGAACCCGCCAACCCGCAGCGACTATATACTGCATATGGCCCAATCACCCTTCGAAGGTTAGCGGATATCCCAGCAGTGGGATGTTAAAAGGCTGATGCAGAGCTTAACCCTCATAAGTCATAGGATATTATTGCCTCCCCAAGAGGAGCCGATATAGATTTCAGAGTTGGCAAGCTGAAGTGGCAATGGACAGGTCACATCACTCGAAGAACCGATAACCGGGGAAGAAAGGTTCTTGAGTGGCGACCACGAATCGGAAGACGCGGCGTAGGCAGGCCCACTGGGTGAACCCACGACATGTACGTGTGTAAAATGTGGGTGTGTGTGTTCTGTGGGTGGGTAAGTATGTACGTGTGTAAAATTTGTGTGTTTGTGTGTGAACGTAGTTTAATAAATGCTAAACATATTTTACTAATAAAATTTTACACACATTATGAAGAGGAAGACATCGTATCGCCAATAACTCGACCTGCATATTATTGACACATCTCGGCATATCTTCGCCTCTTCTGTATAATTCAAAGTCGCGCGTCCGTGAGATATCCGTTCCTCGCCCAAATCGCGTCTAAATCACATCTGCGCCGTACCGCATCTTTATATTTGGTGCTTTACAGTCGTATCCGATAATTTGTTCCTAAATTAACGCTCACTTGGGAACTTTCCGATTCAAAGAACAGGCAGCACTGTAGACATGGCGTCAAATGGCGATAAATTTTTGAATAAATCTACAACTTATTATTTTAACTGTTTTATGAATTAACAGTTATGTAATGTTTACTCACCGATGATAGGTAAATTTTTAGTTGTTTTCAATCGTCTTTTGTAATTTCTGCACACTTTTTTTTTCGCAGATCGTCATTATTATTAGCTACCACAGAGCTTGTTTATCGTACAACGGCAGTGTCGCCATTGAGCAGGCGGGACGACCATATAAGCCAACAGTTGGTATATTCTTATCGACGTTTCGACTTCTTGATTCTTTTTCTCCACAGGAGCAGCATTTTCCCCGAATAATGCAGGGAAAAAAATCATAATTATTATGGCTTGGTCCCATATTCAAAGTTTTACCTTCAATATTGCGGCACCTGTTTATGTTTACTTGTATACTTATATATGTTAACTGTATATAGCTTTCAGTAAACATTGCATTGTATTGCGGTCATGTTCCAGAATATTTCAGTGTGGCAAAGCCTTAATGGCACGAGTTTGTGGTGCGCTTGCCAAAAACAGAGTTAGGCGAAAGTTCGACAACGTGCAAAATGTCGTGTCGAGACGGTGTTTATAGACTTGTCCCGATTTCTTTTCAATACTGGCTGCACTACTTTAAAAGGATAAGTAATATATGGTCGAAATACAAGATCTCGAAAATTCAACAGTAATACCAATGCTTGATAAGACGTCCGCTGCTGAACATAGGTCTCCCCCTTAGACCGCCACACCGACCGACAATGTGTCACTTGCATCCACCGGTTGCCCACGATTTTCACAATGTCGTTGGTCCACCTAGTGGGAGGCCTGCCTACGCTTCGTCTTCCGGTTCGTGGTCACCACTCAAGAACCTTTCTTCCCCAAAAGTTATACCGGTTCTTCGAGTGATGTATCCTGCCCATTGCCACTTCAGCTTGAAAACTCTGAGAGCTATTCCGAACGTTACTTAGTATACCATGATAATACAAATAAAACTCGTTCGACCGAAATACAAATTCACCAAATATACAAGACAAGCGGATACTCCCCAATTAACATAACATTTAAAAAATATAATATGTATAAAATAATACACATGCAATTATTGTGATCGAATATCAAAACCAAAACATAACCGTAAAAATCAGAAATCAAGTAATACTATATCATAATTTAAAAAAACACTACTTAATAAGTATGGTAAGCGTACACTGTGTTATACAATAAAAAGTACTAAATTGAGGTTATAAATAAATTGACGCTCTCGGTATATACTATCCTAACTAATATTATCAATGCGCAAGTAACTGTGTCTCTCTCTGTCTGTTTGTTGCGTTATCACAGCTAAACAGCTGAACGGGTCGACCTGCATTTTTGCATAGATATAGCTTAAGGGTAGGATACGGACATAAGTTACTTTTTTTTGTAGGTCCACGCGAACGAAGTCGCGGATATAGCTAGTGTATCTAAATTCATTCAACTATTTATGGCAGCATAACCCTATTTAAGAGTAGATGAATTCAATAGGTACTGAAAAATAGGAGTTGGCTGTATCTATGCTAGGTTTTTTATTTTTATTTCTTGTAATCAACAGCGTTACAATGTCTATAAATATACTAAAGTTATCAAATATATGGCCAAAACAGATTACAGTTAGTTATTTAACGATATATGTAATTTTACAACTAAAAGGAATCTTAGCTTTGATGAAAAAATATTAGCTTGGCAGCCTTTACAGCTGTATCATCCAGACTCATCGCGAAAAATCGCTGGGGTTAGTCACATTCATTCCATGCTATCGAGGTGTCTGCTTATTTGAAATGGAAGGAGTGTACCGAGAGCGGAAACTTTCGGATTAGTTTCAGATGGAAATCACAAAAGTGTTATTTACACTTTTTAGGGTTCCGTAGTACTAAAAAGAACCCTTATAAGTTCGTCATGTCCGTCAGTCTGTCTGTCTGAATTCTATACAGTCTTATAACTTCCAAAGTTATAAGCCTACATGCATGAAATTTTGCACAACGATAGTGCATACCTACAGATACAATATTTTGTTTTGTTTTAAGTTTCGCTCCCATACATGTAAAGAGGGGGTAAAAAAAATTTCGCTGTACCCCATCATTTGGGATGTCGATGAAGAGGTCTTTTGAGGGTGACAATTTTGAAAGAACTAAAAAACCTTATTTTTATTAATGTAAAATGTAAAGTGGGGACAAAAATTTTTTTTGCGTTTCCCCCATATTTTGGGTATCATTGAAAAGGTATTTTGGTTTTCTACACAATTTTTTTATCATACGTACCATTTTCGAAATATGGGCCGCAAAGTTGCTTGCAATGTGTGTCCCCTCTGCTGTTTCTAAACTATGCATCTCAGAAACTTGTTATCTTCCATGTTGATAGACCGTAGTAAATAAATAAATATTGGTGGACGTTTTTTCACACAGCGCCATCTAACCCCAAACTAAGCAAGCTTGTACTATGGGAACCAGATAACTGATAGAATACATAAATACTTTTTTTTTTGTTGTAAATACATACATAGAGTACATAGAAACACCCAGACAAAGAACAAACATCCATGTTCATCACACAAATGTTTGTCCTGGGTGGGAATCGAACCCACAACCTAAAGATCAGAAGGCGGAAATATACCCACTGATCTCCAAGGCTAGTCTTTAAAAACTTTATTTTAAAAATATTTCGGGCAACATCTGATAATGACATTTTGAGATAAGCTGAAAAAATGGATAAATACTTCAAACGTCCTACGTGCCTACGGAACCGTACTAACCATGTTTTTTTTTTAAATTCGCTTTTATTCGACTAAAGTAAAGGAAGATCGATCAGAAGTGTTTTTATCTTTTGCAGAGTCTGTTCACGAACAAATGTTTGTCCTGGGTGGGAATCGAACCACCCACGACCTACAGCACAGAAGGCGGAAATCCACCTACTGAGCCACAAGGCTAGTCACCAAAGTTGTTGTGATCCGCATAGATTGAATCCTAGATTGTCTACAAGTTCAACACAAACACCTTGGAACAAGGTACATCCTCAGCGTAGCGAGGTGTACGGCGTAGCAGAGTCAACATCGTAGCAGATTCTACGTTGAAGCTGTGTCTACATTGTAGCAAGTTCTACGTCGTAGCTGGTAAGTGGCAGTGGGAACGGACAGGCAATGCAATTACGTCGCAAGTCCGACCGGCGCTTGTCTCGACTTGGTTTGTAATGTTTTCGCAGCTTGTCTTACATAGAAAGCAACAAAGCACTGAATATCTCTGCTTAATGAAAGCGGATAATAACTTCTAAGCTTCACTGTGACTCGTGGTTTTTAAAAAAGACCTCATTAAGTAACAATAATAACTAGGTACCCAAATAATGCACCTTCATAAGTTTTAATTAAGCCAACGTGCATGCAAAAGAATTTTCAGTCCACTCTTTTGTAACACTAGGATATTACGAGGACTGGTGATAGTACAATATTTTAATTTGTGTGTAAAATAAAGGTGCCTTCAAATTTAATCAAGAAGATCATTTGCTTATTTGCCGCTTTTTAAAATAAAAGGAAAATTATTTAAATTTGTGTTAACATCGAAACTATGAATGAAATTAACGAAATTATTTGCGTTGTATAGAATAAAGTAAACATAAAAGAGTGTGTTAAAAGTATGACCACCAGAGTCAGTCGCGGGCAGCAGCATCCTCTTAGTAAATTACGAATATTCTGCGATCTAAAATTACGGTTAACCCGTAGGGATGAGACTTCGTCCAGCGGTGGACGTCTAAAAGCTTATAAGAAGAAAGTTACAAGATTTCTAGTCCACATAAAAAGCCTAAAACACTGAAGCTGATTATCTAATTTTCCGAATTAAATTTAGTCACTGGAGTTATTGGCAGTACTTGACGTCACTGACACTAGTAATGCTGCTATTTACGTCAATAGAAACAAGACGGTAACTGGCGGGAACAGAGGCTTATGAGTCGAATGTCCGCATTATTAAAGCAGGCTTAGTAGCGCCGCCGGCGACGCGACTCTTGTATGTCACACACGGATCTTTAGAATAGCAAACTTACGTATTGAGCTAGTGGCTTAAGGAATTGAGGTCAAGAGCTCACTTCCATAATCAGGTTGTCTCGAACGCATCTCTAAGCAACGCGTAACCTTAGCGATATTCATGTTATTTTTTATTTTGCCGAAGGAGACAAAAAAATGTGGGACGAAAGAGAATCCGAAATACACAATCGAAAAATCCACCCAAAAAAACTTTTTTTTAATGGTCACTTCGAAAAAAACATCTCCAAGAAATCGTAGGACATTCTAAAGGATATTCGTGAAGCACTTGGTATGAGGAACCTAAACTTTTCGGATTGAGGACGTCACCGTTTGGACCAGGCTTTATAAAAAAAAAAACATGCGATACATCAGCTTTTGCGATGTTAATTGACGGGCCTCATTTTTAATTACTTTTAATTATAATTTTTGAATCATCATCATCATCATCAGCAGACTTCAACTGCTGAATAGTCCTCCCCCTTAGAGCCTTAGCGAGCTTTTCTCTTTTTATTTTGGAATAGGGTATTTAATTTCTGTTATACTATAAGTCTAGGGGCTCTATTTTTGAATCGGTCTTAGGCTATGGTCTGAGGAGTTAAAATAATTCATTTTTATGATTTATAATTTAAAATATTACTCGTGAAGAAGAATTGTTTTAATTCCTCAGTAGTCAAGGACCTTGCCAAGGTCCGATTCAAAAATAGAGCCCCTAGACTTACAGTATCACACTAATATTATAAATGCGAAACTTTGTAGTTTAAGTGCAGAAGAAACTGGTAAGCATATGTTAGTTCATTTGTTTTCATATTAATGAAATGTTTACTATTGTATTTCATAAAACGAACTTATTAATTATATATCTTCTATTATTAATATTTTTCTAAAAACTTGTAACTTAAATGTTATAATTATTATTATGTTTTGATAAATTTTATTTAATTATTTGGGTAACTTAAATAACATTAAATAGTGAATAAAGTTTGTGTGTAAGTATGTAGTAGGCAAGTATGTAAGTGTGTTTGTTCCCGTTCAACTCTGTAACGGCTGAACGGATTTTGATAAAATTTGATGTGGAGGTAGCTTATTCCCTGGAATAGCACATACTTTTTATCCTGAAAAATTTTACCGTTCCTATAGAATAGTGGGTGAAATCGCGGGGCGCAGTAATAGATAAATCTTAGACTGCAGTGCTTCAATAATTTATAAAATAACTACTATTGTTATCAAGAAACGAATATAATATAAATTTTAATAGTATTCATTCATTTAATATTAATTAGCTTAGAGTGTGGATCTTTGTGTGCGAAATAAATACATTTTGATTTTGATAGCCAAAAAAAAACCACATTCAGCGTCGTTTTGAGCTGTATATCCCACATGTTACAACTCGGAAACCCGCTGACGGGCGACATGCCCCTTTGTGCACTACATCCCTACTGCCGTATATAGAGCACTCTATTAAACTTACCAGGAAAATGTATTTTTAGAAAGGAGAGTTAAGACAATGTGGATTATTGTGGGAGAGTATAATCTCTATTGTTTACAGTCTATTTCGGTGGAAGTTTGTAAATAAAAATATAAATTGGCAAGTGCCGACGTACGTACGTTTACTGTTTTTAACTCACTCATTCACCTACTTAAAGTTGAATGTTGGTAATAATATCCTTACAAATAATATACAGTAACGTAGAAAACGCGAAATTGTCGTACGAACATAAAATAATTGCAAACTTGTATTTTTTTTTAATCCTAACCTATTCAGTACAGAGCTCGTCTATACCAATATTCTATATGTTCTTTGGCTAGGAACGCCAAAGAACATGGCAATTATTCCAGAAAAAAAAAAAACTGTAACCGTTCCCTAACCAAAGAATATGACATTTATTCCAGGAAAAAAGAAAAAATGTAAAATCAGCAGGAGATAATACTAGAATCGTTTACTTCAAACCTTTCCAAGTTTTCAGACAACGAAAAATATTTACCTTTCATCCCGCAGAGTACAAATAGTGGCGCTACCAATAAAAAGTAATTAAAGTCGGTGGTTTGCTCAATCTGAAATAACAGTAAGAGCTGTCCACTTTTTACTATAGCTACTCAAAATGTGAGCAAAGTCAAATTTTCTTTTCGGTTTGATTGATTGTAGTTTGCAGACCGAAAAACGCCAAAGCGCCAATAACAACCAACAATAATTTAACAGATTTTTGTTTTACAAACTATTTGCACATTTGCAGGTTAGACAAGATTATGCAAAAGTGATGTTGAATTTCGTCACCATTGTAGTAAAATAGCCAATTTTCTAATAAAAACGATTAGAAGACCATCTTTGGAAGAACAATTGCCCGAAGTGCATGCAACGTCGCTGACATTTTGTTAATCAAACAAATTGTACAATGATGTCGTGAGTACTAATTTAAAAGTGTTGCACATTTTAAACTCCTTACGAATAACATAAAATCATCACTAATAACCCAATAATAAAGTACCTAGTAGTAGTTAGTAAGAATAGTCGTATAAGCTCCGTTTGTATACATACAAGTTATCACCCCTAAATTCCACAATCGAAGCGCACCACGCATTGGTGTATATACCTATAAGTTTATTCTCATTGGTTCATTGTTAGGTGCGAGTAGGTGTAACCTTGACATCGCCAATGAGAATGCTTGGTCGCAATCCCCGAAACCCACGCTTTTCTCCAATATTGGTGAGTTGTTGTCTTAACGACGATTTCGCAATGTGGAATTTATATATATATAATCTCTGATATGGGGAATATTGGCAGTATATGTAACGTGGCGTCTTTTTTTCAGTCCACACGTATGCGTAGAATTATGACTAAATGTATGTAATGCAAGTGCAAGCCGGTGGATGCAAGTGGCACATTGTCGGTCGGTGTGGCGGTCTAAGGGGGAGGCCTATGTTCAGCAGTGGACGTCTTCTGGCTGATAATATATGTAATGTATGAAATTCTTATCAGGAATACAGTAATAACAATTGTTTGCCAAGAATTTCGCATAGTTTCTATAGTAGGTAAGTGTATTTTTTTTTAATTTGTTACCAAAATTACCTTATCGCCAATATACCTTTTAATATCCTACAAGTAAATCATGACTAATATAATTTACTAAACAAAGCGTCCTTACTGTTTAAGGCTGTAGTGTAATACTGCTCGGGGCAGATTCGTCTCCCGTTCGAGATAGGGGCTTCGAGCTCGGAATTCATGCGTTTTTTCGCCGGTTATCCGATAACTGTCCACGAAATTGATGTGTTTGAAAATAAACGAATAAACGTAAACGCCAGCGTGAATTTCCAGTAAATGGATTTTAATTGTGAAATTTATTTTCGCTGTTTTTTAATACTGAACAAGCAAACTTTGGCAGAAGCATTTTATTTTTTGTTATGTACCGTTACAGTTACCCATTTTATAACCTTTTTTTTTACAATGTATGTAGCTTTTGAAGTCTAAGAAGGGTACATATTTTCTGTTGATCAACAGATTTCGCCTGGGATGGGAACTGGCTCTAAAATTATGTTTATTTATTTATTTAATAGACACCAACATGATGCACGTCATTGTAACATAGAAGGAGGCAAGCTATGGAAACATGCTAAGCGTCACCACAATTATAGGTGCAGACTACATGAAACTAAATGAATATACCAAATCAATGTTGCCGGAATATACCATAACATTTAGGCGCTTGGCAACAGATTTTTACTGGTACTTAGCTAGCCATTTGCGTACTAGAAAGTAAGTAAAGGGGGTAAGTTCCATGATCCCCACGCTTGGCAGGCAGCTTGGGGATCGCAGAATCCTATCCTCTAAATCTCGAAAAAGGGAAAACTAACCATACCCATAGCTAAATTTTCAAAGCTTCTTTTTGAGTTATAGTTGAGAAATTGAAACGCTGGCTTTACTTATTTCCAGTCCAGTCATATCTGTCGTTTCCCAGCAACCACAGACGGGCTTTCGCGCGGCTTCGGAAGTTGCCTCGCGATGCACTAGTAGGAGTCACTATTCTCGTTGGGGACTCGGAAGTATTGGCGACGGATTCAATTCCGACTGAAAGTGCTGAATGAACGATTTGAAGGCTACAAGTTTGATTTGAATTTTTGTGAATTTGATATATTTATTTGATTCGAAAATCTTTCTAAAAATAACTATAAAAATACATTTTCTTTTCTTTATTCAGCTTTATACGTGACAATGTTTGTAATTGTGTTTGTGTATGTCAGACTTGAGTAGCGTTGATATGAGTTTCATGAAATACAGGGTTATAAGTAAAGGGTATCTTAAGCCGTAAAAGGCTCATAGTACTCATCATTATGAACAACTTTTACTATGGGACCAAAACTGAAATCAAGAAAAAAAAACTGCTATTCCATAGAACAATGTTAATGTCACTCGACAAAATGTAAGGAACAGCTGATATTTTTTTCTCGATTTCAGGATTGGTCCCATATGAAAAGTTGTTCACAATCATGTGTACTATGAGCCCCTTTCAGCTTAGCATACCCTTTCTTTATAACCCTGTATAAAAACAATTTTTAAATTCGAACATATGATGAGCCAAATCGGTCAAGCGTTCGTGGCTAACTAGTAGGAGCTTAAAAAAAAATATTGGAGCCAAATAATGATGTGCTTACCATTTCCTCACACCGTCACAATCAAGAGAGCTGTGGTCTAACGCCTAGTCTCCACTATTAAAAATACTTATCTGATCTCAAGGTAGATTACCATTACGACATGTTAACATCATTGCGTTGGCTATACTGGGTTTTCGGTTTGACGATGGATATAATCTAGGATATAAATGTACTAATCTTTGTGAACAACTTTTACGATGAGACCAACCATGAAATATATAAAAACCTGCCAAGTGCGAGCCTGACTCACGCACCAAAGCTTCTGTACAAACTTAATTTCGTAATGAAAAACTTTTCTTCCACCCATCGATATATCGATATATCGATGACCGTGACGTATACGTCACGGTCATTTCTCCAACTACAAATTGAAGGTTGTAATGGAAAATACTATTTGTTAATGTGATGTAGCTATAAATTTGTGTTTTTCAGATTTATTCCTTTACATGTTCTGTGACTTCTTTTAGACCTTTCTTATTCCCAAATTTAATGATTCTATGAAAACGGGTAAGTACCCTATATCTTTTGATTTACTTGCGTTGACTTAGAAGCTTTTTTTACAGCTCTAAGGGACCGTTTAGGCCTCAGTGTTTTTTATTAATTGCAACATGATACATTTGTGAGAAAAAGGGTCTTGACAGACGGACAGACGGACAGACGGACAATGAAGTGATCGTGGTCCTTTTTCCTTTTGAGTACGGAACCCTATAAATCAGCTGTTTCTTAAAGAAATATCGTCGAGGACACATCTTTTTTGTTGCGAGTTTTTTTTTTTTTTCTTTTTTTTTCGGGTTTGGTGTCGTTTTGACAGTTGTTCATAATGACGAGATCAATAATATCTTAGAATTATGTCCGCCAAACACTCAGCAAAGTCTGTAAAAACATTAAAAAAAATTGGAGTAATTTAATTTTACACAACAAAATTCGTTTCAGCGATTTCAGATCACGTCACTTGTGAGCTGGGTACACATTATTTGAAACGTTATAGCCGAGCAGATGACGTCATAGAAATAACTCGTGTGTACACAGTCTATATTTTAGTAGATCCAACAGCTTTTGAAACGCTGTTTTTATGTAAAATACAAGGGGATATTTTGTCGTACTAATTTGAATTTATTTTATGTGAGGGCCGTTAATATAGAGGTTTTTTGAGTATTATACTCTTAGGAGAGTGAAGATTTATTGCGTAGATATTTTACCTTAAAGTACTGACTAAAAAGTGATATTTAATTGAACTGTTTCTCAAGAGATCTCTTACTATGCGATCGTCTTTTCCATACAAATATATCTGAATAATAACATTACAGAAAAAAAAAAAATGCTGTAGAATTTATATCTACCACTGTCATGCGCCCGCATATGTTTTTTTACTTTCTTGAGAAAATAAAAACTACTAGGAGCTGGAGACTGAAAATACACTGGAGAAAAAAATTATGCCAAAAAATATTTTCTGTAGTCAGTATTCGGGGAGGAAACAGGGGAATACGTTTGTATGGAATAGACGGTCGCATACTGCACGCAAAATGTCACACCAAAATCGCAATTTACTATTTGTGCAAAAAAGGATTTAAGGGAAAAAAGGATTAAAGAATGCATGAAATAATATTTTTTCATTCATTTTTGCTTTATGCTAAGACCCCAAAATCTTCTATCCAAAAAATCACTTTACTAAACTTTGTTAATACAACCCAACAATTTTCTAGCGAGATCACAATAATTTTTAATAGTAAAATGCGTATTTAACATTTTTGTGCACACTAAAATAACAAAAAAAAACTTTTGTGGTTTGGTTCCGGGTTGCATAAAGGTGTCCAACCCAAGAAGAGTAGATAAATATAATGATGCGCAATTGCGCATTGGAATTACATTAAGTATGTAGTATCCCAAAGACTTTTAAAGTGGCTCTAGGATGAGTTAGGTACTCATTAAATTTTTTTTTAAAGTCATGTGTTAAGTCAAGATTTTTTTAATTACTTTTCTAAGACCCATAAAACTGTTTGGACTATTTTAACCTAAAATAGTTCTACTTTTACTGATTTCTCTTCATTGTTTTCTTTCTGCCTATCCGATTTTTATTTGCTTCTATAGCAAAAATTTATGACCTTTGTTTTCTCGGGATAGTTTCCTCGTTAGTTATATCTCGATTGATTTAGTGCTGCGATTTGTTCGTTCCATGAATTGGACCGATGAAAAGTTGAAAACGGTAGTTTAGAAACAATAACATTTTTGTTACGCTGCCAGTTGATTTATTGAATGGACGATATTGATCGAGCTGAGAAATTACCGCTTAGTGACACACTGGTTTGCTTGTAATAATGTATAAAAAAAAAATTAACCGTAGGGCTCTTCTGTTGAGTTCACCTGGGGAAGTACCACATCATTGCCAGTTATTCAACAGCCAAGCAGTAGTGTGCAAACATTACTGTGTTCCGGATTGAAGGGCAATGTTTCCGGCGTAATTACTGTGCATAAAGAGATCTCATGGTGACGAGCGCAGTGCATGGTTTTGAACTGTTGATATTCAAAATTCTGGGTGGCACTGAATTGTTATGGGCAGGCGTGAAGCTTAATATCAGGTGAGCGACCTGCTCGTCCCCTCACCAAGTTCCATAAAAAAAAGTGTAATCCAAGCTTTGTTTAGGTTGACCTTAAGTTTTTTGGGCAATTAGTTTAAACACTTTGAATACTTCGACCAAAGCAAAATGAATGAACGTGCCCTAACCACACGACTTCCTTAAAAATAACAAGTCAAACCATCGAACTTAGGCTCCAATACGTAATTAAAAGTGTGTATAGTACATTTGTCACAAAAAAGAGGTAATCAAATATAATATCAACGATATTTGTTGCGGATATTTGGATAGCATATATTGACGAACGTACGTCTCGCACGTGTCACAGACTGAGAGCGACTGAAGCAAGATGAGCGCCGGCGCTCACAAATCAAATAAAATTATTTATTGATAACGCCAAGTTACACGTCACACTCCATTAATAATTATCAATAAATTTTTAGTAAAAATATAATTCCACTTGCTACTAGCTTAATTAACCTAGTAGTTAATTACATTAAGATTTGGATTGTGTACTGAGCACGTAGACTCATATAAAACTTAAAAACATGAACATCGTTCTAGTGCTTTGTATGTATTACACTGAGAAAGAAAATAATTACGTTATCATTAAAACTACTTCACTTATCTACAAGCATTTTAATTACGCTATAGTATAAGGTCCCGGAAATCGAATGCAAGCAAAAAATGCCGGAAGCCGTCGGGAAAGCGGCGCGGCGTTGAATTTCCTGTGGCGTGCACCGATTAAAATTGCACGTGAAGGTTTGCACGTGGACTGGAGAATAGAGGACTGGGTTAGTGGGAACAAGGAAGATAAATGTGGGAGCTTTTCACTTTACTGCTTTTTTATATTCCTTTAGAAAGTTCAACTTTAAGTTGAAGCCCGTTCTCATCGCAATTCGCTCCCATCTCTCATTCAACAATTTCGTTGATATAAAATTATACATTTTGAATTTCTAAACAAAAAAACAAGCTGCGGCTGCTAAACATAACATCGCAAAAATAAAAATAGTTTTCATAATTTAATATTTGATGGAGGAAATGTAGGAAATGTGTAAAGCATAATCTCTTGAAATCAAAAAATCAATGAAAAAAAAATTGGGTATATAAATTGGGTATTTGTTTTTATTTATAATACAATTTAATAATATTATATAATACAATTAAACTTAAACTTTATTCTGTCATAGATAAAGTGGTCTTTAACTTTTTGGAAAATGAAAATGTTGAACGACATATTTGAGGGGTGAGACTTTTAAGCACGTATGTAAGTCGTAAAAATTGAGCTAGTGTACCTTTGACAGCCCTGGTGTTACACAGGCGACTGTGATGTTTTAATAGCAGATGGAACGTCTGCTTGTGTGTCACAGAATTATGGTATTAAAAAAAACATGCAAAGTTATTATGAACCTTTTTGATTTTTCCAGTGGTATAGAACATTTTATAGATTATTCTTTGACCTAGAAAATAGACAAAATCACATATCCCAGACTTTGATACTTATCTATAAGAGTTCTGGCACAGTTGATACATCACATTCGATAAAATTACTGACCAGTTTGCCTTTCCTTGACGCCATAAAGTCTACAGCAGACGACAAAGTGGAGCAGCATCCAGAGAGTGATCAAGAATCACATCGCTTCGAACTAGACGTTATATATCATCATCATCACTAGCAAGAAGACGTCCACTGCTGAACTTAGGCCTCCCCTTAGAGCGCCACACCGACCGACAACGTGACACTTGCATCCGCCGGTTGCCCGCAGCTTTCACACCTTCGGTCCACCTAGAGGGAGACCTACCTGCGCTATGTCTTCCGCTTAGTGGTCGCCACTCAAGAACCTTTCTCCTAAATTCCTCTCCATCGGTTATCGGTTCTTCGAGTGATGTGGCCTGCCCATTGCGGTGATTTTCGGTGATTGTGGTTCTTCGGCTACTAGATACGACCTTCATTAATGAAGAACACTACTGAGAAGAAAAGAGAGAGAGAGTAAACGTCACGGGTATCGGAAAGTTACCTAATGTTAAGTGGCGACGTCGTCAAAGATGGTAAAATGTAAAGTAAATAATTTTGACATAACCTATGTCACTTCTGTATGATTCTTCTTTTAATTTTCATATTCATTTAATTGTTTTATACATAACCTTCAATAGTTTGTAGTTTGTATTAGGGTATATCACCCGAGGCAATCAATATAGCTCAGCAAATTGCAATCGATTAAGAGCACGTCGAGACGATCCTTAATCTGGCGAGTGGCCATCAAAGGATTGGCGGTGAGATGACGGTAAACACTGGGATTTGCTCTTGAGCAGTTTGTGAACAACCGAATTAATACTGGCAAGTGCTGTACGCTAGCTCATGTTGTTGAATATGGAGAAATATGTTATTTTACTATAGTCTAGGTGACTTTGGGATAACCCCTCAGAGAAACCGCAATACGAAATTTTTGTCTCGAGAAAAACGCACCAAAGCTTTGCCTTTGGCTACCTTAACATTCTAGCAACAGAGTAACGAGTGATAACCGAATGTGATCGAAACTATAGTCAGAATAACCGACTCAATTTAACGTGAGTATTCCCGGTTTATTAGAACAAAATGTATCGAAACCACGTCAGTTTTCATAGTAAAATGTTTTCTTTCTCACAAATTTTGCATCGTAAATAGAAGCAAATGTGAAATACTATTCAGTACACTTCGAACAAAACAAGATCTATTCAAAATGCAACGAATAATTTATCTCTGGGAGACATTGAATTTGATGCACACGTCTACAGGCGGCGGCGTCTATAAAATTAACAATTCTTATCACTGCCGCCGCTCGTAAACTGGCTGGTGAGGGGTACTACGGGTTTTGAGATGCTACTTCATGAAAATTGCAACTTGTGTTGGGTGTTCTTATTTGCGTTCTCGTGGTTACGCCTACTCGCGCCTAGCAATTAATCATGATGATAGTATGTTTTTATAGCCTATAAGTGGTGCACCTTGATAATCCTGAGTGCGGAGTCCAAGGATGATCTGTTACCTGGAGTCACATAGGCTACATTTTGCACTCGTGTATTTTCTTTTTTCTTTTTAATCCTAACTAATGTTATAATTCAGAGGAATATAGCCGCAGTCGTATCAGGACCAATAAAGCTTCGAGGTATAAAAATGAATACGTTCGTCTCGAGTAAAAAACTTCGCTTGTGCAATTCAGAACTACCTACATTACAACTGTCAGTCCACACAACAGGTCAATAAATACACAAAAATCGATCAATGTCATCTAGCGTACTATAGGAAGTAATTTTGTCTTTCTGTCTGTCTGTTTGTCACGTTGTTACTGCTAAGCGGCTGAACGGATCTTGATAAAATTTGATAAGGAGCTACCGTATAGCTCAAACATGAAGATTAAATTATAAGATAAATATAGAGATAGATTTACATTATTACATTATCAGCCAGAAGACGTCCACTGCTGAACATAGGCCTCCCCCTTAGACCGCCACACCGACCGACAATGTGCCACTTGCATCCACCGGTTGCCCGCGACTTTCACAATGTTGGTAGAGATAGATAAATAAATTAAATTAATAAATAATTAGAGATTGATAAATTATACGGTAAAGACTAATTTGTTTCAGTGCCACAGTACTAAGAAATAACGAAATTAATTCGAGTTCCAATTGTAGGCGTCTCATCTTGAGCCAAGTCTCATGATCGCATGTCATGTGAAAAAGATCTTTGACGGACTGGCTGCCAAGTCGAGATAAAATAAAAAGCAGCATCAGTACATAAAGCTGCAGGTCATTGCGGAGAAGGCAGTAAATTGTGGTATACTGCCACAGGCTCGGTACGATTATCATGTATGTACCTACTCGTATCAGACTGTTTTAAGGGGTCGTATACTCTGGTTCTTGCTGTCTTTTTATTTTTAATTTGGCTAAGGAAAAGGCAAAAAGAAACAAAACATATGTTTTTTCCTTCTCTATAACAACATGAAAATTGTTAAAAAACATTGGCAATGGTATGCTAAAGTTAGTGATAAGACTTTTTTTAAATATCTTCTCTGTTATTTTTATATTAAAAAATGTTGATATAGTGCGAACGAGACAGCGAGAACCAGGGTTTACGCCCCTTTAAGTCGCTTTCTAGTATGCGTCAGATTCGTTTTAAAATTGTCGAACTGTTTTCTATTTAAGGCTTTCCTGATTCTCGCTATCTCGTTCGCACTTTTTCAACATTTTTTTAATATAAAACTACAGAGGCAAACATATACATATATATAGATATATATCTTATTTTGGCGTAGGACCAAAACTTGAAATAGTTGTTTGTTGTTTTCCTTTGCCAGGATAACAGAGATGTTATAAGATAGGATTGAAAAATGCTGAAAAAGTGCAAACGAGCTAGTTAGAATTAGGGAAGCCAGCCCTTAATAGGCCCGCACTGAGACCTCGCGATCCATTTTTTTTTTTTTGATGTCGGAGAAATTTTCACAAGATTTCCGACTATTTTGGTGTGCAGTCAGGTTATATATGTGGGATTATACCCACTAAAACCCCCACGGTGGCCTGCCTTGGTGCTTGACCAAGGGCTCCGGGAACTTCAAAGGAACGCACTGGAGTCTGGAGCGCTTCATCTCCTCTCGGGACAGCTACGAGCTGTGGTGAGAGGCCTCCTCCTACAACAGAGTCAGCAACTCGACGCTGTTGTCCTCCCTAGGTAGATGGTTATATAGCCATGGGCCAATTTTGCACATATTAGAACTTAACTAGTTGTTCACGAATTTATTTTAAATTTAATTTTTACATATACATTTTAGTATTAATACATTTTTATTTCATTTATTTTGAAAACTTAAGAAAGAATAAATTATTCTAAAAACAAAAAAATCCAAATTCTAAAAATTATACTAAATTAAAGTGTAATTATTTAACTGTAACTTCATATGCTTCTGTAACTTCACAAAAAACTGATATTGCTCATATTCTAACATAAAAACTGTATCCAAGAGAACTACTTGCCTACAAAATTTCAGTAATATGTGATGACGAGTTCGCGAGCTATCGTTGGACAAATATTCATAAAAACGCAAATTTGTTCCCGTAGACTTTGAGACCTTCGTCAATAAAGAGTTATTTATTTTTTGGTCTTATTCTTGAACAGTTCTGAAAACGCATCTACTCGTCGAAAAAGCTGCTTTGCCGAATGAATAATGCCTACCTCCGGCCGACCCTAAGGCCGTTACCGAGTTGCTCAATATCCCCAATACAGATTTTTGTCATCTGCTAGACACAGTTTAATTTTATTATCCCCTTTCAACATTAAACGGCATTACTCGAAGGTCGAAATAATAAAAACACTTCTAAATTCAAACGCTAAAGTGCTAATATTCAATATCAATAATCGAGGCACGTAACACTTAGGTATGAATAATTTAGGGTTGCGATGTTTGCCCTCCCCTTGGAGAGGGCAGAAACATGAACTTTCCCACGTTGGTTACACCGGCGTGTCAGGCTTTACCTTTGGGCTTATTAGATTAAAGAAAAACAACCCATATTAGCTGTGTTCTATGGTTTCAATTGTCTTACGTTTTCCACTTTCACAATAATATTTTGCGATGTATTCTTAGATAATACTGATATTGACCACTTTGGGTGTTATTGACTGCGTATATATAAATGAATTTAAGACTTTTTACTCGACTGCCCAAGAAGGAAGGTAATCTTTTTGGGGTGTATGTTAGTAGGTAATAATTATTATTTTTTGGTTTCTTTGGATTCTTCTCTCTAAATAATTATAGTAAAATCGACAAACAAGCAGACGGTCCACCTGATGGTAAGCATACGCCGCCTATAAACATTACATTGGCAATAGAACAAGATTCAAATTGTAATATAATATTGGCAATGGATTCTAAAGGCAATGACACGACATTTTTTTTAATTTATTCTCTGTTATTTTCATATTACAAAATGTTGATAAATACGAACGAGACAGCGAGAACCAAGGTATACGCCCCTTGAAAGAAAAACACTAATAAATAATTACAAGTAATTGAAATCAATTGTGAAAGTCGCGGGCGACCGCTGGATGCAAGTGGCACGTTGTCGTTCGGTGTGGCGCACTAAGGGGGAGGCCTATGTTCAGCAGTGGACGTCTTATGGCTGATGATGATGAATAAATCTATATATTTATTCTAAACTCGCTAAACCCATGAAAGTTTTCATGGTAGAAGAACACTTGAAAGAAAAACACTTACACGCTTCGAGTTCTAAGGAAACCAATGGTTAGTTTTTTCATAAAGCAGCAAGTTGCAGGTTTCGGGTTTGTAACCACGAACCGCTCAGGTTGGAACGGAACGGAAACCGTACGGAAACCTCTGCTCATTCGACTAATGAGTTGGTCGACTTTTTGAAAGCTTTGAAAGAACTTGCGAGTATTTCAAAGTACCTGCGGTTAGTTGGTTTTTGCTTCGTTTTTGTTTTTCTAACGATTAGGGTTGTAACTTATCAGTTATTTCTCGAGCTTCATTTTTCGTAGCTTACGAGGACTGACAATTTGTCGCCTGTAATACAACGGCAGGGATTTGGGAGCGCAGTTCTATATTTTCAATGTTTGAAATAAATGTGTTATTATCATATCCATCATCATCATCATCCATTGGAAGCCTCCCCCTATTTTGTTGCCATAATCCCCGCGCCTGGCAGGTGGCTTGATGATCGCAGAATGTTCACCGTTTACTAAGAAGACGTTGCTGCTAAAGAATACTTAGCTATTATTAGGGCGACAGCTTCTGATCTACTTCAGATTCTGATTATTAGGTCAGTTGTGAACGTGGTCGGTGTCAACCCTTAAACACTTGCGGAAAAAATGTTTTAAAAACAAAAACTTTTCACATACTTTTTGTTCTCGGTAAACCAATTTTAATGATAAGAAGTTTGTTTTGTTTGCGCATTTACTTACTGTAGGTATTTTTATTGTTCGAAAAATAAAGCGCTTCGTAAGGAAACTGAGTTTTGCAAAATCAAACGAGAAATTATGTATTAGGGTGTCTACACATGGCCTGACCTGAGCGTGTGAAAGGGACAGCCAGATTTGAATTTCACGGGAGCAAAAGAAACAAATTATTAAGGTTATAGCTTCTCCCTTTCGCTCCCCCAGAAACTTATACATAGCCATCTCTTTCAAACGATGTCAAGTCAGGCCATGTAGAGAGGCCTTTAGTGTTCAGTTAGACGACGAGCATATTTAATTAGGAGCGACTTTTTTTAAATCTTGTTTTGGCTCCTCACGTTGTGTATTAAGCCAGTGTCAAGTATTGTAATATATCAAGTGAAGTCAAATATTTCACAATTAAAATAAGTCTCAGACATAGTCTATGTCAAGCAAAGTAAATCACAGTCATGGCCATGTCATACCCCAGTGAAGTGGTGGAGACTTTACTAGAGGTTTCTATGGAGTTTTGAAAACAACACGAAGATTCACATTTCACAACATTATTTGATTTCAAATTTCAAATTGATTCACCAACACTCGTGCACGTTCACGAACACTTAATGTATAAAATTGACCATTTTACACATTAACACTCGAAATAACACTAGTTTTGGAAAATAATACAATGACGCGACATGACTTCTTCACGTTTCCGCCAAAACTATATACTAACAGTTATAAAAATCTACTGTTCCGCACATTTCGTCGAGGGTGAATGACATTTTGCTATGTAATAGATGTTTTTTCGCAATGTCTGCCTTGGTCATAAGATTAGACTATACCGCCTACTTGTCCACACAAAAAGCGCCAACTGTTTCCCACCTTCTAATGTTATTCAATTTCGATGGTTGTTATCGTCATCGTCATCGTCATCTGCACCATGAAAAACTATCCTTTTAGGTTGTATTTTTTTTGAATATCGCAATATCTTTGTAATTCGTCACCTAAAGCGATGAATTTTTTGCGTTGAAATTAGTACTCAATGTAGTTATTATTAAAATAACTTTTTTTGTAAAAACATATCCTATCAGCATATATTATAATTTATCTAAACAAATATTTTGTTAAGATTTAGGAGCTGAACAGTTTTCCTCGAAATCTTTATCAAGAAATTACTCTCCATATCGCACGCATACGAATCAGATCGACAGCAATACAATTTTCTTATACCTACTACACAAATCTCGCGGCAGGAAGTCCCTCTTAAAGTAAAAGTTATTCATAATGACAAGTGTAGTCTTCTATCTTCCTCATCGATTTCGATGACGGCTATCCTTAATCAATCCCTTCTCGCTACACCAAATTTGGTTTTAAAGACCCGATCACAGATACTGCAGTAGAGGCGGCCCGCAAAATTAGAAGTGTAGGTGTGGGATGGTTTGGTCCTATCCTATAATGACAAGTATAATTTATATCTTACAAACGTAGAATATATTTCTAGTGTAACCGAACATCTAGTGCAATATGCAACAAAAAATATCGTTAAAAAAGAAACAAAATACCCGACTGCAAAATGTAGCCCATGATACTCCGGACGTAAAGAGGAATCTAACGACACCTCGCTTGTCAATATCGGTCAAGCCGTTGAGACTACGTCTTATAAGGACACACAAACATACTTATAATATATGATTAAATACTCACTTACACACCCCGCGAAAATGTATCCTCTTTCTTGGGAAGTTGGGTAATTAATTAAATTAAATTCAATTATTTATTTTTCAATTTGGTACAGTCTGTACACTTGTGAACGTCAATCAGGTATTAAAGAGTTATTGCATTGTACAATGTGCAATGCTATGAAACTATTATTGCCCGATATCAGGACAAACAAACAAACGAGCATAATTTGAACTAGACATTTTAATTTCCTCGGCTCTGCGGTGTTTTGAATACGAAAAGAGAGAGAAAAAGATACAAGAGAGAAGGTTTTATTGAACGTGTAGCATCGTCCGCTTTTTTAATAATCTTTGTTGGCTGTTTCTTTGCCGCATTCTTTGGATTCTCTGGCTACTGTGACTAGCCGCGTTGACTTGGAAATAATTTTATTGGTGTTTTTTTGTGGAATAATGCTTTTAAGCCGCAGTAAACGGGTGTTTTTTTTTAAATTAAAAACTAAAGGTAACCATTTAACTAACAGTTTGAGTAGACATTAAAAAAAACTGTTTTTTTTTTTAACACAAGTACAAAGTAAATTACTTCAACAGCTTTATTTTTATGTGTGACAACATGTTTCAGTTCAGAGCACTCCTGATTTAAACTCACTTCCACAAACTTTCACCTTCTGAAATCTAGAAAATTTGGGGAACTAATAGTTGAAATCGGAATTTACCGTACTGAAAAATGTTGTCCCACACTAAACTAAGGCTCTTGAAGTACTTTTAAAATTCTTTATTATAACTGTTTCTGCTTATATTAGGATGAAACCTTTTCCCGTATTCACAAGCAGGTGCAGCATTATCCCCTCGATATGCTAACTATAAAGGGCTGCCAACCTGAGGGCGATAATTTAAGAAAAGGCTCCCCTGGCTTTCCCGGCCGGGGCCACCTTTGCGAAACAAACCTTTATGTTTGACCTGCATTTGAAACGAAAGTAATTTGATAAGAAGACAAAGAAACAGGGGCGTTAACGTTACAAAGTTATATTTTTGTCGGGTCATTTTTTATGTGGTTTGTGTTAGTAATAATGTTTGTGCCCCAAAAAGGTAAAAATAAAGGACAGTGGCCGAATGTGGTCCAAGAGCCGCCACAGAAAAAAACAAATGGTATAAAGTAGTCTCTAAGTACGCAGAAGCATCTGAATATACCCGAGCGACTTCGAGTAATGCTACGTTCTTTGGTTCGTAGGTTAATATTGATTTCCATATAATAGACAATAGACAAATTTTTATACAAGAAAAAAAAAAACATGTACACATAAACCAAAATCAATTAACTATTCAGTGTTCAATACTATTCCGTAATAATGTATCATTAATCAACCAATTAATAATCTACACAAACGTTGTTTAGATGCATCTAGTGCATAATATAACTCATTTCGGATAAATTTATGGCTTAATTCTCTTCACCATCAAAACGACGATATTTGGTCATTATGTTATATAAGTATGCTGAATTTATGTGGAGCGAAGATTTTGCTTAGTGATTTATTCCAAATTAGTACATGTCAAATTTGTCATTTATTAAGCGCATACATTTTGTAAACGCACATGCCCAGTAATTTCCAAACTGCTGTTTTTGAAAATTTTATACTACCTTCACATTTTACGCTTTAAATTCCAAATTTATTCTAAATTAGTCTCACAAATGATACCGTAGAATCCTCTATTTAAGCTCTTCTAACTGGACATTTTGCATGAATTCCCTTCTGGCGAATCCGTCCTCACATTTATATGCAAAACCGGACGGACTCGGCAACAAATTCAAAAATATTGCGCCGGTTAGCCGTAGACGGATCTACTTTGGTATATTAAAAGCAGACCACGGGAACGGGCGAAAACCACTGGGAGATATATGAAACCCAAGAGAGAGATCTATGGCCAACTAAATGGAACCCAGTTCAAGACGAAACTGACAGATTACATTAACATAGTGTAACTTTTAATTTTCGTCATTAACATTTACGGTTTCAATATTTCTAACAGTGACGGACACTATAGCTCTGTTTAGAAACTGTACATTTATACGTACATAAATAAGCATTACGCTATACTGTGCATACATTTTGAAATTATATTTCATTTTTTCTTTGCTTTCTATCATAATATATGCTATGCTATGGTCCAATAAAATACTCCGCCAGGTACAGCACTGTAGGGTCATATGGGCGATACCAGCTAACGCATTGAGCAAATCGGTACCGGCCCGAATGGTTGGCCGGAGGCCTGGAGCGCTAGCCTCGACTTTTCGCTACCTTACTTTGCGACAAAATTCAACGCTATGTTTGCGTTTTTTCGTTAACAATTCGTGTTCAAATTCGATTTTTTGCGTCATAGCGACCGAATTCGGTCGCAAAGTGAGGTGGCGAAAAGTCGACACTAGGGCCCCTGTGTTGCTCCAACAGCCAACGTCACCAGCGTGTGTATAGTACGTAATCCAAACACATTAGACAAGACGATATACGCCAGATACCTTGACGTAAGCTAGTGCTAGACCTTGTTGTTTTGGATCATGGGGTGTACATAGAAAGATGACAGATGGAGTAAGATAGTGACAGCTCATAGGTAATGCACAGCCCTGGACCTAACACAATGGCTGTAAAGATATTTGATAAACTGCCGTACAAACTGAAAGATTTAGAAAATGACGATTGTTTTATTAAAAATCTAAAGTGCATCCTCGAATCCAAATGTTATTTATTACTCTCTTGACGAATTTTTTAAAGATAATTTTGACGATCTACAAATGAACCGCTCCGCACCAACTGTTGCCATACCCTAATAGGTTATATGTAACTAAACCTAAAACATGTTATTTAAGAACTGCATGTATCCACATATGCTGCAATAAATGATTGAGTATTGAGTATAGAGTGGTAGCCGAGGAGAGCGGACCATAAAGCAAACGGAGCTTTGCGTTGTTGGGTTAAGTATCGTTACCGACGCTAGAGATACACCAGCAGTGTGATAAAGAAGGCTGCAGATGGTGATGATAAAGTCCTACGTGGAACTAGATTGCACTATAGTTTTAAATTATCCGGCATCAGTACCAACTTTTAGGTTAACTTCTCAAAGCTCTTAGGGTATTGTAGCGATAATATCTTAGTAGTAAGCGCGTTCGGATCGCCCGCTGTAGGACGTGAGCTTAAATCCCAAGAATAGAGAATAGAATAGAATATAATCCCAAGAATTTGGGCCCTGGCGCCTGTAGACAGTTTGATTACTACTGCGGGTGCCAGCCAGCTCCTCAGTACAATTTCAATATGTATAATTTTAAGAGTATAATATTAGCTCACTATACTTAGTTTCATAAATTGTTGTTGTGTAGAATCTAAATTTTTGTCCAATAAATGAAAAATGAATTGAAATAAGCTTGAGCTAACGGTGAAGGCACACATCATCAGGAAACCATATAACATAGTGGTAGGGTAGTATCTGGGACTAGGTTGGCTAGCTACCACCCCTCAACTCGAAAATCTGTGGCTAAGCACCTTGCTGTGTTGCAGTTGCACACTTGAGAGCCGGTTTCCATTCCAGGCTAGGTGTGTTTATCTATTTCGAATACACAGTTACCTCACACCTAATGAGTTGAGTTGTGGTCAAACGCCTAGCCGGTCCACCATGAAAAAACGCAACCTAAAAAAACTAAAGCACATGAAGTGAGGTGCCAAGTAAGGAACGATTAGTAATCCAGACATGTGCGAATGTATCGCTGGATGGTAAGCCGCTGCGAACGGATGCCATGTGTTGAACGCACGCCGACCAAGGCTGACATACCGAGCATGAGTTCTGAAAACAGATGATCGTATAGAGCTGTCATATTATTATTATGGTGCTCGAAGCTGACGTTGTAGCTGCTACGCTGATGCTTTTAAGTTGGTATATATAGTACTAGCTGTTACCCGCGACTTCGTTCGCGTGGCCCAACAAAGAAATAAGTAGTCTGTGTCCGTTTCGATCCGCTCAGCCGTTTAGCCGTGATAACGCGACAAACTCAGAGAGACTGAGCTACATTCGCATTTATAATATTAGTTAGGATTGTTACTTAAGCTTAAACTTAGTTGATTCGGATAAAGATAATTGATTTGATTTCGATTAAAGAAGTAGCTACATATGCAAATACACGAAATATATACAATTTTCCATATTTTTTTATTCGAAATTTTAATAGAACGTTTCAAACAGCATTTGATAAAAAATTACGCATTATAATAAAAAGCTATGTTTTATTTTTATTATATAACATTTATATCAAACAATACACTAACTAGCTTGTAAGCATCTACAAAATGTGTTTCAAGTAAAAGATTTAATTTGCAATATGATCATTTGCCTCAAGTTTGCCAGAAAGAGAATTTTTGTTTGTCAAATTTACAGCCCGTATATCTTACGGAAAGAAGGAAGAAGGAACGCAATTAGAACTACAATCAGAGGACAGTGTGTCCCAGATTACGGGCATTCCGCAAGCATGCCGAAATAACAACGCTTGCCAAGTTACAATAAGACATTTGCTATTCAACCTTACGGGATTATTAGCTTGTTACTGAATTAGCCTGGTAATTTAGCTTATTATGCTGGGTGTTCGGTTACACAACGACAAACATAATATTATAGAATATTATTGTAATTATAATTGTATCATATTATATGTATTTAATGAATGTAATTTTTTATTGCTGTTATTTATTAGTATATTGTCGTATTTATTTATTTACGTTAATCGGTGACGAGACGAGCAAGTCGCTCACCTGATGTTAAGCGTCACGCTTGCCCATAGCAGTTCAGTGCCACCCAGAATATTGAACTTCAACAGTTCAAACTAATGCGTGGCAATGCACTGCGCTCGTCACTCCGAGATGTTAGATGATAAATCTCTGTATGCACAGTAATTACGCCGGAAACATTGCCCTTCAATCCGGAACACAGTAATACTTGCACACTACTGCTTGGCGGTTGAATAACTGCCAAAGGAGTGGTACTTCCCAAGGCGGACTCTGCAAGAGAGCCCTACAAAACCACTACAAAAAAAATATTAGTATGTATTGTTATTAGTTTATATATACATAATTATATTGGTTTATTGGAGCGTAAATATCACACAATTTCATACCTCGTCTTCTACCTCTTCTATGAATCTTCACAATCCTAAGGTTGCCTGGCAGAGATCGCTCTCAGCAATAAGGCCGCCAGTTGTTACACTAGTTTATTCTTTTAAATGTATGTAAAATGTTGTTTGAACAATAAAGAGTTTATCTATCTATCTAGTTATAATTGGGAACAACTTTAAAAAAATTACCTTGGAAACGCGAAAAAAAAACCAGCTGTTCCATAGTTAAACGAAAATACTTTTTAGAGTTGAAAAATGTACACTCTTACCTGTCTGTATGTCACAGCTAATTTTGTCAGGAATTATTAGGTGTTTGGTT